>OZ018319.1:48862061-49462061 GCA_963969495.1 Ceratothoa steindachneri
ATTCCTTAACCTAATATATATATATATATATATAT
Source organism: Ceratothoa steindachneri (assembly GCA_963969495.1). Taxonomy (NCBI): domain Eukaryota; kingdom Metazoa; phylum Arthropoda; class Malacostraca; order Isopoda; family Cymothoidae; genus Ceratothoa; species Ceratothoa steindachneri. The sequence goes on from OZ018319.1 coordinate 48,862,097, forward strand.
ATATATATATATATATATATATATATATATATATATATATATATAAAACTAATTGAACTCTGTATCGAGTTAATTAAATGCTAATGAAAACTGCTCTCTAGGAGTATTAGAAAGGTTACAATGCTATCTTTGATCATATACAGAGATACAAAAAACGTCCATAAATATCTTGACGGAACATTGTCACTAAGCTGAGGGAGTGATTCTAAGGTGATTAATAATATCATTAAGAATTAGAATTTGGACATAAGGAGTATATTGTAAAAGTCAATGAATCACTATTCATCCAAAACTGATCAATTTTAATTCATAAATTAATTTTTCTCGCATCAATATATAAGCATTTTAAAGGCTTTTGCACTAGCCTATGTTCTAAACAACACTTAGAATATCTGATGTTCGTTTTGCATAAGCAACCTGGATTTTCAGTGAACTATTTCATCTCATTCACCTGATTAACGCCGGTTTGTCTTAGTCGAGTCAATATTTTACTCACCCAGACTTAAATTAAATGAAATTAATAAGAATTTTTTATCACATTCATTCAAAATCTTACATAAACCATTAAGCAATGTCCTTTTTCAACACACTTATAGAATAGACTCAGTTGTGCTTGTTTTGTGTCAGCCTATGATTATGAGGTACCATGGTTTAGAAACCTTACTCTTAACGTTCTCATATAAAAAGAAACCCCGACTAGCTCATTGATGACCCAGGCCATCATTATTAACGATTTTAGCTAGTCAATGAGTTCCATAGGCAAGGAAAAGCGAGACTTATTTCATCCTTAGGCACTTATTACATGCCAATATCTGCTACTATGTACTCTTACAAGAAGAAAAAAGGCCAACGTTTGTCGCAGAAGATAAAGAATAATTGGAACGAATGTGTTGCAAAGGTTGGGAATAACCTGAAGCATCCTCTCAATCGTGGCATGAATTCTTATCAAGCGAGAAGAATTTCTGCCCAAACGAAGTGGCTAAGGTGCAAAACAGCTGCTGTCCTGCTGTATCCCAAAAGATGTCTAGTGAGTTACAAATAACAAGTTCTCGGTCTATATAATCTTGTTTGAAGTGGTCAGTAGCAAGGGCAACGTTATGCGCCTATTCAATTTTTTAGAAGTCTATATCAAGTCCCTGGAGGAGTTGGAGTTACCCTGGATACTGAAGGTGATGTTTGGAAGACCATACGCATGACAGCAATCCTCTGCAACATGACACACAAGCAAGAGAGCACAGTATTGGTTGTCAGACCATTTTAATTGTACACTTTAACTCCGAACATCTTACCTCCTAACTCCCCTACAAACGGCTTGCCTATTATGTGTTAGACGCGGTTGAGATAGAGACCGAAAATAACAAGTGCAATGCCAATCCGAAGTTTAGGTCCAGGATTATCACAGTTGAGAAGGCCTGTGGCAGGTTTTGACGCCAGTTTGAGGCAGTGGTTAAGGTCGAAGGCGATATCATTAAATAAAATGAATTTTACAATCCTGCAAGGATTTAACATTTAAGATTAGTAAATATATCTATATAAATGAACTCTGTTATTTTAATTTTATATTATAGTTAGGCGACAAATTAATAACTGCACCATGCATATATATATACAAGATGTCGCCGTAAATGTATACATATTTTTAATATCAAAAAGTCAGTGCTTACATTTCATGTTTAAAATGTATTAGGATCCACAGACATTATTTAATTATTTTTTTAACGGCTGTTTTAAAAACTGAGGTATGTTCTGATCCACGCACTGCTGATAACGCGATACAATGGAATCGCAAACATTAGGACACTTTTCGTCTGGTATTTGTGTGCATTCTCGTTCTATGGCTGCTCTCAATTCAGCGATTGTTTCAGATTTTATAGCGTAGACTTTTTCTTTTAAGTATACCTATAAATATTCGTAGTGGTTTAAGGTCTGATGAACGCCTAGGGTAATCTACGAAACCCCTTCATCCAATCTAGCTGTTTTGCAAGATCTCATCATGGTAGGATCTAACCTCATGATGCTAGTGTTGGAATGCCCCAACCTGCTGAAAATAAAACACATCATCTTCAAAGTCCTCTCTAATTCTTTGCATGATAGACTGTTGAGGCCAGTTCAAGTAAATGGGACCAGTCACACTAGTGTCAAAGAAGAGTGTTCCAATTAATGCCCCTGATGATAAGCCGCACCACACTGTAACGTCTGGTAAATTAAGATGGGGTTTCATTTCATTATATCATGCAGATTGTCAGGTCCCCAGAATATGCAATTGTGGAGGTTAATTGAGACATTTAATTTAAATGCAGCCTCATCACTTCACATAATCTTTGTTGGAAAGGGCTCATCTTCTACAGATGCTGACAAGTACCGCTCACCATACTCCACTCTTCGTTCTGGATCCTCTTCTTTAATAGCATGAACTAACCATGGAAAGTAACTTTTCTAATGACGGTGCTTCAAAATGTGTTGGACAGACGATTTTGAAACACCTTCCTCACGACTCTCTTGCTTCACAGATTTTCTTGGACTTCCATGATACGTTTCCACTACTCCTTCTTGCTTTGTGGGGCTTGACAATGTCCTTGGCATCCATGCTTCTTGTAGACATTCTGAATAGTTCCATCGCCTTCAAACTTATCTGTCATTCGATTAATGGTAAGTCGCGTTGATGGATCTTTATAAAACTCCTTCTGAATTGTCTTTGTACTTCAAATGCGTTTTCACACTTCCAGTAGAATTTCAGAATGTTTTCCTTTATTTAACGATTAGTTTAACTGCAATAATTAATTCTAATAGGTAACCTGAAAAGAAAAAAAGCATCAATTGAGCCATCAGCTATTAAAGTATTCATACATTTTTGGGGGGACACCCTTTAGGACCTACAGGTATATATAGATGTTGAAAAGAAAATATCTCATTGATCTCAAATTATTAAAAGAATTGGAAAGAGTAGTCAAAATCTCGCGAAGATGGCTCATGCAATTGAATTAAGGTAAGTCTTCTTTAATGTACATAGGTCATGTTAATCTCTAAAGCGAATTTACAATATGAGTCGCCATATTTTAAACACAACACATTATGGTTCTAGATTTTAAATACAATGCATTGTAGTTTCATAAAAAGCCAATGTGTTCAAACAGACATAAGGAAACATTTTTCCATTTAAATATCAAGATAAATTTTTACATTAAATAATGCGCTTATAAGACCTCAAATTGTGTATGTCTGTCATCCATTTCTCTTCTACGCATATGCGAAAGGAGATTATAATATTGTATCCTCTATATCGTCAAGCGAGGAAATAATTTCCTGGGTTTATCAGCGTCGCGTACAAACAGACTTTAGTACGTTCAATAACCTTACCTCTCAGATCGCATCTCTGCACAACCAACTTCATGAAGTTTTTATAATACTAAAAGAGTGTCCAATATTATTAATTAAGACAAAATAGATGTGTTAGATAACCAAGGGGCCATTACAATTAATGGGTTTAGGCAAATAAGCAAAAGAATGAACACCTAGGTAAAACCAAAAAAATTATTAGAACATAACAGACTAAGAAAATCTTCCCTAGGAAAGTCTTACAGTAAATACGTTAAAGAATATTATTATCAATAAATATTACTTTAACCTTCATCAGACTAAATCACTTCTACGATCACGGTTGGCTAAAATGGTACCAGGGACCCAAACTATTATTTTATAGTTTAAGGTGTCATTATGATAAATAAATGCACATATGATCTAAGAAAGACAACTAAACATGATGGGAGCATTTAGTTTTTAAGAAACAAAAAAACAAAAAACAAAATTAACTTGAAAGTCCGTCGAACTAACTATTAAGTTCCAATAATGCCACTAAATCAACTTTTAAAGTTCAGTAGTAATTCCAAATACCTTTCTAAGGATTTTTCTCTTTGGTATCTTAAGTACTGGTCCTGCTATGATATATTTAGGTTAACTTTATGAGATATTTGTTTTCTTTTCAGTAATACTTTCTTAGAATACGTGTGCTTCCTCTATTTCATTTTAGTCTCTTTGGTTATGGACTTCATTTAGATTTAGATTTAATTTTTTATTTTTTTCAATCTTTCGGTTGGTGATTCGAGTAACTTCTTGTTGTGTTTCATTGTACATGTTTTCGGTTTGGGATCATCACTATTTTTTCCTCGTTTCTTTTGCCATTTAATTCGAACACTTGTTTTATTTAAAATAAGTGGTTCATGAGTTATTACTTTTCACCTAAAAAATCGCGGGCCACCCCGCGATACTGAAGCGTGCTTCCGTCTTCTTTTTACTTTTGTTTGTTTTTGTTGGCTTCGGTTTTGTGTTTACTGGTTTGGCTTTTTGTTTTATTTCAAGATTTATTCTTTATAATAGTCAGGTATTAGGCTAATAACTAAATTACACTGCCTTATGTCTCAGGTGGCAGTCGCCATATGGGTGCCGTTGCTTCCCGATGGGGGAGTAATTGAGAGTCTGGATGTCTCCAAAATTAGTTTGGATATTTTTCCAAATCCATTCAATGTTTCGGCCATAAAATTGATTGAATATGACTCATTAGTGTCAAATTCTTTGAGCCTCTTCCTTCTGTTGTTAGATCAGCCCAAATACATAAAATACATACGAATAAAACCAAGTAATTACTGTAGAAAAATGAACGCATGTGGTCACTGATGAACAACAAATGTTTTTAAAAATATCAATGTAAGAAACATGTCGTTTAAAAAATACCATCGATGAGTTGGTATTTTGTTGAAACCATTAATAAGGGACAGAATTTAATCACCAGAAATTTGTGCGTTGTGACTAAATATGTTTTTCATATAAAAGGCAATGTATGTTGTTTTTGTAAAAAATGATTTTCTATACAGAAATATTTTTTAGGTAAAAAATAATAACTCATGAACCACTTATTTTAAATAAAACAAGTGTTCCAATTAAATGGTAAAAGAGACGAGGAAAAAATAGTGACGATCCGAAACCGAAAACATGTACAATGAAACAACAAAAAGTTACCCGAAATATCAACCGAAAGATTGAAAAAAAGGAAAAATTAAATCTAAATCTAAATGAAGTCCATAACCAAAGACAGCAACTGCAGAACCTCCAGCTCCCTTTGCACCAAAGGGGGGATCCTTATTTACATCAAGGACATATAAAAAAAGAAAGACCACTAGCAACCTCTACAAGAAATCAACTAAAAAATCGATCCTGGAGCAATGGAAATTAAGATATTATAAATAAAACAGAAAAATACAAACGAATGAAAAAACAGCCTAAATATACGAATATGAACTACAACAGAGTTGTCACGAACTCATAGCTGTATTAAAATAATTGCAATACAAACTATTTAAGAATTAACAAAAACATACGTAGAAATAAAATTATAAGATGAAGATAACGAACATAATAATAGCCATATAATATCAAACTTCATGCCCCCCACAAAGATGGATACCTAACTTTACTAACCTACATACATCTTTAACAATATATCGCCGGTCTCATTATGGGCGATTTAATTAATGACTGCGCATCATTGAGATATCGATACATCAACATAGATGGGAATCAGATCACAACATTGCTCAATTGCGGAATATTATAACCTTTAGGACATAGCCTTCCAAAATACATACAGGGGCTAGGGCATTAGGCAACAAAGCCTGAGATCTGTTTAGTTAGCATCAATCTTCCTTTCAACTACTACAGGCAACTAGTAGACGTGCTCTGTAATGACTACATATTGTGAAAGTATTGGTCCATAAGTGTGAATAATTGGAATAGAAAATGCCAATATGTACCTAAACGTCCTACATCAACATCTTATACTTGAACCAGCCAGCGGCATTTATTATTATTATTATTATTAAAGTTCCAAGCCACAACCCCAACTGGAAGAGCAAATAGCTATAAGCCCAAGGGCCCCAGCGGGGAAAGAAACCTGGTATGGAAAAAACGAAACAAAGATTAAGAAAAACATAATAAATAAATAGAAAATTAAAAAAAAAAAAAAAAAAAAAAAAAAATTAAATGCTATAATGTTAAAAATATTATAATATTATATATGTGTGGATAATGAATAAAATATTAAAGTTATAAGTTTCTGTTAATTAAAAATGTATTAGCACCCACTTTAAATTTCTGAAGTTCCAAGGACTCAACAACAACAGTAGGAAGTTCATTCCACATTTTAGTTGTGTTAGGAATGAAACTTCTTGAAAACTGTGTTGTGTTGAATCTCATAGGCGTAAAGGCCCTACTATTGGCATTTAGTACACCTCTGGTAACTCGTTGAGGGGCATATAAATTGGGCAGATCGTGATGCAGTGGATGATCTGCATTGTTAAAAATTTTATATAAGATGCATAAGGAGCTTATTGCTCGCCTGTGCCACAGATCAACTTTGAGGTCAGGAATTAAAAATTTTATTGCTCTCAAATTTTTATCTAATAAATTAAGATAAGAGTTGGCTGCCGAACTCCAAACAGGGGCGCAATATTCAAAACACGGAAGAATAAAAGCATTAAAACAATTTTTAAGAACAGTCTGCTCTCCAAATACTTTGTAAGATTTCCTCAAAATGCCAATTTTTTGAGCAATAGAGGAGGAAATAGATCGAATGTGATTCTCAAAAGTAAACCTAGAGTCAAGCATAACTCCAAGCAACTTAAAAGAATCACATATGGAGATGGGAATGTTATTTATTAAAAGATCTGGATGGGGAGGATCTAGTGTTCTGGATCTGCTAACAATCATACTCTGGGTTTTCTTTGCATTTAACTTCATGCCCCATGAAGTGCACCAAACATTTATCTTAGCCAGATCTCTATTTAAAGACTCTGCAACCGATGCTCTCAACTCAGGAGATGGGACTGGGGCTATTAGAGTAGCATCATCAGCATAGGCTATAAGTCTATTTTCCAGTCCAAACCACATATCATGGGTATATAAAATAAACAGTAGAGGACCAAGAACACTGCCTTGTGGTACACCAGATAGCACCTCTCTCTCATCACTAAAATTATTGTCAACATAAACCTTTTGATGTCGATTTGTTAAAAATTGTTCAATAATATTTAAAAATACACCACCTACTCCCAACTGCTTCAACTTAAATATCAGGGCCTTATGATTGACACGGTCAAATGCGGCACTGAAATCCAGGCCAACTAAGCGAACTTCTTGACCAGAGTCTAATGATTTTTGGACAATGGTGGAGACTGTGAGAAGTGCATCACAAGTGCTCAGACCCTTACGAAATCCAAACTGTAAAAAGGGAAACAGACGATTAAGCTCGGCAAATGTACTTAAACGTTTAGCTAGTAAACGTTCAAAAATCTTAGATAGAACAGGAGTTATAGAAATGGGCCTATATTCAGTAGGGTTAAAACTACCACTTGCACTTTTACATAGTGGAGTGATGTTACCAATTCTCCAACATTCGCAAAAACTACCACTCCTCGCCAGCTTCCGAAGAATAACGGAAAGCTTGGGAGCCAAATACTCTGCAATACTACTGCAAAACGAGTAATATACTATTTTGAACAAGAAAATATCGAAGTAATTAAGTGACCAGGTCAGAACCTGTACCTGGACCCAATTGAGAACTTCTGTAAGATCATTAGAGATAAAGTTCCAGACCAGCAGTCTTCACCGGTTACGGAATTCTGAACGAAAATTAAGCAAGAATGGAACAAAATGAAACAAAATCATTCTCTTATTTTGCTTGGTGGTGTAAGCCGCTGAATAAAATTAATATCGAAGAGAGCAAAGAAGTTCATTGCAAAGACAAAATGATATAGGCATAGAATTACCCAATTAAATAAAATAAATCGAAGGATGAAGTTTTCAGTGCTTATTCTTAGCAGAACTAAATATTAGACAAAGAAGAAGATAAAATGTACTTAGGAAGAAGAAGGAGGTGCACCGAATCTAGACATACCCAAAGACAATAATCTACCGATATAAGTAAATAATAACCTAACTTGACCACATGAACTGTAAACCGAATAAGAACTTTCAAATTGATTGTAACAGAAGAAAAATGTTCTAAACAGAGATAAACAGATTGGTAAAAATAGAAAGATAAGAGTGCACTAGAAACATAATTAAATCCAGTAATATAAAATGAAATGCAACCCAAATGGAATAAGCGACTAAAGTAAAATTTAGTAAACAAAGATAAACGGATTAGTTAAAATAAAAAAAGGGGTGCAATGGAAAGATAATTAAATACAGTAATAACAAATGAACTACAAAAATCTGTTGGAACGCTAACTAAATTAAAGAAAGATATACTTTAATGTAGAAGTGCATGAGACTGATTAAAAAATGTTAAACTACAACACTTTACAATGGACAGAGATAAACGATCTCTCCTGCAAACTGGAATCCTTTTGTAAATCACTCCCTTCCCCTTAAATTTTACTCTTTTAACATTTTACTATCTTATCTAGACACCTTGGACATAGACTATGAAACAATAGTGAATAGAAACAGTTATTGGCTACAAGCACCGTGGTTAGGGTCACATTTTAAGCTGTAGGTTCTATGACAGTTAGGGTTGCCTTTTTGTCATCTTTTAAACTTTTAGCATTTCTATCCTGAACTTTTCTCTTTCCCTCTCTCTCTCTCACTTACCTTAGCCCTCCCGTTCTGTATCTGGGGAGTCTTTGTGTGTCAAGTGCTCGGGAGACTACATGGGAGTTTCGGCCTTTGCCTCTTGTTCTTGGCCCTTGCATGTTCTCTATATCTTCAGCTGCTCTTTACTCAAATCAACCCCTGTACCTTCCCCAAATCCAGTTGAACATACAAGCTCTCTCAGTAAATTCTCAACTGCTATACCATGTTTCGCTAAACATTCATCACCTATATCCACTGAAATCTTATTCTTACGCAAAAAAATCAATCTCAAACAGAAAACAATACGGTAACTCATTCTCGCTTAACACAATAATTCATGGTATATATCATCCAACTTCCCCAATCTTACAGACAAACTCACTCCCTCCCATGCTATAAAACAGATTCCACCTATCAAACTGTCATACCTCTTCTAGGAACAATCCAACTCATACTATCAGCATCACACTCCAATATTGCATCCACCGAGAAAATCATTTCCCAATATCTCTTCCCATTCATAGACATGATAACCTGCACTCTCTCTTCAATCCCATGATTGCATATCACATTCAACACTTCCGTCCGTTCAACAAGCACATCTGCAGCATCCAAACCTTCATCTTCACTAACGAAAACAATCTCTTGGCAAAGTTCATTAATCTGTCTTTTTACATAATTCTTCTTTTCAATCAATCAATTATAATGCAGTACACAAAGACATTCCAGATGCAACTCACACCCATTCTCTCGGTCTACACCTTTACTACGATACATCATCGGCTTCTCCAAACCAGATTGCACATACACGCCAAACAGCTTACTTACTATCACTAACACTTCCAGAAACATCATCATTCCTGGCATACACATACTTCTTAACTCTTTCCTTAACCTACTTGAATTTTCCATTCCCAATTGCTCTGGTCTTTTACACGCTTCTTCCATAACCATCTTTCGTAATGCATTCACAATTTCTGGCAACTTCTCAAGCAATCCATCTTTCATCAAGTCTCGTAAGCCATACAACACACTTTCGAACATAGCATTAACTCCACTTTTAAATTTCTTTCCTATAACTCTACCTGCTGGAAAATACTCAAGATTTTTATTACTCTCTTGCTCTCTTTTAAATTGCGTGAAAACGTGACATCAAATCAGCAATCATATTCCTTTCACTTGGCAAATACTCGACTACAAATTCAAAATCACTCAAATCTTCCAACGTCCTTGCAAGCCTAAATACAACTAACCTCATACGCTGCAAATGCAATAGTCGCTGGTGATCTGTTCTTACTATAAATGGTACTCCATAAAAAATTGGTCGTAACGACTTAAGACAGAATTGTATCGCAGCCAAATCTCTTTCAATCGTCGAATAGTCATGCTCTGCAACAGTAAATGCCTTGGTAACATTCGCAATAACTCATTTACTTTTATTCCCATCCACAACCCCAATTTGCATCAAACATCCACCAATCAAATGACCACTTTGCATCCTTATATACTTCAAGCATTCTTGCATTTGCTCCATATGCTGGATACGCTAGTTCTACATGTCTTGCAACCTCAGCTTTCAAATTCTTAAACGCTTCATTCATAGAGTAATTCCAACTAATTAAAGTACTTTTCTTTTTTCCAGTCCATACCTTCAACGGTTTCACCCAAACAATCTTTCATAAGCTTTCTTTCAAACTCAACTAAACCAAGGAATTCCTAGCTTTTATTACAAACTTCTCTGATTTACGCAATCCAGCCTCACTCAACTTATGCCCCCAAAACTCAACTTTACTGGAAAACCACAAACATTTACACAACTTCACTTTCACACCAACCTCTTCCAACTTTCTTAAAAAGTCCTTAAACAGGATCATATGTTCTTCCATGTTCTAACTCATCACCAAATTATCCCAAACACTTGCACATTCTTATACGAAAAATCACTCAACTCCACATTCATCGCACGCTGAAAACTGGCCGGGGTGTTCGCTAACCCAAATCTCAGGTTTCGGAACTAATAATGGAGTTTGAGGTGAAGAACGTCGTAATAGGCCTAATTTCTTCAGCCATAGGATTCTGGTAAAAGCCACGTACAAGATCCATCTTCGAAAACACTTTCAGGGCATGATGATAGGTGTGATAAAAAGAAAATTATTGCATAATATTAGTTATTGATATTACTAAAAATCTGTAGCATTTAGAGAGGATCTGATTTCAGATTTAAATTCACTATGCTCGAATTAGGTGGAAAAATATACTTTTTTGAATTCATCAAATACATTGTTCTCCAGTGTGATTTATAACTTATTTTTTTCAGATTATAAAATTATTATTAATAATTTTCTTGGGTATTCACCCCTCTATTCACGATATCTCAAGATCACAGTAAACAAGTGCTAATCTTTGAGGTTCATATAAATATTATTGCTCATACAGTGGGAAAATCCTTTAGCAGCACTTATGGGGATGATGCAGTAAATGAAAATAGTTGTAAGGGTTGTTTCCTCTTTTCGAAAGTAAGAATTTTAGTCCCAATTACGTAACAATGGAAGGTCGTGCAAAGGAACTGGATTCCGAAGAGTTGTAAGTTTTTGTCAAAGCATAAAGTGCTACGAATTCCAGGAAACTCGCAGAACAAGTTAACCTAACCCATATAAGGGTCTTACGCCAACTACATATTGCGGCGGTCAATAAGTTTTGCAATTCGGATATAAGGAAACGAGATATGAGAAAAAGTGTTTTATTATTTTTCTAAACAACTACCCTCGATTTCAATGCACTTGGGCCACTTGTCTCTGAGCCTTCGAATTCCCGACAACCAGAAATCTCCCGACTGCTGTTCAATCCACTCCTGGACAGCGAGCTGGACATCTTCATTGTTCCCAAACCGGCCTCCACGCAGTGCCGCCTTGAGCTGGCAGAATAAAAAGTAGTCACTAGGGGGCACATCTGGACTGTAGGGGAGATGGTTGAGCTCCTTGAATCCGCACTCACGCAGGGCAGTTTGTGCAACTCTAACCCTGTGGAGAGGGGAATTGTCGCGGAGGAGCAGGACACCTCGTGTCAACCTGCTGCGCTGCTTCTGACGGATGCCCTTCTTCAACTTAGCCAGTTCCTCGGCGTAATATTGGCCTTCAATGGTCCTTCCACGAGGTGCATAGTCCACCATCAACACTCCCTCAGAATCCTAGAAGATGGTGGCCATGATCTTCTCGGCTGAGGGTTGGTTCCGTAACTTGAAGGGGGTCGGAGAGCACCTGTGCTTCCAGGCCATGCTTTCGAGCTTGTCTCGGGTTCTTAGTGATGGGCACACGTTTCATCACCTGTCACTATTAGTGACTCGAATCCCGCCGTGTCTTGGTTATACAGGAGCAGCAGCTCCTCCGAAATTTGGCGACGTTGAAGTCGATCATGGGGGGTGAGGTTTCTATGGACCCAACGTGCAGAGACCTTGGTCATAGCCATTTGGCCTGGATGATGTTGAAAACAATTCCATGTGATATTCCAAGTTCTCGCTCGATTTCTTTGACCTTCACCCGTCGATTTTAGAAGATCATCCTCGCCACAAGGGGCACATTGTCCTCGTTGGTCACGTCTGACGGGCGTCCTGGACGGTGGTCATCTTTAAGGGACTCACGACCATGGCAGAAGTCCCTATTCCAGCGAGCAATGGTTTCATAGGAAAGGGCGGTGTCGGTGTACACTAAAACCATGCGTACATGGATCTCTTTTGTATTTTGGCCTTCCTTGGTCAAAAATTTGATCACTGCGCGGTGCTCAACCTTCTCCATTGTTAAAAGATTTGTGACCGACGATTTGCTACTGCTTCTTAAATATACGAGGCAGGAGCGTGCATCTGTAGGTCCTGACTTGTCATAACTTGTTCTAACACCCCACAAACAGCCATCCCCCTTCCTCTGTTTTGCCCTACTTATTCGCATAACTAATTGATCCCCCCTCGTAAATACTTGAGAGATTGGAAATGTTCTTGTGATTGAAAAATGCTTCCTGCACAAAGTGACAACGGTGAAACTACAAAAACATGTTGTTTGCTGTGAGTCATTGCCTTCACTACATCCCCTCAGGCACCATTATTACTGCTGATGGGAAGTGGATCTTTTATCATAACGTTAAATGCCACCCTTTTTGGATCAGTCGTGGAAGCAGAACTTATCAATAACAGAGCAGAGGACTTAAACCACTAAAACATCTTTTTGACTGTATGGTGGGATATTAAAGGAAATTTCCATTTAGATCTGATAGATAACACTCAAACAAAGGATGTTAAACTCTATTTCAATGAAATTCGTTGTTTGATAACCGCTTTAGTCAAAAAAAGTTATATCATCCTCCATCAAGATACTGCTTTTCCTCACACAGCTCGAATGACCAAAGGGTTATTGTAGATGCCTGGTTGTGGAAATAATGCTTTATCCTTCATATTCTTCTTACCTTGCTGATTTAGATTATCCATTATTTAAGAGATTTCAGAACCATTTGGTTAGCAATAGATTGACAACAAGAGGTTGAAATCAAGTTGGAGGCATATTTTGCATAAAAACTAGACATTTTTAAGCGTGGCATTTATAAGCTGTTTAACATATGGAATGAGGTTCTAGAAAGCAAGGAGGCTTTGTTTATGATTAAATATTTCTAGACTCCTAAGTTTTTTAATTATAATATATATCCTAAAATCAGGCATTACTTTCGTTCTCGCCTGATATATCTTTGTTCCATGTTCATTCTTGAATGAATTAAGAATATTTTAATGTTTATTAAAATACCGGCTACCATTACGATAGTTTAATGATATTCATAGCCAAGACGAAAAAGCATATCAAGGGAAAAAAAAGCTATCGGCCAATCTCACTCCTGGAGTTTAGTGGTAAGTTCTTCGATAAAATATTTAAATAAGGCAGCTGGAACAATTGGAGAAGAATTTTCATATAATAATCAACAACATGTCTTGGAAAAATTATTAGCACATATATGGCCATAAATTTAGTAACTGGGAAAACTTCCTAGGTCAAATGAAATGAGTGCTACGTGGCCAAGGTATATCGTGATATCACCAAGGCATTTAATAAACTATGGCAATGGGTATGCAATATAAGATTCTTTAACAAGGTCTAGGTGAATGCGTAGATCCTCCGTGACAAACTCATGGGAAGGAATGCTTCTATATGTAAATAGTAGACAGAGGCGCGAAAATTTACCCTCTGGGCGAGACTCCCTCAAGTATGTTAACCTTAACCGATCCTGTGTTCAATATAAACGGCGGATATCGAAGTAACATTACCTTCTCCGGCCTTAACGCACATTATGGGATGATTTTCTTTTAAATGCGCTGCCAAACTGAGACTACGTTTTTGAATAATATATGAGAAAAGCAAATAGGCGATAATTGAAATGCTGCAGCAGCTTGCTCTGTGTTAAATGATTTTTTCTTGGGTATTTTTTAAAAAGTAAGTGAAAACTGACGAGTACTAATCCACGAATAATTTTGAATAGAATTTTCTAAAGAAAAAAGTGAAATTGCAGGAAGCCTAAATACATTTAAGTTAAATTGTCTGAGTAGTTGAGTGGACACGTGAATCCTTTCCGAGTAATTCTATTGAAAATTCAGAGCTCGTAGAGGGAAGATTAGAGAAATGAGTAATTATAAGCTTACGAAAAATACCCTTCACGGATGTTCTAGATGGGTGAACATCTGAGAAGACTTTTAAATTAATGTACTGGTTATTGAGAAGAAGAGTAAAGCAAATATAACCGTTTGAGGCAAAATTAGCATTTAGTACAGGGTCACCCTTAAAAAACGGGCCTAAGTTTCGATATGCCTCATTTCTTAATTTTCTGCACAGATTGAATAAAACTTTGCTGCTAGCAAGGTTATTGTGTTTAAAAACATCATATCAAAATATGAGAATCTTTGGGCTTTTCTTTTTTATTCTAGAGTACGTGTTCGAGATCACCTCCATTTAGCTCTGTGCATTTATTGAGGCGCAGCACAAAGGTGTCCATGACGTCCTTACAAACCGACCGAATAATGGTTCTGATTTTCTCCTTGATGGCTTCCTTGAGTTCCGTGATGGTCCTGGCTCTCCCTGCGTATAATCTGTCTTTAAGGTAGCACCAGAGAAATAAATCTGGGGGCTAATATCTGGGGTGTGAGGTGCCCACTCAAAATCAGTCTTGAAACTGCTCACACGGCCACCAAATTTCTCTTTAAGCCAATATCGGAAAAGGTTTGAGTTGTGAGAGCTTTCTCCATCTTGCTGGAACCAGAACTTTCCCATAAGCGAGGGCAACAGATTCTGCAGCTCCCTCTTGAAGGTTTTGAGGACCTCAACATACTGCTCCTTGGTGACTGTCACTGTCGCGGCAGATTCCACGAAAAAGAATGGTCCGATGATGAATCTGGCTGATATTGCAGTCCATACTGTACATTAGGGGAGTGTAGGGGCTTAGTGGCTTCCTCATTTGGACTGAAGATGCCCCAGAATACATTTATCCTTGAGTTTACCTTTTCTTTAGGATGGAAGTGAGTTCATCTGAGGTACAAAGAAGGTTAAGGAAAGTTGGGATCCCCTGAATCTTCTCTAGTATCTAAATTGCCATAGCCTTTCTCTGCTCCTGGTTTGGGGCTGTGAGGGTCCGCTTCCTCTGTATTATGTATGGGTAGGCCTTTGCATCCATTACTAGCACTCTATTTCAAGTCTAACGGTATATACCGAGGGACTGACTTCGTTTGCGCACAGAGCATTTGGGACTATCATGAACTTACTCTCTCACGCTCTCGACCAGCTCAGCTGTACGCTTTCTGAGGCGTTCTGAATGGCTTAGACGGTTGTCACTAGCTGAATTAAAGTTCTCCACTGTCCCAAAGTTCTCGAAGTTGTCCACCCAGTCCTGAATTCTGCTCTTGGAGGGGTCTTTTTGACATTCGAACTGATGCACGAAAGTGTCCTGAACTTTCTTGAACATGCTTGACTTGTAGTAATGTTTTGACGCAGTATATTCTTTGCTGGAGCTCGAATTGAGATCTAGTTGTGTTCACAGACGTTGCTTGGGTGATGTCCTACAAAGTAAGAGTGATTAGTAAATGAATTAATGAAGGATATATCACAAAAGTATGTGCAGGCCCATTTTTGCTGGTTTTGGAACAATTCTTGGCGTAGTTAATTTTAAAATCCGGCTGGCGCTGTCTTGATTGGCATGAATAATTACATACGCTTACTGTGTGTAGTCTTGTGAATCCCCACGTGGAAGATCTTTAGCAGAAAGGAACTTCCATGTGCAGCAGAAGGCCTAGCTAGGCCTAAAGTGGTAAGCCCCCCCCCCCTTCCACAAGCGGTAGCCTCGAATCGAGTCCCCCACGATTCACCTTTATGCGGGCTAAAATAGCTCTGCAAGAAGATTCAAGCCCTTCGAGAGTAGAGCTGTTTCCCACTAACCCCTAACTCCGGGGAGAGCCTCGCACATAAATAACGCTCGACTTCCCGGAAGAGACACAGAGTTGAGAAGTCTCGCCAGAACCCAAAAGACTTCCCCATGGTTCCAAGTCAAGTGCTAGCAACAAAGCAAAGTGACAGCTAGGCTATTTTGTGTATTTGGAATTAGCCCCAGCTAGGAGGTAATTCCACTGAACGATCACCCCAAAAGAATTTCCCGACTTCTTTCATCAACTCCTGTCGAAGCCCTCCTTATTTCGGGTAGCCGAAATACTCTCCTCTGGACTGGAATTTACCGCCCCCTCCCTTGCTTTTGCGAACCGTCATCACTCCAACCTCCCGCTCTGAAGTCCGAGCGGTCTCACCTCAAGTACAGAAGACATCCGTAAGCCATCCCTCTTCTGCCTTTAGTTCTTCAATTGAGTTAATCTTTCCCCCTTCGTTTATTGATGTGATTTTTGCCCGTTAATTCTCTAGGTTTTTTTTACCCTTCAATTCTCTTATTAATTTTTTGGTGTAAATAACATTCTATTTTTGTTTATCTCTCTTTAAATAACCTTGAACTTTGCCATTGTCCATAATTTACCTGATCTCGTTGCACTCTCTCGGTACTCAGCCCGTCTGAACGCGTTGTTTTTCGTCCCTTTTTTGGTTCGCTTTCAAGTTATTGGTCCTCTCCCATAGATATAATATGATATTGATATAATGTAATGTCATACCACGACAGTGTTATTAGAGTAATTGTTAAAGAGGGAAAAGGAATCCTGTGGATAGTTCTTTCCGTTATTGAAAAAGAATTCCGATAATTTGTTATTATTTTAAGTCTAAAGAATAATCATTGATATGCAAAAAGATAGATCAATAGTAAATTTCTAGAAACTAGGTACTGGAACCCTTGCGCTTTGCAGGCAAATCGAAAGGCTGCCTACGAAGCATTAGCTCCACCTGTAAGGAAGAGTACTGAAGTCTGGCTCCTTATGTTTATTTAGAAATTTACGGATTAGTACTTTCCCTTTTCATATATCATACTAGGATAGTTACGTTCATTCGTTTTTTATCTCTCGTTAGCCGAGTAAATTAATTTAATTGTACCAACTAAGATTTTGTCACAGAAGAGTTTGTGATGCTTGTAGCGCAACTTTCTTCTGTCTCACTTTTAGGCCTATTCAAAATAGTGTCGGTTTTGTAGCGGACGATGACTGCTTGAGGTAGAAATTCGTCGCCGGAAATTTTGATTACGTTTATTTCTGCGAAGCACTATAAAAGGACTTCAAAATACGTTGACCGCTCCCTTTCACCCATTGGTTGATCTATACAAGCGTCGAAAAGTTCAATGTAGCAGATTTTAAATAGCAGCAAACGACGATCCGAGAGAGACAATCTGTTTAGTTTAGCGTCTGAAAGGCGGACCGCTCGTCCAGAATTTATTTGTATCAAGGGCATTATTTCTCGTTCTATCATCTACTCATTTACCCTTTTGCCTGATATAACAAGACTCTTTTATGTCAAATCTGGATGTGATCTGCAGGATTGTCTGTCCTTCTAGATACACCTCATGCTTTTCTGCTAGGATATTTGCCGCTCTCAGGACAGATAGTTCTCTATCTGCGCTAAGAGCGGACAATATCCTGGCAAAAAAGCATGAGGTGTTATCTAGAAGCAAAACGAATAGAGGCAGCCTGCATACTGTTTATTGTTAGCTGGACGACACCAAATATAATACGGTGTCTTTCTTTTAGCGCTCAAGTAGATATAAATTGAAATTGCAAGTCTCGTGGCTGTTAAAAATTTTGATTTAATTGCAATTCGTTCGAATTGAAATTAACGTGTAGATACTTGATAGAGAATTTAGTTTAAATAGTTACATAGTTACAAGGAGCCAACAAGAACTACTTAGTCCACTCAAAGGCCAGTCCCCTTCTATATTTTAATATAGATAAACATACAGCCTAGTTATTGGGGTCCCTCTACTATATGCGCAAAATATAAATGCGATACTCTCTGATATCGATACTATACGTAATATAGATATTTTTGTTGTCTGCATAGCCTTCAAAATAAATATATATAATCTATATAAAACCCACCCCTAAGACGGATATCATGACGAGAGAATTGCTAAGGTTTGTAAGCTATGTTTCTAGACATTAAATGACAGTAATTGTTATGATTTGTACTTGGCAAATGTACCTAGTACTTACAAAGGCCGCTAATAATGGAAAACAATTGTTATACAAATTTTATGCGAAAATTATATCAAGTAAATTGTTCATAAGATCCATCACGTAAGCAAAACATATTTTCTTTTACTATAAAAAATATGAGCAACTTTTAAAATAAAAGAGCAAAAAAGTAATATTTGTGTTATAAAAATCCAAGTTTTTATGCTTTCCGCTGGAAAATGAAGCAAGTAGAGTGGACGGAATTCCTATATATGAAGAATTTGGCCACGATGTAAGAAATATTTAGAAAAAAAGTTAGGTAGTAAAACGAAGGCACTCCAATAATTTTTTTATAGCCCGTTTAAGAGAAAGAGAACAGACAGAACGTATGATAGATATATACAGGGTTAGGTTGGACGAGTGTAGATAAGCCCTCCTGTTCGTCGAAGAACCCAGTTAGAGGAGATAATACAGAATACGGTGTTTTATCCAATAAAGGCTGTAATTGGATCTGAAAAAACGATCAACAGCGCAATGTTTACTAAAGCATATAGGAGTGTGGGTAGGGTAATATTAGGTGTTAATTCGCAGAGATCGATTTGTGGGAAAGGATTTTATAATCAATATAAGGTTCAGGAAAAACGTGGGGGACCCTCAAGTTCAGCTCCAATATTAGAGTATTTACCAACCTTTTGAATATACCTAACTAAGAAGATAAACATATTGATAGTACCTCTGTAGAATATCTTTTACCCAATAGATTCACTAAGCCTTACTTCTAGGTTGAATATTTTGTTCTTTTTTTGTCAAGCTTGAGTTATTAATCTCTAAAAATTAATCAGATTTAGCATTGCCAAAACCTTATATTTTCTTAAAACCTTGAATCCGTTCAGCTCTCAATCAACCCTTGGGTGCCTAGAAATCCTTTTCAAAAAAGGGCCAAGATAAGTTAACAATACAATTGCGTAACCTCCAAGTGTAGCAGGAGTAGATCGATAATCCCAGGCTAGAAACTGAGCTGGAATAAGTTGGTAAATGGCAAGAACTGCTCTAAAACTGGCAGGTACGACTTGGACACACATGTGTACTATGAGAAAAGTCCAAGTTAGAACTGTGTTAAAAACGGGAGCAATGTTGGTTCTCGAACAATCGTAAAATAATCTATGTCTGGGGTAAATACATCGAACGCAAAGTGAAGAAAGAGTTATCAAATATTCATAAAAAGCTCAAATAAAAGGGTCAATTTAATAGATACTTTTCAACAATATTTTTTTATTATAAAATATATATTATGACCATTTAACATAGATATGTCAGAAATAAAAGGGGTCAAGGACGAAACTTAGTTTCATTTCTTTTCTATGTGAGCGTGCTTTCAATTTGGTCTTTACTTTTGTCAACTCATATCCATGTGAAGCGAGACTTTAGCTTTAGTAGCTACGAAAACAAAGTCCATTAACTGCACGAAAACAGAGTACGACTTGCGAATACCGTTCTCACAGACCTCCTCAAATAAGTAAACTTGCCGTGATACTGAAGTAGCCGTGTTCCTATTGATACTGTTTCTGTTATTTTTATTTGATGCTGATTAATAGAAGTATTAAAAATAATAAGTGTAATTTGAACACCACCGTTAAATTAAAGGTGTTTTCTATGTTATTTATTAGTGTTTATTCAATTTATTTTATTAGGGTCGGGGGATTAATGGATGCTTACGTCAAACCTACCTGATAAATAATAAAATATCGAGAATTAGTGCTCTAGGTGCTCATTTTCTTCTCAGACCATCGTTGGCCATTTCCCTCACCTTCCCTTTCCTCTTTAATAACCTCTGATGGTGTCTTCAATTTTCTACTAGCAAGTGTCTGTCTCCTTTGTATGACTTATTTTATTTAGATTTGTGAGACCTATTATTTCATGCTTGGGAATTATTAACCTTTTAATTGTGACTTTACGGAAGGAAGCAAAATTCTAAGGAAATGGATGGAATCGGATAAAAGTGTATCATAATCGATCCCTGAAACAGTTATTCAAAGACTAAGTTATGAAGCTAAACCATTAGAGTAAATATTCTTTAGGTTTTAGAGTTTTAGTGAACCTGTATTGCAGAAAAAATCAGTTTTACTTAATGCACCCAAAGGAATAGAGGAAGGGTTATTATAATGAATTAATGTGCAATGGGTAAACATGTACTTGATGGTTGGAAATGTTTCCTTTTGTATCCAAATAAAAAGATTTTAGGGGTTTTTTTTCAAATTGAATACATAAATTCTTTGCTCGAGTTAAGTACGCTAAATTTATATATTTTAAATATTTCCTTTGTTTCCTCAAATTTCTGTATGTTGGTGGCACAGTAAGCAACATAATAGCGACAGCTGGCAAGCCCAAGTTGTTCACGTCCTACATATTTTAGACAGACGGGAAAAGAAGTCATGGGTCGCAAACAATGCTCGCTGCCAGCATCGTTCCTCGCCAAGTGACAGACTTCATATCAACTTCTAAGAAACCCTCCATCCCATCGAGATGGAAGTCCCACAATTCAAGGAAGAAAGAAGAAGTCCAATCTGAATTTGTTAATAAATATATTAATAATGATCGCGTTGCATAAACAACATCTCCCTTAGGATATTGTTCAAAAATATCCTGGAAAATATGAAGAGACTGAGGCCTTTACATTACGAAACTCTGATTCGATTCGATCGTGAAGAAGTTTAGTCGTTTACGCCCAGCTCCTAATCCCGTTTACACAAGAGAGAATAATTTCCTTATTGAGGTTTATACAGTAATTTTGTATTTAAATCCATTGAGAAGTAAGCCTTTTATTAGAAAATATGTATATTTATCGACTTTCATCAATTTTGTCATTTTTCTTAACTCCTTCGCTTCTCTTTACACCGCCCAATTACCATTTATGCTCAACCAAGCGCATTTTACTCAGGAAGGCCGCTTTCAGGCATTTAAATTCGTCAGCTAAAAACGCCCTAAAAGAAAAAAAGAAATATTTTAACAACGCGTGAAATTCGCAAGAAAAATATCTCGCCGAAAGTTTGTAAAAAAAAAATATTTTTAGGAATTATTATGTCACGAAATCCAAACTTCTGTTTTCTATATTTGAGCTCGAAACATTTGGGAGCGCGTTATCAAGCTGTTATGAACATTGAGAAGCATTTTACCAAAAGTTCTTATATGATAACAGGCTTTTATATATTCATTTTAAGGAAAACCTAACGAGGCTGGGTTCTTTGTATGATTTATTTAGGAATGTGGTGTCTATTGTTTCAGGCTTTGGAATCATTAACCTTTAAATAGAGGGAAAATTAAGGGGGATCTTTTACGTTGCTAAATTAGGAAATCTCTCTCGAGAAAATGGACAAACCGTTTCTCTTCATTAAAAAAAGTACGAGTACCAATACATACATTTGCTTCACTAGGTATTGATAATAATAATATAAATACTATTTTACTAATAATAACAATGTCCAACAATGACTTCGCTACAGAAATGAGAAAGTAGTTTTCTATTGTAGTTTTATGCGTAGATAAGGAAAATGATCTTTATTTTTCATGAAACGACTTCAGTTGTTTGTAATCTTTACTCTTAATCTTTTATTAATATTAAATTATTTAGTATATAGAGGTATGAAATATTCGTTATTATTTTAATTTTATTGGACCATAAGTACAAAGATAAGTGGAAACAAAAAGCTTATTCATCAAAAGAAGTTAATAAGTCGTTTCGGGTTGTGGAATTCTAAAAATATATTTAAAAAATAATGAAGATTTAAGAATTTTTCAAAAATTGCTGAAATCTAAACAATAGTGAAATATTTTAACAATATTTAGGCTTCTTTTTATGTACAACAACTTGTCTCTCTCTGTGAAGGGTTTAGCAGAAGTCATCAAGCATTATACGACTCCATTTTTCTTTCTACCTATTTTCTATAGTAGCAAGATCTTAGTCGAAAATTTGACCATGCTCATCGCTGACGTCTGCTGGATTCTCTGGAAATAAAGACAGATGAGATTGAAAAAAATGCACTTTTAGGGACATACTACATCTGAACTCATTAAAAGACCTAATAAAATTCCGAACAAGAATATGGTAATTTTCTGATTTGTACTTTCCAAGGAGACCATTACATACACTTTTGAAACTATGCCAGGCCTCAAATTTTGGTTTGCTCAATTTTGCCTCAAACCATCTCTCTACCATAAGTTGTCGAATTTGAGGCATACGAAAGATTGCTTCTTTAATATTAGTATAACTAATCTTAGAAATTTTTGTTTTTAAATATAAGAAGGATGGCTGGTCATGCTTTAAGGCTTTCACAAATTGTTTCTTTAAACCTAATTTTATGTGAATTAGTCGTGAAATTATGATTTCCTTAGGAATCAATGGTTCACGTAGGACATTATGACAAACTACTTTTGTCTCTTCGCTTAAAGGCCCCTCTGAGCGTATGTAATGATCTCCCCGAGCTGTACTGTCCCAGTGACACAAAAAACACATGGGTTTTGTGTAGCCTGACTGCAAGCCATTTAAATTCACTGTATTTCAAGCTTTTGATAATGAAATCTAATATCTCATAAATTTCTTTCAAAACAACATAGTGAGCTACTGGTATCGATAGTAGTTTATTTCTATTATGCAAAAGCATAGCTTTACTACAATATAAAGAAGCGTCAATGAAATGTCTCCTACATTGACTGGGTTCATAATATATATATAATTCTTCAAAAAGACGTGAAATATTATTACAGAAGCATAAACTGTTTACAAATGAAAATTTGTCTTTTGAATTGTTTGATCAAAGAAGAAACTTAGTAATTAGAACATCTGCTACTAAATTTCTTTATTTCACTCTAGAGGCCAGTAATTCACTCTGTTGATTTATTACGTTTATATCTCTTACAAGATCATCTAGATCAATTGTGAGAAAGGTTTTTAAGTAGTATCAACAGTTTCAGAAACATAAATTTCATTTTTTGGTTCACATGATTCCATATCTGTTTCATCAGAGTTAGAAAAGACAATTTCTGCAGATGGTTCAGGTACTGGAATGTCTTTTGAGTGATGTATAGGACGAATAGGACATATAAGATTGGGGAAAATCAAGGACCAAGGGAGTAGATGAGTCATAGGCTGCTGCGAGAAACAAGGAATTCGTTATTAAATAAAGGAGAGCCATATTGGGAGAAAATGACATAAGGAGGCCCTGCAACGCCATAAACCATTTTGAACTATGAAATTAATTACATTTAATTAATGGCTGCCTTAAAAAGAGAATAAGAGATTTACGGGAAAAACTTAAAGGGAGGAAACATACAAAAAAGGGTCAAGTATGTGAAACATGGCGATTGCCGACGTTGTTAAGCTCCATATATAAAGGTAAAATTGTAAGTGGTAAAGGATTTTTAAAGGATTTTATATAGATAAAAGAATTCAGCAAAGACATTTTCATTTACAGGCAAAATATTATCTACTCATCTTGTTTACTAGTGATTTATCAATTCCGATGCTTATCTCAAAAGAAACCTAGAGATTATGGCCGAATCACAGCGTATGATGCATATTTCACTGGAGACCTAAATTTTACTACCGATTCAGACTGTATGATGATCAACTCATTAGGAAACTAAATTATGCATTTAATGCGTATTTCAGTGGTAATTTACAGGTTAAAAGATATTCGGATCTTCTAATTCTTATTTCAATCTGAATTAACAGTTTATCACTCATACACACTTTATAATACCTTGATCAATAGTGACTTGTTACTTACAATATACCAGCGCTCCAAACCGTCTAATACTTATCTGAACGAGAAATTACTGTTTAACACCGAGTTACCCTGTTAAGCTTATATCAGTTGGATTCTACAATTTATCACTTTTACGTACCACCTGATTTTTAATTCAGTGGTGACTTACAGATAAACACTTAGACAAACATCATCTAATGCCTCTCTCAGTGGGAAACTTTACTTACCACCAATTTACACTGATTGATAATTATCCTAATCGAGATGTACAGTTTTAATTCAGATCCAATTAAAGAGACACTACAACATACTAGACTACCCAGAGCAGAGTTGTCACATGGTTAGAGTTATCTATGGTATTATTTGATTTAGGTTTGGGCGACTTGGCTCAAAATAATATTGTTAAAATACCATTTTTTCTTTGGAAAAATTTGGGATCGCTTTTATAATCCATTATTTTCTGGCCAAATTATATTGCTAGGATACGGAAAAACCTAAACTTATTTGGCTTAACATTATTCAAACAAGAGACAGTGTTTCCCTTTCTCTATAACTGAGGAAAGAGACAGTTTCACAAAAAAGAAAAAGTTAATATATCGGAACAGATGCACAAAATCATTTTTACCTGCCAGATTTTGAGGAAAACCTCATTGATTTTAAATATTTGGTATTGGTAATAAAATGAAAAAATAAATTCAATTTACCCCGACCTATTAGGACATCATAGAATCAATAATGTAATGAGTTTCTTATAAAGAGGTCTTCATGTCTCCTCCTTTGGCTTACTTGAAAATCAAAAACTCTAAATTAAAAAATCCAGGGTTAAAATAAGTCCCATTCATTTTTTTTATTTAATCTTGGGTACAAATTTTGAAAGAATCCAAACATCGACGGAAGCCAAGGAGGAAACATAAAGGTTTTTGAAATTATTATTAGAAATTCATAAGATCCTCGCAAATGTTTATAGTGAAAAGGTATGCAAGAAAATCTAGAAGATAAAACGATTTATGATCCCCCAAAATATATTCTGATAAATCATTACAAATTAGCGTTTTGTGATATATGCCGAATTGAGATGGGCAAGAACATTTGCGGCAAAATTTAGAAAATCGACAGAATTGAGATGAAAAAAAATATAATTGTCAAATTTTAGAAAATCAACCCAATTGAGATTGATAAAAATATAATTTGCAAAATTCAGAAATATACCGAATTGAGATGGACAAGAACGTATGTGACAAAATTTTAAGATATCTATTGAACTTTATTGAAAAAAATAGAGGCAGCAAATATTTTAAAATCTAACGATATGTTGTAGAAATTAAGATAAGAGAAAAACCTAAAATCCCACTTATTTGTGATAGGAAAATTGACTCACTTTTATTCTCATATTAATTACAGTCGCAAGTGGTAGGTAAAAGTCAGATTTAGTTTTAACATAGTCTAAAATCTGTCATTTTGGGGGGTTAAAGATGTGGATAGCTCCACGTTCAGGAGAGGCTAGCTTGCTTAAGAGAAATCCGAGTTGAATATGGTGGGATAAGGGAAAGTGAAAATTCGTGGCAAGCAATAGAATAAGCGAGGAGTTCGGAAAGAGAGTATGGACCTTGTCATACATCTATTAAAAATTGCCCCTTTTTACATTTTCACTTCTAAAACGGCTTTGCTCCCGCCTCATTACTAATAAGACCTCGTAAAACTTTAGCTAAATTCGAGTGGTGATTTTCGGCACTGCAAGATTTTTGCACCCATTTTCCTTTCGCCCATCGGAGTTTGGCTACTTTGCTTCTCGCCTGAGTTTGATCTCAATTTCCTTTTCCTCTGCTGAAATTTGACCTCATTAACCTCGAATTTACCTAAATTTGGCGCCCATTTGTCTGTCCTCTAGCTGTTTAAAATTTATTTACCTCGTCTTTCCCTGAATTTGGGGTAAATTTACAATTCCAGCTAGAGTTTGCTAGAGTTTGTTCTCTATTTTGCTCTTCTCTATCTTAGTTTACCCACCATTTGCTCTCTATTTGGCTGTCCTGTTGTATATTTTAGCTTTGTGGCAGATTATTGCCTACATTTGGAAAATATACCACCGGAGCTTTGCCTCTCTTTGCCTATCCTCTGCCAACATTTAATCTCCATTTACTTCTTTTCTGCTTGAGTTTGTCCAACATTTTCTTGTCATTGGCCGCAACTTTACCTCTATTTGCCTGTCCTCTTGCCCCTCCACTTCATGCATCTTCCTCTAAATTCGGCTAAACAAAGACAATAAGCCACAAACCCCTGTGACCACCCATAAACAAGAGAATTTATCATTTGCATCGTTTCAAAGCATCAAAATTGCATTACCTCAAGAAACTCTCTAAAAAGATATTCTTACTCTAATGGTGAAGTTAGTGAAAGTAAAATTGTGAGGAATGTTGTGAGGAAGTAATAAAAAATTTCTTTTACTTATCCTAAAAAGATAAACCAATATCGAACGAGGACATCGCGAGTTTTAAAACTAGGGTTTATAGTTTCGTAAAGCAAGCGTTGAAGGTAGAGAGAGAGAAAAAACATCTTTGCCAGATATAAATTAGACTAGTTTGGTCTCTAGAAATCCTAAGGACCTGTAACTCTCCTGAATTTTCCATTGCTTAACAATAAAAGCGAATCCACCCATTTGGGTGTTACACAAGATATAGTGAATAAAAAGAACCACTAATAAAGGAAGTGGGAATTTATAAGCAATCAAAACAACCTAAATTCCTTCCGTTATATCGCCTTCTTCTGATTCTCGAGTTGTCTATTGGATATATTTTCATATGAGAGGTTGTAAAAATTGTGCCACTTCTATACTCTGATATACAGAAGTAATAAAAATTTAGTATATAATTTAAATCCAAAGATAATGTAGAAGATTCAGAAAAAATTATGTATAGCTCAAAGAAAAGATAATCATTCTATTCATGAATTACAATGAACTTTGGTGGTGTGAACAGGCTTCCTCATCTTGTGCTGGATTTAAATCCACTTTGCTCAGCATTATGGCGTACGTAAGATGGTATTGAAGTTTTGTAATCAAGGGGTGCTAATTACATACTTTTATGTGTTCATAGCTTCTTCTTATGAACTATTTACCCCCTTTTTCTTCGCTATATAGAGTTATTCCTTTTACATATTAATACCTTCTCACTCTGAGAATGATTGTTTGTTTTAAAGAAATAACGTCTTTTTTTTACCCTTTGTCGATTCTGCCCTGAATAATGGAAAAGTAGACCGGTAAAGTTGATAAAGGCTGAGAACGACTACTGAAGTAGAACTTTACCTACTCTAAAATGCGATTGACTGAGAAATTTTCAAGTATCTCAATGAATTAATTCTTATAAAAACCATCGTTCTGGAAATAACTAGTTTCAATATCATTAGGAAGTGTAAGCCCATTAGTGATTACTGCTTTTCATCTAACTTTTACTTCGAAATCATTCATGGATAGTGGCAAGGGACATGATTTATTACGGTCCCAATCTTTTTATACTTCCTTGATTTTAGCAGCCTCAGATACTCTTATCCTTCTATCCTTCTTTTATACTTTATGAAAGGACACGACTCTTTCCTTGTTTTTTCCCTTTGGTCAGATTTGATCATAAAACAAAATAGCTAGCTCACTGGTAAACAATTTGTATAGGAAACACCCTCTCGCCTTTGGGCATTCCTTTCTCCTAAAGCAGTGGTCCTGAGCTCTTTTCAGGCCGCGGACCACCAACCCAATAAAAAATTGTCCTGGTCATTTCATTTCTGATTAAGGATAAATAAGTATACACAACAAGCATTTTGGTTTGAAATACAGTTCTTCAAAATAATTTCTAAAAATTATATACAATGATACCCAGCTAACATTTCAACGTGAAATATATTTCTAACAAACATAATTTCCTGGAAATTGAATACTTACCTAACATTTTGCCGTGAAATTTATTTCTAACAAACAAAAATTTAAAATTATGCCGGAGTATACAACTAATAAACACTTTCCCTTAAAATAAGCTCAAGTAATTTATCTTGAAACCAGACTTTTGGATTCTCTGATCACCCCAAAGCTTTACAATGTTAAGAATGTTACTTAATAAAGCACACCGAATATCACTTTCCACTGCAAGCATATTCCTCTGTTTGAATCTAATATGAAGCAGACATGAAAATCCACTCTCGCATATGTAAGTTGATGCAAATAACAAAAGATATTTGACTGCATGTGATGGCAGATTTGGGTAAGTTCCAATCATACTGGCCCCAAACTTATCCATGGTGGACCGACGGTTGATATTTTGAGCAACCAAATTATTTTACAGCTCTAAAGGTTTCCTCCTGCAGATCTTCTGAAACACTAGGAACATCTGTTGCGAATGGATTCCTGATGAAGTATAATTCCTCCTCTGTCATATCCACCTCTAGAAAATATTTGTGAAATTTATCCCGTAGCTTTCGTAAACGCTCAAGAAATTTAATCTGAATGCCTTTCTTTTCCCCGAGGATGACATCTAAACGTCAAAATTGAACCAAGTTGTTACTTGCGTTTTACCCGATCCCGAGTTCTAGCTTCTTAAGAAAAGCCTTGCTCATGCGTTGGTGAGAAAATAGATTTGTACATTTGCCTCTTAGCTGAAGATTCAATTTTTTCATGATTTCAAAAATATCAGCAAGGTATGCAAGTTCTAATTCGGACTGTGTTAGCATATTTTTAAATCCTTATCTCATTGACAATGGAGAAATAAAGTCAGCTTTTTCTCAATTCAAAAGTTCTGTTGAGTAGATTCCCTGCTGACAAACAGCGTAGGGAAGAGTAGTCCAGCAACACCTCAAAGTAGGAACGCATGTCCTGACAATTTTCTGAACTGCCCAGAGTTTACCTTCACCAGTCCTTTAAAAAAGGTGTTGAGATGATCTCGCAGTGATTTTGATGCTAATGCTTTTCTGTGAATGAAGCAATAAATACCAGTTACCGATGGAGCATGCTCCTTAAACAACGCTTGCAAGCCTGATCTTGAGCCTAGCATCGCAGGTACACCATTAGTGGTAACACCGACCAATTTTTCCCAATCCAGATCATTTGCTTCGAAGAAATTGTTAACAATTTCTAACCCACCCTGAGCACT
The DNA here is from genome assembly GCA_963969495.1 of Ceratothoa steindachneri. Taxonomy (NCBI): domain Eukaryota; kingdom Metazoa; phylum Arthropoda; class Malacostraca; order Isopoda; family Cymothoidae; genus Ceratothoa; species Ceratothoa steindachneri. The sequence goes on from OZ018319.1 coordinate 48,891,223, forward strand.
TGTGGTGGTGTCAAGAGACTTACAAAAGAAAAATTCTTTTATGTATTCATCAAGCATATATCGTGCATACACCAATAGTTGAGAGGAAAGTGATACATCAGTGGATGTATCCAACTGTATGGCAAACAATGGTGGTTTCTTTATTTGATCCACAACTTGTTCACTGATGTTGTGTGAGATATTATTTATCCATTTCGATACACTGTCTTTAGATACAGATATATCATTTAGCTTGCGTGTTTTGTGAGATATCATTTATCCGTTTCCATATAGTGTCATTAGATACACATATGTATATAATTTTGCTTCCTTGTACCTTTTAGTGGTTCTTGAGCATTTCATTTGTCTTGTAATTTTGACTTGGGATAATCCTTCTCGGGAAAATGCAATGATTTGAGCTATTTGAGCTTCCGAAATCTGTTTCTTCGTAGATATTTTAAAAGAAAATTACCACTTATAAGTTAACAATAAGATAATCACTGAAAAAAATAGGAATAAACGCTAGTATCACACATTCAATGGCAGAAAGTTGCCCCAACCCCTTCTGCACAATATGCAAAAACGCATTAAAGCGTTTATAAATGCCAAAGAATGAGAGATTAAATATTAATCTTTGATAGAATATACGGCCCAAAATTTATTTGTTTTATGTCAAGTATAAAAATGAGTTTCAATCATACTCTTCACTTTTTCATACCTGGCTTATGGTGAAAGAAGGTGATTTTCTTCGATTTGAACGGGGTTACCAGTAACCTATACCAACAAAAGGAGTTTGGTTGTTCGGTAGGAAGGAATAAGCCTCCTTTGCCTACTAATCCGTTTAGTACTTATTATAATTCGTGGACAGTTCACCAAATAAAATAGTATTCGGGTTTCTACGTACCTTTATTCTTGAGCTTGTTTAAACTGAGGGATTGATAAATAGGAGAGAGTCAAGGATGAATGAGCATATTTTAGTAAGCTGAAGTTAAGCAGCTGAATGGGTAAAGCTAGTTGAATATAATATAGTTGAATGACTGAGTGATGAATAAGTGAGAACAAGTGAATTAATAATGATTGATTCCCTATTAACTTTGGTATTCATGCCTTTAGGTAAAGTATGCGTACCTGCTTTTAGCAATGGGGTATCTCGGGAAAGCACTTTGTCTGTAGATGGATGAGCGTTTATTTAAGCGTTCCCTTGGGGCAGAGGGAGGGAGAGAGAATGAGAGAGAAACCAGGTTGCCTTTATTATCAAAGAGTTTATATTGAGAGAGATATAAATTTGTGAATAAAGATTCATAATGATCTAGACGAAGTTCAGGAAAAATACTTTTATGGGATTCCATGTCTAGCGTGGTGGCGTTAAGAAATAAATAAAAGGAAATGGCTAATCTCTAGGGTTACTCCAAAGACTCCAAAGACTCTTTGAGAAGATGAAATGTATATAAGAATTTTATGTGTTTGTGATTATAGAATGAACTATTTAGGTTTCTAATAGAATCACACAGCTTCTGATTGGACAAAGGATTCTACATTTGTAATGTGATCAAAATAATACATTAAATTGAAAGAATAATCATGAAAAAAAAGAAAGAACAATTGACGACAATAGAATTAAAACCATAGTATAATTTAATAATCGAAATTTTGCAATTGAGTTAAAAAATCCTATAATAATGATGATATATTGAAAAAATAGAGGTAGGATTAAAATGGACATAATAGAAGTAGTATCTAACTCTTATGAGTGCTAAATCAATGAATGCTATTAAATAAGTGTTAAAACAAATCACACAGTCGTTTCATGAGAACCAAATGTTAAAAATTGCTTGATTGAAATTTAGTATAAAAATAATGAATATGAATAAATTGGAAAGGCAATTACGAACCAATGATCGAATATTTTGTCTCATTTTTTTCCGAATAAGTTGGCCTGAGAGAGATTTGACACTGGCTGTAGGACCCAAATGGCCTAGAATATGATGCAAATCAAAAATTAGTTTGAAAATTCGGAGGTATGATAACGTCCTACAGAACCTTTTGATAAATTGCAAATAAGAAAGTGAGATAAGGATGGAACTGCTACTTTGTAAGAATTAAGTGAAATGCTTTCTTTGTCTTGTTGATGGGCAAAATGCATATCTGTTGTTTGTAATATTTTAAAGGCTGTATAATCAATAATAGAAGTGGAAAAAATATACTTTTATTTAAGGGCATGAAGGATTTAGAGTGTTATTTTAAAATGCTGATGTTGATTATGTATATGTAGCAGATTGCATGTTGCAATTGAACAGGGGGCTCTAGAGAGGGCATCCATCCCTAGGATTATCCTTACCTGCAATAAGACAAATGTCAGTTCGTATTGTGAAATGAATTCGAATGAACTGGAGGTTTTAGTGCTGTGTCTTGTGTTGTCCTTTCAATTAGATTTTGAAAGGCTTTGATTGCAAGATGAATTACGGTCAATTCTTTTGTGGATATACTGTTTTAAGTGAGGGCTTCGAAAATGTATGCTAAAGAAGCCTAGAACGTCCCATTCATACCCATGATACTGCTGGAGGACGGGACCAAGGCCAAGATTCGACAAGTTGAATGCATCTTATGCCTGGTTGTCCCATTTTAAAACTAAATTAAGTCAATGCTTATTGGCATCTTTTAACAATTTCGTGAGTGAAATTAAGGTTATAGCTGCTTGTTGAATGAACCTTCACAAGAAATTCACTAAATCCAGGAATTTCTGCAAATCGTGCGACGTTTTAGGGAGTCTAAAATATCTAATCGTAGTGATTTGCATTCGGCGGGGAGATATGGCTTGTGAATCAATTCGATAACCAAGAAACTTAAGCGCGTCTACCAAAAAAATAAACTTTGAAAGGTTTACTTAAAAGCCGTGTGATTGCAATATTGAAAAGAGGTGTTCGAGATGTTGCAAATCCTGAGTTTTCTTTCCACTGGCTATGACTATGACAAAACATATAAGAAAACGAAATCCAAATCACTCCAGACATGATTGATGTACCTTTGAATAGTTTTTAATCAGTGTGGCAGGTATTCAGAAGGCCCTAGGTGAGTAATAGTGGCAGTCATATCAATGGATGCAGGTTCTATGGAAATTTGATAAAATGCATCTTTATGGTCAATCTTAGGTAAGTTTGTGCAGTTTCGGAGTTTTGCCTTGAAGTCGTTAAGATAATGTTTATGTTCTTGAGATAAAGGCAAAATTTAGTCCTTCCTTCAATGTTGGTGGAACTTTCTATTCCTTTATTGAAAAATTGTACCTGGTCAAAAATTAGCATTGCTGTGATAACTATCCTGATAAGATTTTGTTTACTATTTCGATGATCATTAATTTGTTTTGTTTTATGTTGTTTCTTAGCTTATTTTTCCTGTTATTTGCTATTGGTCATTTGTTTGATGTTTATTTGTTTAGTGCTTTGCTATTTTGAGTGGCTTTACTTACTAGATTTATATAGGTTCTATGATACTCTACCCTCTTTGAATTGTATCTTTTGTTTTTGTTAGAAGGTGTCCGATTCTCGGGGCAATTTTACTAATGCTGCAGTTTTACATGCTGATTTAAAAATGAAATTGATTTTATGAAAAAATGTAAGGTTAAAAGGTTATGGTTGTGCTGGGTTGGGTTTGCTAAGGTTAGGTTACTTAAGTCAACAAGTTAGCATAGGGTAGCTGAAGTAAACATATGGCAGTGCGACTTTGCTTGTGATTGTGGTTCTGACAATTTCATGATTGAATAGCATAGGTGAATACCCACTAGTGGGTAAGAACTCTCCACTTTATGGACTTTCTCCGCCGTAAATACATCGTTTCATCATCTCAACCGTTTTACCGACCACAGTATTATGAGAATTCGCACACCTCACGCTAGTAATTTTTGTAATCGACTGCCGCATTTTCACCTCATCTATTTCTTCTTTAAAAACTCTAACCGTAGTTATCTCCTCTGCCCATGCATAGATAAATACAGCTACAATGGATTCCTGAAGAGTGCCACCCTTAATCTATGCTCCTTTCCTGGCACAAATCAGTTCGTTGCAGTCGCATTTACAGGAGCGGCACTCCGCAGACTGACTAAAAAAAAACCCTAGGCACATGGCAAGCTTACGCTGATATAACTTCGACTTTTGCACGATATTATTCTCCTAAAAAACTAGTTTTTCAAGCAAGACCAAAAGCTTTTCAGATTCCACACTGCTTCTAGATTATTCATAATGAGAAAATCTGTAAAAAAAATACATATGTTATATATGTGACCTTAAGTTAACCTAACCTAGCCCAAAACAACCCAACCAACCATAAGCTTTTAATCGTCCATTTTTCAAAACAATAAATGTTATTATTAAAATCAGCGTGTAAAACTGTAAGATTTCAAAATTAAGAGAAAAAATCGGACACTCTCACACAAACCTATAAGGTATTTTATTTTTAATAAAGTTGTTAAATCCTGCATATTAGATCATTTCCTTAGTGGTTCGATCCAGTCTCATTTTTTTTATTTTGTAATATTTAAAAGTGACTTCGTTTGTTAGTTCCGTAAATAAGCTAGAAGAATATTCGTAATTTTATTTTTATTTCCATTAAATTTAATAGATTTTATCTTTCTTTTTAGCATTTTTTGACAGAAGTAGATTGCATTATTTTTTAAGAATGGAAATATTTTTTTTCCTACAATAGGAACAGGTTGTGAAAGAAATAAATGGATAATTTAAAAATTGTATTGAATTATTTTTGTTTTAATGGCGAAAAACAACGAATACTTATCCCCCGGAGAGTTGGAAAAAAATGTTTGTGCAGAAATCTTTATGTTAGGTAATGTAAAATTTGAAAAAAGTGTATCCCTCATATATATATATATATATATATATATATATATATATATATATATATATATTGAATTTGGATTTAACTAGCTTTACACGACCTTTTATTTATGCAAATGATTCAAATCTATATGATAAACATCTGAATATTCACTCATCTCGCTTCAAAGAGTGTCTTAAGCCATTTATACTCTAGAGGAGATTGCATTTCGCTTTTCCTTTCCCGAGGTCGCCGTTCTTGATTTATTCATTCAGTAAAAGCCTTATTCATTAAGGTTTTGACATAGACTTTACGGACGGATGCCCGTCCTGAATCCAACCCTACCTATTTATTCGGGCTTGAGACTGGCACTGAGAACGGCTGGCTTGCTCCCCGCCAAGCCTTTTATATTATTTACAGAAGAGTCAGTGGAAACTATTTACACAATATTGATCTGACTCTGAGGATTAGAGAAGATAAGGAAAGTTCACAGAGAGACGATCGAGACGCGAGTTTAAGCAACTCTCGACGCGTCCTTTTAAAGGCGGAGTTTGTCGTCACGATTATGGCGATCCGACGTCACGAATTTTAAAATTAGGAAGACAAAAAATTGCCCTATGTTCTCTCGCACGGGAAATCAGATATTTCTAAAGGCACATTATATAGTTTGAGTAAAAAGTAAAGTTTTTTTCTATAAACTAATACACTGTCTTGCGTTCTTTGAATTCTCAACGCATTTTAATAATTTACAAATCTCCCCGCCAAGTCATCATTCTTTCAATAAGATTTGGCTAAGTGCTACGTGCTGGTTCTTATCAAAATCTAGCTGTGTTTAATGATGTTACAAATTATGCGCATTGCATTCAACCTTTTAAACTTCTCGACATCTTCTACTGAATTTGAATCATCAAACTTGACCTTAATGATATATTTATATGAAATCTCACTCAAAAAGTACTGGTACGACCATAATCGATCTACACATTCCTATGTCAGCGTTTAAGTATAGAAATTTTCAATAGAATTTATTGAACGCTATTATTCGAATTCTATACTTTTCACTGAGAAAATATTGCCTACATCGCAATTGTTTATCAAAAAACAAATTAGTTATAACTGTGAACTACTCTATTAGTTCATACATAGTAGGCTCTAATTAAGAATATTGCTATTTGTTTAAACATAATTTTTATTATATTTCTGTTGTATTATCTAATACTTATTTGTTATTTTTATATTTTTAGAAATTTATTAAATTTTTCTTTTATGGTTCTGTGCTTAAAGCACTGACTACTTACTCTTTGCTGAGGACAAATTTTCCACTCATCTTCTCTTTGTATCAGGCAAGTTAATTAATAAATATAAGTTTTTATTTGCCTCCCGCCCATTATTCCTTATGTTCGAGGGAATGATCGATTGAGTTCATTAAGCCTTTCTTCGTACCTAAGATATTTCATTCCTCCTATTATTTCCATTTAACGACGCTCTACTTGTTCTATAATTTCTATATATCTAGATAATTGTGGGACCAGAGCATAATTTAAGTCTGAACTGCGTCGGATATAATTTTAACATAGTGTTTGCTTTTCATGTTGGGATGGTGTTACTAATAGATTCTGACTCGTGTTGCTTTGATTTTAACTGCTATGTAATGATTGGAGAAATTTAATTTAGCAATAATTAATTCCTTAACTAAATTTAAATCCAATTTTTGCCATTCTTCTCACAATATTGATTTTCATGAGAAAAGACTAGTTTTCTTTTCGTTTTATGTACCAGCTATATGACGCACGTTGATAAAAATTCACTCTCCGAGCGATCATTAATGGGATAATTAAGATCATACATATACAGTATACATCAGCAGTATATAACCTGTCTCTCAAGATTTCAGCGATTCTCTGCGTGTAATTGAGAAAATATTTTAAGTGGATATAGTTTTACCCGTCTGGGATCAGTAACATTTACCCGCTGCTTAATATGCATCACTTTGATTCAAAATTCTGCAACAAATTATAATTATCACGAGCAAAGCTTCAGAATTCATGCTTAATCGCTTCTCTCAAATTGCCAAAGCTTTTGCCATTAAAAACACCGAATAAGTTTAAACGAGTTTCCTAGTAAAGTAAAGAGCCACGCGAGTCCCGGTAATGTAAAGAGTTAACATAACGTCAAAAGTAGGTATTTTGGAAATGTTTTTGTTAAAACATATTTTAATAAATTTTATTAATAGTTCCGATAATTTTTTTTTATTTAAATCGGAAATTAGTTGTGGCCGGTGCTAAAAACACGAAAAACGCAATAAGTGATTCGAGATCACTGGTACATTTCAGTGGAGGTTTCAAAATGAATTGAGTGACAAATATAAATCAAAAGTGTCAATCCACCCAAATTCATTATTTATTATCTCATTAATATCTAAAAAATGATTAATTTCTAAATATTTTTTCGTGGGAGGGTGTAAAGACAAATGTAAAACCACTTTCTTATGAAGCCAATATTGATTTGAATGAAAGATGAGGAGATACCTTTATGGCAATGATGCATTCAACCATTTTAAGAACTTATATCCATGTAATTTTAAATTATAAGTAAAATTTAATTGTAAAACTTTCAATTTTATTAATTTAACATAACTTGACATAAACTAGCGAAATAAACATTTTAATGACTATAAAAATCAATCTAAAAAATACGAAGACCCACCAAATAATTAGACATTCAAAGGCTAATGAAAGTCAACATGTCCTGCCTACATTAGAAGTAAAGATGCATCAAAACAACTGAAATGCTACCTGTTCATCATAAATGCACTTCCACTTTAATAAACATGTAGTATGAATGAATATTGGTCATTATGCTAACCCTTGATGTTGTATACCCTTTATAGAGTCAAATATGGTTTATCTCCAGCATGTTAGTTATGTTTATTTTTCTCCAACATTGGAGTTATGTTTATTCATGAGACTTGTTTATCTTCAACATTGGATTTTTCGAATTTATTTTCAGCATGGCAACTTTGATTATTTATCTTCAGCATGAGATTTGTGTTTATTTATTTCCAGCATGGGAGTTGTATTTATTTATCCCTAAGATAGGAGTTGTGTTTATTTATCTACGACATTGAACTTGCTTCTATTTATCTTTAACAGTGGATTATTTATATCTATTTGTAGCAGGGGAGCTTTGCCTATTTATCTCCAGCATATGAGGTGTGTTTATTTATTTCCAGCAAAGGAGTTGTTTTTTTTATTTCTAGCATGGGAGTTATGTTTATTTATTTCCAGCATAGGAATTTTTCCCCATATATGGAAAAGTATATTCTTGCGTCAATTACTTATTCAAATCATCAATTCTTCCATAACTGCGAGGTGAAGAAATGCAAACTGTTCTCTTCACTTCCACTTTCATAATTCGTTAGTTGATGCTTTACTTAGCGAAAAACTAAATTTCTTAATCTTTAATGTTCTTTAGACATAGGGTATCCAATTTGGCACCCGGGAGAAGAGAACGATAGAAAAAGTAGACTCAAGCCACAATGAACCTTTTAAAACAGCTAATGCCCTCTAGCTCCCATCCCATAATGAACATTCTACAAATTTTGCCTCATCTCGCAATGAATTTCCCCCCAAATTATATTTTTTTATATTAAAATTATATTATATTATAATTATTTATTAATTATATAATTTTATTATAATTATATTTCCAATGACCTCTGATAGGCCCTTGCGGCTTTTGTCATCCGTAAATTATGTCATGCTATGAAGTATTTGACCGTTGATAAGAGTTCTATCGCAAAAGTTGTTGGGTATTTCATAAATATGACCAAATCCACTTTTTAGGACATTTTATGCGACTCGTTTTTCCCCATAACATATAACGACGTGATTTCGTTAGATTTTTGGACGCATTTACTCGTAAGTACGAATAAAATCATTCCTGGAATTCGGAAAATATAGGCGTTTAGTATTATATTTGCCTCTAGGATTCTCTAACCTATTCCTTTTATGTCCCTGTACATTTTCCTCTGAATTTACCAACCGCCTTTCGATTCAATCACTCATTATACTAAAGAGTCTTAATACTATGTGATAACTACAAAAGAGTCCTATTAGCTAGCAATAAAATATATTTTTAGTAGTTTGCAATAAATAATAAAGAGTCTTAATAGCTGGCAATTAAAACTAAAGTATTAATAGTATTTGTTAGTAGAGTTCACGAAATGTCCCAGCTGGGCATATTAAGCATTTAAGGTTGATGCATTTCGCTGATGTATTTTTTGACATTTCACCCTTTGTTTAATTCTGCCATCGGAATAGGGATAACTGAGTCAGTCTTTGATGGTTGTATGATTGGGGACACTAGGAGTTTTCTAGTTCTTCATCACTATAATTGTTAGGTTTGTATAGTTAATTGTGTTTTAACTAGATTTGACTGATTGGTTGTCAGCATTTTATAATGATAATAATAATGATAATAATAATGATAAAAATAATAATAGAGGTTTACCTGGCTCCCATCAAGAGTTTAAAGACTTGGCAACGCGCCAATTCCTCGATTAGGAAAAAAAAGGCTGAAGAAAAAATTAATTTTCAGAGCCCTCTCGAAAGAGTCAAGCGAGGAAAATGATTGTATTTCAGTAGGCAGACCATTCCACAACTTAGGAGCAAATAAAGAGTAGGTACTATCATCTAGGCAACAGAGACCAATTCAAGAAATCGAAAGCAGGAGAAGGCTTCCCGAGTGAAGGTATCTTTGTGTCTAAACACATTCAGTGTATAAACAGGTAAGGGGAATTTGCGGTGTCTAGTATATTAAATGTAAGGAGGACTTATATAAGTAATTTGAAATTTAATAGGCAGCCAGTGCAGTTCACGGAGCTGGCTTGTGACACAAGAGAACCGCCCTCCATGCAGAAAAACTTGACTCATAATTTTCTGACAGGTTGAAGCAGACGAACTGTAGTGTTAGAGGTTTCAGTCAGGAGAGATTTACAGTATAAAGGCATGGGTGGCAATTTCGAAACTAGCTCGGTCAAATTGGAGTCAGATACGACTGAGGTTACGGAGAAAGCAGAGATACGATTTTTGAATATAAGCATCATGCGATTTGAAACAAAGTTGAATAAAAAAAGAAACACATACTTTTCTAACGTTGTCAGAAACTCGATCGGAGAGCCAGCTAGATTGAGATAAGGGGATACATTTTTACTGCGAGCGATATCTGCTGAGTTAGGTACCCATCAAACGATCTCAGTTTTTCCATTGTTGAATAAGAGGAATATATCCTATAGCCATTCAGTAATCTTGTCATATGTTGATAAAAGATTAATGGTAGTCACGTCAAACGAGTTTGTGGAGGAGGAGAGAAATATTTGCCTCTCATTAGGCATAGAAATAGAAGGATAGATCTAGACAAGGCTGAAGAAGACCGAAAGAAAGGAGCTACTCATAGATACGAAGAGAATCGAACCTAAGACAGATTCTTAAAGACCACCGTAGACACAACAGCTGGACGAGAGACCTCCACCCCCTCCCCCGATGTAAACAGAATGAGTATGAGATGACAGATAAAAACGAAGCTGAATTAGGGCAGTTTCATTACACCTAGGAAGTCAATAAGGTTGTTGCGAAGACTAGAGTGGCCAAAAATCTTAAAAGCTGCCAAGAAATCTAGACGAACAAGATTTGAAGGCCTCCTAGCATACGCTTCGTGGTGGAGAGGGTCAGTTACAAGAAAAAGAGCTGAAATAGAGCTCTGACCTGCCACGAAGCCGGAGTGGAAGTTTTTTTCGATGCTGGAGAATGACATAATTTTTTTGGGGGGGCCAACTACTACCTTCTTGTTTTCCTTGGAGAGGGACGGGACTTAAGAGATAGGATATTAGTTCGAATGATGATTAGTGTCAAACTTTATTTTCTTTAAGATCAGATGGACTGTTAATAGCGTGTTTAAATTCAAAAGGCACCTGAACTAGTGATAGGGGGGCGTTGAAGTTACCCATGGGGTATAGTATGAGGACCGCTAGGAACTTAACATAGATACTAGGTTTGGAAAGTGTCAAGCAGAGCCCAAGTTGTTTTCGATGAGCGTCATACATTTAGCATGCGCGAAAGGTTAGTTTTCTATCACATCTGACAATGAAACATCTTCAAAATTAACTTTTCACAAGCGACAAATAACCAAATGAAATTTGTATATACAAAACTCCCTTCCATTCAGCCTCTGGCCCATTAAAGTATTTCCTAGGATTTTCACTTCCTCTAGCTTCATATCCCACAATGAATGTTCTCTAAATATCAATGTAGGGAAATCGATATCCCACCCTAAAATAGAGGCCCTGTTCCGTCACCACAACGTCCTTGCATTTGGCAGCATAACTCGATTACTTAGCCCGCCCCCCCTTCTCTCTCCCGTCGCTTGGCGGATCACCAGAAAGGACGTGCACAACAATGAGATGCACGAATTATCAGATTTCTGGGCCGGTGAGCATAACATTGGTTAAACCGGCAATATTTCCCCTAAGAGCTGGGATCTAATTTCACGTCATAGACGAAATTAGAGGAGCGGCGACCAAAAGCCAGAAGCTGCTTTTAGGGCTAAGTAAAAGACGGTCAGAGAAGAGCCGTTAAAGGAGGATACTAAATTCTTAAGACATCATCCCCCACTTTTCCCCTGCCACGGGTGGGTTGGCGAAGTATATAGGCGGATAACTGTAGAAGAACAAAGGAGATCGATTAAGTTATCGAGACGACGAAGTCCGGCGAGAGTGCCCGGCAATCTAAAAAAGGGACAGAGAAGAAGTCCAACTTAAGCCAGTTCCTGGTGGTCACATCAAATAAATAAAATCACTCGGTCCTTGGAATACCTCGACAATCAGTTTCCCTTAGATAAAAGTCCCTAAGTTAAATTTTCTAAACTTTTACTTCTCAACGGCTTTACATCCCGTAATAAACCCCTAACAACTTCACTTTCACTTAGCCTCACGTTTCACGATGAAATTCCTAAATTTTCACCTTTTTTCCTCATTGCCTCACAACCCACAATAAACTTCTTCCAATTTTACATCCCCAAACTCCAATTCTCACAATAAACATATTATGTATTTTAATTCCCACCAGCCGCATGAACCTTTCACTACTTTTACTCCTCCTTGCCATCACATCTACCACTGATCCTTCTTCAAACTTAACTTCACCCTAATCTCACGGACGATAAAGAAACTCCGTCTAACTTCACCTTTTCTTAAACTGCAATAACACAATGAACATTCTTCCTACTTCACATACGCCTAGCCTTCTATCAAACAATGAGCTACCTACAAATTTTACTTTCAGCTAGAAACACTATAAAATATCTTCTCTACCAACATTGCATTTCTCTTATTTTATGTGATAAGACACCTTTAAATTTCTTTTCCCCATATCGGTACGTCCTAGGAATAAATTTCTACTGGATTTAATTCCCTTTAGCAAAACGTCTACCATGAACTTTAAACAATTTTCCCTTTCCTCAATTCTTAAGTCCTACAATGATACACAAAGTTCACTTTCCATATCTTCACATCCCATTAGAAACCTATTACGAATTTCAACTCCTCATACATGACTCACTTCGCACCATGAAATTTCTATAACTTTCGCTTTCTCCTGGACTCATGTCCAACAAATAACCTCTTACAAATATCACTTCCTCTTAGTTCCACGTCTCCCATTGAAGTTTCTACAACTCTTAGCTTCTTTAGCCTTACGCCCTGCTAATAATTGTTGAAATTCAACTTACCTATAGCTTCATACATATGTACATACAATAAAACGCCTATAAATTTAACTTTCCTCTAGATTCTTCAACAAAATAGAACCTCTCAAACATTTCATTTCCCTTTCTATTCTCCTCACGTCAAGTAAGAAAGATCATAAACATTTCATTTCTCCCTATCCTCGCGTCTCACAAAAACTTTCCATAAATTACAATTCCCCATAAGTTCCCTCCCAAAATGCGTTTTCCACAAATATCCATTCCTCTAGCTTCACTTGCCACAATTGACCTCATACAAGTTTAAGATTCCCCAAACCTCAGAGACCAGAATAAAACTATCAATTATACTTTTTCTAAGTCTCACAGGCCACTATAAAAACGTGGCAAATGTCTTAAAGTTGAGGAATTTATAATGTTCCAAATTGGATGCCGAACGGGTAAGCATATTATTCATTAAATGTAACTCAACTCTTAAGCGTAGACAGAGAGATCGATTTAGGAGTAACAATATTGAGCGACCTAAAACCCAGACAGCCATATTCAGAAGTAATTAAGAAAGCAAACCTAATAATTGGATTCATTGTTAGAGGATTTGAGAATTAAGATACTATCCTTTCTCTATAATTCCTTGGGAGGTCTACGCATGGAATACTGTCTTCAAGCCTGCAGCCCCCACTACCAGAAGGAATCCAACTTAGACTTCTTAAAATGCTACACAGTCTAAATAACAATTATACGCAGATCGACAAAGAGAACTTAATTTATTTTCAGCGTTAATTAAGAGGGGACTTAATCCAGGTGTTAAAAATTATCAAAGACATAGACAATATGGATTGTAATAAATACGTCACGATCGATCAATCAAATGAAACGAGAGGAAACGGTTGCAAAATTATGGGTAAATTATTTTACTCACACGACTCAAGAATTTCTTTTATGACCGATTTGTCAAATTACGGAATGGGCTTCCCGGTAAAGTAATTAACTCATTAACGGCCAATGTCCCATTTTTAGGACACCACATTTTAGGTTGGTAGAATCATTACAGAAATGATTAATTATTTATTTTAATTTTTTCAGAATGTATTTCACAATCGTATCAAAGTATCCCATAAAAATAATCGTATATGGTTGATAACTTTTATCACCAGATGGGGCCAAAGTTGCGTGATTTTTTGGAAAAGAAACGCTAACGCATGAATGCCCTCAGTTCCTCACAATCTGCATAGGAGGAAGGTCGGTTGTATTAATGGTGTGCATTGGTTATAAGAGAACACGAGAAAAGCATCAACTGATTTTTAAAAGAGAAAATGTAAGTATTGTGTTGCTTATAATTTCACGTCCCATTTTTGGGACATTGGCCAGAGATTGGCAATTTGATCTAAATGATCTAGCCATTTGTTTGTTAACATTTATAATTATTTAATGCAAAATTAACACACTAGGCCTTTTATTAGTAATCTCCAACATTTATGATTTATATATATTATTATATATGTACATATAATAATATATATATATATATATATATATATATATATATATATATATATATAATCACATTTCAAGATGAAAACTTAGTATATGATGTTATTATTTCTTTTTCAGAGGCCTATTCTTTACTATTATGACACGAAGATCTTTATTGACAACTAATGAAGTTGCCAATGCGCTAATGAACTTGAGTGATGGTGAAGCATGGAATGAAAACGTGGAGGTTGCAATTACTTCTCCAATTCGAGCTGAAATGACAGATGATGAAGCTATCAATGATGAAGACCTCCCCGAAGAAAGCATTCTTCAAGATGTTGCAGGTAGACTGGAGTTGATTGTTCATAACAATGATGGTGTTTTTAAATTGAATCACCTCGGGTTTCAGCAACCCAACCTCCTTCAGGTAAGCGTAGAAAAATTGACACCAGTTAGATTCCCAAATGGAAAAAATGTTTTCCAAAATATAAAGGTGTAATGAATCTGCCCTCTCAAAATAGTTATAACAAACTAGATAGGCTGCAGGCTAAGTGCATTTGTAACATTTTTGAAGAATTTCTGACTGATGTGTTTTGAAGTTTATTGTTGAGCAGAGTATGACATATGCTAAGCAGAAAAATAATCCTAATTTTTCTGTCTACATTGAAGAGATGAAAATATTTCTAGGAATTATTCTGTTTAGTGGGTACTATAAACCTTCTCAACAAAATATGTACTGGGAGCAATCGTCAGATGCAGGAGTGCCCTTTGTTTACAATGCTATGTTGAGACAAAGGATAAGGAAATAAAAAGGTTTCTTCACTTGAATGACAATGCCAACATTGATAAAAATGATAAAATGTCTAAGCTGAGACCATATCAAGATGCTCTAAAAGAAAACTTTTAGAAATTCTGCATTTTTGATGCCCATTTGTTAATCGATGAAATGATGATAAAGTATTATGGCATGCATTCTGCTAAAATGTTTATGAGGGGTAGGCCAATCAAATTTGGCTACAATTTTGGGTGTCTTTTTGGTTCCGACGGATATCTATACAATCTTTGCCATATCTTGGTAAGGGCAGTGAACCTAACAGTGGACCTCTAGGAATGAGGGTTATAAATAACTTAACAGCAGTAATTCCTGAAGCTGAAGCTGCAAATCACGATATCTTTTTTGATAATTTCTTTACAAGCATTGGTACCTTGAAAGAACTCGGAGATAGTAGTTTGAAGGCCATTGGCACAATTCTTGAAAATCGTACAAAAAAATGTCCACATATGTCATCTAATGAAATAGAGAAAACAACAAAAAGAGGGTTCATAGACTATAGATTTGATTCTAGCAATGAAACTTTAGTCACAAAATTGCATAACAATACTGCAGTTGCAGTTGCTAAAAATTACAGGCAGGTCTTCCCAACTGGTACTGCTACACGCTCTTCACATAAACTCAAAGAGGAAATAGAGGTGCAAATCCCCAAAGTAATTTCAGAATACAACATATCAATGGGAGGGGTAGACCTACTAGACAAACAAGTGTCCTTATATAGGGTCAGAATACGTGGGAAGAAATGGTGGTTTCCACTGTTTACGCAACTGCTTGACATTGCTATTGGGAACTCTTGGAGGGTTTATCAACATGCAAGTCCAGGTGAGACACTCTCTCTGCTAGATGCAAGAAGGAAAATTGTTTTGGCTTATGTTTCAAAGCCTTCTCCATCAAACCATAAACGCCCTGGCCCACAAAGTAGTAGGCTTTGGGGAGAAAGAGTAAGTGAAGATATCAGATTTGATCAAGGAAATCACCTTGTGATGCCAATTCAGACACAACGTCGCTGTGCATTGTGTGGGAAGAAAACAAAGAGAATTTGCAGTTGCTGTGATGTTCCACTCCATGATCTGTGTTTTGCAACTTCCCACAATAAATAATATTGATGAACTACAGCAGTTCACCATGACCATACTTATCAAGAAGGGCCTTTATTATGCAGGAACGACATAATTCTGTTCCAAAACTGAATATTTTCACTTTTTCAATTTATTTTACTATTTTTTCATTATGCCAGTTTGTTTATTATTTTCCATTTTTCATTATTACGTCTACATTAAGAAAAAAATTAAAACATAATTTAGTTTTGATGTATAGTTTGTTTACCTTTTTGTTCATCATAGAAAAATAGAAATAAACAAATCTGAAACTTTTAACATTTTTTACCCTAAAACTATGTGTAACGGCAAATGTCCCAAAAATGGGACGCCATCTTTTAAGCTTAAGATAAGTAAAAATTAATTATTCAATGGTTGTAACGTTATTCAAAGGTATTCTGGAGAAAAGATCTGCCAAGATAAAATTAAAATTCATTACAGAATAATTATGGCCTTCAATGGGTTAATGGCTTGAGCGTCGCAGTCCCCTTCGAAAGTCGTATAGATAAATACTTTTAATCTAATATCCGATTAACAGCGTTTACCAGCGAATAACTTCCTAGCCTTCAGGTAACAGGTTTACCAAATTTCACCTATTTTCAAAGATTGTTATAATGATACTTAGGTTGTTTTCATACAAACCCCGCATGGTATATATTTCTGACTTGTCTCCTGTGCAGCTTATGGCGGAGTAATATCGATCTTCCTCAAAATCCTTATCTCAGATTTCTTAGTATGCACCAGAAAGTCCCGTGTGAGCTTGATACACAGTGTATAAGTAACTCTATGTGTGCTCCTTGTTCAAATTACACTTCGTTTTAGAATCACGACTTAAAATATTTCAATTCTCTCTTGCCCCTAATTCAATATGAACTATTTACAAAGTTTACTTTCCTTATGCTCAATTCCCAGAAAAAGCCTTGTACATTTCTTCCAGTAGCCTCATGCCTTTAAATTAATCTTCCAAAACTCTTACTTCCGTTTAGCCTCTCATCCCAACATGAACTCTTTTAATTTCACATCGTTTGAGTTTCAGTAGCATAATTTTAATGCTACTAATTTCTTTTCTGTAAGCAAGATGAACGTTTTACAAATTTTAACCTCCCGTTAGGCTTACGTGCGCAAATGAGTCTTCCCAAAATTTCACTTTCCTCTAGCATCACGCCAGAAATTATCCTTAAACAAATGTCACTTATCACTAGCCTCAAATTTTATAGTGAACCTCTTACAAATTGCACATGTTTCTCGCTTCGCACCCTACAAATAAACTGCTTTTTATTTCATTCTTCTCTCGCCTCACGTCCCATAATGAATTATAAAAGAATATAATCAAGCCAGAAAAGATTCTTTGATCAGCTCTATGGCAATTAGTTGGGAAGGTAAGGAAGATTATGTAAGTCTTTAGTTGAGATTTAGGGTGGAAAACGTACTATGGTAATACAATGGTATTATTTGATCTGTTTTAAAAATTAGAATAGGTTTTTTTCCAAAATGTTTATTCATGTGATTTGAAACACATTATCTGGAAAAGAATTCCCAATTGAAATGATTTTCAAAGCGAAAGTTTTCCCCCAAATTTGCCTGACAATATTTAAATGTCATTTTAGGAGCATTTGTCCGTGCGGTGTATTCAGCGAGTTCAAAATGTGAATCAAAGTGTATATTATCGAAAACTTCTTAAATTTGAACACTCTAAGGCGCATATGTTTATGCAAGACCAATTTCGACTCTTTAAGTTGGAAGTTATACGTTTTGTTTCGTAGCAAGAGACGAAGTTTGTAGCCCTTTGCTATATTACCTCTAATGTGGCAATATCCCTTTACAGAAAAGATGGGATAGATATCCCAGGTGTGAATTTATGAATGTTTTGAAGAAACGTACTGCCATTTCTTTACTCTTATATTCGAAATTTATTGCAATATGTAAATCCGAGGGTTCCTTTTCGCTATTTTATCAATTTGGACGCAATGTTTTGAAAGTTTTAGTCAATAAATACTAATACAGCGAGATTACTTTCATTTAACACGTTTTCTAATCGATGCCCGCCTAAAGTACTATAAAAATGTCTATTTTGAGTGCCAATGAACATTCCTTTGTAGCGATTGACATTAAAACTTAACACTATATAACCACCTAATTAAATATCTATATCAGGCTCGCTGTAACTCCTCTTGATCTGACTTTCCTTTCGCTCTTAGCTAGTTTATTATCGTGCGCGAAATTAGTATTTTGCTCAAGACTCTTTTAACTAAGTCGTTTACAAATATAATAAATATTACATGACCCAACAATGACCCATGGAGTACAACTCTAGTAAATGAGGTCCAGTCAGAAGAATTTCCATTTATGACCAATCTAAGTTACAGTTTGTAAACCAATTCTTTAGGCATCGCAATAGGCTATTTCTTAACACGTAGACCACAATTTACTAAGGGTTTTAAGAAAGGAACGAAGGCTTTTTAGACTCATGGTATATAATGCCTAATTGACAATCATATTTTCGGACATATTGAAAAAAATTGATAACAAATTCCTTAAAATTGGCCACGTCTTCTAAATTTGTGTTATCATCTTCAACGAAGCTTCTCACCATGAAACCTCTACAAATTTTACTGCCCAATAGCCCCCTTGCCAAAATGAACCCCAAACCAATTTAATTTTTCCTACCCTAAGCTCCTACAGTGATGCTTCTACAGCTATCAGTTCCCCCTATCATTATGTCTCACAATGAACCCCATGAGAATTTTACTTCAGCTATCCTCACATCCAACTATACACCTCTAACAAATTTAAATTCCCCGTGCGTATCTTCACACAATAAAGCTTCTACAAATTTTACTTCCCTTAAACCTCACTTAGGCCCTTTCTGTATCAAATTCTCCCAAATCATGCAGTAGTAGTGCACTTGAGCTTCGACTAAATTCCTACAACAACTCCACTACAAAATTTAACAACGCAAATACAACTATTTATATGATTCGATAGATAGTTAGCAGAAATTTAATATTCTGTGCGGCCATAAGTAGTATCAGTTCAAAAACATGCAATAATAACGATTTTCTTGCCCCTGATATGTATGCCATGCCTCACCTATACGTCCACAGGTAATTAATATTAATGTTTTTTGGGGGGAATATTTTGAGGTTATTTATCGTTTTAGGAAGATCCGATTTTATCGTGTGTATTTTTTAGTATTATATGTTGTCGTAGAATTCCCCCCCTTTTTGTTGTATTCTAAGAGTGCTAAAAGTGTCTAATATATATTTTAAAATCTTGAAATCTTAAAGAATAGAGCCATTCCGAAACACGTAAGGGTATATAAGAGAAACGCAAAATAATCCCAAAATAAACTTATATTTTACCTTTATCAATTAAAAACATAACTTTTATACATTAACTACAGCAATACTCTAAATATTATTATAAACAAGAATTAATTGAATTAGTTTACCCACCAAAATTGGTTAACGATTTCTCTACACACAACAATAATATAAGAATTAGGCTTACGGACTGATGTGGAGTTTAAAGGCCTCAGAAATGTTATATCTTACCGCGATTTGGGAGTCTTTGTGGATTCACCGCTTAAATTTCACCAGCATATCAGAGGGTCAGTCTCAAGAGTTGGAAGCCTAGCTTCTAATCTAATAAGAACCACCTTATGCCGTTCTTTCTCTTTCATGTTGTAACTTCTGACAGCTGCCTTAGAATTTGCCTCTCCTGTATGGCATACTGGGTTTATTTGTGATACAAGACTTATTGAACCTGTAAACCGTAGCTGGACCAAATATATATCTGGTTTAAGAGATACTTCATATTCTGACAGATTCGCTTCCATATATTTATTCTCTGTGAAGGGGAGACTTCTGCGTGCAGACTTAATTCAGTGTTATAAGATAGTTCATGGTTTAAATGCATCTTAATTGTTTATCACATGTCCATACCCTGGTACAAGAGGTCACAAATACAAAATTCAATTTCAACACTGCCCTAATGAAGCCCACAAGCGTTTCTTTTCCCGTAGAGTTATTTTCTACTGGAACTCACAACTTGGTGAGGTGGTTGATGCTCCTTCCTTGGCCTCCTTTAAATCAAAGCTTACTAATGATATTCATGACATTCTATTTTTTATTTCAGTTGTTTACTATTTACAATCTATTATTAATTCTTTATTATTAATGCTATTTACTAATATTTATTTAGTTACTCTCACACTTAGGGTCCTTTTGTGTTTTATACAGGTTGTTACTGTGAAGTCAGAGGGTTACATCAAGATGATAAACAAATTATTTGGACCTGAATTACGAAGAAAACGTATGCCTATCCAACGTGTGTGGTTTCAGCAGGATGGCGTAATGGCTCACACAGCCAGAGCATCAATGAACAACATTCTTCGCCCTCTTTTCGGTGACCGCCTCATTTGCAGGTTTGCTAACACTTCTTGGCCCCCTCGGTCCCTTGATTTGTCCATATGTGATTATTTCTTGTAGGGAAACCTCAATAGACGTGTGGTTTAGCATCAGCCCCGTACATTGGACGATTTGAAGCAAGCTATTCGCGTAGAAGTCGCCAAAATTAACAGAGCAATGCTGGAGAGAGTGGACGCCAACTTCAAAGAACGCCTTCAGAAATGCATCAATGAAAACGGACACCACATGAAGGATGGTGTTTTCCACAGTTGATTTATTCAAATGCTAATTTAATACGAACACATCGATGTTAATAAAATTTGTTTGAAGCTAAAATTAATGATTTTGTGAATTTTTCAAAAACATCCGTTTTCTCTGCCCCACCTTGTATGTTTTTTGTTTTATGATTGTCTGACTGGAGTGGCAGTTTGTGTGTTGGGCCGCTATCTCTCCTTTTCTGCCTTACAGTGTCAGGTGGTTGTGGCCCTACCAGGTGAGTTAACCGTTTCTCGTTGTCTCAGTGTTCATTTCTCGTTCTTGATCATGCCCACGTTTTGAAGTAACAGCGTGCACCTCTGCACCTGTAGCCCGTTCAGTCCATATGTTGTTCAAATCCATAATTGGCGATCTTTCTTGTTCCATGCAAACAATCAGCTAATATTTCCAAGCAAAAAAAGAGAAGAAAATATCCTAGTAGTCTTTAATTATCAACACTCACTGTAGTATTATCATATATACACCAACGCTGTTAGATTTAGAGATCCGCTATAAACCCTATAATTTGGGTTATCAGCACTACACTTGTTGAACCGTAACTCCTGAATTGAATTTTAACGCGATCATATTATGACTTACAAGGTAAAAAAGAATAAGTAAAATCCCATCTCTACATTTGTTGATGAACACAGAAAAAGATGGCCAATTAGCATGTCAAACATTAAATTCCTCTCTAAGAAATTTGTGAGCCAATAAAGTTGTCTTTACTTAAATTGAAATTCGGGCGGTTTCCTTCAAATTACCGGCGCCTGAACTAAGAGCGATGCACCGTTTTTCGATTACCCCGTGCAAGATTTAAGCAAAGAGACGAGTATGCATTAAAATAAAAATATAGCAACCTTACATAGCAGATGAAGTGGAAATATATGATACAATTAAGGTCTGATGGGACAGAAACTTAGTGAAAAATGACCATCAGTTTGGAAAGTCGACACCCTTGAAATTCTCATTAAACAGATCGGGCATGTATGTTTTATAGCTTGAGTCTGCTTTACGTAAACTATATTTTAGAGTGGAAGCGGAAGATCACTTTATTGGATCTTAATACAAAGAACTGAGACTATCATCGCCTAAGAAGACTTTAGAGGCCATCAAAATCCTAAAAACAGCGGCTGATATGGTTGAGCACCTTAGCGGCAAATTAAACTTTAGAGATTTTTAAGCGAAAGGTACTGAAATTTAAGTCCTCAGTTTAGGCTGTTAGCTGTATTTTGATCGAAGTTTGAGCTAAGATACTTTTACTGATCTATGATTTCTTAGCAAATTACTAATTATATACTTATCTTTCTCCTCCGGTGTGCATTTCAGTAGATAATTATATAATAGTAAAGAATTCAAAATTTACATGTAACTACACAATTTCGTTTATATGAGTTTTCCTATACGTCACTCGGTCTACTATATTCATGTCAGACATATATGAGGTTTTTCTATTTGGTTTCGAAACTGTTCCCTTTCAGAATCTAATTTGAAAATATAATATTGTTTATTTTTTCACATGAGGAATACACTTCGTACCTTAAAACGATCCTTGAGAACATGTCTGCCTAAATCTTGACCTCAATTCCTTGGAATGCCAAAGGGGCTTGGAAGAATACGATTTGAGGGGATTCTAGGTCAATTTGATAATTGAAGACACTGATACGTACACAACATATAGCAATCAAATGAAACCACAGGATCAAACTCTTAAAGACTTAATCTTTGTTTTTTTTGCGAGTTGGTAAGGAAGCTCTAATGGAAGGAAAGAAATTGGCACGAACATAACCACACACATTAGAAACTATAGGCGCCCAATGAGCTGGTTCTGCTAACAGAATTGTTTCCTCCATTAACTAGGCTTCAAGCCAGATCACACAATTCGAAACTGTAATTATTTCACCTTCAGTAATTACAGTTAACATTAAAATTTATGTACGAAGTAAGGCAGAGCCTGCTGATGAGCCAATTAGAGTAAATGGAAAACTACAGCCGAGTTTCATTAACCATACTGTAAAATGAGCCTTAAAATGAATAGAGCGAGAGAGGCATTAAAACCATTTATGGAACTAATCACATGGATGACAAAAAACTTCAGTAAACTTGCTTCCATTTACAAGTCACTCAAGCTTTCTGGGAGGGATTAAGGAAAAATAATTCGTCAACCATTAAGTAAATGACCAAAAGAGAAGGCTATATTGAAACTTTACTTGAATCAGCTCATTTAGACATGCGAATCTTGATTATTTGTGATTTTGATGTGCAAATATTTGGCAGAAACAATTGGAAAAGTAGGAGAAATTTTTGTTTCTCTATAAATACTTGTTTCTTAATTTAAATAATTATATTATTAAAGTGAATTGAAAGAAACCTTAAAATATTCAAACATAATTTGATTGGTGGTTAAATTTACTACTTGGAGTGGATCTCTTTTTATGTTCGACCTCTATCAAAAATAATCTCAAACCTTGAATCATGTAAGTGAAAAATTACTGTACCCGAAATTACACGATATTTTAAGCATCTCATCGGCACTTTTGTCTCCCTATTATATAGGAATTGTGGTAAAAATTACTTCGCCATAACTGGAAGCCTAAAATAAGCTGGCTGAATAATGAGGTTTAGCCCAGCTTCTAGTAAATATTTGTTTCACTAGCTATTTAGGGTTTTTTATCAGTTTAAAAACACAATAAAACAAAGTTTGTAAGCAGAGGTCTGTAAAAATAGTGATGAGGATAACCAAAGTATATATATGTGGAAGATTCAGCAAGTATTTGGTCAGGTACGGCCAACTACGGGTTTTGGGGGCTGGTATGGCAACATTTTAATAGAATGTCAAAATTAGTTTGTTTTTGACAGATTTTGAATAGAAAACTCACTCTTTTAGGTTTCAAGGACATACATGAGTCTCTCAATATTTAACTCTACTCTTTACATTCAATTATCGCCCTCTTTGTAATCCCTAGTTCGCCGCTCTTTGTAACAAAAATCTGCAGCCAAAATGTTTTAGCATGTAATGATCGTCTAATAATGCAGTATCTTATAAAAATGAACCTGATATTAGTAAGAGTACCTCACATAAACCTCATCATGTCCATAAACATTTCCTATACTTTTTATTCCTTCCAAGTGGAATTACCTTAGAAACGATAATGAGAAAGAATGCCTCCGATATTGGGGCGGGCATCAGAAAAAAAGATATAACGATACATCCTATGGAGAATTAAATAGACTTAAGAAAACAACGATGAGGTGGGACCTATAGAAAGATAAGTGTACAAAAATGGTAAAGGACAAATATAAACGTAATATCAAAAGGATATTCATGGTTACACGCAGCAAGTTGAAAATATGCCCCAAAATAAAATTGGATGGCAAAACTTGCTCTCAACAGAAAGTGATTAACCATCTCAAAACAATAAAAACAATACTATTCTGGTCACAGATTGATATTACTATTTTCATTTTTCCAAGAATAATGATTAGTTCACTATCTGAATATACAGCAAATGGAAAGAAATATTGGCGAACTCTGGAATTTTTAATGGAAGTTGCCAGTATTATTAAACTTTAGAAAGCTTGTGATCGGAAGATCCACTTCTAGTCACACTCATCAAATAAACAAAGACAAAGCTTCACTTGTGTAGGCATTTGTTTAAATAAAATAATGTTTTTTTTAATTGGAAGAAGGTCAAGGGATTGAATAATTTTCTCAAGAATGATAATTTACTCCGTTTTAACGAAGCTCGTCTCAAGTTGTTTCTATTTATGTTAAATTCCTCTCGGTTTAGCATTATGGAATTGAAAAAAGTTAAGACGGGCTTTAGTACATATTTTTCAACAACGTTTTTGTAGGACTACTAAAATTCCTTAATTATGGTTCGATATTTCGAACTGGAATAAGGTTAGAGGATTGAATTATTTGCTCCTGAATATTAATTTTCTGTCTCAACGAATCTCGTCTCAAGTTGTTTCTATTCATGTCAAATTCCTCTCGGTTTAGCATTATGGAATTGATACACGTTTAAAAAGGCTTTAGTACAGTTTTCACAGTAACCTTCTTGTAGGAAAAAAGAGGAGCAAATGCCATACTAGTAAACCTCTTCAATTATGGTTCGATTAGAAACTGCTGTACATAAACATAGGATTTCCATCAATTACAGATCTTCCTTGCCTATTTCCCCCATTTTTTTACCTATGGTTCATGACCGTTCGTCTTATCATAACATACATTAAATTCAACAAGAATTACAGTCTTTAATTGATAGCACCTTTTATCCGATTTCTTGTAACGTGAAATAAGGAAGTGGCTATTAATATAGTATTTACCAATACGTTAAATGTAGGTTTTATATTTTTGTATGTATATGATCCATAAAAGTCTTGCCTATGTTCGTCGATTCTTCAGTAAAATTTACGGCAATATGGCTCATCATAAAACTCGTAACACGCGATTATTTTATGTCCTCATAAGCTCGTGTAATGTGTTATCACGGCTGGAGCGTTACTTGCACCTGGCACCTAAAGCACGGCACGCAATTCCGAACAGACTGTTTCAGCAGTCAGAACCACGCATGGTGATAAGAGGTACAAGTTCATGCTTGTATAGCTGGTATTCGAAGGAAGCACACGACGTCTGGTGCCAGTACATACCTGCCGTTATGAACCATTAGCATCAATATTGCTCGACTGCTTACAGGACTCAAAGCCTTATATCTTCTAATTGTTTCACTCTGTCCACATTCACTTCTTTCCTTTTTCATTAACTTTCTATCAGTAGGGGGCTACCTTGTTTAGATTGCTACACATTGTACCTTGAAGAACACCACGTCTTTCCGACCTGACTACCTGTAAACAGGGTCAGGATAACTGAGTCTACTGCAACACTTTGGTCGTGCCTGATTATGCTGTTACTTTCCACTGGTACCACCATGGACCTTTTAATTCCAAGCTTATACCCCCTTTTCCATCTATTTTCCCTGCATAAATTTGTAAAGACCAGATAAGCTAGTTTATGCCATGGTTGAAAAATGGCTTTGGAATTTTTATATACAACACCCTTTAACTCCAACATGTCACTAGAGTCAAGGCTTGGTGGTTCCTAGGCGTCGAGGTGCAATATTGGGATCTGCATTTTTGCCCTAATAACCAGTTCCCTACATGTATTGGGCTGACAACCTCTCTGCGTCTGTTTTCTGGCGCATAAAGCTGTACTTCTTATGGAGTGGGTTTTATTGCCATGTTGACTACTAGGCCAACAAAACGTCTCAGATAATGTCTATCGGCCTGTTACCTGAAAGATTTTCAGATCATAGCCGTATTGCTTACGAATAAAACAACTTAGTAATGCATTCTACTCTGTTTCACCTAGCTACAATGTTGTTTATTTGTGAGCTGTTGGCTTTGGAAAGTGATCGTCCACTGGGTAACATCAATTTTTAATACACCCAGAATTGGAGCTCCCTAGAGTTTCAATAATCATCTTTTTTACTGTCGCAGGTGTTTTTTTTCATTTTGCATTTAAATAACTGAGAACAGAAGGGAAAAAGTAATCGCTTCTTTCTTTGATATTTTGATGGGCGATGCCAGAAACATCACGCCTCTCCGTACGGAAGGTCACCCGTTCCAATAAAATCATTTGGTAAAAGGTTTACCCCATTTACCACTAAAAACTCTTTCTACCTAATAGAGGGCTTCTTCCTCTTCTATATGTCAGGATAAGTGATATTCTCTCTAACCAACGAAAATAAAATGAAACATCCCAGCACACTAAACCGATCTCCAGGTAACCAGCAATGGGCTTTCCAAGACCCTTGAGTGGCATAAGACCCCTTTAGGAATTTTTATACTTGTTTAGCTTATGATTAATGACTTTCTTCAGGGCAGGTATGCCATTTACACCAAACTTACCGTTGACAGCTAGCTCGCTGGCTCCCACTCCAGACTTGCTTACCTAAAATAGGCCTTGAGCCTATCTGATCTTTGTCGTTAATTACGAGGCCCCTTAGTGAATATGGCCCAGAGGATGCCCACCTTGATAGAAGCATATACCCCAGAGTGACATCGCTCCAGACGGCATGGTTTTCCACGTGAGGTAACATTGGATCTGTCGGAACTAACTTTGTGTCTAAGTCCAGTAAAGCGCAATGCCCTGCTAAGGGGTAACTGACCCCCGAGGCCAAAAGGAAAGACCAAAATGCTTTTATTAAGACTCAATAGACATCCCTAACTTTGTCAGTGATCGAAAGGGAACGTCTCGAGTATTACAAGCCACGCTTTGGAGCCTATTTCTCGAGTGGTGGAGTAAAGAAGGTGCCATCAGAATATCAGAATAAATAATACGAATGAGAAAAACCAAACTATGGTGTCCTCTATTATCTGGGTGGTCCCGGAGACTGACGGGTCCCTGCCGATTTGGCTTGTGACCAGGTAAAGAATGGAATATCCTACCCGTGGATTCCTCAGGTTAAGAGGGAAAAATCATACCTCGCGGCCATTGCGGTTGGGTTATTATAGCCTCTTTGAGATCGGGGACGCTCATGGCAATTTTTGAATGCTTTTTAGTGATATTTCTTACAGATTGGATCAAGTGGATCATGTTTAACCATCGTTAGGCACTAGCTAGTGTTCGTAGGAGAAAATGGAAACATGCTTTTTCCCTTGACCGGAGCATTTTGGTGAAAAAATGATTGCCGTACCCAGCCAGCCATTTTAAATATGTTTATGGCGCTCTATTTTTCACAAATACAGGTGACCTTGACCTCTATCATGGACTTGGTGAAAGAAATATTCTATAAGATAGTAATCGTTGACTACTCACTAGAAAACATCACGGAAGATATTTCCGTCCAGGTATATTGCTCGAAACCCACTTTTAGATTCTTTGTCAACCGTAAAATAGTACTTGATTCGGTGGTAGCTGGGTGGTCAGAAACCCTTCTTAAGCTATTCGTACTAATTAATGAAGAGCTGTTACAATACCAGGGATTTGCACACAGTAATATAACTTGGCCGTATGCAAATTCTGCACAAACAGAATTCTATGTGAACTGTGCTACAAAATACAGATTTATCGTGATATGCCAATCGTGTGAATGAATCGAGCTGTACAATCTGCTTCTTCGAAGTAATATGACTGGTATTTGTTTAAGATTGAGGTAATAGCCGAACAGCCTGCAGAGCAAACTTCTTTCTGAGAAGACAAATAATTGGCCCTCTTTCCGCCTGCGCGACATGGAACTTTCTCCGCCGTGAGGAAAAATCGAGTGCATCTGATCCCCCCATGCCTACGAGGACGGTACCCACTGCATCCATTAGAAACCCACCTTAACGTTCTCCAGTGAGCGAGAGCGGATAAAGCCTCTTGGAAATACTTGCCACTCAATAAGACAATGGTACAAAAACGTAAAGCAGCCTTGTTATTTAAAACAAGAAAGGAAGATCGTTACTTCAACCCAAGCCAATTCCAGTAGGCCTTTAAAGGCAGCAGCCTTCCATGCGCTTTCGGAGATCAAAATCCACCGTAGTTCTGTAACTAAGAAGGCTATGGTTGTAATTTGAGGAGGGTTACATAAAAGACGGTAAACACATTTAATTTTGACTAGCCAAACAGGGTGTTTTTTTATTTTGTTTTTAGCATTTATTCTTTATTATTTAGTAAATGCCTGCACTTCTAACTAAATTATATTATATAGTAATGCCTTAATTTTTTAATATTTAATAATGTATTAAAGTTTTATGTTTCGTTTACCTATTTTAGTGACACTAAAGCATTATTTTCACACCTTACCATCCATTAATTCAACCTTATTTCAAAAATTAGAATACACTAATTTCTCGTGAAACGTAAATAAAATATAATAAAATAGGTAATACTTCAGTTTAGGGGCGCACGATAGTGGGCGCTGTTTTGGCGCTATAAACTTGGGCTACAATCTAGGCCTTATGACGGCAGACAGTAGCTTCGAATATGGCCAATCACGGCGTACTATTTATTTTGTTATTTTATTTAAGCCTTTATTCTTTATTATTTAGGAAATGCTTGCACTTATATTCAATTAATTATTTAGTAATGCATTGATTTTTTTTTTTTTTTTAATGTATGGAAGTTTTATGTTTCGTTTACCTATTTTTGTGAAACTAAACAATTATTTTCACACCGTGTCATCCCTTAATTCAACCTTATTTCAAACATTGGCAACCCTGAAACCAAGCAGTTAAAAGAACGCGATTATTACGACCTCGGTTTATTCTACTTTGTTTAACTTTAAAATTTTGCTTTAAACATATCTCATCTATGTCCTAAAACACATATATGCAACTTTTTTATTGAGCATTGAAGGAACTGCCTGAAAATAAAATGAATCTACATGTCATCGTTGTGAAAATAACAAAGAAAACCTGGAAAAATTTTAGGAAAAGTAATAAAACAATTTTGATCTTTGATGCATCATTTGCATCTTTGCTTTAGATTAGTAGGCACAGGAATATGATCAAACCAATCCAAATCACCATCATCGACTGACCTTGTTGCTGTCAATCTTTTGGCATTTAGAATGACTTTAGTAACATTCGAAAGCCTGCCTAGCTTTGCCTTGTTATACTTTTACTAGCATTAGTTAGTGATACTTTCTCCTCTAATGTGTTTTTAATTAGGCATCTGAAGACTAAATGATTGAAAATTAGTTATTTTATTTTTTATGTAACTAAAGGTTAGGATAGGCTATAAAGACTATCCATGTACTCCCACTCAGGGGCCGAGACCGCACCGCCAGACCATTACCGACCTTGTTATAGCAGCAGTTATAGCTAAATAGGCACTATAGAACTAACACAATTTATAGGTAGCAGGAGTCCTAGAATATATATACATACATACACCACCTCAGCCGGCGAGTTAAACCACATGAGGGAGTGGTGTTTACACTGCACTATTTTGTTAGGCGGAGGAGAGGTCTCCAGAGGCCAACGGCTGAGATCCGTCCGGAAGACGATAAAACCAGTTTGAATAATACTAAAAGTTGTCTACTCTCAAAATTATTTATTAATTTTTATATTAAGAAAATTGACTCAATTATCTTACATATAAAAGAAGTTAAAGTTACCGGCAGATAAATCTCTTTTTCATCAGACCTCCCTATTTTGAATATTAGAAAAACGTTAGCTAATTTTTATCTAGTGCATGTGAAAAAGTTAACTTTAGAAAGTGATTGAAAAAACGCGTGCAAAACGTAAATTTCGTTCTTCACTTCTTTGATGCTTAGTGAGTATATGTCATCTAGGATGATTTCTTTATTAGGAATTAATTTATAAATTTGATTTTTCACATGGGCAGTCGTAACTATTATTTTATTAATTTTTGTTCTGTTAGTATTGATGTCTCTGAGGCTTTGATTATTTAAATTACGAAATATCCTTGTCATTTTTAACAAATAGCTCGGCTTGCTTTAGCACTTGAACCGAATCTATTATTTGTTCGCAAGTAGGAAAAAAAAGCTTTTGGATTTTCGCACGACTGTTTCGAAAATCAATTTTCGTACCTGCATTTAGCACGTGGCCTTCTCTTTATTTTCTCTTGGTGGGGCAATCAATTTTAACCTTAATGAGTGATTGCCTTTTAACTGTTTATATAACCTTTTTGTCCTTAGTTTAGAGAAATTAGTTAATAAAAACTTTGCCCTATTATTTTTACGATCCTTAATACAGTCAATAAAGATACCATTAACCGAAGCAGGCGTCTTGTTTTCTGTTGTAGGGTTTTTATAGCAGGCAAGATTATCCGAATTTGATCTCATCGTATACCAATCAATTTCTGGAAAAATAAATCACCGACAATGCACACATTTTTGTAACCATTGATTAAATTAATATCTTTAATTAATGTAAGGTCCTCTTTATATGAACTATTTCGCGCTCTTTATCTTAGAACCATTTCTAGAAAAAAAGCTTTATAGCTCATTTTTATCCAGATTGACTGTAAATGTTGTTGATTTATTGCCTCAGTTTAATTCGCTCTTTAAGTAAAGTAAAAGTGACTTATTCTTTTACTTGATTACTAGTGCATTGCAGGAATTTCTGATGATAATAAAAGAGTTACAACTTTTTAGAAGTAAACAGCATTTAGTAATAGCTAGAATATCGTAATGATAGTTAGCAGAAATTATATTTATTTCATTAAATTTGTTCAGATCCTCCTTTGATGGCATCATAAATTTTAATATACACGTCATTATTCTGCATTCGTTTTTTTTAGTTACAGTTAGTATAAATAATTACATTTCATTGTTTTCTTATTTTTGCTACTATTTTTATTATCTGAATCGTTTATAGCGCTATTATTATTGAAAATAATGTGCGAAAAATTATTATCATGAGCTATCCTTTCCTGTTCTATGCGGTGAGGAATTAACGATGCGTCTTCAAACGGAGGTAGTGTGACAAATTGAGGGACAGTTTGTAACAAATTTATCTATGAGTCTACACATTCGTGCCATTCTATCTCATTGAAATGAAATCCATCAGGTACAAAAAGAGTTCCTTGATCTAAATAATTGGCATAAAAGTTAAAAAATATTACATTAAGCGATCAACATGAATTGTGGAAAACATTTTTTGCTTTCACTCCCGCATCCTTTTTTAGTCCGTCCATCGTTAACTAGGGACTATCCATCAGCAAGCTAATTCCTTGCGTCTATCTATTATATTCTGTAGTAGTAATTTGTATTTATTAAGGATTATCGAGGGGGTTCGCTTTTTATATCTATTCTGCTAGCCATTACGATGATCCGTTCCTCTTGTTTAATGGCATTTTCAGCATCAATCCCTCCCTTAATATCATCTATGTTGCTTCACAGAATGAAATTTTAATTTTAATTGAAATATATTCAGGCAAAAATCTGTAAATATGAGTGTTTTTCAAAATATTCACCACAAACGAAGACTTAAGTCTCGACATCCCAATTGATTTATGATCCTGTACTTCCCTACTCAATACCTTTGTTTCTGCAAGTGTTATGATATCTAAAAATTAATTAAAAAGGATTCTTTTGTATTTTTAGGATCGAAAATCAAAACAATAGAAAATCTCTTTTGTACTTATGTCATTGAAAAGGCATATTCAAATTATGCGTGATCTGTAGTACCGAAAGCAGCGTGTTTAATATGATCTCCACAAAAGATAATTCAATGACTACTTATAACCTCTGGGTTTTTAATAAAAGGTGTCAGCTTAATGATATATAGTGAGATCATCTCGGATATTTGCTTTCATTTAAAGATCAGTCAACCATTGATGGGTAAAGTTAAAGCACATCAAGATATTTAAACTCTATTTACATAAAAAAGGTGGGATAACATAAGAACATAAGAAAAAAGGAGTCTGTAAAAGGCTTATCAATAGCCTATACGAGTCAGATCCTGTACCTATCAACCATTCCAGTACCAGCTTGCATCCTCATCCCTAGATATATCCAATCTATTCTTTACATCTCAAGGGAGAAAGATTCAATTACATGGCTACAAGTCCTATTCAAATCATTTGTCACACGATTGGGTGAAGTAATTTCTATCAATCTTTCTTAAAAATAAACTTAACCAGCATAAAATTTATTGCTACGTGTCCTATCATGTTTATTGAAAATAAGAACCTTATCTTTCTCCACTATTATAACCTTCTGGCCACTTGAAGTTCTCAATCAAGCCTTATTATACTCTTCTCTATTCAGAAGTAAACCTTTAGTCTCCTAAGCCTTTCACCATGAGGTAATCTCTTCAACCCATAAATCATATTCGCAAACAAATATACATCTTATTATCAGTTAACTTCCGATTCCACTTTATTCCTCAATGGTAAAATGAAAGCATGGCCTGCCACTAAAGATATAATTTTAACCTAAACTCTGATAAACATTTCTCTACACCAGCATCGGATCATTTGGTCCACGCACACCACATCTTATCGCGGATCACTAAATTTAACCCCTCTTATGATTTGCATTAGATGCAAGAAGTATGGCGTTTAAGACAAGTCTTAAAGGGTTTCGATATTCCATAATATTAGTCGCATCTGCTCCAGCTTTGAAGTTGGAATTCATTCCTTAATCACGTCCAGCATCTAATCCTGCAACAACCTTCTCTCAAGGAACTTTTCTTCTGTGCAAATCCACCTTCGCCTTCTTCACCGGCTCCACAATTGATACAGAATCACGTTTAACCGTTTAATACCTGTTCGCAAATAGAGTTGCCACTATTGTGTTTTCGTTGTATGTCAGACAAATTTATTTACTTTCAATGAAGTTTTATTTCACGTTGTCGTACAAGCCTACATTATGTTTGTAAAACACTACGTATTGTATCCAAAACGTAAATACTTTATTTATATTTTTGTTTAAATTTCCTTTAAATGTAAAGATTGATTCCACGAATGATCATATTTTATATATATAAGAAAAATAATTCCGTAATATGATTTATTATAACTTAGAAAAAGATTTAACTTTTTTTGGCAACCAAAGTTGCCAGTTGGCAAAAACGATATACAAAAATTCGCTGCGAGCGTAAACATGACAAATGAGTCTCCTTAATTTTTTTGTTTAATATTTAAGAAGTAATACTTATCTATATATATATATATATTCATTTCTCTATAATCCTACCTTTTCATCCATCATCGTGAGAGGCCTACTAAAAATAAAAACAAATAAACCCGGAACTCAACGATTATTCATCATCCCTTAAATTATTCACTATATAGACAAACGCACAACCAACCACATCCCCCTTAATAGTTTTCTTTCTGCCTAATTCTCTCCGTAATATCAGTTGATACTCCTAGCTACACCGAAATAAGGTTAGTACTCGTGCAGAGAATTTTTTATTTTTATTTTAGTTTGTCCCATTTATATCCAAATGATCAAGTTTACAAATCACTTTTCCTTAATTTTATGTTTTAGTCGTCCTCTTTGGCCTCTCCATTATTGATTATTTAATATTTAAACATCGCGCGTTAGTTTACTCATATTTATTGAACGTTCAATCACTTAAATTTTAACTTTATTGAATTACTTGCTTTACTCCATCTATTAATATCTACTTTAATTACATAGCCCCTAATCTAGATTATTTTGGATTGTTCGCCCGGCCCTTATAATTCGTTCTTGCTGTGGTTTATAGTAAATTTCTTGTATTCCGCTTAATGCTTGATTCATGTTTTTTTATTCAAATTTGCTGCTTATGGGATTATTTGCTAATTTTTTGTCACTCTTATTAATCTATTTCTTCATCCTTTGCTTTCGACTTTATTGCTATAGTTTATAAGTTTGTATTCCAATAATAATTTAATTAATGTTTATTATGCATATTTTATACTCATGGGATTATTATTTAATTAAGTTATTTTTACGATATTAATCAAATTCTCATCAATAGATTTTCACCCCTTTGCTTCAATGGTTTAGGATATATATTTCTTTTTAACCTTTTGCTTTCGGTTATCATTTTCGACTCTGTCCTGTTTTTCTATTGCTGTTTAGTTATTCTTATAAAAAATAATTCTTTGTATTTAGAATTCGCTGATGATGGTCATCGTTAATGACCGAAACGACCGGAAAATTAAATGTTCGCAACCATCGAATATGTCTTCATATTCCTACTACTATATATATATATATATATATATATATATATATATATATATATATATATATATATATGTAACACTATGTGTGCTCCTTGTGTAAAGTACACTTCCTCCTAGCCTTACGCCTTAAAATATTTCCCTTCTCTATTACCTCGAATTCCATCTGAACCATTTACAAATTTCACTTTACTTAGCTTCATTTTTAAAATGAGGCTTGTACTAATTCCCCCCCATCCCCCTAGCCTGATGCCCCAAACTTACTCTCCCACGAATCTTTCTTCCGTTGAGCCTCACATCCCACAAAGAACTCTCTTCAAATTTCGCATGCTTATACATAGAAACATTGCCACAATTTTACTCCTAGTAATTTCTCTTCAGTAAGCCACATGAGTTTTTTACAAATTTCAAACCACCCTTAGACTTACATGCCAAAATAAGTCTTCTACAAATTTCACTTACTTTTATCATCACGCCTCAAATTAACCTTTTACAAATGTCACTTTTCCTTAGTCTCACCTCTCATATTGAACTTTCTACCAATTTCATTTTACTCGCTAATCAGGTCACACAAAGAATTTACTTCATATTTCATTCTCCTTTCGGTTCACGTACCACAATGAATTATAAAATTATACAATCAAGCACAGAAAATATTCTCATATCATACATATGGCTATTCGTAGGGAAAGTAGGGAAGATTATGTATTTAAGTCTCTAGTTGAGAATTTTTGTGAAAAAGGATTAAGTTAATAACATGGTTTTATTGGATCTATTTTATAAATAAGAAGAGTTGTTTTTCCAATTTATTTTTAACATATTTATTGACGTGATTTGAACCACATTAGCTGAACAAGTGTTCCAAATTCTAACGATTTTTCATCGCTATATTCCCTCTAATGTGACAATATTTTTTAGAGACAGTGAGACAAGAAATAGGCTGTATATTCATGTTTTTTACTCTTCTATCCGAATTTTATCGCAAAAAGTCCGAGTATTCTATTTGCATTTTTACCTTTTTAGACGCAGTGTTTTGATAGTTTTAACTGAGTAGAAATTAATACAGCGAGATTACTTTCTTCTAGCGCATCTTCTAATCGATGACCGCCTAAAATAAAATGAAATATTTGACTTTGAGTGTCAATGAACATTAGTTTGTACCAATTGAGATAAAAATTTAATATTATATAACCGTCTATTTAGATATCTCTCTGAATATCCTTGTAATTCCTTTCCATCTGACTCCTGTTCAGCTATGAGCTAGCTTATTATCGTGCGCAGTATTCCTATTTTGTTTATACTCTTTCATCTCAGTCGTTTACAAAAATAATAAATAATGCATGGCTCAATTCTAACACATGGGCACGCCTCTATTGAATGTGGTCCAGTCAGAAGATTTTCCATTTATCCATCATAATTAACCCTTGCACCCAAAATTTTACCCAAGGGTTAAGAAACGAACCGAAGGCCTCTCAGAATCATGGCATATAATGCCTAATTGACGATCATATCTTCGGACATATTGAGAAAATTTTATAAAAAATTCGTTAAACAAGTTGAATGTCTTCTGAATCTGTTACCATCTTAAATTATATTAGGTTTATCAAATTTATCGCTGATTTTGTACTAAAAGTTTTTATCCATAACTGAAATTAAGCTAATACGTCTATAAAAAAACAACATTCTTCTTAGCCTAAACTCCAGCAATGAAACTTTTTCCAAACTTCACTTTCCTCAGCCTCACACCCACATTGAAGATTATACAATTTTCACTTACCCCTGGGCTGTCTCACAATGAAACCTTTACAATTTCACTTTCCCCTAGGTCATGTCCCACAACGATCTCGATCCCACTTCCACAGTCATGCTTCTACAATTTTGAATTTCCTCTAGTCTCATGTCCCACAATCCAACTTCTACAATTTTTCCTTTCCCCTAGCCTCATATCCCACAGTGCAACCTCTACAATTTTTCCTTCCCTCTAGCCTCATGTCAGACAAAGATCCCGATACAAACTTCGCATCCTCTAGGCTCATATCAAACAGTGATGTTTCTACAATTTTCACTTCCCCCTATCCTCATGTCAAACAATGAGCCCCAGACCAATTTCACTTCACCTACCCATACATCCTGCACTGAAACTTCTACAATTTTCCCTTACTGCTAGCCTCGGGTAACACAATGATCTCGATACCATTTTGCTTCCTCTACCTTAAAATCCCAGAGTAATAAATCCAAAATTTTCACTTGCCCCTAGTATCCTGTCCCATAGTGCAACTTCTACAATTTTCACTTCACCCTAGTCTCAACTGCCATGGTGCCACTTCTACAATTTTCACTTCCGCTAGCGTCACATCCCACACTGAAACTTCTAGAATTTTCACTTCCCCCCATCTTAATATCCCCAAATGATTCCCACACTAATATCTCTTTTCCCTGGCTTCACATACCACACTAAATCTTCTACAATTTTTACTTTCCTCTAGTCTTATGTCTCACAGTGTAACCTCTACAATTTTCTCTTCTCCCTAACCTCATGCCAACTCTACTTCGCTTAGCCTCATATGCCACAGTTTTTGCTTTCCCTCATACTCATACCGCACAATGTACTTTATACCAATTTTACCTCCCCTATACTACCATCCCACAGTGACGCTTCTACAATTTTCACATTCATCTAGCCTCTTGTCCACAATGATCCTCGTTGCCTATTTCACATTCCTTAGCCTTACATCTCCCACTGAAGCTTCTACAATTTTCACTTTCCCCTAGCCTCATGTCCCATGATGAATCTAATACTAATTTCACTTCCGCTAGTCTTTTATCTCACACTGAAACTTCTAAAAATTTCATTCACCTGAGCCTTATGTTTCACAAGGAATCAAATATCATTTCACTTCCGTTATGCCCACATTCAACTATGCACCTCTAACAAATTTTACTTCACCTTGCCTAACATCACATCGTAAAGCTTCTACATATTTTAATTCTATAAACCTTACCTCAGCCCTTTCTCTATCAAACTCTCCCAAATCGTGTAGTGGTAGTACACTTTGGCTTAGTCTAATTTCCTACAAAAAAATCACCACAAAAATACAAGTATTTTTATTATTTGATAGATAGTTTAACAGAGATTTTTTAATCTGTGTCACCATAAATAATATCAGTTAATAATCATGCTATAAGCACGATATTCTTAGTATAATTTATATGACATGCGTCACTGATACATCCATATGTAATTAATATTAATGTTTTTCATAGAATATTTTGAGCTTTTTGTCGTTTTAGGAAGATTTGGTTAGATTATTTGTGACTTTTTGCTATTATATTGTTATTGTACGTTATTTACATTAGGAGGAATCACTAATGTAGGAAACAAAAACTCACAAAGTCTGTAGGCATCCAATATTGTGATTAAAAACATTTTATTGAATAGATGATTTAAATTTTGGACTGGATAGAAAATTAAATTGAATCCTTATTTGTCGATTGCTCTGAATAAATTTAATATCAGTTGCTTAATTTTGTGTATGAGTTATAGGGATTTACCTAGTTTCGTTTCATGTTTTCAAATACTACTTCTATTGAGAATATTAATCGCTTCTATATTTCTTGAATTTCGCGGTCAATTTATCTAATCTTTTTTTATATAA
Organism: Ceratothoa steindachneri; assembly: GCA_963969495.1. Classification (NCBI taxonomy): domain Eukaryota; kingdom Metazoa; phylum Arthropoda; class Malacostraca; order Isopoda; family Cymothoidae; genus Ceratothoa; species Ceratothoa steindachneri. Next base: position 48,929,136 of record OZ018319.1, read on the forward strand.
TCACATGCCAAGAATTGCTCGTAAAGCATATCGCTCGGTGTCACTTTGTTCCATATGACTTCTATTATTTAACGGCAGGCATTTTCTAACAAAATTTTCATCAGTATCATCTTCTTTGGGATAAATACAAATGTAATATTTATTAGAGTAAAGTAAACGAAAATATCGATATTTAAAATTTGACACATCGATAACCTTATTTAATGCATAAACTATTTATATAAAGCACGATAAAAATGAAGACAAAATGTTTTTTTAAGTTAGCCTTTTCGTTTTATTAGTTTTCTTATTACATTCGCTTTTATTAGCCTACACCAAATTAATTCACATAAGTAAAACTTTAACATCTTACAGTGTGTACCACGTCATTTATTCCGATGTTTAGATCAATGAGATTTTATGATTGATTCACTTTTTCCTGCAAATAATTGTAGCTTTCTAGTTTTACTATGTTCTCGTAGACTGTTCATCTCTTACTAATGATAGCAGTTCCTGGGCGAATACTGGTTTTAATGCAAAACAAAGGCATTTATTCATCCCCGTAAAAAAGGCATACAGGAATATTTTTCTGTCCTCCGTGCATATTACACTGAATATCCATTGTTCAATAAGCATTATTACTCTTGTAATACACAACTTATTTTCAGGGTTTTCATCTATTTTGGGTTAACAGTTCTAGCGCACTGATAACCGCAGGTGTATCAAATGAACAAGCAAGGCCTATCTAAAACAGAGAAGATAACATCTTGCTAGGTTGGTTAGGCTATGTATAATTTGCTCTCAAATTCACTGAATAACAAATTTCAGTGTCACGAAAAGCACAAAGGCTCATGCGCATTTTATTATGAATTTGGGTGTTGGGAATTCAAATTTGAAAACAAAATTTCCCATCACGTAACATTTTCTTGTATATTGCACATTTGATAATTATGCAATTTATACCGATTTCCACGATACAATAAATGTATTTCGCTCCCAAAGTCAGATTAAATGTCTCCATTGTTATTAATTCATGAATATATCTTGAATAGGTATCTTTGTTAGCATTATATAATGTATTAACCTACATTTTAGTATTTACTTCTTTGTTTCTTAGACGTCTCAGTTGTGTCACGCTTCAAGTTCCAGCAGAATTCAGCTAGCATATTAGAGCTCAGTTTTTTATATCTCTTTTCCATTGTCGCTATATTTTGATGGAACTTATCTCCATTTTAATCACTCACATGTCCTGAATTGTCTTGGAAGCAGGACAGATGAGAATGAATAAAGTGTATCTTCAGTGACGTATTGGATCCAAGATCTTGGTAGCACTTGATTAGGTTTCCACTATACGCTCGCTTAGCCCCTTTGTGCTTTCCCAGAAGTCTTTTGCATACATCTTTAAATGCCTGTCAGGCCGCTTGCACAGCTTCATCCATTGTGGCCTCAAAGTCCTCATCAACTGTAAGTTTACGAATCTAGGGGCCTACGAATACATATGCCTTCTTTAATCTTGGCACCACTTATTTTAGGGAAGATCGCGTTGACGTACTTGAAACATGGCTTGTTATGTTGCAGTACTCTGGTAAAATGCTTCATCAAGCCTAGATTTATATGCTTCAGTGGAAAAATGATTTTCTTATTCTGAACTAGTTGCTCATGAATTAAGTTTTGGCATCCAAGCGTGATAGTGTACCGAAGTGACCATTTTGAGCGTATATAATGTTCTGATCTTGCCCTATTGTCCCACTTGCAAAGGAAACACATAAACCCGATGTATTTAGTTTGTAGTCCATTAAGTAGGGCTACTACTTACAATTTCGTAAAAATTAGCCACTTTTTCTCCTTGTAACTTATACAGTCTAGAAACAAAGTAAGGTTTTCATATGTTTCTCTTAAAATAACTGAGTCAGCAACTGGAACTGAAGGCATGGTGTTCCAATTGTGCAAAAGAATCGCTATCATGTTGTATAGGGATGCATCTATGAATAACATCCACTCATTTGGTTGATAGGTTAGCTCAAGGGTATTAAATAGGCCAATGATATCATTGCGATAAGTTGTTTTAAACTTATTTGAAAACCTATTTCAAATAAGTTATTTTCAAGTTGTTTTCGAAAGTAAAGAATTGTTGTTGATCTGCAGAATGCTTCCTAAATACTGTAATTCAAGCCTGTTCATCCAAGAGGTCCCATTGTTTCGGATGTGAGGCAAGAAGTTCACTCAGTTGCTTAGTACGTGTTAGATAACCACCTAGATCATAGAGTTCCGGTTGGGTGATGAGGTGTAGTTTCGTGGCAGATTCAAGGTGTGCCACATATAGTGTATCTTGAGATTCCGAATCATCTGAGTGCTCGTGTCATCCTTTGGTAGTTCAGGTGGTGGCTGTGGTAGAGGAATATCACTTAAGTGTCGAAATGGGTGAATAGCAGACTGAAGATCCGGATAAATGATAGATTTCTTGCCTCTTCTGTTGCGACCTGCATTAAAATAAAATAAAATCAGATTAAATATGGATAATAATGGCTGGGATCACTTGCATGAATAGTAGAAGTACAACATGGTATATACTTTAATCTTTTAAATTTATGCATCTCTTGAAAATATATTAAAGAGCAGGAAGGAAAATAGATTGAATACCCACCTTTAATATCTGTTAAGAAGAGGTAGTAATCCATTGAATCGTCATTTGGTTCCCTCCAGACCATTGGTACTTTAATAACCTGACATTTAATATAGCCAGAAAGGGAACTTGTGCACCTGGCACAACATAGGTGAGGTGCCCTTCGTCTCTCCTGGTCACCCACTTTACATGCAAAGTACAGCTCGTAAAGTTTCCTCACATGTTTCGTCCTCTGTCTCTTGTATTGTCTTCTTTGAACTACCTATAAAGAGTCTTATTTATTAAGATCATACTGTGAAACATCCGTTTCATTTAACAGTCCCGCCACGTCACAAGAGTAAACAAAATCTTTTTCAGTTTCAAATAATGCTAAGAGATCTTTTTCCCTGTTCCCATATCATATTTCGTTTGTTTGTTTCTACAACATATTCTCTTCTTTAATTTCAGAAACTAAGAGTTTTGATAAATCTTTTACCACGCCTAAGTCTCTATAGAAATCATTCAGTTGTGCCTCGTTGAAATTTGCACATTCTTTAGTTGATGTATTCACAAAATCCCTATCACTGTAATGTTCATGATTTTGATCTGATTTGCATATATCACTTTCAATTTCTGCTGAAAGTACGGGTAGTTCTGTGAAAATGGGTACTAGTATTTCATGTGAGTGAAGCATGGGACGAATTGCTGAATCCAGATTTGAGCTTAAAGCAAGCCAACTATGCTCTTTTCACAAACTCACTATTGCTCATTCTCTGACTTGGTACTGTATAACTTCCACTTATATAATAAAAGGTGTCAGGGCAATTCAAACATTTCATCCGTAATGAAGCAATGGTACTGAACTGTTATTTCCTAAAATGAACCTCAAAAACAAAGAAAAATAATATAATTAGATACAATATATTCATATTTCTAGGTGTGTTAAAATAGATACTGTAGATAAATATATATCTAAATATATAGAAGAAATAATATAACGGCATAATTGATTAGCTATAATATCTCATGTAGCTATGTGTGGTGGCCAATATGGACCTTACATAAAAAAAAGAACTAACGAGTTAAAATAAATCTATTTCCATATTTAAACTCAGTGACCCCAAATTACTCAAGAACTGGTCTAAAATTTAGGTCAGAAAAAAAACAAAAACATTATTGATATGTGTTATTATTGTTATTTTTTTAACTGCAGATGCAAAGATTTGTTTCAACAATTCCGTATTTATTGTAGAATTACAGAATTAATTTAGGTAAAAAGGCTGTCCCTTTTGATAGCACGGATAAACTAGTGAATATTATAAATGGACTTGAAGAAATCGGACTTCCCTCTAACCATGTTTTCTTTTTTACATACACTTTCGTGTTGCACATCTTTCAATGGTTGAAACATCATACGGGCTTCCAGAATTCTTTTATTCCCATTTGCTGCTTTTCTTGCTTAATTTTTCCTTTCGTTATGTGTAAGCCAGTTTCAGACCAATTAGGTCTGCAGGCAGAAACATATGTGGAGGTTAGACATATTGCTGTTTAATATACGTAAAATCATAAGAGATTTTCACCTGCATTTTTCACTAATATAATATTCAGATAAATTTACCATTAAAAAATAATTACCGTTCATGATTTCGTCGTATTTCCCGAAATAATAAGGAATAGCGCGGATTCGTTAAACATACCTATTTGTCATAATTATTCTATAGATTATTGGAATAATTAAATTTATATAAACATACAATTAATGTTCATAAAAGTTTTAGGTGAAACTTCATAAAACCTACCCCCTGTTTTTTTGTAGTAAAAACAGTACCAATGATGTATTTAGGCATTCTAGTCATCATTTACGGCTTCTGTTAGTCGTGGAAAGCATTTATTTTTAAGAAACTAGCACTTTGAGAATGACTCTATTTGCTTTGATACTATATTAAAAATAACTGCATCCACGTGACAAGGAAGTTGGAAATGATAAATGAAATGCCTAAAAACACCACTAGTACTCTATATACGTACTTAATATTTGTTATTAGATTATTCCTATATGCATTTGGGTACTAGAAGCTATTATCGAGCCGCGCTATATGGTGTAATTATTAGGGGTCCGCCAGCCATAACCCCCCCAGTTGGTCTACTCGAGCTTCAGTAAAAAGTAAGGAGTACAACGAAACCTTATCTAAAATACCTAGTAGTATTAATAATTTGAAAGTCTATTAAATTTAACGAGGAATTATGAGGCGTTTTATTAAAGATTAAAAATTTAAATGCGCCCAAAACACACGACTCCATTAGGAACATCAAACACACGGGTTTAGGCGCGAAAATCGAAAGCGGCGCTTTTACAAAAACTCGTATCCAGGTTGCCAATATGTGAATTAAGTAGAAATTAATTCTTCCTAGAGTGTGAAAATAATGGTTTATTTTTCACATTATGTGAAGGCAAAGCTGATGCATTTCAAATATCAATTTTGACTGCATCGATGTGTAATATTTTAAAAATATGTACTTTCTGCGCCAAACCGAAACCATATATTATAATGACTGGAATGTCTAAGAAGACTATTAGCAAATTTATAACACTAAAAATACGGATCAGGTTTACTGGACTTTGAGCAATTATTAATATAATATAAATTAATAACTTGTAAAATTATAATACGATATGATCATATTGCAAAAATATTTAGAATTTCTCTGTGCGCTACGTAAAAGGTTCCGTGACGTAAAATATTCAACAATTTATGCCTTTTTTTCGAAATTTTCTGTAATTTATTTCAAAAGAATAATGTATTCGTATTTAGAACTTGGAAAAATATTACTGGGGTAAATTTGCATTAAAATGGAAAATATGTCTTCTTTTTATTCGTTCCTCTCATTAATACTGCTAAGGCTTAGCCAAGAGGCAACTTCGCTTTGGATTATAACGAAGTTAAGCCACATTAGTTCGTTGGAATAAACGAACTAAGAATAAAAGTCATATCACCCCTACACGAAACAAAAGTTAAATTAAACAAAACCAAGTTTTAATGACTAAGAAAGATTCATTGAAATTAATTCAAGCGATCATATTCTGACGCACGAGGTACAAAAGAGTGAGTGAAAACTCATTTCTACATTTGTTCATTAACTCTAAAGAAAGAGTTGTCCAATCAGCCTGGCAAAAATTAAATTCCTTTCTTCATTACTTAAATTTGAGAGAAAAAATTTATCTTTACTAAAATCAAGATTTTGGCGGTATCCTTCAAATTACCGCCAGCAAAAAAAAACGATGCCCCGCTAATCAATTATCCCATTCAGGATTGAACCAACGAGCCTATTAGGCCTTAAATTAAAATATAACAAGCTGAAAGCAGATGAGGCGGAAGAACATGATAAATTAAGGTCTGGTGGGACAGAAACCTACTAAACATAGCCATCAGTTTTGAAAGCCAACAACCTTGAACATCTCGTTAAGAACATCGGGTAGGTACTTAAGCTTGAGTACGTTTCATGTAAGCTACACTTTGGATTGGAAGTGGGAGGGCGCTTTGGTAAAAACAGCTGAGAGTATCATGGCCTGGGAAGCTGTTAGAGGCCATGCACTTTTGGCCTTACGTTAAATTCCTCCAAAAAGCTTAGAATCAAGGCGAGCACCTCAGCGGCAGATTGAACTTAAGAGATTTGTAGAGCAAAGTTGATCAGCAAATCTAAGATCCACGAGTATCCAGTCGGGAGTTCAATCCAGTTAAATGTGGTAAACATGTTCACCGCTTCTGGTCTTGAGAGCACAATGCTGTCTAGTCTGACCGTACTAATACTCCACACTGAAAACTCCAATTGATAAATTTGATCACTATGAACGTGGTAACAGTCTAAACTGCCACATGTAGGCTATCCAATGCCTGGTGACCAATCACTTCTCAGTAGAGATAGAACCCTTGAAATTCGTGTGACCGAATTTTAGTTTCTCAGTTCAATTTGCTATGGTATTTCGATCGTGATGTTGCTAAATTGCTTTCAGTCATCTCTTAATATCTTAGCTGAACATATTTTTAGCTATTTCTTTGTAGTCAACCGTTTTTACGCAAATAAATTTGGCTAATTCAATGTAGATGAATGAACAAACATTACGCAACACTAAGATGTACCAAATTTCTTTGTTATATATTTCTCTTACTGCTCCGGCGGGCATTTCATAAACAATTATAGAAAAGTACAGAATTCAGAATTTAATTGTAACCACACAATTTCATCCAGAAGAGTTTCTCTAGACGTCACTAGGTCTACTGTCTCCATTCCAGACGCATGCAAGATTTCTCTATTGGGTCTTGAATATTTTCCCTTTCAAAATGTAATTTTAATAAATAATATTGGGATTAATTTAAGATTAGGAACCTTGGGTGCCTAATCTTTAATTGATCGAAACGCAGGTGCGTATTCTTGAATTAAGTGATTTTAAGGTGACTAATCTTTAATTGGGTCTAAATATTGTTTATTTTTGGTGACACGATGGAAACCGTTTGTATCGTAGAACGATACTTAATAAACTATCTGCCTATATCTTATCCTCAATTCCTTGGAATGCAAAAGGGACGTGTAAGACTAAGGTTTGCAGGGATTCTAGCTAAATTTGATAAATAAATTGACTGATACGTACAGAGCATATAGAAATTAAATGAAACCAGAGGATCAAACTTCTTAATACTAGATCTTTGGTGTTCCTGGGAGTTGGTGAGGAAGCTCTAATCGAAGGAACCTAATTGGCAGAGAGATAACCACACACGTTGGAGATTAAAGGCACCTGAGAGAGCTGGAAAATTAGTTATGCCAAAGGACTTGATTTCTTTATTTTCTTCATTAACTCTTCAACCAGATCATACAATTGTACCTGTTGTTTTTCTCCTTAACTCTTACAGTTAACGTGAAACTTTATGTATTGAGTAAGGCATTGCCTGCCGCTGAGCAAATTAAAGTAAATAGAAAACCGCATCTGTTGGAATGATTGCAGCCAGAGAGTTATTATGGCCATTTATGGAAGTAATGACCGGTATGATAGGTAACCAGTTAACTTGCTTTCATTTACGACTCAATCAGGGATTCGTGGGGTGATTCAGGACAAACAAATCGTAAGCTCCTAAATAAATGACCACCAGAGAAGTCTATATTGAAATTTATTGAGTTAGCCCATTTTTACATGCAAATCTCGATTATTTATAATTCCAATATACACGTCTTTGTCAGAAACATTTGGAAAATTAGGGGAAGTTTTTGTTTTCCTATAAATACTTTTGTTTCTTTAAGATTTAAAATTAGATTCTTAAAGCGAATATCGGGAAAACTCAAAATATTTAAGCGAAAATTGATTTTGTGTTTTAGGTGATTTAAATTTAGTTAGCATTTTGTTGTTGATCTCCGCTATTAGTATGCGATATCTATCGAGAATAATCCTAAATCTATACTCTTATTAGCACTTTTTTTTCTCTATTAAATATGGATTGTCGTAAAATAAGCCTTCACCATGGCTGGATCCTGAAAAATAAACTAGAACTATGGGAGAGTTTAGCGCTGCTACTAGCTAATGTTTGTTTTATTAACTCTTTAGGGAGGTTTTATCAGTTTAAAACACAATAAAAACGAAGCCGTATGCCAACAAAGTTTGAAAGCAGAGGTCTGTGAAGAAAGGGATCGAGGTTGATAAAGTGAATATGTGTGGAAGATATACAGCTTTTGCAAGCATTGGGGCAGATACGGCCCCAATGAGGTTGAGGTTGGTAGGGCAACATTTTAGAAGAATTTGAAAATTAAGGTGTTTTTATCAGATATTTGAATAGCATAATCATTCTTGTAAGGTTCAAGGATATGACATGAGCCATCTTATATTTTACCCAACACTTTACATTCGCCTATCTCACAGTTAATACTCCATAGTACTCAGCACTTTGTACCAGAGAGAGGCTCCCTTACCAGTTTACAGCAATCTACAGACAAGATGTTTTGGAAAATAATGATCTTCTAATAAGATATTTTCTTGTAACTAATATTATTAAGAATACTTCTAATAAACCTCCATCAGAGCCAAAAAGATTTCATATACTCTTTATTGCTTTGAGGTGGAATTACTTTAGAATTAACAATGGGAAATGATGTTTGGGATATTGAGACAGACATCGGCGAGAAAGATAATGATTTCGTCATGTGGAGTTATAGAGGTAGATAGATAAAATAAAAGAGCGATTAAGTGGGACACAAAGACCAAAAACAAATATGAACGTAAAATCAAAAGGGTATTCGTGGTTATCAGCAGTAAGTTCAACATATGTCTATAATTGGCTGGCAAAATAGTTCCCTTCAACAGAAAATGATTTACCATCTCAAAAAAGTAAAACCAATACTACACTAATCAAAGATTGATATTAATATTCTGTGTTTTCCTAGAATCAAGCTTTAGTTCACTGTCTGGAAATAGAACAAACATTAAAACTTTAAGTTTTAATGAAAATTCCTAGTACTAGAAAACATTAGAAAGATTTTAGTCAAAAGATCCACCTCTAGTTTACACTCAGTATATAAACAAGGAGAAAGCTTTACTTTGTTAGGCGGTTTTATAAGTAAAGCAAACAATTTTTTAGTTGGAATAAGGTCAGGGGATTGAATGGTACGCTCAAGAATAATAATTTTTTCTATTTAATGAACCTCTTTTCTAGTTGTTCTATTTAGCGTTACGTGTTTGTAAGTTTAGCAGTATGTAGTTGAACAAAGTATAAAAGGGATCTAGTACGGTTTTCTCCGCAACGTTTTTATAGAAGAAAAGAGGATATAATACCTTACTAGTAAAATTTCTTAATTATGGATCGATTTAAAACTGATGTACATCCCCTCAAAAGATTACCTTTATTACAAATATTTCTTGCTTATCATCAAGATTTTGTAGCTATTGTGAATGATCATCCCTTAAATTTGTCAAGAGTGACAGTCTTTACCTTGATAGTTGCTTTTACTGGATTTCTGTTACCGTGAAATAAGGAATTATCTGCTAATAAAGATTTTACGAGTACGATAAAGGTAGTTTATTTATTTTTGTATCCATATAAACCATAAAAGTCTTGCACGTGGTGGTTTCTGCCTTAGTATTATTTACGACGATTCAGCTGATCATAAAACTCATAACGGGCGATTGTTTTATGTCCTCAAAAGATCATGTTATTTGCTACCACGGCTTTACTCTTACTTACAACTGGTACCTGAAAGCACGGCCTTCCCTCTTGATCAGATTGCTTAACTAAGCGGCACAACTCAGAGGGATAGGAGGTACAAGTGCATACATGTATATCTGGTATTTGAAAGAGCGGCACGACGTACTTGCGCGAGTACTAGCAGTCAACATCCCTTAACACAACTTCTGCTTAACTGCTTACAGGACATGCGGATTTATATCTTCCAATTCTTTCACTCAGTCTTCATTTATTTATTTTATTTGAAATCTCTTCTTACTACCTTTTTCACGCATAGGTGGCTACATTATGTAGACTGCTATAAATGATCCCCGGAAAACAGCACGTCCTCCTGACCTGAGTGTCCGTAAGCAAGGTCAAGATAACTGAGTTGACTGCAACACTTTAGGTGTCATTGATGAAGCTGTTGCTATCCACTGGTATCATAGTTTACCTCTTTAATCTAGGAATATCCCCTTCGTTTTTCCTCGATGTTTTTTTACACTATCTAGTAATAAGGGCCAGAAAAGCTAGTTCATGCCATGTTAGAAAAATGGCTTTGAAACTTCTATATGCAACACCCTTTATGCCAACATGTCACAAGGGCCAGGGCTTCAGGGGTCCTAGCTGTCGGGGTGCAATATCAAGATGTGCGGTTTTGCCTAAATAACAAGTTGCCTACTTGTAATGGGCTGACAACTTCCCTGCGTCTGTTATCTGGTGCATAAGGCTGTACTTCTTATAGAGTGGGCTTTATAGCCTTATTGACTGCTAGCTTAACTATAGGTTTCGGATGCTATCTATCGGTCTGTCACATGAGAGAACTTCAGATCATAACCGTTTTGCCGACAAATAGTATGACTTAGTAGAGGATTCCACTCTAATGTACCTATCTCCCAGGCTTCTTATTTGGGAGCCATGGGCTTTGGAGCGTGATTGCCGGCTGGGTAACTTCCACTCGGCGCGTGTATATGTCGTACGGGCCTTATCATCAATCTTTAACGTACCAAGAGTGGGAGCCCTCTAAAGTTCCCCAAATTCTTTATTTTAAGTACACAGGTGTTTTTGTTTTCATTTGGTACTTACATAACAAAGAACAGAAGAAAGAAAAATAATCACGCTTTTCTTTGGTCTTGGCATGGGCGATGCAAGGGACTAGATTACTCTGTAAATTGAAGGTATCCCCGTTCCAGTATAATCACTTGCTAAAAGCCTTTTCCATTTATCATTAAATACTCTTTCTAGCTAATAAAGGGCTTCTTTCTCTCCTATCTGTCAGCCGAAGCGATATTCATTTTCAGCACATTTTATACAGTTGCTTCTGGGCGACCCTGTTTAGGATTTTGGTTGCCCTGCCTTTGCTTTATTTCAGGTGCAATTGAATAGAAATCATTTCATCACAGCAGAATAGGCCGAGCTCTTATTGAGTAGGAAGAGGCTTTCGGATACCAATGAGTGGCGTAGGAACACATTAGGCATTTCCATACATGTTTGACTTATGATTGATGACTTACTTCGGGCATTCGGGCAAATCTGCCATTTAGACGAAACTTACTGTTTGATGCTAGTGCACTGACTCTCCTCTTTCAAACTTACCGTCGTATAGTAGGCCATGAGCCTATCGGGTCATAGGTGGTTGTTTACTAGGCCACTGGGTGAGATAGCCAAAAATAAAGCACATCTCGAGGCAAGGATGTACTCCAAGGTGTCCTCTTTCCAGATGGCATGGTCTTCTCCATGGAGTAAGAGCGATTATGTTGGAACCAACTACAAGGCTCGGTCTTGCTAAGGATGTGACCCAGATTTCTGGTTACTCCAAATGATATGAAGAGCCAATTCATTCCCTTAGGACTCCATAGACATGTCGATCATTTTTACTGATCGAGCGTTACCAGCTCCAGGATTGCCCACCTGTCCCTGGAGGAGAAAAAAAGGGGGCCGCCGGAAGAAAATATTACGATAAAGCAAACAAAGCTAAGGTGTTCTCTATTTTATGGGTGGTGCCGAGTACGGACGGGTCCCCTGCTTATTGTGCTCGTGACCAAGTCAAGATTGTAATATTCTGTCTCGCGGATTTCTGTTGTGGAGAGAACTAGACTACCTGGCAGTCATTGCAGTAGGTTTATTGAAGCATCATTGAATTCGGGGAGCCTTATCGTTAACTATCCAGCATTTTTGATCTTGCTATTTTGACATGCCTTGTAGTGATCTTTTCTAACAATTGGATTATATTGTCCAGGGGAAATAAGTTTAATCAGCGTCAGGCACTAGCTAGAGTTCGTGGTAGGGAATTGAAAGTTGCCATTTTCTCTGATAGGACCATATTGGTGAACTCGCATTGCCCTACCCAGGCATCCATTTTGAGTAAAGTTTTGGAGTTTGATTGCTCGCATATACAGGTTACCCTGGCCTCTACGCGAACTTCGTGAAAGAAGTAATCTATGCAATAGGAAGAAGTGAGCGCCCATAGATATTGCTCGAGACTCACCTCTACACTCTTTCTCACCCGTAAAGGCCTTCCTGATCCGATGCTAGCTGGTTAGTAAGGCTACCCTGGTAAGCTATTTGTCCTAATTACCGAAGGGCTGCTTCCACTAATATTGATTCGGACACACTAAAAGAACTTGTCGGTATGCAAATTCTGCTCAACCACAATTCTGTTGACCTGTTTCACGACCTTACAAGATAAAGTTTTATCGTGATAAGCAAACCCTGTGAATTGAAGCGAGCCGTAACCTGCTTCTTCGAAATAATATGACTGGTATTTGTTTAAAATTGAGGTTCTAGCGTCAGACAAAACTACTTTGTGTAAATACAAATAATTGTATCTCTCTCCGCGTGAGCCACATGCGACTTTCTACGCCTTACAGAAAAAGATGTTTCATTTTTCCTCCGAACTACAAGCACGTTAGCCATTGCATCCATTAAGAACCTAACTCAACATTAACTAGTGTACAAGACTAGAACGGGCCTATTGGAGGGTCAGGCCACTCCATAGACAAGGGTACTAAAACCATAAAGCTGCCCTGCCAACCAAAGCATGAAAGGAAGGATAGTGTGTAGACCCAAGCCCCTTCAAGTAAGCATTCGAAGGCAGCCTACCCTGCGCTTTCTGAGGCCTCTATTCCATTTAGTTCTGTATCTATGAAAGTTTTGGCTATAATTTAAAGAGTTTTAAATAAAAGAGAGGAACCATGACTCAGTTTGACCAGCCAAAAGGGCATTTTACTCAAATGGATTTGGTGTGGAAAAAGAGCAAATGGGTACGATCTGCGAAGGCTCTTCTTTTCCTATTCCCTTTAGTTGTTTTTTTATGGAAAACATGTTAAGTGCCTGTCCCTTATCGACCCACTTGAAGTGGAAGAGTTTTGTAACCCCAAAACCATGGGGTTGATGTATCCGTCCTCTTTTTGGCTTTAATTACCATCACTGAGGTAGACAAATTGCAGCCACATCTAGTTACTAGGTAATCTGTCATTCGACGCATTTTTTCCATTACCTGAAAACAATTTGATGGATTTCCCCCACTTTTTATTTTCCTTGGGGATTTTAGTCGTAAACAATGACTTTTCGGGATCTAAGTGCAAATTCAGGCGAACAGGAAATTGTACACCTGACAGAAGAACTGGATTTCGATGTTCTAAATTTTGATAATTTCACTTATCGCTGCCCAATACCGGATTAATTGTTTTTTTTGCCTAGAGCTCTTCTTCTGCTCTTAGACGTTCACCTTAATTTTTTTACGGGGGGAGGGGAAGTGATCAAAGGCCATCATGTTAATAATGACTTTCCAAAGTATATATGATTTTCTGGGCCACTGCCTCCTGAAAAACAACGTCGATAGTGCTTTAGTACAAATTTGAGGAAATGATTGTCCTTCTTATTTCAGTCCACCTTTTATGCAATCTCTTCAACACATCCTGACTATCGTTCCTCACACATTTGGATTCTGTTGCACCACGTCAATTTCTTTAGGTTAGGCCAAATTTAAGACTGTCTGAACGATTTTATCTCGTTTGAATTCCGTCGGGCGAGGGCTAGCTACCAGGTTAATTTAAAGTATACCTCACTCAACGGGATGACCAATTTTGAAAAAGCGTGGAAGCATGCTAAAAGGATTCTGGGCAGGTTCTCGCAAGAAAGCTCCTCCCATTCTGGAGTAGGACGGTATCTCAATCTCGGACCACGTCTGCGTAGCGGTTTCATCTTTGCTTTTTATCCCTATTTTGTAGCCTCGTTGCTAATGCCATCCAGAGGCCTACTTTGCAGCGTCGAAACGAGCAGGCTCTGACTCACATCCTAAGATGTGCAGCACCGAGACCTAAAACTGATTCTAAATGGTTGATGGTGTAAATAAGATAATATTGCACCATTTCCATGGTCTTCCTATTGACTGCCAGAGAAAAAGAGAGAGAGAGACACGTAGGATGGGATGGCTACAAACGAATTATAGCAGATTAGCGAATTTAGTACAGCAGTCGAGAAAAATTCCAGTAAAAAGTATGCCAATGAGATCGGCTTTGTTTGAAGACACTTAACTTCCTTTCAAATAAGAAGTCACTTATAGCAAGTATAATTGTGACAATGAGAGATTCTGCAAGATGTCGTAAACTGGTTAAATTCACTTCCGGCCGCTCTGTATAAATAGTAAAGAATTGGCCTGGGCAAAAGAAGTATTTTGCCAAGGGAACACGATGGATAAGGTAAGGCCTGCACACTTATTGCTGGCCGAGTGTAAAGGGAAATTAAGTTGTGATAAATGCTAAATTTTGACAAACATGTTTATTGTCCTCCGAATAATTCCAAAATTAAATAAGTCACAGCCACAACTGATTGCTTGCATTGTCCTTACAAGTGTTTATTTTGCCTTTCCTTATAGCTCCCTTCTCTCGGCCTCTCATACCCCATGAACCCGAAGACAAGAAAAAAAAGAGAAAAGATTTCTCGATGTAAGCTTCCTAGAGAGGGAAGAATCTTCTACACTGCCACATTCTAACCTAGCTTCCTCCCTAAACATACTCCCTTAAGCCCTACTTTCGAGGCTGACAGTGGTTACTGCAAGACATGTATCCTCCGTCATAACTTCGACCTGGCCGAGTAATAATTGACCATAATTGCAAACCCAATCCGTGCTGTTGGAAAGTAATCAAACTCAAAGCTCATATCCCTGCTCCTCTGGAATAGCAAAAACTCTGGGTGGCAGATCCACCAAGAATTGGAGTCTCCGTGGTCGGACGCTTGTGTATACTCAGGGCTCACACCTGGAGGTAACATTTTAAACGTATTCGCATAGTAAATCATTTGCCTTTATCTGTCCTGTCCATTATTTCATTTTTGTTTGTACAGTAGTTGTGATTACTTTGTTTCGCCCAGTATGATATCCAGAATCTCCTAGATAGTTGATTTAATTCTATCAAGTGTAGCTATTGTCATAAGGAAAGTAGTAACGCTTACGAGATTTATTGCAACCCATAGTTAAATTGCAACATTCGGGTTAAGGACCAATTGCAGGGTTTCCATGCCTGCTCTCAGCTATCCTTTCAGGGATATGTAAATCAAACGGAGGTCAGGAGATCTAACCTGACCTACGAAATAGAGCAACACCTAAAACTAATGGCGCACACTCGCAACCTTACTTTCTCTTTTGCCCTGGCAATCGACATTCTTTGTTTAGTGACGTTCAACTTTGCCATTACTTATATAGCTCTTATTCTACTGCTCCTTTATTATTTCTAAGTTCGACTTCTGAGGGTGAATATACGCTAGAATTGCGCAAGGTGTACTATGTAGATCGACCACATTGGTCACCTTAGGCGACTGATGCATTCCGCATGTGCCCTGAAAAGAGCCTTTTCACGATGTGGAGATGCCGCTTATTTTAAGGAGATATTTTAAAGCGTGAACTCAGTTAAGGGAAGAATGAAATTTGCATTTTTTACTCGTGGATTAGTTTCTCGCCTAACGAAAATTCAGGATAGGGTCAGCGCGGGTGTGGAGATGGGGAAGCACACCAAAATACTGTGGCATCTAAGGTAACCTCGTTGATCTATTTTGACTTTTCACATTCTTCTCTTTTCCCTCCTGCGGAGCTATTTTTCTCGGAGCCTATCAAGGATCTGGGTTCCTATTAGAATGACCGGGTTGGGGGAGGGGAAAGGGCACGGCGATCTATAACTTTCTCTCTCACTTTCCCCTTTCATTTGGTTTCAATTTGATTAAAAAAAATTAATGACAAATTGATTTCTTTAACCAGTGTTGTTCGGACCTTAGTGCAGGTACATAGGAGATACAGTGGTTGTGAGGAAATTTAATGTTTACTAGTGTTGGTTATATTTAATATTGCAGCCTGCTTAATGTACATTTTTTAATACGATTGGAGTGTTATAAGTAGTTCATACAGAGTAAAATATTTCTTCAAGTAAGAGGAAGGGAGAGTGCTAAAAATGGCATTAAACGGTCAGATAAGTAGGTTTGAGCTGGGTTTGGTTAGGTTTAGCAGCACTAAAATCATAAAATGACTTTTTTACTAGTATTTCACAAATTATAAGGTAAATAATATAAGTAAATGACGATATTGTATATAAAGTTATTTGTCAAAATATTCTTAGAGTTATTTAGTATGTTAAGTAACTTGGTTTTTTTAGTTATTGGATAAATTAGCTTTTTGACATCTGACCATAATTATTTTGTTTAGTTTTGATAGTTTTATTTATGGTTATGAGTGGTTTGCTCTCTTACGAATGAAAGTCCAGTTATTTAGATTTGTTGGTTTTATTTAGTGGTTTTTAGTTTTGTTATTGCGTAAGATAGTTTAGGTGAGGTCGTTTGTTTTTTTGTTTTTTGTTAGATGATTCTGTTAGGATTCGTAGGTTTGTTGGCTTCATGTTTACTAGTGTTTCCCCCGTCCCCCTCCTTAAATCAGACCAATTTGCCGAACTTAATATGCTAAGTATACTAGAAAGTCAAAATAAAACCAAATGCAACATAAATTGTTTGCTTCATATTTAAATTATTTTAAAATTATTTTACGTTGAAAGATGGAAAGCCTAATTTTTAATTAATAATTTGTTTTAATAAATTTCTAAGGAAATGTTCAATATGTCCTCGGTTGTGACTAATTAGTGCATTTAATCTTAATCTCCACCTTAAAATTGCTTTGGCCAAGAATCCTAATGAAAGGTCTCCCAATCAAAGTGTCCCAAAATTCTTCCCTCAATTGCTGTATTTAAAAATTTTTTTCCCACAATGAGTGACTTCTACCTATAGGAAAGATCAGATAAAATAGTGGATTGCATAGCAACTACCATCTTGGTTTAATTCATCTAGCGCAACATGTTTCAAAAATCTTTAAAGTTTTTACACAAGTAAGAGAGGAAGCACTGCCATGCATGAATACGTTCTTTAATCTTTACTCTTGTTTCTAGCAAACATATTAGTCAAAAGTTCATCGTGTCTTGTTTAACATCTTGCTTTAGGATTAAATCGTCCATATAAATTCTATTTCTTTTGTGGTGTCCATTTCGAATTCTCGTTGGATGCTACTAACTATACAAAGTTTGTTGATTAAAATATTAGCTATCATCCTTTGTTTTAATTGCTATATGCTTATTTTTCAAGAATTCTTTCTAAGTGATTTTTTTCTATAATTGCGCTAACTAGAATCTTATCTTCTTCACTAAACACCATATTTGTATGACTTGAAACGAAACCAAATAATAAATAATACAGGTCTTGAATACAAATGGATTAAAATTAGGGGTTTCCTAAAATTCTGAGAGCCAAAAACCTTTTCTGAAAAGCAGTGTAAGTTAAAACCCTTGAAACAAAAGGGCTTTATTAATTTTAAACAAAACATGAACAGGATTAAATATGACAGTATTGTTTTCTATCGTAAATGCACTTTTCAAGGTATTACTCTTTTGAATGGGTATATATTTCGATGAATGTCTGTATAGATGAAACTAATTATAGCTGCATTTTATATTAAAAATAAGCCACATTCTTTGAAATTCCGCTGATCAAAAGAGTGTCCACGGTTGCTTGGAGATCATAGTATCGTTGGAATCATTTATTTCACTTCATATAAATTAACCGTAGGTTTTACTTACGAGTTTTAAAAAAACTTAAGACGAAGATACTTCTAATTGGTTTTCACCTGTTACTAAATGGTATTTTTTTTTCTCATGTCATTTATTATACGCGGTTGATACCTTTTGTACCCGCCACCTCACGATAAATAAGTTGGGTTCCGTGAGATGTGAAGGGATATTCTCTTTATTTTATCATCATGGTTCGTTTCTGATTTTGACAAAAAGAAAACCAACAACGATTTTGTAAAAATGAATTTTTCCGTCTATATTTAAAAAAATCTCTCTTTACTCAGAGCCTTTTTTATTTCTTGTATTTTCTTTTAGGCAAGACCTGCTCTCGAAAACCAAACGTTGAACCCTACTTGCGTAATAATTTGGGGCTCGATGGCAAAGACTGTCTCTTGTCGCTATAAATCCTAACTTTTTTCAAATTTGGCAAATTTTTCGTCGTTGTGATAAATCTCAATCTGGTAAACTCGTCAGTAGACATACATCATAAAGGGGCCAAACCCTCTACGCGAAAAGAATAGAGGAAAAAAGAAAGAAATAAAGTTTGAATGGGAGAAAGATTTGGACATATGGCAAGCATTCCCTTTTTGTTTGTTTTGTCATTTTAAATCCCTCCAAGTCTTAATCCACCGCTTAGTCAAATTTATCCTATGACCTTTTCATTTCATGTGCATCTCCAATTTTAATACCCGGTCATGTAAATATTTTCCATGTGTTATTTTTTTAGTTTAATTAATAAAATTCTATTTTATTAATGCTTGCAATATTATTTATCCTTGGGCTCCGCTCCACTTCTTAGGTATATTCCCTCTCCAAGCCTATTTATTAACGTTGAATAATACTAGGCCATTTGATTAACCCCCGCACTCAAATATATAATAATCCCTAAAAAGAATATATATATATTAATATATATATATATATATATATATATATATATATATATATATATATATTTTTCTATTTAAATTTGGTGTCAAGTTTGTAAGGTGTAACGCTATATTTATTGCAAACACTGGTCTCGGTCGAGTGAAGCGTAGCGTTATACGTTATAAGAATAGTGTCTTAATTCCCTATTTTTTAACGATTGCTATTCCCTTTTGCATACTTGAGAAGCTGGAGTAGCTCAAGGAAGTTCTTGTGCATGTTTTTTTTTTTTTTTAGTCATTGGTTATCTAGGTCGAGAAACTAATTTGGAATAGCTCAGTGCCCATATTTAGGTAGGCTAATTCTCTAGAAGGCATACTTTTTACCACAAAGGAAATTAGTTGGTTGACGACTGCCTACCAAGAGCAGATATGACTCAGTTTAAAATATTCAAAGCGCAAGGAGAATTCTTGGGACTTTCTGGAAGAGAATTGATTGAGTATATCCAAGAGTAACACAGAGCAGAAAGAGAAAAGTTAAGAGAAGAAAGGCAAATAGAAGGAGAAGAGAAAGAGAGAGAAAGAGAAATTCAACGAGAAGAAAGAGAAAGAGAGGAACGAAGAAAGCCAGTCGAGCTTCACCATGAGCTTGAAATAGCACGCGTACAAACTGAAGCACAATCAGTGAGGGCACTTCCAGAAGCCCCGTCCAATCTCCACATAAGCTCCCCAATTCCAGGGATGGAGAGGATTTCGGAGCATTTTTTTCGCACTTCGAAAAGATCCTTGAAATCAACAATCTGGACTTGGAAGCCGAAGGCGTAGTGAGGTTACTGCCCCTCTTAAATGCTTAATTGCGCGACATATTCATTTCTATACCATGTGAGTGACAATTGACTACAGTACATTAAAAGATGAATTATTGGCCGCTCATAATATGACTCCTGGTTTCTACAGGCAGGAATTTCGAGGAGGTCGTTGTCGTAGAATGACCCTTGGTTTTGATCACTATACTTTTTGACACCCTTTTAGTATCGGTATGCTTTAAGGGGCGTGAGTTACTTCTATGATGAAGTAGGCTTTGTTCTAAGAGTGCTATTTTAGTGGTTTAGTTCTTAAGGAAGAGTTATTTTTAAACACATAAGGATAAGGGGAAACACCAGAATCTTCCCAAAATAAACATGTATTTTAAATTAAATATTACAAACCAACAGTAAACACATTTCTATTTTTGGCCTCAAAGATCTTTCAATGACAAAACATAAACAAATAGGCTTCCAGTAATCATACCAATTGCCGATTAGTATTTTAATCACGACCCTATTTGATTAGCATAAAACATTAAATTAACTTACTCTCATCTACAAATACATATGACCTAGGTTCAAGAATAATGGTTTCTACTCTCCTTTAAGACGTGGGACGTACTAAACTTCTACTATCGCAATAGAGATATAAATGTTATTGTTAACTTAAAGGTAGGTATTAGGGATTGCCAGATGTCGCTGGAGGACTTATCTCTCGCTTTGGAGTGTTGTGGCCGCTAGTGGAATTTTCGTCGCCTGTGACGGGGGCTGATTCTTCAACGTAATTAAAGAACGGGAGCTCGTTGGGGTAGGGTTCTTCTCCTCTCACTCTTACGGTGCTTGAGATGTGAGAATTACTCGAGTGTTAGCGGCTTTGCTTTTCTTCAGTCGGACTTCCTTGCAGACTGAAAAGGCTTCTTCGGTATGGCACCGATTTAAAACTTCACTATTTAGGTTAATACGGCCCTGAAAGGGGGGATCGATTTCCTTAATCTGATCCTATCGTTTCTCACGGAAATAGTCTAGTATGGCTGAAGTATCGATCTTCACGAACTAACCCTTCTTCTGACGTATTGACTTCTAATCTTCTTGTCTGGCTGAAAGATCGATCTTCACGAACTAATCTTTCTTCTGGCGAATCGACTACTAATAATCTTCTTCTCTTTCTTTGCGGGGCTTATTTATAGGCGGATTGCCGCCCCATCTAAAGGGGGAAGTGACCAGGCCACATCGGCAAAGGGGGGGCGGAAGCGAATGGTGAGTTAGCATCTGGGGAGAGCGAGAATTCCTGAGGTGGCACTGGGGTGCCCAAGTCAGCTCGCAAATTATAGGCTCGCAACCGCACCGCTACTTGGCGTGCCTTCTGACTCGCACCGCTTGTTTTACATAACCACGGGTTTATGGGTCTCGTAGGTAATTCGATCGTTAGAGCGTCGTTTACGGACCTTAGGTGGTCCTTTTCAAACAGATGTTAGCTCCAACTGCCCACAGCGGCGGGGAGATCACACATGGTAAGCATTTTCGCCGGCTACCTTTCCCACGCTTCTCCTCATGAGGGAAGGGGGGCTTTAATGTACCTATACTCCTCCAGGATGCTTAATGTAGCCATTTCTCCACAGTCGTAATAAACCCGGACAGACGTTCCGTCAAATCGTATGCATTTTCCAGAGGAATTTTAAATTCGGGTTAGAATCTTCAAAAGTTGCTCCTGTCTACGAGTCCTTAACAGACTTCGTGTTGTGGGATCAATTTTTAGCGTCTCTCCCGACGGAGTTACGCGCGTTCGTCAAGGATCGTTGGTGCCAGTCCTTTAAAAAATGTACCGAAGAAGTGGATGTCTATGCTGCCAGCTATAATTTGTACCCCAAGGAGAATAGAAATTCTCATCAATCCCCTTACCAAGAAAGAAGGAAGGATTCGCGCACCTTCACAGGAAAGCCAACAAAGTTTCCGGGACCCATAAGACCCCCAAACAACTTCTCCTTAAATCCAACAATGGGACATCAAACCTTCCATTAAGATTTCTCCACCATCACTCTTCCCAAAGCAACCGATCGTATGCTTCACCTGCGGCATAGAAAACCACACGAGCTGGAATTGCCCCTAAAATTCTAGACTTAAAAATGATCAGCCCATCAAGTACAGCACATAAAGGCCACACCGGTTCACCCGGTGGTGCACATCCAAGGATTAACTTATCCTCCTCAATCATGGCACCAGGTAAATTTTATTTTTTATAAAAGTTTCCCGGGAACTTTAAAATTTGAGGAGGGCAGCGTGAACGGCTGCCGAGTATCTACCCTAGTCAGGGACACAGGGTGCACTCGTTTCATCGTGCTTGACAAGCTCCCCTCCCCAGTGGACCCTAAGCACGAAAAATTTGAGGTAGTACATGACTACCTTGGGCGTGCAAACCGATTTCCCGTTGGTAAATGTTACCTGCTGTTTCAGTATTTTAATAGCTGGGCTGAAGTCATTTCGGCACCTATAAAGTTTTGTTCAGTACTTATTTGGCAGAGCCTTCAATTAAGCTCCAAGCCTGTTTCTCAGGCCGCCCTTACTCGAGCCCTAGCGAAGGAGGAAGCACAAGAGCCTCTCCCCCTCAGAACCCCGATACCGTCCGAATTCTGGGAGATCCTTAACCACGATTTTAGGTCCGCACAAAAGTAGTGTGAGATACTGACACCATTATGGGTTAAGGCCAAAAACAATGACAAGGAGACTGTCCGTGGACCCAAAATAATAAAGTATCTGCAGCAAGGTGGTCTACTCTACCGATCCGCCAGGACAGTAATAACGCCGTTACAACTGCCTTATGCCTTCCACGATCATATGTACCTATAGTACTAAAAATAGCTCATGACAGCATCTTTTCCGGTCACTTTAGTCATACCAAAACGGCCCAGCGTATCTTTAAATATATTTACTGGCCGGGTGCTGCAGCTGATATCTCAAAGCATTGTCAATCATGCAATGTGTGTCAAAAGACGTCCGCTAAGGGGCGGGTCAAACCTGCTCCTAACAAAATGGAGATATAATCACTGAACCCTTCTCCAGAGTGGCCATTGACCTGGTTGGCCCTATTCAACCCTTTTTGAGCGAAAGGCACAGCTACATTTTTACTTTAGTTGATTTTGCTACCCGTTTTCCAGAGGCAGTTCCCCTTCGCCGAATCGATAGTTTTTTTCCGCGGGGAGGCCCTTATTTCGACTTTTTCAAGGCTAGACGTCCCCAAGGAAATACTCTCTGACAAAAGCCGGCAATTCACCTACGATTTAATGGAGTAGGTATGGATGCTGCTCACGGTAAAGCCCCTTTTTACCACCCATTTCCTGCCACAGAAAACGGAATGCGTTAAAATTTAAACGGAAATCTAAAATCAATTATTAAGAAGATTTGTGCCGAGCAGCCCCGCGAATGGCACCGATATCTCCCGGTGGCCTTATTCGCCTATCGAGAATTTTCTCATCGCACATTAGGCTTCGCTCCGTTCGAGCTCCTTTATGGACGTAATGTAGGCGGACCACTCATTATTTTACAGGAGTTGCTAACCAAGCCCCAACTGGACCAAGAAATACAGTCATTATACGCCTATGTCGTAAATCTACGCCAGAGGCTCGAGAAATGCGCGAACATCGCCTATGAAAATGCCGACGTCAATTTGCACAAATATAAAACCTATTTTGATGTCAGGTCGGAAGATAGAAAATTTAAGCCCGGTGATGAGGTACTCCTGCTCCTTCCCACCGCGAGTAATAAATTACTGAGCCAATGAAAAGGTCCGTACTCGGTCCGCGAGGTAAGGGGACTGGTAGATTACCTCGTTGCTCCCCCTGGAGGCGATAAACTCTACCACGTTTACTTATTAAAAAAATACTACCGACATGCCCATGGAGATACGTTTGTAGCATTGCACGAAATATCGGCGCTTGAAGAGGATTACCCCGCGGAGTCTCTGAATGTCATTCAGACAGTGTGCATTGAACCTGCTGCCGATTACCCTCTTCCTTCCCTGCCAGGCGAGTCTATTGAACCCTCTGACCTGGATACATTTAAAATGTATTTAATAGGAAAAGAATTTCGGATAGGAACTAACCATCGCCCGCTGGCCTGTATTCGGAATGTACGACACTCCAACGGCCGAATTATGTGCTTGAGTCTACTCTTGCAAGAGTATCAATTTAAACTAAATTATATAAAAGGTTCCCATAATCAGGTCGCTGACGAACTCAGTAGGAATGCTTGAACGAATAGTGCAGATTTATATATAATTCTTAGGAATAGGATTTACATGTATGTATGTATATACTGTCTTGTACGACTTAATTGGATTCTCATGTAATATAATTAATTTAAATGAATGTAAATTTCAGAATTTCGTGGCACAGTGTCTATTTTTTTCCTTCTTGTCTTCGTACATTTGTACCCATTAATCTACGCATAAATTCTTTTGTTCTATATGTATTTTTGGGGGGGTATTAACCCTTTTGTAAACGCTCGAAATTAGCAATTTTCGCAATTTTAATTTTATGTCATTATTACGCCATGTAGGAATTTTATATTATTCTATTGTTTTCCCATGTCTCTTTCATGGCTAAGATTGTATTAAGAGTTTGTCTCCTTATAGTCAAATGATCGAAATAATCATAGGTATTGATGTAAATGGTAGCTTGGGTGCATGGAAGGTCGGTCGCTGCAAGAATGTGAGTTCCGTAAAACGGATCTCTATGGTTGCCCTTACTCTGTCCTTTCGAAGTGACAACTTCCCCCACCCTAGGAGGGAGAGGTGTGATAGAATTGCCTGAGACTGCTGTGCCTCGCTTCTATCAGGTATTGGTACTTATACTTCTCACGTGTTTCCTGCGAGAAGAGTGTAGCATTGCGTTTTTATCGCCTTTACATTTCCTGAGTCTAATCTTCCCCCACTCCAAGTTTAATCAATGAGGTTCAATCACACGTTTGCCTGCAGGCGTTGATCTTGTCAGATTGAGTTAGGCTTAAGGGATGATAAGATTGTTCGAATTGCTAGCGGGACATTCCATGAAAGTCCCCCATTGCCACATACCCCGAGGAGCTGGCTTAGGCTATTTATGCGACAGAATTTCGCATTTGAATGAGATCCCGAATATCTTCGTCAGGCATCACGCCGATCCGGTCTCCCTTGTGCACCTAGGAACTCTCTACCTCGAGAACCCCCTTATTGTAAAAAAGAGGACAATATCCTTGAGTGCCAAAGTTCGTGCTCCTCGAAACGTCAAGTTCTCAGGGCTCCCCTGTTTTTCAATTGTTCAGAAGAGAACAACTTTAGAAGTCATTGTTCTTCGAGCCCGTTCAACAAGAAACGGTTATCGCTTCCCTGATATCACGTCAGTGGTAAGTTAATTCACCCTTTTAAGATCTCGATTATCTTCGTCAGGCATAACGCCAATCGTTCTCCGTTGTGCACCTAGGAACTCTACCTCAAGAATCCCCTTACTGTCCAGAAGAGGACACTATCATCGAATGCCAAAGTTCGTGCCCCTCGACACGCCAAGTCAACAGGGGCCCCCTGTTGTTCAGAAGAGAATAACTTTAAAACAGTCATTGTTCTTTAAGCCCGTTCAGCAAGAAACGGTTCTCCCTTCCCTGATATCACGTCAGTGGTAATTTGATACCCCCTTTTAACGTTCTCCAAGAGAACACTTGGTTACCCCAATAACTTCAATTGTTCACCCAGAACATCTCCGGTATTCTGTCTTAAGGATCCCTATTACTTCCGAGCCCAACTTTGCTCCCACCCCTCAAAGACTGTTCTTCCTCCCTCGTTAAGGACAACCCCTCTATAAATCCTCCTCCTGGGAAGGAAATCACCAATCGGACCGAAGCCATTCCTTCAAATCGCCTCCACCTGTACGCTGACCTTATAAATTCGTAAGCTACGAATTGCATTTATTCATTTAACTTTGTTGCTAACGAAACTTCGTGCTTTAACAGGGATTTAGTCAACCCTTTCCCTCTTTGTTTGTTTTGTCATTTTAAATCCCTCCAAATCTTAACCACCGCTTAGTCAAATTTCTCCTATTACTTTTTCATTTCATTTGCATCTCCCATTTTAATCCCTGGTCATGTAAATATTTTATATGTTTATTTTTGTTAGTTTTATTAATAAAATTCTATTTTATTAATGCTTGCAATATTATTTATCCTTGGGCTCCATTCCACTTCTTAAGTATATTCCCTCTGCAGGCCTATTTATTAACGTTGAATAATACTAGGCCATCTGATTAACCCACGCACTCGAAATATAGAATAATCCCTACAAAGAATAAATATCGTCGGAAGCCTTTTCTTCGATATTCGCATATTATTTTTTGCCCAAGGTTTCAAACAGAATTATTGACAGTGATTCTGATGGGCGGAGTTGAAAATCTAAGAAAGTTAAAGTGTGGTATGTGTAGTACTTTATAAGAAATTTAAACCATCTAAGACACAATGTGGTTTAATACTTTATATAGGGACAAAAATTTAAGGTATATTTTCGGCATCAATATTATTTAGAATTTTGTTAGCCTAGTTTGATTAATATAATTCGTTGAAACCATGACCCAACTCTCAAAGCATCTAGCTAAAGTTGTTTTTTTTTAATTCATAAAAAATACTGATATTTGTGGATGTGGAGATGTATGAATTTATATAACCAAAGTAACTAAGGAGGAGCCTACCTGAGATGCTAGCGGAAGTCTGTTATCAACATCTATTGGGTTTCCTAGGGCGTGGTGAAGAGGAACCTGTAAATTCCTAGTGTCTTGTCGACACTAGATAAAATAAGATTTCTTACTTTTATTGATAGTCCAAATACATGGCATGCTATTAACGTTGCCACATGCTAATAAAATTGAATTACCGTCTACGGTTCCTAATTCTATAGAATGATCTAATGTTACATTAATTGTAATCCACTACTTGAACCTTTATTCGCAGCATAATATTAAATGGTCCAAAAACTACAAAGGCATACATATGAATGGACGGCGGAGGTCTGCTTTAGAGAGACTTTATCTGTTATGATTTTTATCTACAGTAACACCTTTTCATGTACTGTGGTTGTACGCCCGAGTTCGATAACCTGGTATTCAAGAAATATTTGAAAGAATAGAGAAAAAGAGACAATATTGGATAAAATTTATATTAGAACAGTATCACGAAAGATATTTGAGTTACTTATTGCGTGACGCAATTTTGGTTCATTGAAAACTTCTATAAATAGTAAAATTTTGATAAATTTACTTTCATAATCTATGAGAGGCAGTGATGTTTTTGAAGGCAACCAAAATTACGTCTGCACAAGTTAATTAATTATATTTCTCTTTCTTCGCCCCTCCCTCTCTCCCCTACGGGAAAAGCTTACGCTTCGCTTGCTCGCTGCCTACCAGCGCCTTTGGGTTGTTGCCTTCGGCCTCTTTTTCATTCTCACCACCTTTCATAACGGTTGTATCTATTTGTTTAAACATCCTCCTTGATCATCTAAAAAGAAAAAAAATACATAAATACACTAAAAATTCTAAAAAATTCCAAAGATTTCTATGAATTTCCTTCCTATATCTATAACTATATTTTAAGAATGGGATTTTTTTCTCTTGGTTTGGATGTCCACCCATCATCGTGATGGTAACCGCCTCTACCTCCCGTCGTTATGGTAACTACCTCTAACCCCTGTCATCATTATTAACCATCTCTATGCCCTGTTTTCATAGTAACGACATTTATACCCCATCATCATGTTGATCACCTCTACCCCCATCGTCATTGTATAGAAATCTACCCCCCTTCCACATGGTATAGACATCTACCCCCATCGTCATGGTGATCACATATACTCCTTGTCGTCTTCGTAACTACCTATACTCGAATCGTCATAGTAGCGACATCTACCACCCTTCGTCATGGTGACCAGATCTACTCGCCCCCCCCGTCGTCAAAGTAACCGCCTCTAACACCGTCTTAAAGCCTCTCTTGATCCAGCAGAGGGTTTAGTCCAATAAATCTCCAATATTTCCATTAAATTTTCCCTAATCATTTTCTTTCGATCTATTTGATTCATATCCATACTTATTTTCTTGACCTAAATTCAAGATTTTCTTTTAGATGAATTCTTTTCATATACCTTAGAAACATTCCTTACTTCATTTTTTCCATCTAAATTTTTTTTTATATACTAAAAATACAACCCCCAAAACCAGCCGTGCCTTAATTTTAACTTATTCTATGAACAAGTTTCATATTTTTTGTATTCCTTTTATAAGTGAGTAAAAAGTATAAGGTGATAAAAATTGTATTTAGGAATTATTTACTCTTGATAAATATTAAAAACAAAAGAAATGTATTTTACAAAGAAGGTCGATAAAATATTTGAATATACCAAAAACAATATAAGCAGCCATGTCTAAATTTTAATAGAAATTCCCATTTTGATTTGTTTTGTTTGAAAAATGTACTCCCTTAAAAAAATTTATATTATTATTATTAAACCCATACCTAAATTAAAATATATTGCTAGGTGCTAGTAGGTATTTCCTCTTGATAGAGGTAAAACTTGAAAATTTATTTTACAAATAACTTGGTATCAAATTCCCAACATACCCCAAAATAAAATAAAAAATTAGCTATGGTTATGTATTTATAAATGTTTGGGCTTAAAAAATTATAATATTAATAAAAAATATAATATCTTGATTTTACAATACTTTAAAAACATACCTAAAAAACACCCCAAATTTTACAATTATTTCACTTCCTCCCCGAAAAACTCCCTTCTAAAAATATAGTTATAATCCAATGTGTTGGAATTTTGTAAAAACCCCAAAATAGTGTTTTTCATAAACTTCATTAAAATTTCAGCATGGCTGCTTTTTGTATTTTATCGTATATTTGAAAGTCTTATTGAAGTTGTATCATTAACTAACCCCCACCCACAAAAACTTTTACATTTTCTTCACTTCCTGCCAAAAAATTACGTTCTCAAAATATAGTTCTGGTTTAGGTTAAACATCAACAAATAGATTAGTCAGTTTTGATGAAACAAGGTATGCTGGCCAAAGTCGCGTGCTCTTATTTATTCTGATATATGACCTTAAGACCTAAAAAACCTTCCTTAATTCCCAGACTAACCTTGGGAGGACTTTGACAATTATATCATTCGAATGAAAATGTAAAATAACAGAATGGTTTGAAATTTCATTAGTATCGACCGAATACTTATGATGCTATAGCAAAATATTTCTCCGCTAACCTTGGGAGAAATTTGGTAATTATATCATTCGAAAGATGAGGAAAAAAAGTTAAGGGCTTTGAAATACGTTATAAGCAACCGGACAGTTAGGATGTTATTGCTAAAACAAAATAATTCTCGGGCTATCATTGGAAAGACCTTGTCAATTATATCATTCGAAAGAAAATGTAAAACAACATAAAGGTTTCAAATTTCTTTAAAATCATCCGAATAGATACAATGTTATTACCAAAACCAATAAAAAGCAAATCTGGGAAGGACGGACCGGATTGACTTATCGAGCGACCGAAAGACCGACTAAAAAAAGTTTAAACCTTTTAAAATCTCCTACAAAAAGGATATTTGTAACAAAATGCTTTTGCTTCACTGAAATGATAAAATATTAAAATTTTAAGTTTAATAAGGCTTAAAATTGTATTCATTTTGACAGTGATTTTTAACTTTTAACTTTGGTCGTACTCTCAAGTATTATATAAAAAAATTTTGGTTAGGTTCGGCTTTGTTCTCTGGATGAGTGCCTAAAGAGGAATTATATAAGTTAATAAAGATTGAAGAAAGATTAGTGTAATAAATTTAGAGTTTAAGATGCAAGAACAACCCTAATTTTATTAACTGTATATCACTAGGTGCAACTTTTAATCAAACGAGCACGAAATTTTAGTTTAAAATAAACTATAACTGTTTCTAGAATGCAAGTTAATTTGCCCCTCGAGATTATTAAATGTGTTTTATTACAGAAATATTTTTTCTTAGGAACTTTCCTCGTTTTCAGTGATGTCAAATCCCTCTTTGATGAAAACTCGCTTTGAAAACTATAGTTGAGCATAATAACTTTACCTTCATTTCAGATAGAAGGATATTTTCTCGCAAGCTTTAAGATGTGAAAGCCTTGTTTAATTTTATCTGCCAAATTTATTTTACATATGTTCCAACCTCCCAAATAAACGGCTACTTTCGAACGTATCTCGAGTAATAACTTCAAAAAGTGATGAATAAATAAATAATTGTCTTGAAAGATTTCCCGCAAAAAAAGGTATTTTAAAAACCTCTATTAAAAACACAATTTTCGCAGCCACTATGGAAGTTTGTATTTTGTAGTCGCCGGGAAACAAATTTAGTTTCTATGGAATTCCAGAAACAATTGTTTCGATAACAGACCTGGACTATACATGTCATCTGTAGGATTACCTGTCCTCCTGCCCTTAAAACTTGAAAGTATAGTTCTACGCGTTATTAAGCTTAGGTAGATTCTGAATTAATGTATTCCTTTTCGGTCTTGCTTGCTACAAGTAGTTCCCTCTTGAAAAATCTCTGTTCTTTATTAAAATCATTATTTTAAAAGTAATAGGAAACTAAACTACCCAAAGAGCACATTTTACTTTAGTTCCGAAAGCATAATAGGAGTTTGAAATGGAGAGATGATGAAGAGAAAAAACAATACTGAGGAAATAAGGGAGGGTTGGACGGATTTTGTATATCTCTAGGGAAAAGTCCCTGTTACAAGTGTACGTCATAAATGATGGTCGCTTTAGGAGGAGCGTGAATGACACTAATTCTAAAAGCCTTGCTTAATTAAATGCTTACAGGGTATAAATCCCACGAATTATAACCGGGTACGACCAATGTACTTTAAATAACATTAAATATGAATTAAGGCGCATTCAACAATTTTATGCTCCTCTACAAGCTAAGTGAGACGATGCATAACAAGAAGAGAATAACGCCTGCGTAGGACAAAGAATTAAGAAACGTGAAATGGTATTGCATTGATTTAAAAGAAATCACATATACCTAAACAATAGAGCCCAAGATATCACTTTTTAACTCCAGGAACGACCAGATTTTAAAAAGTTTATATATAAGATTGATTGTTCTTTAATGGCCGAAGAACCAAAAATATAAACTGATATCGTATGCTAAGTTGCTTCGCTGAATTCACCCAGAAACTAATTTTAGCATTCAATGGATTGCAATCAGTGATATATGAATACAAAAATTGTATTCTGCTGTAGTTAAAATTACTAATCGGCAACTCAGGTTTGCCGCAGTATGTTACGTTTCTCGCCACTGGCATTTTACTTTAAGCTGTGCCTGCAATAAAGGAATCTCTCACATTGCAGGCAGGAGATCAACCCCTCAACCTGCTTCTGTAAAATTTAATAGAGTAGGTAGTAGTTTTTGTCTTATCGTTAATCATGTCACATCCAACGACCGCTGCTAACCCCATGATGGCAACATCTAGCAACCTAACGCCATTTGAGACGTACTTAATCTGGCACGCTCGGAAAACAGAGTACATAGACGGACCTGTGAATCTGCTTTTCGGACGCCTTTTCTACGCTCTGGTAAAGTTCTCACTGGGAAAGGGGTCAACGACTCGAGTATTTTTTTTAAAACGTGAATTTTTTCACGTTAATTTGAGTTAAAGGCATGTTTACCACTCAACGCTTATAACTACCAACGAATGACTAACGCAGGAAGAAATACATGCGCTCACAGGGCTGATTGGAGATTTTTGCTGTTCTTTGTGGGCGATGGAGCTTCTCCCGAAGGGGCTACTTTTTCCTCTGACTATTGTCACTTTTTTTCACACTTTTTTACCTTAACCTGTTTCTCAACTAATGCTACATAAAAGGGTCACAGGCAAGGTCTAAGATACAGTTGAGAGTAGGGTAAAGTAAACTCCTGCAGGAGATCCCGTTAGGGGTCCAGAAAAGGGGGGTTGATTCTCGACCACGAGCCAGAAACCATCTGTGGACCGCTAATAAGGCTAGGCCTAAATAGGTAGGGTGACCAAGAAGAGCACGAAAGTCGGGGGGGGGGGGGTAGGAGAGGTAAAATTAGGACAGATAGAGGGCTCTCCCATCTGAAGAGCATAACTTTTACTTACAGATTTCGCCACTAGGAGCTCTACAATAGTTGGGCAGCCTAGAACCAGGATGGACAACCAGGATTTGAAAGACTACCTCTTCGATGCAATCAGAAAGGTAACAACAGAACCAAATTTAGCCCGCCGCAAGTCGTGTAGACCATTTTCAAGGACCTCTCGATACCCTTACTAAAATGCGTCGATGTCTCCACCAGATTCATCGCGATTTTTCCAAAAAGAAAAGATGTGGAAAAGCTATTATCTCCTGGTGGATCGGTAACCCTCAAGAAACTCTAACTAGAAGTGAAGACACCGCCGCAGATCACAGCAAACTGGAGCTTCGTATGCCGGAAAGTAAAAGCATGGGTTGGATCTCACTCATGTGAGGAAATCAAAAAGGAAGTAATGGAAAGTCAGAAATGGATCAAGATACAGGAAATTGTAAAATTTAAAGACTATACTCATGTCTTTAAAGTTATATGCAAGACAACTTAAATGGCGTTTAAAGCCCAAGAAAGGGGATTATTGGCCTTTAGCACGTGTATTCCTTCGCAGAATATACAAAGAGACACATTTTGTCAGCATTCAAATGTGCTTTAATTGCTATGCTATGGAAAAAACATACTTTATCCAACTGCTCCAAGAGAGGAACAGTAATATGTTCCGAATGCGCCGAAGAGGGACACGACTACTACAACGTCAGAAACACGTAAAAAAATGGTTAAACTGCTGGGGTAGCCATCGTACCATAGCTATGTCATGCCTAGATAGAAAAGACATCATTAAGAAGAAAGAGAGAAACCTACAGACAGAGAAATAAGCAGAAAACACCACATCCTACGCTAACGTAGCCAAACACCAATGCTCAACCACCCCAGCGCTCCCAAGCATCACGAAGGGAATGTTTGGTAAGATCTATACTTGCTTAATTCATGCACATGTCCAGCATGCACATAATCCTAAAACATATGTGAAAACACTCAAATCTATGGTGAAGGCCAATGGACCAGAACCCATCGTCGTGCCACACGAGATTAATTCAGAGGCCATTCTCAAAGTAGATAACGCAAAGACTAACAACGAAGGAGACACTCAGGAAAAAAACAGCGAAATGGAAACAGACACAGAAGACACCAGCTCCAAATCGGTAGAAGAAGAGACTAAAAGAATAACAAGAAAAACCCGGAAGAAAAGAAAATCTAAGACGGGAAAGAGCCCAGCTCCACAAACTAGAAAAAACTCACCAAGCCCACATCCAACAAACACGGGTCACCACTCGAAAGCTAAGGGCTCCTTTAAACCAGCAAGAAGACGGAAATAACTTTTTACTTAGTCTCCTAATCCGATACTCGATCAAGGAACGGAAACGGTTAAAGGACTGTGGAAACGGAATCAATTTTAGGACCTTATAACCTACAAATGATAAACAGATCTTAATATTTTACAGAACAACTTAAACGGGTGGAAAAGCAAAATGTTGATGTATGGAAACATTTTTAAAAAACTAGACCCATACATAATTCTAATTTTGGCACACGGCGTAAATCTTCACGAAGACGAGATCAAAATCTGGTATTACTAGTTATAGAGGCCAAACCGATGGGAGAACTACAAGACGGGGCAGCTATAGCAATTAGAAAGGATATTGAATATAAAACTTGAAACGAATTGGACTAAGCCTACATCGCAGTGAAGATCAAAATGGAATTAACGAACATCATTATAGCAACTGGATACCAACCGCAAAGAAGAAATCAATTGCCCATTCTGAACTTGATTAGAATTTTAATAATAGGTTACCAGTGTTATTTTAGCGTGAACTGAACGCACACTGTAAAGAGAGCAGATATAGACGAAGAAACGGGATAGACAAAGACCTCAGAACTCTGTTTGCTAGAGGTATCTGTCAAAGACTTGGACCGGACTACTCCACCAACGTGAGTGCAAACGCAGCCACTAAACCAGACACCTGCTTGGATAATAACTATCTTCCATATAATTACTATCTTCCATATAATTACTATATGAGGCCAGAAGATATCACATGTACGGACCACACAGCGACTCTGCTAACAAAAGCCTTTCATAGAGCAGACTAGGAGACATACAAGAGAGAATTAAGCACATATCAGCCGAAAAAACTAGAAACTATTATGAATTTGATGAAACTGGCGGATAGAAAAGCCATCTCAAGAAACAGCTACTCGACGATTAAGACGTTTACTTGGTTCCTAGAGTTAATAAAAAACCATCGACGACTAAGGGAAATTTCAGACAACATAAGGAGAAACGGACAAACGAGAGAGTTACTCAAAGCAATGAAGAGGATAAAGAGGATTCTTAATACGGAAATAATAGAAAAACAAAATCAGTACTGGAATGAAACAATCCAGAAGGTTGATGATAACGCACCCGCAAGAGAATTTTGGAAAACAATAAAACAAATGAAAGAAAAATCAGGGGATAAGAAGATGACCCTTAAGGATAATCAAGGCAATAAAAAAAAGATATTGACGCAATAGAACAATTATTTAAAGAACACTGGAAGATCCTTTTTAACATTTGTGAAGAGGACAATCAAGACTTCGACAGATACTTCGAACGAAACATCCCAAGACAACTCGAACTAGAAGCGGACAGGATAATCCCTTACAGCAATGTAGATGCAGCAAGAGACACCATGGACAGTAACGACACAAGAATTACCATCCAAGAATTAAAAAAACACAACGGTTCAGTTTAAGCAAAAGGAAACAGGGAGATCAGAGCTCACTAAGAGGCACTACGAACAAGCGACTGAAAAAATACTGCTAGGAATTACTTCAGTATTTAATGCCAGCCTTAACACCAGCTACTTGCCGAAAGAACTTAATGTAGCCAAGATGATTTTCATACCCCAAACTGGCAAGCTTACTACACGAGGGGAGAGTTACAGACCTATATCTATACTCGAATTCATCGGGAAGATGTTCGAGAAAATTATGAACACTCGCCTAAATGAGCACCTGGAAGCTAATGACCTTCTAAATAAATTTATATGAGGCTTCAGAAAGAAAAGAAACATGGAGTTGGACCTCGCGGTCATAAGAGAAAAAATAGCTAAAGCAAAAGGAGAAAAGGCTAGCATTGATATAATTTGCAGGGATGTGTCTACAGTTTTTGACAAAGTATAGCCGAAAGGAATGCAATATAAGATATTGCAGTTACGCCTAGAGAGCAAGATGGAAAGACTACTTTGCAATTACATAACCGAACGAAACGCATTTATCAAAATGGCAAACTACCATGGAGATATATTCAAGATGGAGGCTGGCCTTCCGCAAGGAGGATGACTGAGTCCAACATTATACTCTGTATATACCTTGGACATTCCTCCGCCAGCGCAATACGGGTGCGTAAATATACAGTTGGCAGATGACATCACACCGATTGTCATCTGCCCTTATAGGAACCCTGATATGCAAGCAAGGCTGACAGCAGAAGAAATACGACGGATCAACGCTTATGAAAAACAGTGGAAGATCACACCAACAGGAATATTTTTAAAATCTTACCAATACATATGAGGAGACTCAGCAACATTGTGATCAAAGGAAACAGATACGAATACACAAAAGAAGTTTAAGTGCTAGGATTGACGATTACGAAGAGAGGATACACCAAGCATGCGAGAGAAAAAGAAAGAAAGAAACTCGGGCTAATATTTAGTCTCAGAGCACTTAAAAGAACAAACAAGAAGAAAATTTATCAAGCCTTAATCCAGTCAAAGAATGGCATACTCGGTGATACCATTGTATACAATCTCAAAAAGTAATGTTATCGCAAGGCAACGAATACAGAACAAGGCAGTTTTGATAATCACGAACAAAAGAAGAATAGACAAACAGAAGACAGCAAGATTTGCATCGCGAAGCAAGAATTCATTTAATCAACAAGATTATAGAGAAAAGTGCCAAGCTATTCATCAAAATTACACAACGCAAGATAGGAGAGGAAGTAATGGCCATGATCACACAGAGACAAGAAGGGGGAGCACGCAGAGACTTCCCCACATATAGTTCAAAGATCAACGAAGAAGAGGACGAAGTGTCCATATGATGAGAAAAAACAAACGGAGTAAATAAACAAAGTTAGAAAAAGCTATAAATAATAAAAAGAAACAT
This sequence comes from Ceratothoa steindachneri, assembly GCA_963969495.1. Classification (NCBI taxonomy): domain Eukaryota; kingdom Metazoa; phylum Arthropoda; class Malacostraca; order Isopoda; family Cymothoidae; genus Ceratothoa; species Ceratothoa steindachneri. The sequence goes on from OZ018319.1 coordinate 48,964,990, forward strand.
AAATGGATAAACCAGAAACAACTATGATAAAATAGAAAGGAGAAAACTTTATACCAGTGAAGGAAAACAACTAAAACAATGGTTTGAACGCCACATCACAGCAAAAATAATACAGATTTAAAAACATGACATAAAACGAACATAAAGGATGAACCTGATACTTAGGCAACTATTTCTATTCATTTGAATTCTAAACTATAACATTTCTAAATACCAGAGATTAGCGTGACCTCAATGTATACTTTGCATTCAACTAAACATCTTCTACCTCCTTTTTTTCTATCTATATTTTCTTCTACCCTTCACACTGTACTTAACACAGCATAATTGGGACAGGGGCACTAAAGATTGAATGAATAGACAGGATATAGTACACACGGTGGTAGTTCGAATTTCACGTAAAGCTGTAGGTCCACCGACCACCTTGGTATCCTTTTAATCTTCCAAACTACTTCAAACTTTGCTATTCCCTTTCCCTTTCCTCTTCCTCTTCCTGTCCTACTCCCTGTATCCTTCTCTCCTATCCAGAAGTTTAACAGGACTCATGAGTGAGAGGGGAGACTGAGAGGGACTAGTGCCCAACCCTCCCACTCTAGTCATGTTAGGATGACCAGAGAGGAGGGGAAGGGGCTTGGTGATCTATTCTATCCCACCTTCCACACATTTTCTACTTTACTTTACTTTGCTCGGGAAAAAAGACAAGATTGTCATTGATACAACTCTCAACTCTAGATGCCTACACTTCGTCATCCAAGAATATCTTTATCAACGCGAGCTGTAAGCCCTCTGACTTCTGCCAACCAAGAAGTAATCCAACCGGAAATTGTTAATAAATACTAATCGTTAGCGTATTTGCCTAACAAAATGCTTCAACCACAAGCAATGAGGAAAAACTCTAAGCTAATACGCCTTTGCATCTATAAGAGTTAAAAAATGGGCACTATCCTCGAGTGGGGTAGTTTGGAGAAGAGTTATAACTGAAGACCTAAGCAGTTTGTCTTTTAGCGTTGGGGCCTAATCTTCTAACTAAGGGAGTCTAGAAAGGAATTTAGTGTATCGTAGCGTTCAAATAATCAGGAAAAGTCATCTGGGGCTTCTTGAGGGTAGATTTATGTTAGAAAGTGAGAAATGCCTCCATATGACGTGAATTTCCACGAATGATATCTAGCAAAGAATTATGTACATATGACATATCTTATAAGAATTACGACAGAAACTATGTTTGTTGAAGGGAGGTAAACAAAGAATTTACAGGAAATAGAGAATCCCATGACCCGTATTTGAACATGGCATTTAGTGTTACTATTGGGTTTACGTTTATTGTAGGTGCCCTGTTTATAAAAGGTTGGTGCGAGTGGCTGATGTATATTATTAATGACCGTCCCCCAGATTATAGAGGGAGGGGAGTTGATGTCACGGTTACTTTGGAGAGATCCTTCAAGTCTTGCAAGTGAGGTGGTGGGTGGCGGTAATCTCGTATATAGTCAAATAATGTCCCTAGGAATCAGGTAAACAAAATCAATGTTTAATTCCAACAAACAAAAAAGCAAAGGAAAAGAGAGGTTCGCGTTTACATGATACGGTCAGGAAAACGTTTGTTACAGGAACAAGAATGAAGGCGAGTATAACGCGGGCTACGCGACACAAAACGACCCTTAATTAGATGTTAACTATCGATTTTACCGGATCTCTCCGTCTGTATGACTTACTTTCTACCTTAGTGTCGGGTTCTCCATTTTTCTTCTATATCTAATACAAGAAGCGTGGCCTCTTTTAGCCTTTGGGACCACAATGCATTTAGCTCCGTCCTCTAAGCGGGATTTTCTCATCCCATGGTCTTTGAAGCTAATGAATTTATAGCCTATACTATTTTGCACTTTTTCGATATAATTTGATCATTTCCGAGGCGAAGACAGCTGTCTCAGCAAATTCCATTCCCAGACGCGGTATTTTACTGTTGCCAAATTCCTTAACCAGTTTATATATATATATATATGTATATATATATATATATATATATATATATATATATATATATATATATATATGTATATTTATATATATTTATATATATATGAATATGTATCACGGAAGGAAACTGAATAAAAGATGGATTGGAGTTAGTACTTTCGTCTATTCGACATTTTTTCTTACCATTGTGAGTTTGAAAATGTCGAATAGACCAAAGTACTAACTACAATCTTTCTTTTATTCAGTTTCCTTCCGTGATACATATTCATATTTATAGTTATCACGCGCTAACTTTCGTGGCATTTCCCATATATATATATATATATATATATATATATATATATATATATATATATATATATATATATATATATATATATACACGTGGTCATTTGTTACAATTCTTCTAATTCCTGCCAGGCACTTTGCTCGTGCATTTCTAGTACCAGAGCCATATTCCGTCTCCACAGAACTTCTCTGCCAGTAACGGAGTCAGAAAGAGAATTGCACATCCTAACTAGTCAAACAAATTCATTTTTAACATATGCACAGGGCGATCAAATTTTACATCACTTATACATAGATAAAACTGTGGTCTGAGAGGGCTTGTACAACCCGCGCTCCCCCAAATAAAAGAAATATCGCAAAGTTATGGCTATAATTATTACATTGCTTAATGTTGCAGGGCAAAATAGTTCAGCGACTCATGTATGCCTCTCTCTTATATCATACAAATTCTAAGACACGTAAAACAAAATAAATGGATCAGCGAGGCTTGTTTATACATTTATGCCTATTATGACATACAAACGTGGCGATCTATTTACGTTTATGCAATGCTCAATAATAATAATAATAATGATATGAATTATCCCAGGCAAACGGGACCCTTCTGCCGTAGCGCGTGACCCTTTTCTGCGGCTCGTTTCGTTCCCCAGTTCTTGTTGTGGTGTCTTGCACTTTGTGAGAGGTCGCATCTTCTCCTGAAGAAGGGTTTTCCACGCTGCGAACTGCGACTGATCCTCATGTGCCCACCCTGCGTTATTGCGAGACGCTGATTAACCGGCACGTCAACGTCACGTAAGGTAAGAAATTTCGAAGGTTTTTACTCTGTTTATTGAGACAGTGTTTCTTCTTTTATCACGAGATTCCAGCTTTAATATCTTGCTGCAACGCTTGATCACCCCAAAATATCCAGTATATGGCTCTATCAGTGGTTTGCGAATGCAGTCTATCCGGACACAAAGATGCATTGCATTCTGCAGGTTTTGGACCAAAAAATGCTTAGGTACCGAGTGCAGGTGTCCTAAGGTTTTTCTTTTGAAATCAATCCGCGCCATTGTCGATTCCATATCTTTAATAAACTTAATCTGAGTTCGATGAGGATGACGAGACTAAAGGTTCTGGGGACCATAAGGTGGTACCCGTTACAGCCGTGAAGGTGAGGATCCTGCCTTCGTGGCCAATGTACGAATGTCCAGGAGGTTTATTGGCAGTGCCAAGAGCCAGACTTGTCGACGTGCCATTATGGAGCCCTTGATGGTGTAGTGCCAAGCCCATGAAAGGCAACGAGAGCTGACAACTCTTTGAATACCTCGGATTCTAAATGGGCACCTCTGTCGGGTAGAACATAGAGCGGGACACCAAATCTGGACATCCACCGTTCTAGGAAGGCCAAAGCAACCGCTGCGGCACTTATTTCGGGGATAGGTATTGGTTCTATCCATCTTGAGGCTCGGTCGATACAGGAAAGTAAATATTAATGATGCGACGGGAAGGATTGCCCCGGAATTATGCATGATGGGAGCGGTCCAACTATATAATATGCATAGTTTCAAACTTTAAAGAGGGAATGTCAATGGACAGGATCGGGGATTTCGTGTGACGGCTCATCTTGGAGGATTGACATGCGAGACACTCTCTTTTCCAGGGGCAAATATCTTTTTCCATATTGGGCCAGAAGTATCGTGCTTTGATCAAACGAAGTGAAGTATTGATTCCTGGGTGTGAAAACTGTGAAGTTGATTGTAATTCGTCATCCTATACGCCACAGGGACGAATGGTCGTGTGTATCTTGATGTAATTTCACACCATAGCTGTGCTTTCCCGGGAAAAGGGAAAAGTTTTAACTGCGAGCAGAGTTCTTGGTTTCTTTGTCATTTCTCTGCGTTGCTGCCGAGGTTTTGAGGTCAAATGAGTCAATTTGGACTGAGTTGATGTCCCTTAAAAGGCAATTAGCGACTAAGTTGTCATGACCACGCACGTAGGCGATATCGTTGATATACTCGAATATGGCTGTCCAATGGCGTTGCTGTGTATCACTTTTGGTGCTCAATGGTAAGGGAAAAGGCATACACTAATGTCTTGTGATCCGTAAACAAGATAAGATGGCGCCCTTCAATCATATGCTTGAAGTGAACGACATCAAGGAGGAACTCTGTATCGTAGGTGGAGTGTGCTTGCTGAGTCTAGCTTAGCTTGCTCGAGAAGAAACCAACACGTCGTGGGAATCCGTCAACCATTTGGTGCATGTCAGTACCTGCCGCCAACGGGGAGCAATCTCACACCAGCTGGTATAGGGAGTCATTAGGAAGCGGGTGATGGAAGGTAACGGATCATATTATAGCTGACTTGATCTCCTCAAATGCTCTCTGTGCTTCTTCACCCCATTCGATCTCATGAGCTTTGGGTTGCAGTAGTATAAGCTCTGACAACGGCGCTGCCTTTGTGGCAAAATTGGGGATCATTCTGCGGTAATATCCCCACATACAAAAATAACAGCTTTTCGAGAGTTGCTTTAGACACCTGTAATCTCTCCATCGAAAGGGGCCTCGGCCGTGCGAAAGACGGTGGAGCACTGACAGTATCTATTTGTGGACTACTGAGTGTGGTGATGGCTGCGATGGCTAATCGAGATCGAGTCCGTACAAAGCCCCATATTAATTCAGAATTGCCCTGCATGGGAGGGGAGGGGTATGTTCTTAAGGTCATTTATGATCAGGGCTACCGCAGGTTCCTTAGATAATATAACACTTGATAAAAGCTTGGTCTGTTTGCATACCACTACCCTACGCGCGCAAGCCACAAGTAGATTGAAATTCCTTAAAAAATAAATCCATAAGAGTGTATAAGTGGTATCCGCGACAATAAATCACAACCTAAATGAACAACGAAGACTAGGGATCGCTATGTCCATGTAAACCTCGCCGTGCGCCATGATTTTGCCTCCATTTGCTGTTGATATGTTTACGTTTGATCAACGTAATTAACTCGACCTTGCAAAAACCATTATTATTATCAAAACACTTGCCTCAGCTTCTCTTCTATCATGACAGCGTGATACACTAACCAACATTTCTAACCCAGTCGTCAATTACACAATCCACCTTTCGATCACGAAATATTTCTCTCATTCAGTATCTTTGTAAGTCTCTAACTTTATATCTTTTCTTCTCCTTCCATACCACACTTTCATACGCTAAAGTTCGCAAATGCGAACCAAACATTTAACATTCACTATCACACTAATCAGCTCAGAAACTTTTCTAGCATTTAAAAACTTGTTGCAATCTGGTTCATCTGTACTACCATCATTTGAAATGTAAGCGCGATAATTACAATCACTACAGAGTCGAGTAGCACACGCCTCCTCATTATCTGCAGTCAATTTTAACCCCCTCCTCTCACACACCTTGCGAAAAGCTTCGATCTTTATTTTGAAGTCACCACCAGGTCACCAGTATACATCAACATAAATCCCACTTATCCGTCTCCATTCCTCAACAACCGACACCCGTTTTCCTTATCCCCATATATACTTCTTTGTGTATTTTACGTAAGAAGATATTAAACAGCCATGACTACACTCCACAGACTTCTATTACACTCAAAGTATGTACACTACTCACTTCAAGTATCTTTCGTCCTAACGCATGCCTTATTTCAAAATGATTCCTTAACACATCATCAAATCCAACGTATGTTAAAACACTCAATATGACTATATTTTACCCCAATGCACGCCTTGCTTCACAGATGACTCTGCTTTGTAACATCAAATAGTTTTCATCTCACTCCATACATTCTTAGAACGTGCCACAATGATTTACTATCAACACTATTATAATCTATCTCCAGATCAATGAACCAACTGGACACATTGCAGATCTTAGGGCCTTCTTTGTTCACATAGCTGCTTCAGTAGTTCTCGCAATCACCTTTCTTTCTTTAAAAGAAATACAACGGAACTACTAATTTACTTTGCAGTCCTTCGGAACCTGAACACATTCAATTTCCTTCCAACACAGCCCCCAAACCAATTCCATAATAGAAACTACACCACATTTTAGCATTTCAGCGACTGTATTATCTACTCCAGCTGCCTTACAAACTCTCATAGCAGTAACAACCTCTCGCATGTTAATCTCTGCAACACGCGTTTATAACACCTAATTTACATACACAAACTCAATCAGATTTACATTTGCCTCCTCTTCTACCACATATTATAGAAAACAAGAAAGTATTCTCGCCATTTACCTTTCACTTGTTTGAATTTCCCAACCATCCTACCATTCATATCTATTAATAATCACACAGCTAATCCTCTCATGTTTCCTAAAATTTCTCACTTTCTTCCAGATTCACTTGGCATTTTGTTCCCGATCCTAATAAATGTTTCGTGCAAATGATAGAATTTTTTTTTACACTATATTTATTTTCACTGACCTTTAATCTCCTTTTGTGCAGTCCATCGCATCTCATTGATATTCTCAACTATATCATTGAGATTGAAGTGTTCCGTCTTTTTTATGTACTTTTCACTACCTACACCTAATTCTAATTCAACCATTTTATATTTGTTTCCACTTTTCAGTTCTGGTAGAAACAACCCTTGCCCTATCTACTACCACTTCTTTAATTTGTTATACATATATTCTTCTATCTACATGCTTGTACTATCTTCTTCTCTTCTAGTCTCAAACATTCTCACATACTCTTCTATTTCTCTCTAATTCAATATTCATTCGCTTCTGATTCTTCATTTCTTCTCACCTTCCTATCGTACTCTAAACCATGAACAAATTAATTTAACCTTACACCCAAAATTATGTGAAGCGATACTCCCTGCTTCATTCATTCTACAGCTTTCAAAACAAATACAAGGAAAGCATATTCTTTTTTCAATATGGCGATAAGCATCATTTTTTTACTTTTACCCTCAGCTTTGGAAAACCCAAGTGTATTTATGTACCTTCCCGTATCGAAAGAGTGTTTGCTACACTTAAGCTTCATTCAAACTCAATGCAGAATTCTTCAATCCCTCTCCCTTTTCTTTCTCCTTGAGTGTACTATAATCTACAGTTACCTCACTCTAATTCGCTTTATTCATATCTCATACAACCACCAAATGATATCCATTCTCATTTTGGTCCACTCCTCACTACATATCATTTTAGAACAGCGCTGTCTCAGCTTCATTTTTATCATTACATGGTTAATACAATAATAACAATTAGATGTTCACACACACAATTATCGAGCTCAGACATTCATCCCCAACTATGTATCATGACCCTCTTTAATCTAAATTACGGAGCAAACATCATTACTACTTCTTCCATATCGCACTTCATTAACTCAATCCCACACAAACTCTTTAGTAAATTTCATATTTTTCTCACATCTAGCAAACAGGGAAATTCCTCATCCAAGTTTAAAGAAATTTATTACCATTTCCCTTCTCAGATCTTGCATACCACTATAAATTCCAAGCCTCCAGAGGCGGTTCATACATTAATGAGGATTAGGTGACATGAATGGATGGGGCCAACTGTAGTCCCACCCTCTATGTGACTACTTATTTTGCTGGTGTAAAAAAATCATCAGGATAGATATTTAGGTCATTTTCGCTTTACTGATAACAGTGTATAATTTGTTTCGAATCCATAAGAGTCACAGTCACTGTTAACAAAATTATTACACTCATCTCACAGTTGGACTATAAATGAACTTGCCAGAGACGATAATAATGAATTAATTCTCTTACTAAGAATTGACGACCTCATTTATGAGCAGACACTGGAACACGAACAAATGAGGAAAATTGTGACTCTTGATTGGAGCAGAGAAAAGCTGAATGAGAAGAAGAAAAATTTGCCGGATAGCGGCCCGAAAGCTTGGCTTCAGCTTAAGAAACGACGACCATCCATTTATGTAATTCTAAAACTATGGAAGTTAAACTTCGAAATTGGAGGTAAAAAGGAGGCAGAACTTAAGGTCAACTCAGAGGAATGTGGACCGATATATTTTAGGAATTTTAGGGCTAAAGCACCATGAAAGGAATAGATGGATAAGAACTCAAACACAGCTAACAGATATGTATAAAACACGAATGAAAATTATGAAATGATGGTGGGAAAGTAACATTGCTAGAAGAAACGAAACAATGAAGATCCAATATATCATGAATTGGGCAAATATGATAATAAAGACCGAAAAAACGACTTAGCATGAAGTGAAGGGGATAAAAATTAGCTTAATGACTGGGGTAACGGGGCAAACTCAAGCAATGAACCGCGATTGGAGGAGGCTTTTTTGGAAGCAACTTTGTACAGCAGGGAGATAAGTCGGGTTGATCGTGATATTATATTCAATAAAAGCTCCAGCTTGTAACGTGATTATTCCTAACTCTGATTTGTGGCAGAACTCCTTTCTTCAACTGTTTTATGTGAAGTCGTTTTCTCACTTTTTATTTTTTTTAGGTAAACCGTTTTCTGAATCTTCAGCCCTATTATAGACACCCTTTTGATTGATCAACCGCTGTTTTATGTACACATGTTTTCTCAATCTGCAGCATTTTATGTACACTCGTTTTTCCAATTTTCAGTGGTACCTGATTGCATTTGTTTTCTCAATCTTCAACCTTGTTATGCACACATGTTTTCAAATCTTCATCTTTTTATTGTAAACCCGTTTTCTTAATCTTCAGGAAGATTTTTTTCTAAACCCAATTTTTCAATCTTCATTCGTTTTATGTACACCTATTTGCTCAATCCTCAGCATTTAATATAGGCCCATTTTCTGAATCCTCATCCATTTAATGTACACCCGTTTTCTTAGACTTCATCCTTTTTATGTACACCTTTTTTTTCAATCGCCTGCTACCTAATTTCAGCCAAAAAAACAACAAAAACTAAAATTACTACTATTCATGTGAGAGAATATCAAACAAATGTTCTTTGTATCTTTTCACTATAAATTTATAGTGAAAAGATCTCTGCAATAGGGTGACTAGTTTTCTCTTGTTAAAGAGACACATGCTATTTATGAGGAATAATCAATTTTGCTATGGGGTTGGTATCCCATGGCTGTATAGAAATTGGTTATTTCCATTTTAACCTCGATAGCGAGATAAGTTTCCTAAAATCATGTAGTTTCCTGTACCTTAATCATTCCTTGGTGGCGATTGATTTTTCATCATAGCGTTCTTGAGAATCGTTCTTACCTAAAACTTCGTAGTTCAATAATTTTATTGTGTGTTTGTTTGTATTTACTCCATGTTTTGATATCAACCTCAATTTCTCAGAGTTGTTATTATAGGTGATCGTCATTCGATCCATTGGTATTCATAGGTAGGATTTCGAGGCTACGGACTTAATGTTTAGATCTATTCATGAAGGATGAGATTTGTTCCTTATTCGCTTGGTCTTTTTCTTAATTGGGCAATTCTTCTCATGGGTGAGTGTAAACTCGCCCCTTCTTTTACAATCCATCGATGGCTCATTGCTCGTTTAAGTTCTTGAAGACTCGTGCGAGGGCTTTCGTTGCGCAGGGGAACGACTGGTTCCTCGTGGTTGAGTAGTGTATCGTCAGAGTTGTCTTTTTCTTGATCTAAAACCGAATCCTCATCGATTGTGGATTCAGATGAGTCACTATGAACCTGTATTATGTTTTTTTAAGTCTTCTTCCATGAGTTGATTCTCTTTCGACGCGTTTTATTTGCTACCAGGATTTTCTTTGTTACGTCATCTTTCTCTCTTTTACGGAAAGCTTTCTGGTTTAGGTGATGTTTCATACTGAACACTTCTGTGGGTAAAGTCATGGTTCAGGAAAAGTATAAGGAATCGAATCTATTTTGTTTCAGTATGCTATTAAGTGCCTTTGCATAAAACCTTATATGTGCATTGTCTTAGAATAGGGTCAAGTTAATTATTTTTGCGTTTCGATTGCGAGGAGATTAATAATATAAGCAGAGTGCCAATTAACCGACTGTAGGTTGGCCAACAGCCGTCCATCATTGAGATTCCGATATAACAAAAAAACGGGTAGAAAAATAAATATAATTATATGTAAATTAATAATATTGTACAAGGTTAAAAGGAGCTTTAAAACAAGCTATATACACATTAGATGTACATAGGTCTCAGCAGCTAATAGAGGGAAGACTTGGTGGGTATACTCACCGTACAAAACAAACGAACAATATTGACCGAGGGTTGCTCGAATGATGTTGAGCGTATACAAAGCAGATAATGAAAGCTTACACTAGGGGATGGTAGAGAGAGCACGTGCACAAAAGAGGTGCGTTTTGCTATTACCTCGAAGATTTGGCCCAAGGGAGTAATCCTTGCCTCCGCACAAAGTTCAAATAATATTCTATTGACAATGACTATTACGGGATGAACTTAGATCTTGTTTTCGAGTAAAAAACGAATCTGGACTGAGCATGTTGCGTTTTAGGAGTGCGTTGAAACGGGTTGTGGTGGACTCAGTGGAATTAAGGAGAATACCGGGAGCTTGAGGGGTTCTGTGAGAACTGTGCTGAGCGCAAAGGAACGCGAATAAAGCGTACCGAATGGGGGCAAAAAGAGGATGCTATCGGGTCAGGGCGGGCGCCGATACAGACGGGGCAGGGCCGGCAGCGGATACTGACTTCCGACTTACGCGGTGTATACACCAATCCAGTTTTACTTCGCCTGCAAATTAAAGTTTTGTCTGAGGGGATTACGGCTTCGAAGCCAATTTTCTTAAGTGTTTCGGTTACTTTTCGTGAGGAGATTTGGTCCAAGTTAGAGTTGCCCTGAAGGATGACGATGTAGCCAGTATCAAAATTCATGCAGTTGACACTATCTTTAGTTCTCTAATTAGGGCTGATCCTAATTCCACATGGAAGGTTACATGGGGCCGAAGGTCGTGAGGGAAATTCTTACTGTGCTAGTGATATCAATCCTGCTGAGGTAAAGTAACCTTTCCCTCTCTTCTTGAGCCTTGTTCCGTTCCTATGCTTTATTCAAATACTTATATATTTTAACTGAGGAAGAGTATTAATGTTTCCCTATGTAAATTTCTTTGTCTTTACTTTAGTTATTTAAAAATGAAATTATGTTTCCCGTACTAGATACCCTTAACCTTAAGTAGCGATTCTGCATAGAACGTGTGAAGGTAAATATATTAATAAACTCAGGTATGACATTCATGATAGATGACTCATGAGGGACATAATAATGGAGGATGAAATAACCAACTAGCACCCACTTGGATGTCGCCTTCTTAAGGATACAAAATATCGAGACTACTTTCATTGTAGAGTGACCCTTGTATATTCATCTGTTGTTTTGGCCTGGCTACTCTTCAAGCCTGTTTTCATCGGTGCCTCATAATCAGCCACTACAATCGATGGTCATAGTTAGAACTAGGTAATGAAAGGAAGTTCCCCCAACCCGCCAGTAAAGCGAAGAAACGGCAGTGTTGTGCTTAGCTAGACATGGTTAGAACATGTAACTAAGGGTAAGATGCTATTCAATTTTAAATCTTTCTTTTAGAGTGTAGTGCAGAGAGAAGGAAAAAGGTGGATATGGCATTAAAAAGAACTTATTTTGGAAGCGTTCATATTATTCTAGCGGACGATGATGCATTAGCGCAGATCCCCTATAGGCCCAACGAAAGGAATATGATGCTCGTCTAATATTGGTGCTTTACAAGTCGAAGCGATTTAAGAGGACCATCTGGGAGTTTCTTTTTGAGAGTCTAAAGGTTTTTTCGATTTATTTCATATTGATGGTATTTATAGTACTGAGGTATAGACAAAAAATATAATTTTTATGGCCAGTAATGGCTCACTGCGGCTCAAAAATTGAGACATGCGGTTTCGGCGATGCAGGTTGCATCGATCTACCGAGTTCTTGGTCTATGAAGGCCCGTGTTTGTCGCACCTGTTCCCTGGGCGCTACCGTCCTCCGCCAGAGTCAAACATAGGAATCTTATATGGTTCATTTCTGCTTGGCCCACGGTTGGGGACTTGATGTTGGTTGCGTTTAGTGTGGTACCTCATCCATGACCTTTCTCCCTAGGGGACCTAGCCAAGCGTTTGAAACTGCTAACGACATTACTTTTCGAATCATTGGAACATTTAAACCCTTCTAAACGCTTCAATTTTGGGGGGGATATATTCGAATTCGTATAATCTCAAACGCATCCAGTAGAAACCGTCCTAAATGAACTTTTTGAAGAGGTAGCTTTTCTTTAAATGACTATTCAAATACAAGAGGAGCGGCTTCACCACTCCTTGTTACAGGAACCGCTTCCGCTTCACAGAGAGATCTTCGGTATAGCCGAGGTATCGTTCCTGAGTGTTGGTTGAATTATGAAAATCAAGGGTTGACCGTTTCTTTAGTCATAGTACGGGTACTGGGTCACGCTCGCACGCGTGTAACATATGTGTTAATAATATAAAGTGTTACTTGTTCAAAATGATCAACTAAAAATTATGATTAGAATTTTAAGTGTTATAAATTGATCTATACTTTGGTTTGGATGCGTGTAAACAACAACGAGAGCCTGTTAGATTTGTTGATTTTTAATGTGAAAGAAAATAAAATGTAATTTGACGAAACTCGCTCAATTTGATAAACGGAAAATGTGGAAAATAAAGATTAGGAAATTACATTCCCCTTAAATCCATTAAATCGAGGTTATCTTCGATGGTGGCTCTGATGATACCGTAAGGAATTTCGTGTTTATAAGTGGTGTGATGTCCCCTGATCCACTTGAAATTATTTTGTCACGAACACCAGGCGAGAGGATTGGCTGGATTATCAATCCTTGTTTATATACTATTTTTAATAAAACTTTAAAAGTTATAGAGATTTGTTTTTAATTCTTTTTATAGTTGGTTGCTTTCCTTATTAAAATTGGTCTTGTTCAGCGAAAATTCCCCTTTTTATCACGTGAGACTCTATATCTCACCATGTCTGTCGTTATTGGTCGGTGCTCGTTTTGCTTTTTTTTTGTTTTGATAATAACATTGTAATTATTCGGCTGATTTTAAAGAATACTTTCGAATACTATTATATAGGTTACAATGCTCCAATAGTTAGCCCAGGAAATATTTGGCAATAACTGTGAGGGAACAAGCATGTGATGGGAGAAATAACGACACTTTTAAGCATTGCCTCCACGTGATGGGCCTCGTGTAGCTTACAAGCAATTTTCGATGTTCAAAAGCATGATAAAGTATAGGAGCGGGCTCGTGAAATGCAGCCCTTATCAATAGGAGTATAAAAAACAAGACAAGAAGTCTCACCCACCCCCCTTCCAGCCACGCTGAGAGCGGCTGAGCCAAACGCTACTAGGGACCCGTTCGCGATTACTCAAACGATGGGCGTTAGTTCCCCCCTTCTATGGGCTAAGCTCCCTCATGGCAGGCGTCGTATATTTACCCGTGTGAGGAGGAAACGAAGAAATTTGTGTGAGAGAAGCTCACAAGAACAGACGATCTTATTCCTTTTCGATTCGGGTTGTCATGCGCCGAAGGCAAGGAAACGTTGTGGGATAAAACCGAGTATCCCGCCTCAGATAAAACAAATATCCACCCTAGAACTAGTTAAGATCTCTTCTCCCAGTATGAATGCCCGTCTGACTCCGCTGAACTACGCCATCTCCAGACAAGAATCAAGTATTATCCCAAAAGGCTTCGGTAAAGATTAATCTTAGCGTAATACCCACTTGATTACGCATAGTGAACTAAACAAACCATTTAACATCTTGGAGAAATGCACCCAAAGTTTTCTTCAAAGGAATTTACACCGGAAGAATTCTCAGCCTCCATTCTTGAAGGCTCTGCTTTCCCTTTCCCCCTTTCCAGAGTCATCTCAAACGAATATTTCAACTACAAGCATATTGACTCTAGACCCCGTTGAAGTGACCCAAACATCATTTCACCGCTTAGCCGCAAACGACCATCGTCTTCCCCAACCCTTCCATTTTTGTACAAAGTATTGTAACGAATATTTTAGCTTGCCCAAATTTAAAATTGCAGGCTACCGTTTCCCATTATCATTTGTGTGCTTACCATATACTCGTATAAAGCTCAAATTTTAATTCTATCCAGCCTACCCAATTTTATTGCATTTTAGAATACCAAGTCTTCGTACTAGCCCGTTGAACACTGTAAGTATTTATCTTATTATACGTCTGTTTATTGTTGTACCATTTAACTTTAATTATTAATATTTATTAAAGTTTATTTTTGCCTCTCCTTAACTTTCCGACCCTTGAGCTTATCCTAGCCCTGTAACAGCCTGTAACCAAGTGAGATTTTTAACTCTCAGCCAATGCCAAGATTTAAAGTCGCATCTATTGGACTAGCCCTCCCATACGAGGATCTGATCTCGTAATCGGACATCGGCCTATGGAAAGTTATTAAAGGAAACCTCTGCACTCTCTAAAATCAAATATAATACATTTATGAATGGAATATAGTGCTATACCATGGCATATAGTAATATATATATTATAAAATCTGGTGTCCAGTGTGTTAAGTGGATTTAAAAGGGTTCTTTTAGATGTTTTAAATTCCCCTCTAATTATTTTTTGTGTTAAGTGAAAAGGCTAAAGATGTGCTCAAAGGTTTAAGGAGAATAATTTCCAATTTAACTTTTAAAGTTATCGTATTTAAATTGTGTGTACATGTGTACCTAGATCTCAACAGACTTGAGCGTAAAATTTCGTCAGCGGATGAGGTAAAGTTACCGTTTTTTTATCGTGCATTAAGATTGTCCCAGAGATAAGAACTTGAATAGTTCGTTAGTGTAGGTAAAAGTTTGCACACACGCTGTAGGTCCAAATTTGGCGTGATTTTTGTTTTTCTTAGCACAAACAAAGCTAAGAGAATTTTGAAAATAAATATGGCTTCATTTGAAGTTTTTAAGCACAAGGCGAATCTCTTGGCCTTTCTGGAAGAGATTTGGTAGAATATATTGTACATGAAGAAAGACATGTTCCGGAAGAAACAAGAAGTAAAGAGAATCTAGAACAAGAAGAAAGACAAAGTGAACTAGAAAGAGAAGAAAGACAACGTAAGCTAGAACAAGAAGAAAGACATCGTGAACTAGAAATAAAAGAAAGACAACTAAGCTAGAACAAGAAGAAAGACAACGAGAACAGGAAGAAAGGCATCAAATACACCAGCACGAAGTAGAAATGATGCAAGCACAAGCCGAAACACAATCTGTGAGTGGCAGATCAGAAGCCCCTCAAGGTGGCTCCCTTAAATTTCCCATATTTAAGGAGGGCGAAGAATTTTTCTCATTCCTAACGCATTTTGAGAAAATTCTTGAAATCAATCACATTGATTTGGGAGAGGAAGTAGTAGCGAAATTTCTCCCCTTGCTCAACTCAATATCTTCATCTTATTGCCCCAAGAATGCACAATTAACTATTCTACCCTCAAGGCTGAATTAATGGGAGCCCATAATATGACCCCTGATTACTACCACCATAAGTTCCGTGGCGCCAGTATCCTATCAGGTAAAACCTTCCGACATTATGGGTATACTCTCCAAGGAAACCTTAATTTTTAGCACGAGTCGTCAAAGATTTCCCTTGATTATGTTTCATTATTTGATTTTGTTTTAAGTTACCAGTTACTGGCTTCGCTGCCCCCAGAGATTCGTGCAGCTGTTAAGGACCGGCATTGTTGATCCTTCAAGGAATGCGTTGAAGAAGCAGGCATTTTCGCGGCAAGTCATAACTTGTACCCTAAGGACAACAAGAAGCCCTTCCCAGTGCCCCCTAAATCGAAAAACGGTAATCCCCGATTTAATCAAAATCTTCATTCGAAGTTATTGAAAATTCCAGGCTCCTTCAGACCAAGAAGTTTATCCTGCACTGAACTTTGAGACGTGAAGCCCCCTTTCTAGTCTTTCCCTCTAGCATCCTTCTCAAAGAGACCCATTGTATGCTATACGGGCGGAGTAACGAACCACATAAGTTCAATTTGTTCCAAGACACTCTAAATTTCGTAGCAACCCCCCTCAACAGGTTTACCAAGTAAGAGCTGCTGCTGCTCCCCCTCTTCTTCCCGTTGAACCCCTTGTTCCTTCATCTCCCAAGGTATGCCTGGTTACCAAGTGAATTTAGTTTTTAATAAGAGCTCACCAAGAGCCTTAAAATTTGAGAATGGCTGTGTAAACGGCTGTCGTACGTCCACTATCGTCCGTGATACAGGGTGTACTTGCATCATTGTGTCTGAGAAGCTTGTTTCCCCTGTGTCCCCTACCACGATAAATTTGTACTAGTCCATGACTAAGGACATTTCACTCGCTTCCCAATTGTAGGGTGCTACATCGACCTTCAGTACTTTAAGGGATGGCCCCAATTAAATTCTGTTTTGTACTATTTGGACACAGTCCCAAAATCTCCCCTAACCCAGTCGCCCAGGCGGTCACCACTCGCGCAGGAGAGAGAAAAGAATCCCAGAATCCAGCTCCCCTCGAAGTTCCCACTAGCTCAGAATTTAAGGGAATTCTAAACCCAGAATTCACCAAGGCCCAGAAGGATTGTGGAATTATCCTTCCTTTGTGAAATAAGTTGGAAAATGAAGAGGAAGACTCGGTTCGTGGGAACAAGACCCTTTCCTACGTCGAAAAGGATGGCCTCTTTTACAGAGAGACTACGGATGGCGTTAACCCAGTAAACCTCTCCCTTTGCATTCTCGAATCTTATGTCCCCTTGGTGCTCAAGGTCGCGCATGATAGTGTAGTTTCTGGCCACGTCAGTCATAAGAAAACAGGTCTGAGAATCTTCAATAATTTGGGGGGAGGGGCCTGGTGCAGCAGCTGACATCTCAAAACATTGCCAGTCGTGTGACATCTGTCAGAAGACCTCTGCTAAAGGTCGCGTAAAACTCGCCTCCCTTCAGAGAGGCCCCATCATTTCTAAACCCTTCTCCCGTGGGGCCATCGACCTTGTCGGCCCCATTCACCACCCATCTAGTAAAGGGCACAGCTATATATACACTCTACTGGATTTTGCCATGCGTTTATCGGAGGCTGACCCACTAAAGAGGATAGATAGCATCACCTGTTAGGAAGCCTTCGTATCCATTTTTACGAGAGTAGGCGTTTCGAAGGAGGTATTGTCCGACAGAGGAAGACAGTTTACTACAGAATTAATGGAGCATGTGGGAAAATTACTGATGGTAAAGCCCCTGTTTACCACTCCTTTTCACCCTGAGACCAATGGGATGTGTGAAAAATTAAATGGAATTCTCAAGTTCATCCTCCGTAAGATATGTGCCGAACAGCCACGTGAATAACCATGTTACCTTCTGTGGCACGCTTCGTATACAGGAAAATCCCGCATCGTACGCTTGGCTTTGCTCCGTTCGAATTGTTATACGATCGTTATGTAAGAGGCCCCCTTAGTATTTTAAGGAAGTTGTTCTCACAACCTCAACTCGATCAGGAAGTTCAATCTTCCTATACGTATGAGCTGAAACTCCGCGAGAGGTTAGCACAATGCGCCAGCGTCGCATCCGAGGGCGCCAAAGTAAATTTAGATAAATACAAAACATACTTCGACGTTAAATCTAAAGGCAGCCGTCTCAAAGCAAGAGACTGAGTTCTCTTATTGCTGCCCACCGAGAGCAATAAACTCCTAGGCCAATGGAAGGGCCCCCTCCCACTTTTGGAGGCACGTGGACCTGTGGACTATCTAATCCGTACACCTATCGGAGAAAAATTATTCCACATCAATATTCTGAAGAGGTACCACCGCCGTGCTCACGTTAATAATATTGTGGCCTTCGATGAAAGATCCGCCATGGAATCGGATTACCCCAGCTGAATCACTTGATATTGTGCAAACTGCGTGTTGAGCAGGACGAAGACAATCCTTTACCGTCCCTACCACGAGAGATCGACTTATCCACTGATGGCCTTAAAATCGAGGAGCAGTGACACCACAACAACGAAATCAGCTCCAGCTCCTCCTTAGTCGGTTTAGTGACGTTATCTCCGATAAACCTGGATGCGCTACTCAGTTCGAGCACGACATCAAGCTCACGACACATGACCCGGTTAGATCTAAGCCTTATCCCTTAGTCATTCACTTGAGGCAAGCCTTTAATTTATAAGTGGAGAATATGTTCCAATTAAACCTAGTTGACCACTCTACTTCTGATTATTGCTCGCCGATAGTTATGGTTAAGAAACGCGATGGCTCTTACAGGATGTGTGTCGACTTTACGAAACTAAATTCCATCACCGTTCTCGACGCCGAACCCATCCCTCTGATAGAGCAAAAGCTCCATCTGTTTGATGATGTGAAATTTATTACTGAACTTGACCTATGTAAAGCCTATTACCAAGTCTCGCTCAAGAAAGAAGTGAGAAAATTTACGGCGTTTGCCACTCACAAAGGGGTTATGAAGTTCTGGAGGATTCCCTTCAGGCTCATAACTGCTTGTAGCAATTATAGTCGGTTAATGCGGAGAATTTTAGATGGTTTGCCAAATACCTCTTTCTATTTTGACAATATGTATATTGCTACTCGCGACTGGAACCAACATTTAGTATTCCTTCGAGGTTTGCTGACCCGGTTGCAAGAAAACGGTCTTACTATTGGCGCCGATACGTGCAACTTCGACTTGCAAACCATTAAATATTTAGGGTTTAATATTGAGAAAACCAACTTAGTTCCCAAGAAGAGAAGATAAAGGCCATCGTCGATATGCCTCTTTCCTGCAATAAGAATCAGCTCTGGTCCTTCATGGGATCCGCTTCATTCTACCGACACTTTGTCCTAAATTTTGCGTCCCTGGCAGCCCCCCTCTGTGACGTTTTGAAAAACAACTCCCCTAAATTAATAATCTGGAACCCGAAAACGAACCGTAAATTTTAACTCCTTGAAAAGGAAGTTAGTTTCTGCCCCCATTTTGAAGTTGCCCAATCCTGAAAAGTCGTTCGGGATTCGAACTGACGCCAGCAATGAAGGCCTCGGTTTTGTGTGCTACTTCAATATGAGGACGGAGGCGAAAGTCATCTGGTAGCAGACGTTAGTCGCAAATTATTACCCCGTGAAAAGAATTATTCAGTTATTGAAAGGGAAGCATTAGGAATAAACTGGGCAATTCAGAAATTCAAAAGGTACTTAGTAGGGATAGATAACTGCACCCTTGCGTATCACCGGAACGTGAAACACACGAAAATCAGATTAAAGGGATGGAGTCTCCTCCTTTAGAAGTATCAGTTTAGAATCAATTACCTTAAAGGGACAGATAATCAGATGGCCGATTCCCTCAGCAGAAGGCGTTACCTGCTAATCCTGATTAGTTCCATGGAAAAAGGCTCTAAACAAATGTTTCGCAGTTGTATATATGTATTTATATCCGTAAGAATTTAAGGTACTGTTAAATTATTTTTTTTAGGATTTTGTAGAATAGGCTCCCGACGATATACTTTATATATATATATATATATATATATATATATATATATATATATATATATATATATATATATATATATATCTATTCTTTGTAGAGATTATTCTATTTTCGATTGCGTGGTGATAAGATGGCCAAGAATGGTTCAAAAGGGAGGCTGGAGAGGACTTATTGATCTTCAATATACTTAAGAAGTGGAACAGAGGACAAGGATAAATAATATTGCAAACATTAATATAATAGAATTTTATTAATTAATCTAATAAAACAACACACATGACCGGGGATTAAAATGGGAGATACACAGTAAACGAAAAAGTGATGGGAATATTTGACTAAGGGGAGGATTAAGATTTGGAGGGATTTAAAACGACAAAACAAACAAGAAGGGAAATGGTTGGCTAAAATCTGTTTGAAGCACAGAGTTGCGTAAATACCAAGTGAAATAGTTAAATGTAATGCGTAGCTTACGTGATCTTAAGGTTTTCGTGGCAGAGGAAGGCAATGGGAAGGAATCTTCGGTCCAACTGGCGATTTCTTTTCCAGGAGAAGGGGTTCTTTGGGGGAGAAGTTGTCCTTAACAAGGGGGAAGAAATGACTTTGAGGAGTGAAAGAAAAGTGGGGCTCAGAAGTACGAGCGATCTTTGAGACAGGATATCGGAGATGTTCTGGATGAACAATTGAAGTTATTGGTGTAAGGAAGCGTTCTCTTGAAGAACATTAAAAGGGCGGAATTAAATTACCACTGAAGTGATATCATGGGAACGAGAAGCGTTTCTTGTCGAACGGGCTCGAAGAAAAATAACTGTTCTAAAGTTGTTCTCCTTCTGAACAACAGGAGGGTGAAAACCGTTTCTTCTCGAACGGGCTTGAAGAACAATGACTGTTCTAAAGTTGTTCTCTTTCTGAACAACATGGGGGCCGAGTTGACTTGGCATCTTGAGGGCAAGAACCTTGGCACTCAAAGGATATTGTCCTCTTCTGGACAATAAGGGGGTGTTAGGGGTAGTGTTCCTAGGTGCACAAGGAAGACCGGATCGGCGTGATGACTCGCAAAGATAATCGGGATCTGGTTCAAACACGAAATTCTATCGCATAATTAGCCGGAGCCAGCCCCTCGGCGTCGGTGACAATGGGTAGGGGATTTCCATGGAATGTCCCGGTGGCGCTTGGGAAAATATCTTATCTTCCCATAAGTCTAATTTAATTTGGCGAGATCGATGCATGGAGGCAAACGAGGGATTGAACCTCCTTTATTAAACTTGAGAATGGTGGGCGATAAGGCGCCTTCTACTCTCTCTCTTGCAGGATGCACGTGGGAAGCATTCGTTTGGACATGTGATAGGGGCTGAGCATGGCAGCCTCAGAGTATTCTATCACATAGGATAATTGATTATTTTGTGTACGCCCATTTTTTGGTAGTTTTTCTGTATTTATGAAGTGAGAATAACTGTCCTCGCGATATCATTTGGGAATGTCCCCATTATCTCTATGTTTTCTTTTTGGTTTAAACTCCCCAAGTGGAAACCATATGTCGTGTGGTTTTAGATTTTTTTATATACCTATGTCTTTTATTAAGTATTCTTTTTTCTTGGTAGTATGTATAGTATCCTGTGTGGTGACATGACAATTTTTGAATAAGTGAACAATTTTCTGTTTGTAGTGTATCTCTTGGTAACAGTGTATGTATATTGTGTATAATTCCTTTATGTTTCGGTAGAAAACGATATCAGAACTGAGTCGCCCCCTGACACTTAAAAGAGTATCGGGTTGTACCTTTTCTCCCTTTATTTCTTTTTTATTAAATGAGAAAAGGCCCAAGTTTCAAAAAGGGAGGCGTGTAAGGGAACAAGCTCGTAATAGGAAAAATAACGTCGCTTTTAATCATTGCCTTAACATGATGGGCCTCGTGTAGCTTACAAGCAATTTTTGAAGCTCAAAAGCGTGAGAAAGTGAAGGAACGGGCTCATGGAATGCAGCCCTTATCAATCCGAGTATTTAAACAAGACAAGAAGTCTCCCCCCCCCTTCCATCCACGCTGAGAGCGGCGGAGACAAACGCCACCCGGGCCGCGTTCGCCATTACTCAAACGACGGGCGTTAGTCGCCCCCTTCTATGGGGTAAGCTCCCTCACTGGCAGGTGTCCATATGTACTCGTGTGAGGAGGAATCGAGAAAGATTTGTGCAAGAGAAACTCACGAGAGCAGACGATCTTACTCATCCAAGATTCAGGTTGTCATGCGCTGAAGGCTAGGAAAGGTTGTGAGATAAAACCAAGTATCCCTCCTTGGATAAAACAAATATCCACCATAGAACAGGTTAAGAACGCTTCTCCCTGTTAGAATACTCCTTTGACTCCGATGAACGACGCCATCTCCAGACATGAACCGAGTCTTATCCCCAAAGGCTTCAGTGAAGAGTAATCTTAGCGTAATACTCCCTTGATTACGCATAATCGACCAAACAAACCATTTGACGTCTAAGAGACATTCACCCTCCGTTTTTTTCAAAGGAATTTACACTGGAATCATTCCCAGCCTCCATTCTCGAAGGCTCTGCTTTCGCCCTCCCCTACTCCTCATCTCAAAAGAATACTTCAACTACAAGTAATTTGACCCTAGACCCCGTCGAAATGACCCAACCATCATCTCACTGCTTCGCTGCAAACGACCATCGTCTTCCCCAACCTCTCCATTTTTGTACAAAGTATTGTAACGAATATTTTAGCTTGCCCAAATTTATAATTGCCGGCTACCGTTTCCCATTTTTATTTGTGTGCTTACCATGTACCCGTGTGAACTTAAAATTTAATTGTATCCTTCAATTTTATTGAATTTTAGAATACCAAGTCTTCGTACTAGCCCATTGACCACTGCAAGTATTTGTCTTATTAAACGTATGTTTATTGTTGTACCATTTAACTTTAATTATTAATATTTATTAAAGTTTATTTTTGCCAAATTCTTTACTTTCCGACCCTTGATCTCATTCAAGCAGTGTAACAGCCTGTAACTAAGTGAGATTTTGAACTCTCAGCCAAAAAATAGATTTAAAGTAGCATCTATTGGACTAGTCCTCCCTTATGAGGATCTGACCTCGTAATCTGACCTCGGCCTACCCAAAGTTATTAAAAGAAAACCCCAGCGCTCTCTAAAATCAAATATAATAGATGTATGTATGGTATATAGAGCTATACTACGACAAAAATCATAACTATTCGGCC
Source organism: Ceratothoa steindachneri (assembly GCA_963969495.1). Lineage (NCBI taxonomy): Eukaryota > Metazoa > Arthropoda > Malacostraca > Isopoda > Cymothoidae > Ceratothoa > Ceratothoa steindachneri. Next base: position 48,987,912 of record OZ018319.1, read on the forward strand.
GCTCCTACCGAGATTTAAAGCCCTTATGTTGTTTCACATTCTCTTTTGAATAATATAATTCGCAAGGTACTTTCAAGGAGGATCGGGGAATTATTGAGATCTTTGTCGGTGGTAAGATCACAAATCAGAATAAGTAAAACACACGACTTTATTCAGAAGACCTTGTATTCTTTTAACTTTTCCTAGATATGAGTAAGTATTTATTAGATGGCTTTACTTCTTTTTTTTCATGCTAGCTTTTATTGAATATTTATTTGCAAACAAACATAACATCGTTAATTATACATATAAAAACTATAGTTTGATAAATTAAAATAACCATTATATTCGATCCCACAACATACTAAATAAATCACCCAGTATAATAACTTGCCCGATCTTTCCTCTTTGTATGCATTTCCATTACAAAGGAATACAAAGGAAAAAGGATGCAGCAACAAACCATTCAATCCTTAGGAGGTTGCATAAAAATACTATCTAAGAGGAAGATAACTTTACTAAACTTGGCCAATTGGATCAATTTTGTTTGCTCATCTGATGGGAGGTGAATAAGAAAAATAGTCAGTCTTGAGTTTCAAGCAAAGTGGTTCTTTATTGAATTTTTAAAAGAAAAAGAATCAACTGTAGCGTCCTCATTGACCTTATGGCGGAGATAATACCATAAAATGATAAGTCAGTTGAAATCTTGTTCTAGAGTCATGCTATTTATACAGTTTACCTATTTTGCTACTATTTTCCCGTATGTAATTTAACCAGTTGAATATAAAGTACTTATTAGAGTTAATATTAACTATGCTTTTGACAATTTTATATACTTAAATTTTAGTCTACGCTTGATTAATGAGGAGAAATTTAATAATACTTAAAGACGATCCAGGTATGGCTTGTTTATTAGAATAGCTACACTTTTGGTAACTCTAGGTTGAATCCATTCTAGCTTTTTATATCCTTTTGCTAGTTGTAGAGAGTAAGATTGCTTCTTTCGATCTGTGCTCAAATAACTGCCTATAATTATAATTTATGCCTAATTGTAACTTCTGGGCATTTTTTATCAGGTTATAGATTACTCGATACTGGTACACCTAAATCTGTTTCCTTGTCTACGTTATTCAATCGTTTAACATTCATTGACTAAAAAGCTTATTTATATTTTGTAGGGTATTAGCGATTTTTTATCATGCGTATAACTTGAGATTGTGCAAGCTATACTCTTTTTAATGTCGTTAATGTATCTATGTATATACATTCAAAATCGAACAGACACTAAATCTGTGCACTGGGGAATCCTACTAGTTCCATTGGCCAACCAAGACTCCTTGTATTGATAACCATGCTCTGCCATCTTTTGTTGAGCCAATTCTTAATCCATCTTGATATGCTGCAATGATCTATTGAAAAGCAGTGCAAGTGGTTTGTAAAGTTCTTTCTTAACTTATTGTAGAACTCTTTGTAAGATATTTGATTTAATCTATCCCAATATTTCTTAGCACATAGTTTTCACTTCGGATGCTATGTTGTAGAGCGCCTGAATCATCTCATTGGCTTCGCGAAGGGAGGGATGATAATTAGGTCTTCTGTAGTAAATACTCTTGCTACTTTTTCTTTATGATTTAACAATAGATTTATTTAGGGTTTCTTTTACTATTATTTGCGATATGAATCTCCATGGCTTTTAATTTACTTGATAATATTTTTGCCTTTGCGCCTAAGGCTTCTGAAATCCTTTTGTTTATCCTTATAATTCATGTATATAAATTTGTCTTAGCAAGTAAACAGACCGCGATATTTTTACTCAACGAAATTGCTATATTATTATATACTTGACTTCTATTTCCAAATGGTATACACGCTTGCAGTGAGTTTAAGTAAATATTAAAGAATAGTTCTCTGAAGTTTCTATGTTGGTAATGGTAGTTAGAAAGCTCCAATCCATTTGTTAAATATTTTTCTCAGTTTGCAGTAATTGTTCTTTAAAAATTATGGTTGTACCTTAGCTTGTACTTAGTTAAATATTATTAAAATTAATACAAAATGTTATTGCTGATGATCGCTATTACTCAAAGTGTCAACCAGTTTAACATCAAAAAAACAAATCTGCTTCTGTTGCAAATACCAAGTCAATTACATTAGTTCCACGAGTTAGAAATTGAAAAAGTTAAAGTAGACAACTTTTAGTAAATTAGCATATAATTCATGTCCAGAATGTGAAGACAATGTGTTGTCCTATTTAAATACAAGTAAGTTGAAATCCCCCAAATTACGGTATCTCGAGTGTTACCTATATCTGCAATTTGATGGTAAATGTATTAATCCTTTGGCACTGAAATACCTGGGGGGGGGGGAAGGGTATGTATATTAATACAAGGCTAACTTTTGTTGCTGAATTGTTTTTTAAGAAATGTAAAATATATCAATTTTCATAATTAGGGGTTTGGACGGTAAAAACAGGTGACTTTTTAGATGAGAAATAGTACACTTGCATTTTATCAAATTTAAGATAACACAATTTCTTTTAGGTCTGGATATTTATTGCGTATGGTACTAGCATTCACATCAAAACCTTAAGAAAATTATTAGATCCACATGACTGCACATTAGTTAATTTTTATATGTACAAGAAGTAAATAGACACCCTTAGTTTAATGATGTAATGTTCTTAATTTTAAATATACATAGAAAGCAGAACACCAAGAAAATTCCAGTCTCGAAGAAGACAAATGGTTGGTCAATCTGATGGTGGAATATCCGGAGGACAAATTATGTGAATCTTGGAATCTCTCTTATTTCGTTAACCTTAATATAGTGCAATATAATAAAAAATATAAAACAAACTGGTGTCAGACTTTGTCGTCTTGCGCACGCTGAATGACTCATTCGTGTTGTTTCAAGATGCATTGAGCACAACCTTAGCAAGAACGATTGAAAATCAGGTCAAGAACAGCATAAATTATCTGTAGCATCGCAGATATTATTACATGCAGCTAAGATGAAGCTTCTTTTAAATATGACAAACATTAAGAAGAGAAATGATTTGGGTGAAGAAATGAGTGAGAATACTGGAATTTTGTCATAGTATATTTTTTTCAACGAATAAAAGTTTACTAAATTTTTAGACACTGTATGGGTATGGTAAAACATCTTTGGCGTTTTTGTTTGAGCGTGAGGAGCAATATGGAATGATTGAAAGTAGAGATGGTTTAAAATTTTGACAAAATCTATTTGGAAATCTTCATTGCTATTCTTAAAGAGTGATTACTAAATCCTTTTAATGGTCAGCTTAATATCGAAACTAGTTCATTCATGGAAGATTAGTTTCCATCTCATACTGTAAAAAGGATAAAAGTGGAAGTACAAAAGCTGAATCAAACTACTTCCTTATCCATGTCACTACCCTGATATGAACACAATAGATTATAAGGAACGTCCATAAATACCAAGAACACGGTAAAATTTGCTGAATAAAATACGCCAAACATTGTCGGAAATATAACAATCTGTAAAGCCTAAAAATAATAAATGTAAAGGAGGCGGTCAATAAGTTTTGCAATTCGGATATAATGAAACGAGATATGAGGAAAAGTGTTTTATTATTTTTCAATATAACTACCCTGGACTTCAATGCACTTGGGCGAATTGTCCCTAAGGCTTCAAATTCCTGACAACCAGAAATCTCCCGACTGCTATTCAATCCACTCCTGGACGGCGAGCTGGACATCTTCATCGTCCCCAAACCGGTATCCTCGTATTGCAACCTTGAGCTGGCGGAATAAAAATTAGTTGCTAGGGACCAGATCTGGACTGTAGGGGGGAGGGGATAGTTGAGCTCCTCGAATCCGCACTCGCGCAGGGCAACTTGTGCAACTCTGGCCTTGTAAACGATGAAGACGTTAAGTCAATCATGGTGCGTAAGGTTTCTAGGGACCCAACGAGCAGAGACATTGGTCATGGCCAAATTGTCGTGGATAACGTTAATAACACTTCCATGATATATTTCAAGTCCTCGCTTGATTTCTTCGACCTTCACCCGTCGATTTTCGAGGATCATCCTCTCCACACGGGCCACATTGTCCTCGTTGGTCACGTCTGACGGGTGTCCTGGGCGGGGGTCATCTTCATGGGACTCACGCCCATGGCGGAACTCCCTCTTTCAGCGAGCTATGGTTGCATAGGAAGGGGCAGTGTCGGTGTACACTGCAACCATGCATTCATGGATCTCTTTTGCATTCTTGCCTTCCTTGGTCAAAAACTTAATCAGTGCGCGGTGCTCAACCTTCTCCACTGTTCAAAAATTTGTGACTGACGATTTGCGATCAGCTACTGCTCTTAAATAGATGGACCAGGAGCGTGCGGCTGCAGGTCCTGACTTGTCATAACTTGTCCTAACACCCCACAAACAGCCATTCTCCTTCCTCAGTTTTTCCCTACCGATTCGCAAAACATTTTGACCGGCCCTCGTATGTATAAGCGAATTTCAGTCGAAAAGGTTGTTAAACGAAAGTCCACGAAATATAAATCTTGTGCTTTGTTTTTTCAAAATGTATTTCATGCTTTAAGTTTATAATTATAGTCATTTCTGTAAGTTAAAGTGCGTCTATTAACTTATTGCTTGTTTTTGTGTACTTGATGGGTACTACGATCCAAACACTTTATAGTAGTTAATCAATTTAACTGATTTGGCCTTTGTAAAAGCAGGGAACTAGAAAGTCGCGCTAATACAAAATATTTAATATGATTTCACAGCTAAATATAGATTCCAATATCGCCACATTAAGGCACATGTTAACGAAGATAATTATTTATATATAAATAGTAGAACTTATTATAACAACCCTTAAAAATACAGATATTATTTACTAGCTCATTTATAATACTATAAGGTCTTAATTGATGTAGGTAATTTATGATTATATATGTATTTATACGCTGGCGATAAATTCTCATATTCCCTCCAAATTCTATGTAGGAACCTGTCCCAGGGCATCTATATGCGTTGGAGATTGTAACAAATTTTCTGTCCTCCTTCCCAAAGTACTGTTTTGGAGACAATGCCATTGTCTCTTGAGCGTTAGTTTTACGATGAAGTTAGATAATAAATAACTGAAGATTTTGTCTTCGATATCGATAAGTGAATTTTTTCCTGTGCATTGCGGAGGTAATGAATAATATTGTCATGTATACCTGAAAAATTCCATTATCCTCATTAGGTGGTCTCGTTGTGAATAAATAAAACCTCAATGTGTTCCCAACAAAGGCATCTGCAACTATTTGCACAGAGAAAGATTAAAATTATATTTCTTCTTCTTCATGTGGTTAGTCCATTTTAAATTTATACTTACTGTCAAAATATTAACTCTGAAAATATTAAACGATAGGCTAGGATATTTGTTACATGTTTCTCTTTCCATGAAATTTGAAACTTGGTCACTATGTTCTTTTTTACCAAATCAATAATGTTGAAATGAATTGAGAATTTTATGTTCAAATATGTAAAGAGCATATTCTTGATTACAAACCATAAATATTACTTAATATTAAATTGTTTAATATTTTTGGAAAATATTGTCTTATAGGATTGCCTGACTTAGCAACAAGACTAGATTTAAACCATTGTTTGGCCTAATAACATTTTCCACTTAGCCTTATCAACTAAGCGATAGTGTAGGAGGCTATATAATCAAAAGATGAAATTATATACTTTGTCTGCAACATCAAGCGTGTAACACGACTGGCGTTTGAATTACCTCGCTCCACTTGTAAACAAGGAATATTACTGTCTCTCTGTGTGACATATACTTTTGTAATTTTCAATCCGTGAATTAAAAAGTATAAAGGAATGACTTCCCCCCTGTCTGCACAAAAAATAGACAAAATAACGTTACCATTATGTAACTACAAAGTCTGTAGACACGGTATTGTCACAAGACTTTGAGCCATATCAAATCTACCATAGAGTGAGGCACCAGCAGAGTATGTAGGGCTTTGATTTATCATTCAAGGATGTTTTACCGAAATGAATCTTCCAAGTAAGCATTTAATATCCTCTTCCTTGAGCGCCATATCAGATCATCCACTCCTTAAGCTGATTTGCAGTACATTCCTTACTCGAAAAATGGTCTGCATTATGGTTCGTCTTTTTTCTGATTTCTATGGAAGTTATTCACGTTGAGGTCCCCTCCTCCATTGCTAAGCCCTCTACAGTTCTGTATGATAGAAAATAAAGGGATAAGATAGTAATTTCCTGGGTGATTTTGCTTGACTACCTTACATTTTGGTAAAAACTGTTTATGTAATGATAATAAGTAGGGATACTGTGACTTCTCGTCCGTGAGATCCATGCAAATTCTCTTGACCTGTATTGAACTTCTTCGCAATTAAAAATAGCAGCAAGTTTGAGAATAACTTCAGCGTATTATTAACCAATAACCACATGCTGCTAATGGTAAGTTAGTAACCACACTGCTGCTAGTGCTGAGATTATGCGAGGAAGGCATTTGCTTTTAGATGATGAGCAAACTAATTTATGCTACCCCAAAAGATCGACCTCTAAATTTCAAGATTGATACGGGCAGACTAGTAGAGTTTACATTGTTAACATTTAGATAACAAACTATAACTCTTGAGTAGAAAAGGAGAAAAACATCTACAATGTTTTTTTGGAATAGTTGGATAGACAAGAAATTCGTGTTGGGGGGGTGTAGTTTGAGTAGTTCTCGAAGCTAAAATACTCTACCGAAAAAGTAAAGTAACCCTATCATCCTGAGTCTTTAGAATTAACAATGAAATTATATCATCGCTAAATATTTCTGTAAATTTCAAAACGAGAGAAATATATGCTCATTAATCAATTATTAATATTAATAAATATTATTTACCAATTTACTAATTTTGTTAAAAAGCGATCTAGGCAGTAATTTGAGACTTTGATTAATCACTCACATGACATAAAATCATGCAAATGAATCAAATATTTAAAATAATTTCCAAAGAAGAACAATACAAAGTCTCTTCATATATTTTACATCTGATTTTAAAAGTCATGTAGATTAAAGTCCATAATCTCTTCCTAAATAAGATTCCATCTAATTTATATTTTTTTAATTTAAACCACACATATCACCCAGCTGATTCTATATTCATACACTTTCCTGACTTAGGGAATGCTAATTGCCAAATGTTTCTCATATTCTAAGCTACTGTATTTTTATTGAGGGATTGAATTTGAAGGTTTAATATTTTGTTTCTTATGCTCATTAAATATTTCAACTTATAACAATTTAGAAATTTTAATTATTATTTTACATTTTTCTATTTGGCGTCAAATTTATTATATGGTAAGGTTTTATTTCTATTAGTGCCAATAATTTTATATTAACTTGAAGAAATAGTGTTCCTAAATTTTTAAAACCTTGAGATAAATGACTATGGTGTTTGAGTGCGGATAAAGCTCATGGTAAATTAGGAATATAATGTGTCAACAGCTATCATTTGTTTTAAACGATTTGGTGGGTAAATTCTTTTTAAGAGCACTGAAATATACATTATAAGTCTTTTTATTGTAATTAATTTGAAAATTCATGCATATTTACAACTGTTAGTATGAAAGAAATAAGGATTTCCGTTTCTTCAAGCTTATCTGAGCATCAAAAATTGATAAAAGTTTTGGCTTTTGACTCATTCCTTAACCCTTCGAATTTATTATTTCTTCTTGAATATTGTCTATATAGCCAAATCAAATAGCGAAGCACTATTAATAATGTAATCTGAAAAAAAAATTGATTACTACTCAAAGCGTAGTATACTTCTAGCCTAGAGATGGTTTCTTGCAACCTTCCTTACCTTGTTCATAGATCAATTCCTTTTATTGTTTCATTGGGTATGTTTGTATGTGGAAACTGCGGTATAATTTTAACGCTTTAATTAACAATTATAGAAATAGAAAGTTTGTATCTTCTTTTTACAGATTTTACAGCCTTTATCAGATCGAAGATTAAGGTATATTGTTTCTATTACTATATTTCATAAAAATAGTTCATAGGAAACACATATTTTACAAGTAATATATACAAAATTTCATTGATTTAAGAATATTACATCAATCTATATAAACAGATTATACACTACAATAAGATAAGACGTGTTCATGAAGTTGCAAGTGCAGGATCTATTCTAAAAAAAATTTACACAGTAAACTAGCCATAGAATGACACAGATTTGCTCTAAAATGTAGTTAAGTATGTACTTTACACACAAATATATAATTTTCTCTTAAGAAAACATTCAAACAATGATATTTTTGTTAGTTATATAATTTTCCTATCTTCACCACAGCGCAAATAGTTCCCGTAATATCCATCAAAAATAAATCAACAAGCTAAAAATAAATCCCAATGTCTCTTGCCCATGAACATCCGAAAAAACCGAAAGGGAAAAGTGTTTCTTTGTCGGACACAACTTATAAACTCTAGATATTCACGTTTTCGAAATTTACAGAGTTTACTATACGATATTTTCTCTATTTTCTGAAATATTCAGAGTTCTACCAGGACTGAAAGGGGGAAACAAGGGTGTAGTGTGGATAGTAGATGTTGCGGTAGAGTTTGTAATATTAACATTACTGACACTAGTATCTATTCTTTCTGTTTCATTTATATCACGCTTATCCTGTCCCCCATCCACAGTTCCTTCACTAAATCCTCTGCTCAACATCTCTAGCCTCCTTAAATTTTCGACTCTCCAACCAAGACCTTGAGTGGAAAAAGTTGGGGGTATTTGAGTAGAGAATGTTGAAGGAGGGGGAAGAGTGAGCTGGGATGAGTGGAGTTTACTGCTATCGACAGCGTGAAGGACCCGACTGGGGCTTGCATCTTGCTTCTGATGTGCACTGAGTTGAAGAGTTGGATCAGGATGGCCGAAGTGGTCATGACCGGAGACCTGTAATAAAAAAGATTTGTATGAAATAGACTTTTAGCAAATTCACGGGAATAAATTGCGCTTGACAGCTATCAATGTATTTGTGGGTGTTTTATTTCGGTACCCCTCAATCAATATTTGTCAGCTGGTGCGATTTCCGGAAACTATCCAAAGTAACCATGAGTTATAATAGTTCACCTTATATATTAGGTAAAAATATCCAATGGCGATTGATATAGGAAAATTTTACTTATTAATATCGTAAATGCTGTCTGGGATTTTTCAGCGTATTTTCATATATTTTCATGCGCTGAATTCAAATCTGGCTTAATTTTTTTAATCTGTTCATTAAGTGTGTGTGGGGGGGGGGGGACTATGGTCTTTTTTGTTAAAAAAACTAAGACTTTTACTTGTTGATGTTCTATTTTCCCAAATATATTTATTCTAACTAGGCAAGTGTCATAGCCCCGATCATATAAATGGAACAACTATGATGGATTGAATCATCTGATTACATAATATTTGGTGATTCTAGAACTTTCTGGATGTAGTTTGACATCACAAAAATGTTTGTATATAAAGAGCGCATCGCTCTGTGAGAAACAAAGCCGTATTTAACTCATTAGCTTTCGCTATAAGAATTAGATTTCAAATTGCCATTTAAATAGTTGCTATCAATTGTTTTTTTCCTAAGCCTTGTGATTGGTGATTAATTTTCAAAATGTTATAATTTGTCTACTTTTTATACATAGATTTTAGATAAAATCTTAACCCTAGACGTAATAAAAAATATATATTTGCTTTCCTTACTGCCAATTTATTTCTGAATTATAAATGTTTAGATGTTTTTCTATTTATTTAATAAGATTTAAAAAATGAATAAAAATGCATAAATGACTACAATAGGTTTGGTTTTATCTGCGAGCTCATATCATTGCTTGGAAATTGATTTGGTGAAGGCAAGTTACTACGGATAATTTAGGATGAAATTAGGGGATCAAGATAATGAATTTGCTCCTCATTCCTGTTTCAAGATTTGTGATAAAAATCTAAAAAGATGGAAAAGAGTCAAAATTAATTCAGTACCCTTTATTATACCTATGCAGTGACAAGAAAGCAAAGATCATGAGACAGAATTTTTGGGGGCATCACTGACCTAATAGGTAAGATTTTTATTGTATATTTAAATATAATAAAATCTTAAATAATCATTTTATTATATAAATCGTATGAGTATGTTTCACTCTGTGATTTTTAACCTTTAGTCATTTTATTTCAAGAATGATCAGGAAAAACACGCAACATGTTGTTTATCCTGATCTTCCTTCTGCCAGAGGACGAGTTCTTCACGGCCCAGAGTCACCCATACCAATGAAGAGTTTCGAAAGTTTACTCCATTCACGAAAATACTATGCTTGTATATGGCAAAAATGTCAAGGGATTAATTGAAGCTTTAAGCTTCCCTTATAGACCAGATAAATGGTATTTTTTTCTAAACTCTTCAAACAGAAGTTTAGAGGCTGTGGTTTCCGTAAAGGAAATAAAGTCGAATCTGTTCTAGCTAGACACTCTGTTCAATTAATTAAGAATTAAGATACCAGGAAAACTTTACTATATGCTGTGAAGTTCAATCTTCATGAGCTCTAAAGGTAAGAAATAGATATAAATGCGACTTATTTAAAAAAAAATCAGTAGAAAATTATAGATATTTTATCTAATAACACTCATATAATAAAAATTAATTTCATTTTCAAATAAAATGAATTAAAAGACAAAAAATGGCATCTATTATAAATAAAAGTTTTACATTTATATTGTTATTACATTTCTTCCGATTTCAGAATACTTCTGATTTCAGGTTATGTCTTTTAGGAATGCGAAGTGGCTACACAAAATATCTCTGCTCCCTCAGTTTATGGGATAGTACTTAGAGCGCACAAACCGAACAGCAATATGAGCGACAAGAATGGCCATATTGACAGTCTTTTAATCCTCGTTCTCATTATGTGATATATCAACCCATATTTAATCTTAATAAAATTTTATTTTTGCTTCTTCACATAAATTTAGATTAATGAGAGTTTTGTAAAAGCATTAAAGACAGAAAGACAAGCATTTCTTTTCTGGCCATAAAATTTTTAAAAGTTAGTAATGCAAAATTAACTTCAGACTATGGTTTCACAAAAGTCAAGATTGAGACAGAAAATTAATGCATGGCAATCTTTCAAAGCACTTTCTCTTAAGTTTCTTGTATGAAACCATTGTATAATGTTTGATAAAAATCTTTTCAATCTTTGGAATGATAATGTTTGTAAAACTCTACGTTTTAAGATCGCATCTTGACTACTTTCCAGAAAATTGTGGAGAGTACACTGAAGAACAATGGAAAAGGTTCCATTAAGACAGTAAGAGCATTGAGAGAAAATACTAGGAAAAATGGGACATTATTCTGTTAGCAGAATATTATTTGTGTTTAAAAAGGGATTCACCATTTGAAAACGCAAAAGATAATCTGTAAAATTATTTCTTTCTTCTAAATAATGCTCCTTTTTTATTTTTTTTATTTTCATTAGAAATTATCACAAAATATACAATTGCATCACTAAGGGTGTTCTATTTCACAGTGTTATTAAAATTTTATATGTAAAAATGACCTTATAAATATAAGATATTTTAATATTTTATAATTGGTTGTTGCAAAGAAACTTGACCTGATTGAAATAAAAACAATTTCAAATTTAAATTCAGGGGATTAAAACACCTTCACAGCCTCAAAATTATTTTTCCGTCGGAAGGTTGTAATAAGAGCGTTATCCTTCGTTAAAAAAATACCACTATATATTTTTAAGGATAAGAACAATTGAAAGATTTTTTCTGCATTTAAGGAATTAGTTATAGACTTTGGATCCTAAATATTTAGAAAATAGTCAGGCATGCATACGAAATAGTTTTCATGGGATTTTACTTTTAATAAGTAAATTATTAAAAACACTTAAATTCTTTAGGGAATGAAAAAATGAATTAACAAGGTCTGCTGACCAAAGTCGTGGACTCTCACTTATAACGATTTATACCATAATTAAAATATTAACCTTAGGAGGACCCTATATGTTATATTATTCGAAAGAGAATATAAAACAACATAAGGGTTTCAAAGTTCGTTAGAATAGGCTGAATAGTTATGATGTTATTGCCTAAAACCAAATAATTCTAGGGCTAACCTTGGAAGAACCTAGGCAATTATATCACTAGAGAGGAAATGCAAAACAACATAAGAGTTTCAAATATCGTTAAAATCGGCTTAATAGTCGAAATGTTATTACCAAAACAAAATAAAGAAACACTGGGACCGAGCGACCGAACGAGAAGTGAGATATAGAGGCGCAACTAATCGCATGCGACTAAAAATATTTTTGAAATCTTCGTAATTTTGTTGGTAATGATTTAAGGATACCAATTTTTTGAAGATTTTAGGGTGACAAAAGAGGATATCGCAAAGAGGTTTTCGGGTATATTTTAAAAGGTGCTAGTTCACTTTAAGGTATAATTTCAATACTTTTGTTTGACCCTGAATTTCATAGTGAGGTTTTATTTCTTACATTAAAAATTACTATTGCTGCTATTAAAACTATTCTTATGCGCAATTAGATGTTAATTCTATCAATGGCAACCTATCGACGGGTAACCTTTGGCCGATTGTGTTCCAAACAACACTTGCAACCTCGCATCCACATGCAATGAAGGACGTAGTAGAGGCATATGGACCCGTGATATATGAGAGCATACCGGACAAAGAACCTCAACAGAGCTTTCATTTCAATAAATGCATTCTACAGAACTGCATCATGTAGCGTAATCAGATGGGTTAAGGTTACAATCGATTAGCTCTGAGGATGGATTTGGTGTGGCGCTGAACTCATGAATCCATGAGCTTCATTTGTCAACATGGCATAGTGTAACGTGGTGGTAGTTCCATACTGGTGTGGAGTATGTTTACATGGCATAAGATGGGTCAGCAGGTCAAAATAATAGGTTAATGACCGGCGATTGCTAAGTTGCACTGCCTAGTGAATATTTGCACACATTAAAAAACAAAACTTATCTCAGCAAAGGATCTAACTAAGCAGGGTAATGCTAGCTTATTAGGCCTTAGGTTAGCGAGTATTGGTTCGAGGAGCATTTTATAGAGTTTCGACAAATAGTTTAGCCACAGGTTTCACCAGAAAGGAACCACATGAATCATTTATAGGAAATTCTGACCTTATCTCTTCGCACCAAGACCTACTGGTAGCTACAAATATCAGAAAAACTGGGGACAACTATCAAAAAGGTATGTGTAAACATTCTACAGAGGCCTTCGGTCCACATTTTAAATATATTTCCCGTCGAATTGTTTCACTTTGTGGGCTTGATGGATTCTTAAACGTTAGCATAAATCTATTGCATAGTATTTAGCCGTCAGTGTAGATAAACTTTTATTTTTCGGGAAAAATATCCCCGAATAAATTATGTTGTTTAATATGTACTTATTTATCCACGTATGTTAAAAATGACCTAATTGGACATCTAATGATTTATCACTCGCTTAATTCAGGTTTAGTTTACTCGCTCATTCACTTTATTTAATTCAAATAAAGAACATATTTTAGTAAGAATTTAATACAGTATTACCAAAAATAGTTGAGAAGTCATATTGTATTTATAAGACTCTATGCATGTTTCAAAATTAATAAATACAAGGCAAGCTTCAACTAGATGAATCTGACAATACATGTCAAAGCCAAATTCAAAGCAAAAATCAATTTCGAATGAAGAAATATTACTCTCAAACTAGTAAAGTTGGATTAATTTACGCAGAAACGTTTATTTAGATTATTTGTTATTCTGATGAAACAGTCAAGAAGTGAAAAAATTATTTTCCAGTTTGCTACGTATATTGTTTTCAAACAATTGGAGCCAGAAATCATCGAATAAGAAAAATTATGTTGTCTATTAAAGCAAGCCTTTTGAACTAATTGGCATAGTGCTAAATGCTAAACAAATGTAGGTAGAGGTGACCGGTGAATTACCACCTAGAAGTTTAGCATGATAAATGACGCAAACTATAATCTGGTGAGAGTTATAACTGGGGCTCTGTCTCTATTATCTTTTTTTTAATACAGCAAATACCACTAGCACCCATCTCAACGCAATTCAGACCGAATTATACCAGGAGAAATTTAAGAACGACTAATTCTTCGTGCAGAAAAATAATTCTATAGACCTAAATTACTGATACTTTGGACAAAAACATTTAAATGATGGGTAAAAAGATAAGAACCATTGATAGTACGGCTGGTGAATTAAGCTTAATTTTATTTGTTTTAAATTTGTAGGCTATAAAATTTTTGGAAAAAAATTAGGGTTATTCACTGTTTGCTTATATATTGCCGAAATAATTTGGATATAAATTAAGATTAATATAAAATATCTTACTTACACCTAAACTTAAAACCGCATTTAGTTACTAATCAAAAAATAATCGAAAAGATATGAAACTATTTCTGCAGTCTTTTCAACAATACCATATTTGTTCGAACCTTAATTTTCCGCTTTTCTAGGTGAATATACAAATGGAGATAATATATGGTTGAGTGAATGTGAATGAAATCTACAGGGTGTTCGGAAAGTCACTGTGCACTTTTCTAATAATTTTTTTTAAAATTTCAGATTTCGACCCCAATATGGTTTTCAAGCGAGCAACTGATAGCGGTGTTTAGAAACAAAATAAGAAGGGTCCAAGCCTGTATTGATGCCAAGAGGGGTCACTTTCAACATAATTTATAATTGTCATTCATATTTACCTTCGGTATTCTATATTGAAACATTTATGTTAATAAATATGTAAGTGCACAGTGACTTTCCGAACACCCTGTATATTAATTATCCATTATGTTTGTAAGTTTCAGCTGTTTGTGGACAACTAATGTAAAATGATTTTAACTTTATGTGAATTTCTTGAACTTCATCGCAATTTTCCATTAATTGAGGTAGGTTTGCCAAGGTCAAATGATATGCTTGCAATTATATATTTACATTATTAATTTAAATTTTTTTTTAGAATTGTTTATGCCCATTTTATTAATTTGGGAAATTTATTTCTTGTTTTGTGTGTATTAAAGATAATATGTTAACGTATATGCCTTTCCGTTATTATTATTATTATTTAAATCGGTACAGTACCCGTTCACCCTAAGGCATTATTCCAGGTATTTTAATGTTAATTATAGAATTTATCAATAATGGTTGTTTATTGAGTGATAGAAAATGAAATAACAAAAATTATGTATATCCTGTATTTGATAAGGCTGGCAGGTAAAGGAGGTTGAGGCAGTACAACAGCGAATTAATTCATTTGTCTTGAAGAAATAATTTAATCTTAATAATTTAAAGATATTTCTAAGGCTAAATTTAGGTGGAACAAAATAATGACATTTAGCAAATATTAATGAGTGAGTTTAAATGATGTTGTGATATTCTGGTCTAAACGTATTAAGGGCGTTGAACATACATATATGTCATTTTTTATGCATTTCTCTCTGAAAGTGAGTTTTTTGTAATCATATTTAAGAAATATAAATAGTTCAGTTATTATCTTTTAAATTTTGTTCTTAAAAAGAGAATTCGGTATAATAAAAAATATAAAGCTACGATGTTATATAAGTATTAAAATATCTGGAAACTGAAGATGCCATGAGTTTAATTCCACATTTATTCACTAAATCAATTCCACTGTCTTTTGTGCATTACCTAAATGGACAGGTCAGTTAAGACAGGAATTTATCCCTCTCTTATCTATTTATTCTTTTTCTCTGGCATTTTTGCTGTATTGGGGAATGTGACGTATTAACATAGCAAGATATGATATTACCGAATCTTATACCCCACCAACTAAAAAAAGTCCGAAATATTGTTTCGCTGATATTTAAATATTTTTCTTTATTGATTCAAAGTTTACATGAATCTACTATATCATCTGTAATATCTACCGTAGATGCATATGAAAAGAAGATTTAAAAAATATTGCTTCTTCTCTAACCTATTTGCAATTATCTGCCTGGAAATTATCCGCCTGTATGTGCATAGTTTCGTATGTGTTTTTATCATCCATTCATACCGATGATGCCTAAATTACTTGATGGTATTTCTGTAATACTTTCCCAAACCATTGAATTCAAGTGCATAAGAAACAACCGAAAAATAGCGCATCGAGGAAATAGTTGGGATATCAAGGACAAAAGTTTTAAAGAGATCGCTAGTGAAGGTCAATGAGAACTAAAAGGCTGAAGAATGAGTAAGACAGGGAAGATTATATGATTATCTTGTATTATATGGTAAAAATGTAAATATATGGCTACAAAAAAATGTTTAATATGTTTAACTCACTGGTAGTCAAGATTGCTGTAATGTAGTCCACTATTACTGAAAAGATAATAGGCATGAGGGAATGGAAAATTGATACTGCCGAACTTTCAATTCAAAGGAACTGAAATGCGTACTTTCCGAAAATTTCTAATGTAAATGAACATGATATAGGCATATCAGGTTTGGAAAAGCGCATTGAAATGAGTTAGTAATTAGAGAAAGAAAGCAATAAATAAAGTAATTAGCAGGAACGAATGATGATCCAGATGGAAACAGGAGAGTGCTTTGGAATAAAAGAAGAAAAGAAAAAACAAGCTCAGAATGGAGGTTAAATTTAGACGGCGAAAGTATTTTGTTGTATTATGCTCGAAATAATGAATGTGAATTTGAGTGGCTTGGTGCCTTTAATTCTAGTATTGTATTAGGATATGAAAATGGAATCAAGAAACGGGATTTTAGAACAATGGATGGCTAGAAAACTGGAAAGACACCTGGATTCCGTGATATCGTAACGGAGATGCTAAAATCGTATAGTAGTGCTGATGAATTGAAAGAATACTAGAATACTACTCGTTTATGAATAACTGCGGGGAATTGAGCCAGAGAGTTTTGGCGCATATATATATATATATATATATATATATATATATATATATATATATATATATATATATACACATATATATGGGAAAATACCAATTGAGCGTTTAAGAAGCATAACAGAAGGAAGGATAGTGGAAGGGAAAAACAAGGTGGCTTTAAAGCGGGTATACATAGATTTGTATAGAAAATCTTTGCATTCCAACAGCTCGCTCTGATAGAAAGGATAATAAAATTAAGAAGGAACGCCTGCTTATCGTTCTAGGGGTAGGGTATGGTTATGTTTATGCGAAGTACTATGACAAGTTTACTAAATGTATAGAGTGGATATTAAAATGGAAGTTGTGAAAGATTGTATTGAAATTAAGGCCTAGGTTTTCCTGAAAGAACTACTGTATAAGAAGTTTGATATAATGGGGTTTAAGTCAAGAGAGTGTGATGCTTCAATTGCTGTTTAATGAATTTATAGCTATAGTGTTATTTATGGATATAGAGTTCTAATGAATTTTGTGTACCAAGAAGTTTCATGAGAGTACGCGCGTGTTCAATTTGTTGGAGTAGATAGAGATAAAATTTTACTGCTACCCTTTTCGTCGTTTTCCCCTGTCACTATTTCGAAGTGATAGGAGACCACTCAGCAGGTCGGGACTTTTCTTCTCATTAGATTTGTTGCAGATTGCTCATCTATATAAATGTATTTCATCCACTAATGTAACCTGATCGAGTTATAATTGAATTTAAAAAAGCTTACCTAAAGAGTCATTTTTGCATAAACAGCGAATCTAGTCTGTACTGTTTAGTAGTGGGACACTTTTTACTAACTAGGCAATAGTCATTTTTTGTGTATTTAAATTATATTGGGTAAAATAGTTCACTTACTTCATTTGTAAATAAGTTTCAATATTAATCATCATTTTCGTATTTAAAGGGTTAGCTTTTAATTTCTTAATCATTATGGTAAATATTGGACTGAATGAGTGAGAAAAAGGGCAAGTAGGTTGATTCAGACACAGTAGGTAAGAAAGCATGGAGGAAAATAAATACTCGTTTATACGCCTCGTGTTGGTTGTCAGAAGGACTTTGTCCCAGACATAAAAACACCGTTCAGAGAAAAAAAACTGTTAAGCTTCGACGTAAATAGTTTGTTCACCAAATTCTTGATCGATGAAGTGCTTGATGTTTTATCGAGATTTCTTCCTAATTTACATATCAACCTACCTATAGCTCTCTCAAAGATTATGAAATTAGTTCTCTTATGTGTAACGGATAATTTGATTTCTGCTGAAGATAGGTTTATTCGTCCCAAATATGGCCTAATTATGGAGAATCCTCTTTCTCCTATTCTATGCAATCTTTTATGGAAAATTATGAATCGTTCCTCCTCCCCCAATCCATTCCTAACTTTTTATCTGTTTCCGATATGCAAACGATATCCTAACTGCATAGCCCTTAGATAAGAAAATTTCAACGAAGTTTTCCTCCCAACCTAAATTCATTACACTCATTAATAAAATTCAAGTTATAATGAGAACAGAACGATAATTTACCGTTTATTAATGTAAAACTCCACCGTTTAATTAAACGAATGTAATCATCTATCTATTAAAAATCTATCGATTTAAATACTTGCATACATTTCTTCTCATTGCATGACCAATCTGTTAAGAGATCAGTTCTTCCTTCACTTTTCCACCGAGCCTATTAAAAATGTGACCCAATTTTCCTTCAGGATGGAATCAACCACATTATTTGCAATTTCATTGAGGGAAAATATCTAATTTATTTTAAAAACAAAATATCATTCAAGGCGCCCAAAATCTTTTATTGTTTTTCCACACCACAAAAGGATAACTTTAAAAACATTACATATAATCTTCCCATATGCTCCAGCTCTAGCCAACTAACAAAAATTCATAAATATAACGTTCAAATATACACATAATATCTAAAAGTGTATGACCAAAACTCTGTCCCATTAACCAAGACGAAGGTGAATATTTAATTCCCTGTAAATAGTGTGACAAATCCTACATTGGTGACTCGGGTCACTTTAGTAAGAGGATTAAACCACACGGAACAAACGTCAAGAGGGAAACACTTTCCTCCAGTCTCTTCGCTCATATGCAAAATTATGACCATTTAATAGGATTTAATCAAGGCATATTTTTAATAATCCAACAATTATACAAAAAGGAAGATTGCTGAGTCAATAATTATAAGCAAAGTTGGTAACTTTAATATTTATAATGGATAATAGAAATTTAACAAATATATTTCAAATACCTTTGCCCAATTAATTTATAGGCAGTCTGATTCGCCTCGAAATCGATAAACATATTAATATTTTTCACTATATTTGCATTGTTTTAATTTTGTTGTCTGAATTATCGCACTTATATAATGGAGCCACATATCATAACTTTCATTATACCTAGGTTAAAAGAACAAGCTCTGAACCCCCCGCTTCCCCAATTTATCAGGGACAACGAGCTATTGGTATCCCGCCATGGAGGACGTCGTTTCCTCTTCGAACATTCTCGAATTTTAGACTTCTGAGCAAGTGGGAAAATATTTCCTAATCCTTCGACTCGTCCCAATCTTTCCCCCTCTCGGGGACAAGACGGGAAAGATCCGCCATGTCTCTACCCTTGCTGCTAAATAATGAATCGACTCCGCTTACGGATAAAGATGTCTGGAGCTTGTAAGTTCCTTTCTCCAAACTCTCCTTTCCCCACCAGAACCGGGCATACAAACATTTTGGTTATTCTCTAGTTTGAAGAGTCTAACCAGCCCCTCAAGGCCGTCCTTATCGTCTGGTCCCGTGAGCGTTCGTCAGACAGCAAGCTTTCTTCGGCCGTAACTCTACCCAAGTCAATTGTTAGCTTCTGCGAACGGCACGCCTTTGAATTTTCCTAATAGCCTTCCTTCGTTTAATCGAACCGAAAAAAATCTCCATCGATTACCTTTGATTAAAAGAAGATACCTCTTTTCTTAGAATTACGAGAATTCCCAAATTCCGCGTCAAACGTCCTCTTTGAAGATTGGCTATCATTACCTGAATGTTGGTTCGGATCATGCCCCCACCTGCCTCATTCGGATCGTGCCTCACTTGCCCCATCGGATTGGTCCCCACTCACCTCATCGAAAGAAGGGCCTTCCTCAAAGTCATCGATCCGTAAGATTGAAACCCCTCCATTACTCGTATTATCAAGTTCCTCCTTTTGATCTGAGCCTAGTTACATTAATTAATTAATTACATTTGAGAACTCCTGCTCATAATGATTATCAAGAGACTCTTTCAATTTAAAATAATTCCCTTTTCTCTATTATTATTCTTATTTTAGTCTTTGTAAATATAATTTTATTTTGTTTTTTCATTATTAACTAACCTTGAACGATACTCTCGGACTATTCAAGTGAATCTCGCCAAACAATTATGCACTCTGGTTAATTATTAAAGATTTGAAACCCAACGCCTCAATTGTCACCTCCTTGTCGGTTGTTAATCCATGTTAACAGTCCTTAAAGATTTCGCGTTGCAGTAGGGGATTAAGTCACCCCTCCCCACATAATATAAGATTAGTGTATGGTATAGAGTGGTTGTGCAACGACATATATTATATATATATATATATATATATATATATATATATATATATATATATATATATATATATTACTTCTATATTATAAAAACCGGTGTCAATTGTGTGAGGTCTATTACATAGTAAATCAGTTTAGTTGATTTACCTCCGATTTGAGTTTTAGTCATTCCCTCTCATTATTGAAGTTTTTTTATTTTTCTATTTTTGGCTGAAGTACGTTAAGGTTAGTTCTAGATCAGATGAACTCTAGTCTATTAACTATTTAAAATTTACATTATTAGTTAAAACCTGTTATTTGTGTTCCATTTACTGGAATATTTAAGTTAATCCCCAGCCGGATTAGAAAGATTAACCCGTTCTAACCGTGTAGGAAGAGTTTTAGTGTTCTTTAAGTGTGATAATTTTTAAATATATATTTGGGGAAAAAGTTAGGCTTCACGTATATTGCCGAGTAATTTCGTAATGTCAATAGCCCCTTCGCGTTATACGTTTCCCCTAGTAAGCCAACGAAATGTCTTGTTCGTTTGACCGTTTCAAGAGTCAAAGAGAGTCGTTGGGCCTGTCGGTCCGAAGATTATTGATTATATTCAGGAAGAAGAGAGAAATGAAAGAGAAGAGAAAACACCGCAGGAACAAGAACTAAGAGAAGTTGAAGAGAGAAAAAATAGATAAAAGAACAACGAGAAATGAAAGAACGTGAGAGAATAAGGCAGCATGAACTGGAATTAAGCCGTAATCAATTGGAGTCAGTGTCAGTTAACTCTCGAGCCAAAACTCCACTGTCCCTGGCGGTAATATTACCGGTCTTTAAAGAAGTAGAAGATTTTGGATCATAACTTATGGATTCCGAAAAGTTTGTTGAAATCAATAATTGGAACATTGAGGTAGATGTGGTCGCCAAATTGCTCCCCCTCCTAAACTTACAGTTGAGAGTAGTCCACTGTGGACTACTCTAGCCTCAAATCTGAACTCTTAGCGGCCATAAATATGACTCCAGACCATTATCGTGCCCGTTTCTATCACTTAAGGATCGGCCCCGGTCAGACTTTCCGCCATTTTGGGTATCCCCTACAGAATTACCTAAAATTTTGAGTAGATGCATGTAAATTCCCCCAAGAGTACGAGTCTCTTCTGAATTTCGTCCTAAAAGATCAATTCTTAGCTTCCCTGACCCCGAACTCCATGCCTTCATTAAGGACAAGCGCTGCTCTACGTTCAAAGAAGTATGGAAGTAGCCATAACTTATACCCCAAGGTTAATAAGAAGCCTTCCCCTCCTTCTCTCAAGTTTAGTGTTAATAACTCCAGGCCCCCTCCAAGAAATACCCGTAAATTCGTGAAAGTAGAATGCCCCTCGAAACCGAGGAACCAACCTCCTTCGGAACCAAGAGACATTAAACCCCAAATTACCATTCCCCCACGTCGTTATTTCACAGAAGGAAGATAATCTGTTTTACGTGCGGAATAGAAGGTCATGTACGCACGAACTGCCCTGAAATTCTCAATTTAGAAGCGTGTCCTTACATCAAGTATACCGAGTTTAGGCCACTCCTACTCCTCCATCGTCTCTTCCAGATACTACTACGTCTCTCTCGTCGACCAAGAACTTCAGTCAGCAAGTAAATTTTCTCTTTAATAAGAGCTCCCCGGTGGTTTGAAATTTGAAAATTTACGCCGTAAACGGATGCTGTGTGTCCACCATTATACGTGGTCCATGGTTACCTCGGCCGAGTGAATCGTTTCTCTATTGTAAAATGCCACATCGAATGTGAGTATTTGACTGGTTGGGTCAAAGTGGTAGCAGCCCCAATCAAGTTTTGCATATAATTGATTAGTCAAAGCCACCAGGTTACAAGTAACCCGGTAGAACAACCCGCAGTAACCAGTGCCCAGGCCGCCAAGGCTTCTCTGGAACCCGTTCTTTTAGAAAACCCCGTCGATCCAGAGATTAAGACCCTCCGTAACGAGGATTTTGCCCTCGCTTAGAATAGGTGCGCAACTCTCCTCCCCCTTGGGAGAAAGCCAGGAGTCAGGAGCAAGAGTCTTCCCGTGGTGGCAAAAGCATCTCATACTTTGTCAAGGAAGATCTGGTACATCGCAAATGTTCCGACGGAACGGAACCTGAAACACACATCTTGTGTGTTCCCCGCTCTCATGTCTCCCAAGTCCTTCAGATTTTTTCACGATAGTTTATTCTCCAGTCATTTTAGTCACAATAAAACCTTTCAGAGGGCTTTTAAGTATTTTTCTTTGGCAGGTGCGGCCAGAGAAATT
This sequence comes from Ceratothoa steindachneri, assembly GCA_963969495.1. NCBI lineage: Eukaryota > Metazoa > Arthropoda > Malacostraca > Isopoda > Cymothoidae > Ceratothoa > Ceratothoa steindachneri. The sequence continues at coordinate 49,010,704 of OZ018319.1, forward strand.
TCAGAGTACTGCAAATCTGGCGATGCCTGCCAAAGGACATCTGCAAAAGGACGCGTCAAGTCAGCGCCCTTAGAAAAGCCCGATCTACTCAGACCTCTGTCTCGTGTGGCCATTGACCTTATTGGCCCCATTTATACCCCGTCTAGTGATGGACACAGTTACATCTCTATATCGTAGCCTTTTTTTACCCGTTTTCCTGAGGCAGTTCTCCTTAAGCTCATTGATAGCATTTCGTGCGCCGAAGCCCTCTTTTCCATTTTACAATGGATAGGAATTCCTAAAAAGGTATTGTAGGATCGAGAAAGACAATTTACCTCCGAGCTTATGGTGTATGTCGGAAAGCTCCTTATGGTAAATCCTCTGTTTACCACCCCATATCTTTCAGCCGCAAACGGAGTTTGCGAAAAGCTAAGAGAACATTGAAACCAATCCTCAAAAAATTGTGTATCGATCAGCCCCGAGATTAGCACCGCTTTTTACCCGTGGCACTGTTTGCGTGTCGTAAAATCCTCCATAGGACGCAAGGATTTGCCCCATTCGAATTACTGTATGGCCGAAATGTTTAGGGCCCTCTTGCTATTTTAAAGGAACTTTTCACAAATCCCCATCTGGATAACGAAATCCAATCCTCCTATTCGTACCTCCTAGACCTCCGAAAGCGCCTCGAGATATGTGCTGCCATCACGTACCATAATCTTGAAGTAAATTTAGCGAAGTATCGAACTTATTTGAATTTAAAGGCGAAGGAAAGAAGATTTAAATCTGGCGAGGTGGTGCTGTTGCTACTTTCCACGGAGAACAACAAACTCTTGTGCCAGTGGAACGGCCCCTTTTTCATTTTAGAGGTAAAAGGTCCAGTGGATTACTTGATTCTTACCCCCTCTAGAGATAAGTTTTTCCACATCAATATGTTACAAAATATCACCGCTGTGCGGGTATAAACAAAATTGTAGCCCTCAATGAACAGTCCCCTTTCCAAGCGGTGTATCCCGCTGATCCCCTTAATGTCGTGCAAGTTGTATGCATTAAACAAGATGTTGATTACCCTATCCCATCTTTACCTGGACCTCAGAATCATCATTTCCCGTGCTGGATGTCTCCCTCAGGCTAGCGCCTCTTCAGAAGAGTCAGCTGCCTCCAGGACGTAAAGGTCAGAGCCATTAACGAGATGTCCCTTCCCCGCACTAAGAAACAGCTCAGGTCATTCATGGGATCGGCCTCCTTTTAGCGTAGATTTATCCCTAACTTCGCGGCTATTTCCGCCCATTTAAGTGTGCTCCTTCAGAAGAGATCCACAGATCCCCTTTTATGGAATCCGTAAGCTACTACCAGCTTCGAGGTGCTCGAGGACAAGGTAGCGTCCGCCCACATTTTGAAGCTCCCTAAACCCTCTAAACACTTTGGCATCCGGACGGATGCAGGTGACGAAAGACTTGGATGCGTGCTGCTCCAATTCTTCGACGAAGGTGAAAGGCTACCGGTAGCCTACGCGAGCCGAAAGCTACTGCTCCGTGAAAGTAATTATTCGGGAATAGAACTGGAAGCTTTAGCTAGAGTATGAAGTATTACCAAGTTTAGCATGTATTTAATAGGGAAAGAGTTTATTGAGGAAACTGACCATCGCCCTTTTTCGTACCCCCGAAATACTAAGATCAAGAAGGACATATAATGCGATGGGTTTTGATACTCCAAACAATATCAGTTTAAAGTTTGCCATATAAGTGGTTCCGAAAATTGTATAGCTGATAATCTTAGCCGGAATCCATTAGCCGACAATGCTGGCTAATTCACTGAATTATAGGTCGCCTGTTAACCCGTCAGCTAATCAATTATATATTATTTATCTTTTTTTTTACTTTGTACATATATCTCTGGTCCCTGTAGATACTTATTTAATATAATGGGGTTTTTTCTCTGTTATTGTTCCACTACACTTTTAGACAAATTTCTAATTTTGTTCCTTAATTTAAATGTAATTTTTTTCGTCGACCCATTTACATTAGGTTTTGCTCAGATCAATATCATAGCCTGTCAAATAATAATAATTTCTCTTATCCAAATTTGTGAGGTCCAATGTTCTTCCCTCTCAGTCTTGAAAAGTGGCCGTTTAGGGACGCAAAACAATTGAGTAGCCATGTGCCCGCTCGATTGCTAGTCCAAAGGTACCCTCCTTGAATGGACCGTAAGGTCTCCTAGGGTGCCTTCTTTCCTTGTTATTACTCCTTGTTGTTACTCTCTCTCAGAAAAGTTTCATCGTATGGAACGGAGGGGTGTCAAAGAACAACCTCTGATCACACCCGTAATTTATCGGAACCTATGTGCTATTGGTATCCCGTCATGGACCACGTCATTTCTTGTACGAACCTTCTCGAATTTTCGACTCCTGAGCAGGTATAAATATATTTCCCAGTCCTGCGACTAGTACCAAGCCTCCTCCTCTCCCCCACAACGGTGAAGAGGCGCGAAAGAGCAGCTATGTCTTGCCCCTTGCGGCTAAATAAGGAATCGACTCCGCCTCCGGATTAAGATGTTTGCAGCTTGTGACTCCTTTCTCCAAACACCCCCTTCTCCTCCAGAATCGGGGATATAATATTCGTGTTATTCCATAGTTCGAAGAGTCGAGATTGCACCTCAAGGCCTTCCTTATCGTCTCGTTGCGTGAGCATTCGTCAGACAGCAAGCCTTCTTCAGCCGTGATTCAACCCAAGTCAATTGGTAGCTACTGTGAACGGCAAGCCTTTGAATTCGCGCAGCAGTCAACCTTCGTTTAATGGAACCGAAGAAAATCTCCATTCATTTCCTTTGAGGAAATCAAGATTCTTCTTTCCGTAGAATTACGAGAATTCCCACATTCCCCGTCGTGCCCCACCTGCCTCATTCGGATTGTGCCTCACTTGCCTCATCAGTTCGCTCCCCACTCGCCTCATCGCAAGAAGGGCCTTACTCGAACACCATCGACTCGTAAGATTGAAACCCCCTCCATTATTACTATTGTCAGGTTCCCCCTTTTGATTTGAGCCTAGTTACATTAATCTATTAATTCCATTTGAGAATCCCTCCTCAAAATAATATCAAGAGACTTTTTCAATTAAAATAATTCCCTTTTGTCAAGTATTATTCTGATTTTAATCTTTATAAATAAAATTATATTTTTGTTGTTTCATCTTTAACTAGCCTTGAACGATACTCTCGGCCTAGTCAAGTAAATCTCGCCAAACACTAACGCACTCCGTTTGATTATTAAGGATTTGAAACCCAATGCCTCAAGTGTGACCTCCTAGTCGGTCGTTAATCCCTGCGAACAGTCCTTCAACGGTTCGCTTTGCAGTAGGTGATTAAGTCCCCCCCCACACATAATATAGGAGTAGTGTATCGTATAGAGTGGTTGTAGCACGATACCTACAGTTGATAATAGCGAGGGCCGAAACTATTTCTGTTCTTAAATAAATTGGATTCAAAGTTTATTGCATCTTATATATATATATATATATATATATATATATTAATATATTTATATATATGTGTATGGTGTGAAGAAAGATGAGAACGAGCTTGTGAAATGAATGTCCTGAATTGGTAACGACACATAAGAAGAATTAAAGAGGATAGATGATTGAAGAGAATATAGTAGAACCTGTAAAGAAAATCCTTAGGATTTGTACGTCAGCAACATACGAGAGCACGGCCACCAAAGAAAAACTGAAATTAAAAAAAAGGCATTGGTCACTCTAAAATAAACAAAACTATAATAAAAACAGTCATCGCAATACCAACATACCAAATCAACAACAGTAACAATTAATAAAGAAAATACTACAAGGTACACTAAGGTGCCCATCGGCAGCCTGCTCTCTTCTAACCCCTAAGTACCCGGTCACCAATTGAAAGATATAAAAAAGATGTGAGGAATCCTTCCCCAGTAATAGGCATAGTATTCTATCTATTTCGCTGTGTACCGCAAGTGTGTCCGATTTGGAGGCGACAAAATATGACTTGATATCTATCGAGCATTCGGAGATAGGTCGGGCGCAGAAACAGTGCAACTTTAAATTTCAACGTACCACCTCACATCAACTATACGAAGCAGTTTGTAAAACTTTCTTGTGTACTGTTATGTAGTTAGTTTAGGGAAGAGGAAGACGTTATCCTAGTCTTGCCCCTCCTTAAGCGTACCCGTTCCCAGCAGTCTCTAAATGTCCATAAATCCAGTGGAAGACAATCTCAGAATCCATCTGAATTCTACCTAGCCATGGCGTCACAGCTACAAAGAAAAAGAGGACATGTCGTCGAGAATAGAGAGTGAAAGTATGTTGATTTGAGTTGAAGAAGTTTAACGTAGTGAAATTTTATTCTTAATACAAACTTGTTTTCAATTTTAAGACCATTGTGGAACATTTGTTACTTTCCCTTTGCTTGGAATTCTATTGAAAAAAATTATTTTAATTTTATCTATTTTATTTTTAATTTTGATTTTCTTTCCTAATGTAGTTTACTTTCTCCAGATATTAAAAGATGTCACTACATATGCTAATTTTGCAAGTACCAGGCAAAATGAATTTTTCATAACAAGAGTAATAATTGTGTGCATCTCATGTTTCACTAGAAACACCTGCCACAACGCTTGCCTTTAGAGTGTCATTTGTTTCCGTGTGAAAGAGTGAATTGAAATGCTTAGCAGAAATTTCTCCACATAACGTACAAACAAGAATTGGCTAGGCAATTTGTGCAATTTACTGCATGTTTTATTTCAGCACCAATTGAAACTCAGCAAGCACATCACGATAAGAAACGAATCATTTTGTTTCACCACTGATTGATGTAAACACTAAAGTTCCGAAGTTACGAATCACGTCATTGACCAAAACTTTAAAGGGCAAATCTGTATATTGTCACACATGATTCTTTAGAGAAACAACAAGCTACAAAGTAACTCCTCAACGTGGTAAATATAACTCAACCAGTTGTTGTTTACATACAGTCAATTAAAGCGGAACAATTTTTTATATGATAATTGACTACATATTGCGCACAATACGAAGGTTAATAGTTTCTATTTTAAATTGGTTGCCGGATAAAAATCATTAATATTGGATAGTTTTTAAGGTTAGGGTTTGAAATTTTCCTTATTTAAATATACGCAAAGAAAGCGTTAAAACTTTTCGTTAAAGAACGATATTTGACAGAGAAATTTCTCTCAACCTGTTCCTCCGGCTATTTTGCTATTCTTAGAAGCCAACAGATTGGATCTTAAAGAAATCTCTACCGTTTCAATTCTAAGAAACAATGACTTAATAAGACCTTTATTTATCCACGTTCTAACATATACAAACACACACCGTTCTCATTTGCCTTGTATTCAGTCAGTAAAGAAATAGAAATGAAAAATGAATGAGACAGGACGACTCGACATTTTCGATGTATATTATTGTAGGGCTTTAGGAGATTTTTCAGAACTTTGAAGATGGAATATAAGAAAATCTGAATTAATGGCTGATATCTATGTCAAATTCATTTTGCCAAGGATATCGTATTATTGTATCTAAGTCTAAAAGAATAAAAGTCAAGGATAACAGAATGATAAACGGTCTGTTTCAGTCTTATGGAATGGTGTGGTTCTTTATAAACAGGTATACCATGGAAGCGCCACTTTTGTAGTCATAAACTCAATGCTCTCAAGATGATTCAAATGAGTGATGAGGGAAAGACGTCACAGAAGATTTATTAAACTTAAAAACAGAATAAATAATAAATCAATATCTAATTAATCATTCTCAACGTTGAAAACTAACTTACTTTAACTTAAGTTAACCTAAGACAAATGATTCTTTTCGAGTTATTCAAAAGCATACTGACTATATAATTATAATAGAGCGCAAAAGTTTCAAGCATGGAAATAAACTCGAAAATAAAGCCAAAAACCTAGCGTTGTAGCAATGATTTGAAGAATATGCAAAAATGTTCTATTGGATGAATCTTTGGGTGCGTTGCTTAATAGTTATCTTACTTCGAAGGACTACCAATAGGTGTTTCCTAAACGCAAGTGTTGAGTATTCCTTCAACTGGTGTTAGAGACCTGACCTTTGATGAATTAAGTAGGTTCACAAGAGTGGAGAAAGCCCTAAGAATAACGAAAATGGTGATTACTCTGTGACCTTGCTAAGACGAAATTCGCTTATTAATTATACATGGTGAGGGGGGAGGGAAGCTCGTTTCACCAAAGGATGCGTTAGGAATGGCGATAATTTTTTATTGCAATTTTAAGAAGACAATTATCATCTGGACTGATTTTACTCCGTATGGTAGTAGGAAAAACAGAAATCGCTTAAGGAAAGAAACAAAGCTGGTGGACAGTAGTAAAACTTTTCCAAGGCGGTAGGTTTCTCACTAAGCAGGGAGACCTGTATTTAAAGGAAGCTCACAATTTCCAAAAGAATAAGCTTTAAACCGTAAGTAGATTGTAGATGATAGAAAACAGGATTCTATGTTATAGTGCAATTAAAATACTTATTTCAGCAAAGATATGCGATTTAAAAGTTGCGGTCTTTCACTTTCTTTTCTAACATTCCTCTCTCTTTTTTCTCTATGTTTAAAAGATTTTCATTTCCCATAACCTTTCCTTTTTTACAATAAATCTCTTTTGATGTTTTCCTAAGGGTTCTATAGTCATTTATTTATTGATTTAACTTTTCTTTGAAAAGATTTATGTGTTGATTTTTTTCTCATTCATAATTATCATCAAAATGTCCGTGCTCAAATGAATACACTGTGTAACACGATTTTTGTCTTTGGGTAGAAACTGTTATTTTCTATTTGCTTGCGTCTAGAATATATCTAAAAACACTATTATATATTTTAAACTATGATTTTTTATCCAGGATAATGATATTTATATGAAATTTATTTATTCCCTCTAGAAGAAAGGAGTGATTTTGAACTTTGGTTTGCATAAAGTAGAAACAAAACGACATGATACAAAAATAGCATTATTTATTCTAGAATTACAAAGGTGAGACAATTAAAATATTAGAAATAAGGAGTTTTCCGTGATTTACTATTATAATGTAGAGTACTTTCACGTATCAGCCCCCATATATAGTCATTAAACTTTGTAATATGTGTTTCTCTCCCCAGTTCCACCTCTGTAATCTGGATAAATAACTTTATCCTCTTTTGAACTGCTTTTCCTTTCTTAAAACTGCTGCTTTCTTTTTGGAGGAGTGGGTACGGTGAGCTCAGAACTGTGTGGCACTGGTGCAATAGATAACTGAAGGTCCGGATAAATGATAATGGGCATATTTTCTTGAGTGGTCAGTTGGTTCCCTCCAAATTTGTGGGATTGCGAAATTCATAGCTATCTTTTCTCCTCTATACCATCCTGTAAAAAATCAAAATGAAAACATAAGTATAAATATACAAATACTTTCACCTAGTGTTATTAGAAATGTTAAAAAGAAATTGAAAAATACAGTACCAAAATAGATAAAATAAATTATATATATATATATATATATATTATAAATATATATATATATATATTATAAATATATATATATATATATATATATATATATATATATATATATATATATATATAATATATATATATATATATATATATATATATATATATATATATATATATATATATATATATATATATATATTACCTTTCAGAGTTCATTTGCAGATATCGCAGGTAAAATCAGGTGCCTGAGGCTTGTTGTGATCTCCGACTGGAATGCTGAGATATGCCTTATAGGCCTCACCCATTTTAGCAGATCTCTCTATAGAGAAATTCTTCGCTCTAGTGTTAATAAATTCATCGCAGGCATAGCAATATTGGTTCCTCGTATGCTTAAAACCTCTTGATGGTATGTATGACGAATGCTTCTATCAATGTCGAGTGACGATGTCTGCTCTGTGATGGATAGTGTTTAAATGATCTGTAGAGTAGACATTATTTCTATTTATGCATTCATTTACATTGCCAGAATATTTAGAAATCCTTCAAACATATAAACCTCTCGAAAGCTCTACAGTTTATTTTCCACCAAATTACTGCTGAATCTATGTAGAATGTAAGAGAGCTGCCATTTCTGTCCAGGTCGCAAAAAACAAAATATAAGGGAAATAATAACTATTGCTACTGTATTACTTTTTAGATAACTTTTTAAATACAGTATATCATGTTTATACCATAACTGAAAAAAAAGATAACTCTTGAAACGGTTGATATATTTTTACTATTTGCATCAAAATAATTTTATTTACCATGAATGACCTAATTTAATAATTAAATGTCCTAACCACAAAAGCAAAGTTTTTGGATTAAAATGAACTTCTTTGGTCTTAATACAGCCACGAACAATTATGAAATAACACTTTTAACCCAAGGACAAGAAAAAAGTGAAATTTTGTTACACACTGGTATCATAACAAATGGTTCTTCCCTATCAGTTCCGGCACCTTCAACATCCAGAGCTATTGCAGAATTTTTTCTTCGCCAAAAAGGCTCATAATAATGTATTTACTAAAAGACTAATAAAAACTCCCCGTATAAAGGAATAAATATGAAAATAGTTTTGCTTTCTCATGTGCAACACTTTTAAAGGAAGCAACAGAGGAGGCTCGATGTTGCTCAGCGAGCAACGAATGAAAGAGCAAACAACTCATTCACTCCCGCGATCGAGGCCTCTTTTCGTTGTTAAGGGTATAGAATGGATAAATCCGCACGCTTCCGTTCTTATCATTTGGAGTTCTTTCCTCCATTTGTGTACTCTGGCAATGACCTACCTAAATGTTTTATATTTTAGGAGATTATGGATGATATCTGCATTAGCTGCTGCTTTCAATATATCTAATAGAGGTAGAGATATAAGAATGAGAAGAGTAAAGATTGGGATAAGAAAAAAACTAGGAGACAAAGGTTTTGGGAATCATCCTACTCAATGGCAGCAGTCAATATTTTTAGAAGTCTCAAAAATGAATAGCGCACTTCTTGTCCTAAGCAAAGTTTTGACAAAAGAGATTGGTCTCGAATTCCATCTTTAATGCTGTAAGAGAGCGGTATGAAGGTTTATTAGGCGGAATGGAATTCCACTGCTTAGGGGTGCCGATTAAAAATGCTCATTCATCAATGAAGCACGAATGATCACGAGGGACAGGCAAAGGCAACATTCAACAACGTTTCACAGAGAATCATTTGTCAACCCTAGTTTTTCATGTGTTTTTAGGAAAGTTTTTCGACAGTCATTCTATGATGATCTGCTTAATTGAGAGAAGGATGTCATTTGGATGAAAAAGAAGTAAAGTGAAGTTGATAATACCGAAGTATGCCAAGAAGTTAATAAAGACCAGGGAAGTCTTTTATGATTCGGTAGAAAGGCACAAACTGTTAATATTTCAGATTCAGTGTTGTAGCCGACCTTAAAGCCAGGCAAAAATACCTCATCAATACCCAATTAGGACTAGTTTTTCAAGAATCTTAGAGGATATTAGACTTTCTAGAAACTTTGAAAGGAAAAAGACCTTAGTGATGTGTTATAGCCGGCAAAGTGATTGGGTTCAGAGTGCCTCTATTCAGAATGGGCCAAAAAGCAGTAATGTTTTAATTTGGATTCGAGCACATCAAAAAGAGGAAATTGTAAAATTTATAACAAAATTAAGAAAAAGAGAAGAAAAAATAGATGACAAAAAGTAAAATGTCTAGTACAGGACTAGTCAAGCGGGAAAAAGGGTTTTTCGAAGAAAGAAGGAGACAAGGTACTTCACGCGGGCGAATAAGCAAGAGATGAGAGTTTCGAGGGGTAAAAAATATGTAATGCACCAAGAAAGCTTGTGTAAGATGGTTGTGTGAGTATAAATTGCCAGGCTTTAGGAAAGGAAGGCGGCACGAGTGTGATTGCCAGAAATGCAAGTGCCTTCGAGATGCCTCTCTTAGGCACGCCTGAGCAGACTTACCTCAGAAAGTCATTAGAACTGTAATTAACTAGAAAAATGGACATCCCGTTGGGTATGTTTAACTTTATTTAAAGCAAAAAAGGACGAGTGCATGTCTGGCAATATGTACGTAAGGAAAGATATGTGAAGAAAAATGAAATAAAATTATGCGGAAGCTATATAGCACAAGATCATTTTAAGGGGTTTGGTGCCGGGAGGGCATGTAATTCCCCAGATCACAGCTAAAGCATTGGACCCTACGCTAAACTGGCAATCCACTGTGGGCATCTTGAGGTAACAGGACGGTATGGGATTCGACAGACGATGACAGAATACCATGCATAGAGTGATACCTAACCTGGTAGTTACGATGTTGTAGTTAACTGTGTACCTTGGTTGGTGAAAAGATTAATTATGAGAGATAGATTATAATTTATCCGAGATGCTTTGAAACGAAGAAGCATGATAGAGAATATTAAAATCACCAAGGATGAGAAGCTAGGTGAAAGACTTGGAGGCTTGCCTAAGAACTCTCCCTACTCTTTTGAGGTAGTTAACCAAGGTGTGGCCAGGGTTGTGGTAGCTGACTACAACGCTGTAAGAAGTTATTTACAATGGAGAATGTAATGATGTAGGTAAAGAGAAGGCTGAGATAGAATATGTAAACACATGCCTTTGAAGCGACATCTAGTTTTCAAGACATCTAGGCATGTGTGTCCCCCAGTACAAGCGGTAGCGTCAATGTCATTATTGTTTGTTCGGACTAAATATTTGAGATGACAAAGACTCAACTCTCCAGAAATAATTGGCATATATAAGCTGTGGCTACTTAGAGCAGAGATGCAACGTAAGTTTATCCAGGTAAAAAGATGAAGCAGGATAGATTAGGAGTGGCAAGACAAAAAATGACAAAGGATCTAGTAGAATGAAATATAAGTTTCTTATTTCAAAAGTATGGATAAAATAAATAAGAGGAATGGTTCTGTTCCCGTATTGGCAAAGGTAAAAAGTAAAACATATCAAAACCAGTTAATGATGCGTTAAAGGGATAAAATCTTTTACCCTCTTTTTGCTGCCAAAGTAATTGTATTGATGTCATACGGTTGAAGTATACAAGACTAAAATCAATATGGTTATATATTTGCTTCATCGGCATGTTTGCATTCATGTAAATTCGACCATTAGTTTTTACATTTTTCCTATTTATATATATATCCAATCTTGAGATTAATATTTCTCCAACGTTTGCAGATCGGATAACTATAAAAGCAGACATCCTCTATGACACTCGATTTCCCAGCGAAAGATATAAACTGAAAATTGAGGAAGCATCTTTGTTTACCTGCATGAGATCATTAAACCAAAATGAACGGAAAAACCGACAAGGACATATTTTCCGACCTGTAAATAAATAAGCAATAAACATAACTCAACAGGAATACGGGAAAGATACACTAATAAGTCAACCCTCAATAAAAAAGCTAGTCATAAGTGAAACGATACCAAACTGAAACACAAAAAAGACAAAAGGTAAAGTGAGAAAGTGAAAATCAAAAGTAGCGTTATAGTCAAAGTAAAGTGAAGTCAAGCTTAAGTGAAAAAAAGGAAGTTAAACTTAAAAATAAACCGCAACCTATACAACATAAACAAAAACAACATACATAAGCTGGTTCAGCTGAAAAAGCAACGCTATAAATGACACAATAAGCATTATGAAAGGGAAAATATATAAGGTACAAGAGATTAGGCAATTCTCCATTTATCTCTATGAATAGGTTGTAAATGTAAAACTAGAATAATAGGGCTGAAAGCGCTAGAAGGAAGTGAGCAATGGATAGATGCGTAGTTCAGAATTCACGATAAAGTCAGTGAGTTCACACAATGGATTTGTTTCATTCTATCAATCTATCTGATATAAAGAGGTAAAAATTAGATCAACTTCGATTCTCTTATTCTCTTTTTAATTTCACATATATTAGTCTTTCCCTACTCGTCTTCTCCTTCATCGGGTCTTCGCGATCGATCCCTATCGGAATCCGATTGAAACCTTTAGGGCAATAAAAAGAGGTAGATAAAAGGTAGACCGGAAGCCGCTATCCACTTAACGCTCCGCCTGGTGAAAGTAGGGTGGAGAAGTACCTGTGCTGACGATGAGTCTTTCTCTCCTTAGATCTTCCCGCAAAAGAAAATCTCTCCATAGTTTCTTGTCACTTTAAGAAAGCTTTATTGAGAAAGCCCGAGTGGAGCGAAACGTCAGTAAAGAAGAACTTCCTAACACATCTGGTTTCTCTCATCTCACCTCTTCCTCTGTTCTTTAAGACACTAACATATATATATATATATATATATATATATATATATATATATATATATATATATATATATATATATGTATGTATATATATATATATATATATATATATATATATATATATATATATATATTAGGGTGGTTTTTATTTTTACTTTCGAAATCTTTACCTCTCACCCCTTTAATCTATTCCATTTTATGATCAAACCAAGTAGGCAAAATTTTATTGAGATTGAACTACTCTTAGGGTGTGCTAAATGAAACTGAATTTTATTCATAACTGCCATAATGCGATGAAATACACTGCTAATTATTGATAACTTAAATGCACAACATTATCAACATTACATTTGACCAGTTACAGTACTAGACAGTGGACATTGGTTAATAGCAGAACCTAGAACAATCTAAACAGTTATAATACTGATTAGAACAAAACTAGGACACTGCCGTTCAAATGTGAAATTGTAACAACAAATAAGGTCTAATGTGGCAGATCTTCACTACAATCCGACGAGTCCTTCAACAAAAGTATTCTTGCGGCTGCCCGCAAACAGCTTTCAATGTTTTCTGACTAGTTGCATAATAAACTGTGCTTGTTCTTCAGTCTTTGATGGAAGTTCATTATACTCCTGTATAAGCGCTATGCCTCTCTGTGTCGCGGCATTAGTCACAGTCAGGCTCTTCGCAATCAACTCTACGGCGATGTATCTTCTGCAGTGGGCCCAGGTACTGGTATCTTCAGTTAAGAACTCCTGACTAGGATCTCGAATATAAAAGAACTTCCGAATGTGCTTTGTGAAAAAATCGCTAAAATTATTCATTCCGATGGTTAACAGATTCACATTCACCCTCCTCAGTGTCTCTTAGTCTACTCTGTTGTCCAAGGCAGCGACCATGGTCTACTTGTCTACCACAGTGATAGCTGTATCAAAAAAGGGCAGTGCGACCAGCTCTTCACTTAAGTTCCAGATGTGTTTAGACAGCTCCTTGATGTCACGTTTTGCAGCTCTGTTAAAAATCAGTACCAGGAGTTGCAGATCGCTTTCTGGCGCAGCTATTGGGAGACGGCAGCAGAAACAAGACTTTACATAGTGCTTCAACCCATCAGACACAGAGTTCCTTCAATAATTCCAGTTCGTGGATGGTTAGACTGAATAGATCATGGGGGACAAAATACTTAAGTGCATAAATTAGCCGTGCCATAAAGCGCCCGCGAAGCATTGCCCTTGGTTTGGCAAATGAACTCATCTAGTTGGAATTCCCTAAAGGAAAATGATGGTCAGTTCTATCAGCTCCTGGTAATCCTGCCTAGGGTTAACTTTCTTAAGTTGTTGTGAGCAGAACTGAATGATGTTGCCTGTCCTATTAGTCAAAGCACTGTCAATATCAGCGTCATTGATTCCTGGCTTGTATTTAGACAAGAAAGTTTGATGACAGTGACTCTTGAATCTCTTGAAGATACCAATATCTGGAACAGATTATGGGCCCATGGTGATTAGAAACACCTATTCCATCAATATATAGTGAATATGATGGCGAAATGCCAAGTGCAGCAGGTTCTTCATCACCATCAGCTGAAACAAAATGCAGGCGCCATTCTTTCTGCCTGTGTTGCTCAAATTTGTGTCGAAGCAAATGAACCAAATCCAGATCTCTAAACTCCAATCTTCCAGCGCTTCAGATACTGATTCTCACATTACTTTACTAGTTCCAGCTGTCAACTTTGGTACACCAAACAGCTTGTTTAACGCCTTTTCCATGCAAAATGATGGGGAGCCTGTCTACCTTCTCGTCTTCTGTCAGTTCAGCCATAAATTTCCCGTTCAAATGAAGAGTTAAAGGCTGTTCGCAAGAAAGTCCCTGCTTGAGATCTGCAGAGCAATCGTTACGGAGTTGCTTACTAGCACGGAGGAGGGAAGATCGGATGACTGTGAACTCGTCAAGGAGTTTACCAGTAGCATGGAGCACAGCAAAGTGAGTGTGTACCGCGTGACGTTAACTGGTTTTGGTTCGATCCAGGACTGAAAGGAGGTATGGACTCAGATGCTCTTATTTCCTCTTTTACACTTCTCTGCTGTGCTTGGCCCTGCTTCCGCAGTGGCTTCTTCGGTCTCACTTTCTTCGCCTGAATAGCTACAGGATGAGTCTTCTCCATTGAAAAGCTTCTTCTTCCTGGTTTGAAATTCTCCATAGCTTCCGCTTTTCTTGTTTTTATTTCTCCTTTTCTTTCCTTGCTAGCCTAATGTCAACTGCTGCCATGCTTCCTGGCCTCAACTTTTCCCGCGTTGCCTTCAGAAATGCTTTATCCTTTGTAATCTTTATCATCTCTAGTGGATCTTGGTAGGCTATGTCGAAAAGATCATTCAAGGTGTCGCAAAAATTCTCTTCGTTTTTCTCCTGTGTTTTACTCCTTCACCAGTTATTCTTCTTCAAGGTTTCCTATTCTGACACAAAGGCTCTGAGCTTCTTCACAGCATGGTAAAAAGGCAAAATGGGAATGCAGGCCTTTTTTTTAAACCTTTCGACCTCTTTCATAGTCTGCACTGCTGCTTTCTGCTTCCACGTTCCTTTTTATCCCATGCGATGCAGATATACTCGGATTACGTCGCCTTTGGATGTAAGCTTACAGACCGACAGAGACTCATTCTTGTTTCTCAGCAAATATACGTTGTTCTGTTTCCGCAAAGTAGTCATCTTATATCTAAAAAAGAGAAGTGTTTATGATTTAAACTTATAGGGAGCGCCTCTTTTGACCAACTCTCGCGTGGAAAAATTTGACTTTGACCTCATATAATTAAACAGTCTATTGAAATAACATGCTTTTCCAAATTATTTGTATGATACAGCTTTGGAAAGAGTTACAAAAGATTTCTGGTTATAT
This sequence comes from Ceratothoa steindachneri, assembly GCA_963969495.1. Classification (NCBI taxonomy): domain Eukaryota; kingdom Metazoa; phylum Arthropoda; class Malacostraca; order Isopoda; family Cymothoidae; genus Ceratothoa; species Ceratothoa steindachneri. The sequence continues at coordinate 49,025,838 of OZ018319.1, forward strand.
CTAGCAGGATATTGTGAGAAAATGTGTGCCATGTAAAATGTTTTTTAAATCATAAATCCATAAAAATATTACGTTTTTGATACCAAAATTTATAGCTGAATAAACATAGCCCTCCTGGAGATATAAATCCACTACAATAATTCTTCAAAAGGCTAACTAAATGTGAGTAATAAAATAATTATTACATAACTTTTCACTTTTTCTTTGGGATTAGTTGGTGATTAAATTTTAAATCTGGCTTTACAATGACATTTTTCTATAAACCAAAGGGAAAACCACAGCTCAATGAATGTTTGGATGATCGTGTTAAATTCATTGTGCAGAAATCAAGCACCATATATGCGATATACTGCTAGGAACAGGGAAGAAACTACGCACCTTTTAACTGATTTGTCGTGGCAAGAAGACCACATGCTTTCTTGTTCACTTTAGATATTTTGCCATCAAGAAATTGCAATAAGCTGTATAGGTCCCATTCTACTTTAAATTTAATGGTGGGGTGAATGTTGTTTATATGTTCAAATAACGAATCAAATGTGTCATCATTAATCGGCTATGTGGTACATACATCATCCAAATAGCGGAAGCAAGTTATGGGATTAAGTAAGATAAGGAGGAGGAAGTTTTTCTTAGTTTTCCATTAACAGATTGCATACGATCGGGGCAAGGGAATTACCCCTGCCCAGGCTATATTTCTGGATGTAAAAGCAATCATCGGCCTTGAACACATTGTTTGTCACAAAAAAAACGAACTAATTTTACAATTTTATTACGCGGTAATAGTAATGTTAGATTAGACAAATACCGGTTTTAATAATGACATCAAGGGCTTCATCAAGGGAACTTTAAGGAAAAGGCTATAAAACATAAATAAATAGCAACTGCTCATTGGATAGATGAACCTCTTTAATTTTATTACATATTCCTTTTTTCTTTACTTTTAAAATTTATTTTATTTCACCATTTCCTTTTTACAACCCTTTTACCCTTTCCTTTCCAAATTCCTTCATTTGAATTTTTATTCCTTGTTCCCTTTCCAAATGCCATACCTTTCCATTTTCCTCTAAAAATTCATTTCCAAATTATTTATATTTATTTGTGTATTTAGTTTTCTTTTTCTTACTATCCTTCAAATTTTTCCCTTTCCTCGTTTCCGAATTCCTTTTTACCCTGATTTTCTCTTAATACCTTCCTTTTTATACTTCCATATTTTCTCATTTTCTCCCCTTTGAAATGATTTTATCTTCCTTTTCCGACTCTATTAATTTATTCCTTTTTTCTCCTTTACTTCTTTTGTCACTTCCCCATTACGTTTTTCCACTTTCCCTTCGTTTCTCAATTCCTTTTTTCTTCTCTTTTCTTTTCTTTATGATCAACCTTCTTTTCATTTTCCAAATTTCTGTAATTTCGAGACTTTTTTTCATTTATTTACACTCTTCGGTAAACACTAGTAGATATTCCTTTTATTCCTAATCTTTCATTCACCCCTTTCCAAATTCCTTTATTTTCCTTTCCTTCCCATTCAAACTCTTTTGATTTCTTTAAAAATTTCTTCCTTTATACTTTCTACCTCATTTCTTTTACTTTTGTCTATCCTCTACAAATTAATTTCTTTTCTTTCTTATATAATTCCTGATCACCAATTATCTTTGCCATCATTTGAGTCTGACTGAAGGCATTGACGTATTAATAATTTTTTTCACCAATGCAGATCGATTGCTTCGGCAAGCTGACTCTATCTGTGGTGAAGACCCAATTCATTGGTACCTGGTTCGATTTCCAGTAAGGGTTTGTTTATTGGAATGAAATTAGATACTCAAACTGATCTTTCCTACTTTGACAGCTTGTCAATAAGGAAAATTATATGTTCTCCAGTAGCCCTTTATTTTCCATTTCCTTGCCATTTCATTTCCACTGCCTCTAAATTTTCTTTTCAAAACCTTCTGCTACATTTTTCTCGTTAATTTCTCTCACTCTCACCCCTTGAGTACATAAAGACTAATCGTTTCTCATTTCGCAATCTATCTATTTATCTATTAGTTAACTCCGATGCTTTCTTAGGAACGGAATTAAGCCAGGTTGGGTGTGGTTAGTCATTAAATGGGTCTAGGTTGACGTTCATATTTTGAATTTCAAAAATATAGATGATAGACTTTGCGAACTGGATAGAAAATCAATAACTAGATACTATTAGAGAGTCTGTGTCAATTTGGAGTGGCAGGTTAATTATTAGGGAGCTTGGTGGAATATATGGGAGAGAGGCTTTTCGTTAAAAGGAACCTTCATCGAATTTCTTGAAATATTTGTTTATTCAAATATTTTCTCTACCGTAAGAGAATTAACAGAGTACCACGGGATGTTAGCGTCCCGTCACTGAAACAGTTTTTTTCTGACGGTAATCGCTTATAGCAGAAAAAGTTTTTCCAGCAGGCCACCACCTGTTAATAGTGAAAGGTAAATAAGGCGAGTGAAAGTGGGAAAGAAATATTGAAAACACATGTGTATAGATGCCTTTCAGGATACTAGTCTTTGGTATTGCTCATTTTTTTCTATTTACTTTTCTACTATTCTTGCTTATTCACTAGACGTTCTCATTTGTGGTTCCGCATATTATGTTTATATTTGGAATTCGTCTTCGATTCTATTTTGAATAAATTCTTGTTCTTTTAACAACTTGGAATAATGATCTTTTTGACGCTTGTGTGATTTTATAACCAATGAAATTTTGAACTAATGCCGTATTGATACCTTGTTTACTAATTTAAATTTATTCCTACGACCGTTTGCTCTATAATATATTATATCTCCTGTAGTTTGTTTTATATATTACTGAACTGTTCAAGTATCCTAACAACTGATTCATGGTAATCCGCAAAGTAAGGTTTCCGAAGTACGGACACCCAGAGAAACTGTACAATTGGCTGTTGGCAACTTTGTTGTGTTTGTTTTGCATGCGCCAGTAGCTGGCCCTTCGCGAGCCTCGTTGCCAAGCTCAATCTTGCTTTGGCAGCCGGTGGGATTGAGCTCTTAATTGACACTACCACCAAAAGTGAATTTCGCACAATTATAAGGTTTTTGAACACAAAAGTCCTTAAACCAATTGAAATTCATCGCCAATAAACGGAATTGCCTGGTGATTCGTGCATGGATGTAAACAAGTCCGCAAGCGGTGTATGGAGTTTGCAGCTTTTTGCACTGAAATTCAAGACGAAGAAAAAGTGGAACACCATCAATTTGCGTTGAAACAGTCAAGAAGCTTGAGCAAATCCTGCGTGAAATCGGCGAATCAGGCTGGATGATCTCCGCATTTTGGCTCGTGAGGTTTGCCGAAGCACCATTCATATGGTTTTGACGGAAGAGTTGCAATATCAGAAGGTGTGCGCAAGGTGGGTCCCGAAATGCTCACAGAAGACAACCTACGGACAAGAGATTACTTTTTCCGTGAATTTCTTCGTCACTATGCAGACAAAAAGGGCAGCTTTTTAGATTTGATTGTCACATGTGACTAAAGCTGAGCGTTCCACTCCACACCTGAAACCAAACAACGAACACGTGATTGGTGGTATTCCTCTTCACCCAAGCTGCAAAAATTTAAACAAATACAGTCTACCGGTAAAGTCATAGGAACAGTGTTTTGGGATCGAAAAGCGGTAATATTTGTCGATTTCATAAATTCAGGGAGCACATTAAAAGCTGACAGCTACTGGAAGACACTAAAAAAGCTCCGACGTGCGATTCAGAATCAGATAAGAGGAATATTTAGCAAAGACGCAAGTCTTCTCGACGACAACACTCGCCCCACGTCAACTGTGAAACCGTCGATCTTCTGCAACAGTTTAGATGGGACACCATCACCCACCCACCTTATAGTCCGAACTTGGCACCAAGTTTTTACAAACTGTTCCCTAAGTTTAAATAACATTTGGCCGGAACTCACTTCAGCAAGAACGATAAAGTGAAATATGAGGTTCAACGCCTGCTCAGCGATATTGCGCGTAGGTGGTATGACATGAGCATACAAAAAGTGGCACAGCGCCTACGAAAATAAATCTAACGAAATGGTGATTATTATTGTTTAGGTTCTTTAATACTCTCATAAATGTACCGTAACCTTCCTCTCCAACCTCGCAACATAGTATGGGGAGAGAGGTGTGCGTCCACCGATCCCCCAACATCCTTCATTTCTTTACTTCCCATCGAGTCGCTAAAAGCATTAGGACTGTCCTTAAATGCAACCATAATATATAAATATATATATATATATATATATATATATATATATATATATATATATATATATATATTATACATTTACCATATTTTAAAAGCGGTTTTTTTTTTAGATTCCAAGCGTTTATTTATTCACAACCTTATATTTGCCAACGGAAAGTTAATGTCTTAATTAGTAATTTCTAATTAAAATTCCTCTTCAGTATGTCCAGGCCCAGACTCCAAGGACCCATCTTCTGTGCGGAATGGAGAGGGCAAATTTATTATTTGCCCTCTCCATTCTGGCCTTATTTGTTTTGGGCCGTGAAACGATTATTGTGTATACAGGACGTTTCTAAAAAATCGATATCATTTGATATGTAAATATCCTAGAAAATACATAGTCTAGGCAAATCAACCTAAACACGTTTAATGTTGAAAAATATGAAATTTAATCCTCAAAATTTGAATCAGAAATTCAAACATATGTAGATTATATGTACGATTTCATCAATTTTCAAAATGCGCGCCACCTGAGACACGGCACAAGTCAAATCTGTATTTCAGCTACTGACAAACACGCTTCAGCATGTTATTCTTAATAGTCTCTTGTGTGACAGTAATGCTCTGTTTGAGGTTTTGTAGGTTTTACAAGAAGATGTTGAAAATAAATCAGTCCATTTACCTAGCCTCAGATAAAGAAATGCAGGGAATTATGTCAGGTGAATGTTAAGCGTACGTAACAATTATATTTCAGTAGCGAGGAGGATCTCGTTGTCAGTGAATGTGTGTGTTTATGTGTGGCTCTGTCTAGTCTCTATTGTTTAGATCACATTCTTCTCTTGTATTTAAAAACAGTTATTTATAGTGTATAATATATATTTAGGCACGTTTCATTATATTTGAGAGCTAAATAATATGTAAGAAAAAAATTAAACAATATTTAATTATGGCATTTAAATCTAGAACGCGTGATGAGATTGAAAACCCTTTGTTTGGCGCCCCCTACGCAATTAGTGAACGAGTGTTATAAACTTTATAAAGATGTTATAAAATATGTTTTGTTTGAGCGAGAAAAGGAAAAGAACCGCATTAGAAAAGACCCGCCAATTAGACAAATTATCACATTAGTAGCGGAGACGTTAATTTCTATTTGGAAAATGGCATCAATCCCTTGTGTGCCAATAGAGGTAGTTAGGAAAAGAATTTTAAATTATTATTCAAAATATCAGGCTTTAATTAGAAATATTAACAGGAAAAATGTGACAATATTCAACAGAAATGTGATGATTTTACAAAGAATGCTGGACAGTTGCTTGATATTCAGTATTGTAAATGCGATAGCTTTGAAAACTCTTCTTGTAGCAAAGAAAATAAGGTGCCCCCCATTAGAGCAAACGTGTTTGGAAAACACACGAACAACTAGGACAAATTCGCTCCGCTTTCTAGAAAGGGACCTGTGTAGGGGTGCGAAATGTATGAGAAAAATTCCTTCCAACTCGATAATAAAATGTCCGAAAAACTTAACAACAATGAGACGGACTTCAGCCTGTCGTGTGGCTATAGTTTCGTAAATCAAATCCAGAGGTACCGCGCTCGAAACTCAACAGTCCCTAAAAAAAACTTTTAGGAAGATCTCTTACGCAAGAAAACGAAGATTAAGGACTAATTCAAGAAGAATACGGAAGCCAAAGAAATTGGAAATAAAAGGTTTGAAGGGCCAACTTAAAGAAAAACGAAATTCAGTCAAAAACATGAAGAAGATTCGGTAACAAGCAAGAAAAAAATTAAAAAATGTGAGAGCAAGATGAACTAGAATAAATAAAATTATAATAAGGATATACCCCCCCACCCATAGATCAACCATCTTCTTAGACAGATGATATCGAAGTGATTCTTCCTTTATTCAGCACAGAAACAGAATCTGCTGACAAAGGAAGCGACTATGAGCTTCCTTCATCCGTGAAACGCAAAGAAGTAAAAAAAATTTTGGCAGCCAAAGAAACTTCTGTAGTTGTTGACAGCTCAAAAGTTAGAAGAGAGAGGGTCACAGAACGTATTACACTTCAGCAAGAAATTAGATCAGATAAGCCATTATATTCTATTTATTTTGATGGTAGAAAAGATAACACGTTCGTTTTTTAGACAATGGAGAGAACTCATCACACGAAGGAGATAATGGAAGACCACATCTATATGATAGAAGAACCTGGTTGAGAATAGCTTAGACACCTGACAATGAAGACAGGTTCTGCAAAAGTTATATGCGACGCAAATTTATCGTATCTAGCAGCAAATAACATCGCAGCTGATAAAGTCGTTGCTGTGGGATGCTATGAAACGGAAGTGAATACAGGAACAAAAAAGGTGTGATCAGAATGTTATAAGAAAAACTTAATAGACCACTGCATTGGTTTATTTGCTAGCTCTATGCAAATGAGCTCCCATTGCGCCATCTCATCAACAATTTGGGTGGGAAAACAACAGTCTCGTGGATTTGTCGGACATATAGGGAAACAACTGGATAAATGTTGTTCAATAATTCGATCCAATTTCGAATAACTTGACGTCTTCTGACACAGGAAATCTAAGCACCGATCAAAGGCATCTGGTTGATAAACTTTTATCTACCTTACAATGTAAATGTTCTGCTGAAATGGCTCGTCAGAGTCATGGAAAAATGTCGCTTGCACGATCGCTTACAACGGCAAATCGGATACTCCGATTATATGTATCGACTTCCGACCCTTCTGACACACTGAAATCCCTTGCCTTGTTAATCATGAAGGTGTATGCACCATACTGGTTTGAAATAAAAGCTTACGCTTCTTTACAAGATGGAAAATTCAACCTCTTTAAGACAGTGCACTCACTTCAAGAGATGAACAAACAGATTAAATATATATTTGCCCCAGTGATTCAAAGACATGCTTATTTTGCACATGCGGAATACATTCTTCTCTGTATGCTGCTAGATGAAAGAAATTATATTTGGGAACTCACATGGAGAAGGATTATGAAAGCACAAAAAGATTATGAAGGAAAATCAATAGGCACTTTCAAGATCCCAGACATAAACTTTGAATCTGCTGAATACATCCACCTAATTAATTAGCAGCAGACCGTTGTAACAGAACATCGGCTGACGAGGACGCTCTTTGATGATCAATTTGAAGAATATATCCGTTAACAACCTAAATTGGATATTCCAAAGTTTTCTTGTCACATATAAGCGGTTGAAGATGCATAAAACTTGTGACAGAAGCCTCAATAGCAGTTTGTGGAGAAGACAAACGGGACGTCTATATAAGGAGTAGAATTGAGTCCAGGAGAAAAATACCCTAATTTAATAACAAGAAGGACTTCACAATCAAAGGTAATAAAACTACAAAAATCTAACTGCATTGAAAAGATGTTATTGAATAATAGTGAAAATTGAAATAGTCGACTGTTATTTGTTCAATTTCTTTCTATTTCAGAGTGATGATAAAAATCTATAGGTTCCATAAAATCAAACGGAAGAAAAGGAAGGAAAACTTATCGAGTAGTTAATAAGTTATTTTTATCCAGTAAAATGGAAGTATAAGTATTGATTATAAATGTTTATGGAAATATATTTTTTAAAAGTTTTATGGGAATAATATATCCCGTATAGGACATAATTGTTTATGTAACAACTCATAGTTTGAAAACAAATAGCTAGAATTTTCAGACATTTTTGCTTTTTTATCAAAATTTCAATTGCGTTGAGGAACCGCAAATTACTAATTTAAAAGTCTGAAATTTCAAAACAATAGTTTTTGATATTGGGTCCATAAAAATATCAGGGTGGGAAAATGAATTGCAAACCCTCCTCCTCTTTCGATCCACACTAATCCACATGGTAGCCTGAGTATTAAACTAGATATTTCAACTAAGTTAATGTGTTTAATGCTATCATTGATTTTTATGTCCTTCCTGCCTTCTAGACTAATTTTCATTAATTTTGGAGCAAACCTGATATCGCGAGGTGATAGCCAAATTCCCAACGGACAATAAAAAGAAGCCTTCTCCGAGAGTTGCAGGGCAACTCTTGCATCTCCTGAAATATGCTTAAGTGCCTGTTTCGTCCAGATTAAATGTTTGTTTGCTACATAGCACACGACGTATATATGTGTTCAGGTAGCAATGTACATAATAATAACTACTACCAGACTATTGAAGGGGAAAAATAACAAACGCTGGCTACTAAAATTTACAAGTTTCCCATCGGATCTTAGCACTATCAGGATGTATTTCATTTAAATCTATCCGTGCACACTTTGATTTACCGTTTTTCCTCCTACCGGAAACAGAAGTCAATTGCGGTGGAGGCTGATGATTTTTCACAAAAAAACTCATAAAGCTGCAGCTGAATCTGTTATTTGATTCAATAGATCATAAATCCATGAATATTTTTGGAAAATAGAGAATCGCCTAAGACAATTATATAGGTGAAAAATTAAATGAAATTGTTAAGAAAATGGAATAATATGGAAAATGGGAAAGAATTAAAAAGAAGAAATAAAGATTGCCATACCAAAACTCATTATTACTAAATTAGAGATTGAAATGATTTAATATGAATCAAATATTCTATTAGTAGCATAAAAGTAGCAAAGTTAAAAAAGGGCGGACCAAACAAAAGGTTCAAAGATGCCATTAAATCCAACAGAAAGAATTGCAACAACGAAGTTGACAGCTGAGAAAACAATGGCACGAGTCAAAGGCACTAGCTGAAAAGTATTGGTGATAGAAAAGCCAATTACTAAATAAGTAGATTTACGAAATAAGATAAAAAAGCGCGGGTGGAAAAATATGCAACAGCATCGATGCCTGATTAAACACCTGGAAATTTATGTACCATATGCCAAAAAGATTTCCCAACTTGTAGCGGACGTGACGCATAATCTGTCTGAGAGTAGAAATAAAGTTGTATTTAGAATGAACACTATAATCTTACATCTACTACTGATAACCACGGCTATAACTGAAATAAAGTTTTGGCTATTCTCCACAGGGAAACAAGTGTGGGAAGGGGAGGTTCTATACATGGCAATAACGCTGCTGGGACCTGATTTTTCCTAAAATCCAATGAAAGAAATAATTCACTAATACTTGGCTTAGATTTAATGAACCTGGAAAAACTTATGCTATATAAATCCAATCATAATTTATAGCCTTTAGAACCATAAAAAAGATTACATTATCTTAAGCCACCTCATCTCTAAATGTAAAATCTTACCTGTCAAATATACATTATATAACCATGGTATGATTTGAAAGCACCTAGTTTTAACACTTATGAGCGATGTTTAAGAATGCAGTAATAAGCAGTAGGAACATTGTTCGAGCATCTTAGTAGTGAGAACATGCATATCACATATTGTGAAAAAATCATTCACTCGCCAATAGAAGACTTAGTCGTCATAAAACAATGCATTTGGGCTTTGGTCAAAGGGACAAGAGATCACCTTATTACTGATTAATTAATAAGAATGTGTTCAGATATAAAATGTGAGCAAAATCACTAAACATCAATCCATACTCCATGACAGCAAAGGGATCATAAGGCTAAAAGTGGCATCTCTCATTGCAGCTACTAAAAAGAGTAAAACAATAGAGAAAATCAACACCATTGAATACTTAAAATAAATCCCTTAGAACCCCATTTTGGCCCCTTGTAACCCATCCGAAAGCCTGATCATTCAATTCGTACTCATGGTTTTGCCTTCCGAAAATTTGGTTAAAGGGATTCAAGATCCCAAAATCTCCATTACTGTTTCTACTTCCCAACCAATCTTTTAGGCTAAGAGAGCCTCATTTTTGTCTCTTAATTTCATAGCAATATTAATGCTAGTCATGCTTCAGTTCTGGCATATGCAGGCTTTATACAATTGTTATAAAATGACTCTCAGAACATTCCTTCTCGAAAAGAGGATAAACGGGACAATATCTCTCTAAATGATCTATATTTGTAATTTCCATATTCACGTAGAACTTAATCTGAAGATATCATAGACAATACGAAATTAGTAATTTAGAGTACATTCGAGTTTTTTCATTTTAGAGTATATAAAATTTGGTCCCAAAAACAGTACGCTACAAGGGCAGTTAAATATTTTATCATGAAAGAAGTTAAAAATAGAGAAATTAAATAGAGTTTTCAAAAGTTTTCGATCGAGTTAACACTAACAAATTAGCTGTTTTTAAGTTTATTTGATGCGAAAACTAAAGCGGTAATATTTGTTAGATCTGAAGTAAGGGAATGGTTTAAGAGAACTGCAACATAGATAAAGACGATAACAGGGAAGTTATAACGTTCTTTTATAGTTATAAACAACTCTCAAGAGAAAATTACTATTCTCAGTCTGAATTCTAAAGTTATCCCATTACCCCGCCTGAGTCTTTAATCTATTTGTTGACTTCTAACTTGATTTGACAAAAGGAGATTATATTTATCCCAAAATCTTTACTAGAAGAATTATTCTATATCAAAATTGGTATAGAAGAGCTCTAAGACTATCAAGCATCATTCTCTGAATACTGAATCTATATGATTGGATCCAGATATCTGCTTCTAAATCAACAATCAAAGTCATACGAGGTCACCAGAGGTCATACAGGAAGTCAAAGAGCTATACGAGCGTCACACATCATCTACCAGAAACTGCAGCCAGATACTGCATTCTATCCAGATTACAGCACATAAATCTTCACCAAAACAAGGTCTCACGAGGTTAATCAGAGGTCAACCGACAAATCAATGAGCACTTTAATAATCACCCATTCTTCTCAAAATATTACATCCATAGGATTGGATCCTGATTAGTGATTCTAAAGAATTACAAATCAATGCCAACCGAGATCAATAAGAGCTCATCCGAATGATTTAAAGAAATAGGTAAGAATAAAAAATTATTTTCAAAAAAATGCAAAAGTGTTTTTAAAGAATTATCAAACAAGATCATAGAATGTGAATGATGGGTGAGAGAGTAAACTACATAGCTCTGACCGACTCACTAATTATCCTCTAAAGTAGCATTATACTCAGAATACATCTTATAAAGCATCGCCAATCAAGGTTACCTCAGGTCACTGAGAAGGCATTCGAGTAAATACAAGAGATCTGCGAGAATCACACATCGTCCTATTAATGCGACATCCATATGATTCCTTCTATATAGTGGTTCTAAAGCATGACCAATCAAGGTCAATGAGGACAATAAAAGTTCACCCAATAAAATCAATTAGATATAAGCGAAAACACATCATTCTCACAATACTGCATACTTAGTATTTTATCCAAAATACTCAGTATAAATAATAACTAACAAGGTCAAACGAGGCCAATTAGATACTATCCTAGTTAACACATAAATTCTGAGAGAATCACCTATCATCTTCTAAATACTTTTATATGGAATAGCATCAAAAACTCTGTTTTAAATAATCATCAATCCAGGTTGACAGGGCTCATTCATAGAAATAGATTAAATCAATGAGCTCAGCAAGAATCACACATTCCCCTCCTAGTACTGCATCCATCTTATTTCATCTAGAATATTGTTTCTAGCACATTAATAATCAAGGTTATCCGAGGTCAATCAAGCTTCACCCCAGAAAATAAAATTTATCTGCAAGAATCACCCATCAACATATAAATGCTTTGTCAAAAGAATTGCATCAAGAATAATGTTTTAAAGGCATCACATATCAAGATCATCTGAGGTCAGTTTAAGCTAATAGAGTAAGTCACACAGCTCTGAATGAATCACTCATTATACTTTAAATACTGCATAAATATCACTGTGTCCAGAATACTGCTTCAAATCCACAACCAATAAAGGTAATGATTAATTCAAAGAGCTCTGAAAATCACTCATTGACTTTCAAAGATTGTATCCATATAATTTGGTTTAGAATATTGGTTTTAGATGAAAATTAATCAAAGTTATCCAAGGAAAATTAGAGGTAATTTGAGTAAATTAAATATTTCTGAAAGAATCATATATCATCTTCCAAATACTGCATCCATAGAATAATATCCAGAAAATGGCTTCTAAAGCATCACCAATCAAGGTCATTCGAGGTCAAACAAATGTCATTAGATTGAACCAAAGAGCCCTACTAGAATCCTCCATCATACACCAAATAAACTGAAATGAGTTTGCCTCCATTAGATTGCATATAAAGCATACAAAATCAAGTTTATTCGAGGTTAATTAAATCAGACGACTACATAAAACAGCTCTCTGAGAATTACCAATCATCCTCCAAATAAAACATTTATATTATTGGATGGAGATTACTGCATCAAAATAATAACAATTAAGGTAATTCGTGTCGATCACCGATCATCTGAGTAAATCAATGAGTGCTGCAGTAAGCACTGACCCTCCACCTAATACTGTATACATAGGATTGCATATGGAATAGTAATGCTAAAGTATCAGATTTTAAAGACATCTGAGGTCAATCAGAGGTCATCAGAATCAATTAAAGTTTTACCTAAAAGTCACAAATAATTCTTCAAATAATGCATAAATACAATTAAAACCACAATAGTATCTCTAATGGATCACTCCAATACTTCATATTAGATCAATCAGGGGTCAGAGAATAAATCAAAGAACTCTGAATGAATCACGCTTCACTCTATAAAAAATGCACCCAGTAAATAGGATACGGAATACTGCTTCTAAAGTATCACCAACCAAGGTCAACCCAGTTCAATTAGAGCGTATCCGAATAAATACAAGAGATATGTGAGAATCATATGTCACCCTATAAATACTGCATCCATCATATTGCTTTCAAAATACTATTCCTAAACCATTACTAATCATAGTCATCCAAATTCAATCAAAGGTCTCTCGAGAAAATTAATTTGCTCTAAATCAAATATTGCACCATAGTATTGTATACAAAATACTGCCTCTAAATCATCAACAAACAAGGTCCTCCGAATAACAAAAATTATTCTAGAATCACCAATCATTCTTTAAGTACTTTATTTATAGCATAGCTTCCAGAATACTACTTCTAATCCTCACCAATCAATGCGAACCGAGTTCATTTGGAAGAAATCCTATTAAATCAAACAACTTTGCAAGAATCACCCATCGTCCTCCAAATATTGTATCCATATAATTGGGTCCAGATAACAAGTTCTAAAGCAGCACCTAATCAAGGTCATCTAAAGTCAATCAGTTGTCATCCGTGGAAATATCAGAGCTCGGCAAGGTTCACTCAACCTCCTCAAAATAGAGTATAGATATAATTCCGTCTAGAATAGTGGTTCAAAACCAAATTCAATCATACTTATCCAAGGTGAATCAGAGTTCATCCGAGTAAATCAGAGATCTGAACAAATTAGCTCTCAACTTCTAAATAATGCAACCAGAGAATTGTATCAGGAATATTGACTCTAAAGCATAACCAGTCAAGGTGATCCGAGGTCTGCTAAAATCAAGCTTCCTCCTCGAATTACTATATCCATAGGATTGCATCTAGAGAAATGCTTCTAAATTATCACTAATCGAGCGCAACCGAGGTTGATTAGAGGTCATACGAATAAACAATAGAGCTCTGTGAGCATCACCCTTCATTCTCTAAAACTGCCTCCATATGATTGCATACAGAATACTGATTCACAAACATTACCAAGCAAGATCAACCGAGGTCAATCTGAAGCCATCAGATTAAATCAAACATCTCTGCAAAAATCGCCATTCATTGGCAAAATACTGTCTCCATAACAGATCTAGAGTACTGTACTTAATGCATCAAAAATCATCCCATTACATCAAATAGTCCTGTGAATATCACGCATCATCCGTCAAATACTGCTTCCATGACATTGTATCAAGAAAATGCAGGTAATGCATCGGCAATAGAGTTCATCCTAGTTAAATCAAAGATCATCAAGGCCAAAATAGGATTGAATCCATAATATTAATTATAAATCAGTAAACAAGACCAGTAGAGTTCAAACAACTCTATCCGAAAGAATTATAGAGCTCTCTAGAATCACCCTCATTCCTCCAAATAATGCATTAAGGGTATTTCAGCCAGAATAGTTTTTCGATAGCATTATCAAATAAAGTCATCCAACCTCAATCGAAGGTCGTCAGATTAAAGCAAAGAGCTTTGCAAAAATCACCCATAATCATCAATGTAATGCATTAATAGGATGCCATAGAGAAAACTGCTTCTAGGATATCACCGATTAAGTTCATCATATATCAATCAGAGTATATGAATGAGCTGTATAAGAATTATGCATCCTCCTCCAAGTACTGCATCCCTAAGATGGAATCAAGAATACGGCTTGTAAAGCACCACCATTAAGATCATCTGAAATCAAATAAAATTTCATACGAGAAATTAAAGAGGTCAGAAAGAATCACCCAACCTCCTCCAAATAATGCATCTAATGGATCGCATCCAGAAAACCTCTTCTAAAGCATCACTATTAAGAACAATCACGTAAATAAAAGAGCTCTGCAAGAATCGCAAATCACCCTTCATATACTGCATTTATATCACTAAATCCAGAATAGTGCAAGGAAACCATCAGCATTCAAGTTCATCCGAAGTCAATCAAAGATCAACCGCGTAAATCAAAGAACTTTGAAGGAATCACGAAACCTCCAAATATTGTACCCAAGGTTTTTTATCCAGAATACTTTTTATAAAGATTCACCAATCAAGTTCAACCGAAGTCAATCAGCTCTGTGAAAAACACCTATCATCGGCAAAATAATGAATCCTTATTATTATATCTAGAGTACTGCACCTAATGCATCACCACTCAAACTCATTGGATGATAATAATAGGTAAGCAGAATAAATCAAAGAGCTATGCGCAAATCAATCATTATCATCGAAATACTGCTTCCATAGAATTGCATGCAGAATATTGCTTCTAAAGCGTCACCAAACAAGGTCATCCGAGATCTACCAGAAGTCATCGATAAATCGAAGAGCTCTGCAAGAACCGCTCATCATACTCCAAATACTGCAGCCATAGGATTTCATCCATTATACTACCTCTAAAGTATCATTAATCAAAGCTTTTCAAAAACTAAGACAGTAAGCTATAATATATTAAGTAAATCAATATCAAAAATATGTAAAGTTGAATCTACATTAAAATTTAAACTGCTCATAATCATCTTTGCCCATCCATTTATCCAACATATCTTTGGACTCTTTTAAACTTTGCTTATTCATCAATTCCACACCATTATCATCAACTTATCGTCAGCAAATATAAAAGCAAAATTATGGTATTGCATTTATTAAAGTTGTGTAATGGAAACTTTCCTCACTATTGTAGGCGGTATCGAAGCCTTATTCCAACTAGCTCTACCTTCTTTTTAAAAGCAATAACTTTCCAACTATGGTAAAGAAATACAATAAAAGTGAACATTACACGACCTACTTTGGTATTTAATCCATAAATTAGTACAAAGCAACTTTGAGAGGGAGAGGTATAGTTGACTTTCCATGAAAAACAAACGTCTTTAGAATTATTCCGCAGGTTTTCATTTTCCTTGTATATTGACTAAACATAAAATCTAATGGCCTTGATTTTATTTTCGAATTCGTCGATATTTCCTTTCCTCATTTTCTTTTAATTTGAAAGCAATGCCAAGGAAACCTTTTTTAAGTTAATGATGTTTTTTTTTATCACACGTACAGGAGTAGTTGTCGAGAGTTACTTTGCAACCTTCAGCTGTACAATCACTGATAATTGCCGCAAGATATTTCTTATATACAAAATGTAAAAACAAAACAATAAACAATCACAAAGGCTATGGGAGTGTGTCAGATAGTAGAAACACATGGGAATATTTTCAAAGATGGCTTAGCTCAAATTAACCGATTAGTGCCAGAAGTGTAATTTTTTACCAATATTTCTAAGAAATTACACATAAGTTTGGAAACAACAAATATGTATTTGAGGAATTTTTATTAAAAATCATACAGTAGTTACTGATAAATGATATGTGTATTTAAATAGCCCTTTTGCCTCACGACCAAATTTCTCTCAAATGAGTTACAGACCAAAAACAATTTCTAGGTTTAACCACTTGGTACTTTTTGAAGCATTTAACATTTAAATCAACATTACAAATTTGCTTTTAACTTCACAAAGTTTACATCTCTTGCCGTTTTCCAAATAAATAATCCAGTGGTTTTTCTTATCATATCTTGCAATGTCCTGAAGATTTTGAGAACTTTCCTTTCCTGCAGGCTTGAAATTCCATATGTTTTCGTGTGTGTTTGATAGAGATTATCAATAAAGACTGGGAAAGAAATATTCTTGACTTGGTCTTCCATGAGACTGCATTGAAGATCGTAGCAGATGGCATGTACGACAAAATCGACCACCATCCATAACTTCAACATAGCCCATGTGTTTGTTATATGCCTTGTAATTTGTAGGCTGAAGAATGTATACCTACTTTATCATATCCTTTTGATCGCTTTGCTGAACCTAAATCATTTGGACTAAAATTCGTTGCAAGAATGACAACTAAATTGTCCTTCCACCTTTGGATTAATATGCTATGAATGGTTGCAAAATCAGTCGTTCCACGGGGCGTCTCCATCATGTCATCCTTTGTAAGCTAAGGGCATTTCTGTGTCTGATTTTCTTAGCAGATTCTTAAACAACAGATACCTTTCTCCGTTAGAAATTCTTCAGAGGAACACCATTAAAAAAATGATTAAAATACATTTTTAAAAAATTATCGCCCAGCACTGAGGCTCTGTTTATCAATTCTACTACAAGATTGCCTGCAAGCCCAAGGTTAATTTTTGTGTCTACATTTGAAGTCAATTTTCCTATATAGAAATAAAAATCATGTAATTAGCGTTTCAGCGGACGTAGGTTTCCATCGAATAAACTGTTGCCATGATGCACACCAAAGTAACGTATCATGATTTCATCGACTGACATATGTACTTTGAGTTCACCGCAGAGCATGAATTTCTCCTCAGGGTGCTCAAACAGGGGTTAAAGTTTTTCCTTATCACTGAAATGGATATTGTGTGAAATGGCTAAATATCTGTCTCCCTTAATACGCTTGAAAAGAATCTTTGGGACAAATTGCCACCCAACTAATATAGCTTTTTGTTTGATTGAGGTGAGCTTCAAGTCAAAAGGAGGACACCCAATAGCATACACTTCATCCCTCGAAAAATTAGCACTCTGCTTTTTTGGCAGGCGTATCGTTTAGATTCTTCTACAATCAAATGAAGCAATTTGTCATAAAATAAATCACGGGGTTGATTACATCTTGCAAAAATGTTATTTACATCAGGTGGCCGTGAATACTGACGGTTTACCCTAGAGTGTCGTTATTCTTTACTCCACAATCAACTCTTTTTCCTTCTTGATTTACCTGTAAATTCCAAATTTTCCTCATCTTCCCTCAAAAGCTCTTCTCCATTTTGAATTTAAACAAGACACTCCGCATTCAATATGCCTCTTCCTAGGTGCTGCAATAAATCCTAGCTCTCTTCCGCAGATTTATCGCTCTCTTCATCTGTTATCTCATCTTCTTTTGGAAAGTCTATATTCAAATGTATTTCATCTTCTCGTTCCAATAACTCCATAAATCAAGCAGGATCATTTGCTCTCATTCTGAAAGAGATAAATAATGTATGTATAAATACATATATAAAAATAGTATAAGCCTAATTAAACTAAAGTTTGATTTGGCTTACACACAAATAAACCCATCATATAACTAATTATAGTAGTCGTAAATGAAAAATCGTAAAAAGCGTAAAATATCATAAAAACTTTATTTTTAGTGTAACTTGGCCGTAAGGCCGAAGAGGTATTATAATCACGGCGTAAATAAAAGAAATATACTAATTATTTATTTTGTTTATTTTGTTATAAGCTTATGCTTAATAATAAATATAATAAAAATATATATTCGCCACCAAAGTAATTATAAATAGGCATAATATAAACTATAAACTTACCGTGTCTTCTTCTTATGTCGACGGTCCGCCATCTTGCAAAACAAGGCTTTATAAATGGATTTAAAATATTGCTAAATTAATAAAAGCACATTATAAGGAATAATTATCGAAAATATCAAAATTTTATAAATATTAAAATTACAAATACATAGATTTTATTGGTATTTAAATACCCTGTATCCTCTGGGGTTAATTCTGATTTGGGATATGATAATCGATCTAGTGACCTGGTTGACCCAGAAATTTACTTTTGACAGATTAAAATTTAGGAGGGAATTAATTAAAGCCGCTTGAACTACTTTTCGTTTGAATTAGTCTGTTAGAGAGAGATAGAAGACGCGCGCAGTCGTCCCTTTCGAGAAGAGAGAAAGATGACACACCTGCACAATCTATTTTAATCTACGCCAAGAGACGGACAAAATCGCGAAAATCGTGATGTTCTGGAGGCCCGACTTCGCGAAAGCCTGCGATGTTCTTAAAAGCACAAAGGGTTTCGCCGGGAATTATCCTTCGATGGCGTGAATATGTCAACTTGAACCCTTCCCCCCGCGGTTGCAGGGAAAAGCCCTCCGTCTCATTCATATAAAACGTCGGACGCCAGACTTGGACATAAGTACCTGCAGTAAGCACTAGTAACCGCCGGTGTTTCGAGTTTACGCAAGTATCTGCCATCTCCCGGCCACGATAGTTCCACGCGAACCCTTGCAGAACCCGTTAAGTCCCGTGTACTCTCGTAGAACTTACAAGAGTCAACCCCGTAGTCGTCGGTACCCGTTACTACAACGTGACGCGTTAAATTTTCGATTCGGTATTCTAAGCCCGAAGGCAAGATCTGAGTTCATCTCACGTAATATTCATTGGTTAAGAGGCTATTATTGTAGACTCTACGCCGTCTCGTTTCTGTGTGTGTGTGTGTGTGTGAATTTATTTGCATGACCTTGCATCACCATTATTTTATTGGTCCACGGAATCGAATTGTTGTCCTTTCCGGCGTCATTTCGTCTGCCATAAGTTAAAGGTATGTACATTTAGAAATTGCATTGTCCTATGGATAGATGTACCTAGGCATGCTGTAACTCTCGTCTCAATCACAGTGAGGAATTTAGGTAAAATCTTATCAACAAAAGTTTTTCCTTGAGTGATAATACGGATAGAATTCACACCGTGCAAAATAATTCCATTATTTTCCGCGAGGGTTTTTCCCCTTCTATTTTTCGAAATTTCGTTGGGTGAAGCAAAAACCGGTCGCACTAGAAATCCCGCAACATATATTGTCATGCGTTAATTTAAACCTTATTTTCGCTTCCCTCGCGTAAAACCGGTCACATTTCTTCGTTTGGAATTTTCCACGCCCAATGTGTCTCCTTCGCACTCAACAGAAAAGATCTAATAACCTAGATCCAGGAGGAAGAGAGAAGTGAAAGAGTCGAAGAATGAGAAAGAGAACTCCAAGAAAGAGAGAGGTTTCGCTCCCACGAATTAGAGATGTGCAGGGCTAAAAGCGAGATGCTCTCCATAAATTTCACAAGCTCCAAACTAGACGCATTGCATTCAGCGACAATAAACCTCACAGTATTTAAAGAAGGAGAAGACTTCGGGTCTTATCTCACCCACTTCGAGAACATGTTCGAGGTGAGTCATTGAGACATCGAGATTGACGGCGTATCACAATTATTGCCCCTGCTGGGTTACCAACTGAGGGATATTTTCATCTCCCTTCCTTTAAAGGCAACGATTCATACCTCTTCGTTAAAAGACGAGTTGCTCTCCGCCGAGAATATCATCCCTGACATCTACAGAGCTAAATTTAGGCATTATCGCATTTAACCAAACTAGAACATCCGTCAGTTTGGCTACTCCCTGCAGCGTCACTTTAATCTTGGGATTGATGCATCCAAGTGCCTCATGAATACAACACTCTTGTCGATTTCGTCCTTAAGGACCAATTTCTTGAGAGAGAAGTCACACCTGCGCGACCCTTTTTAATCGACTCTAATAGAGGCTCAAAATCGCGAAAGCTATGATGGGCTGGAGGCTCGACTTCGCAAAATCCTGAGATTTGCTTAAAAGCACGAACGGTCCTGCCGGGGATTATCCTGCAATGGCCTAATTGGGGAAATTCCACCTAACCCGGCAAAGCGTCTGTCAACTGGAGCTCTCTCCCTCCGTCTTACGCCTATAAAACGTCTGACGCAAGACTTGAATCGCAATAACCGCCAGTAACCGCTTGTGTCCCGAGTATCCGCGAGTATCCGCCATCTACCCGTCCCCGATAGTTCAGCGCAAACCCTTGCAGAACCCGCCTATTTCTGTGCAGTTTCCTAAAACTCGCGAGTCAACCCCGTACTTGTTGGTACTCGTTACCTTTACGCGACGCCTCAAATTTTTTGATTAGGCATTATAAACCCTAAGGTAATATCATGGTTCCTCTTGCGTAATAGTAGTTTGTCGATAGGCTTTTATTGTGGAGTCTACGCCGTCTCCAACAAGGCAGGGTTACTTCCTCAGACCAAATATTCGAGGTAACCGAAACGCACAACTCTACTGTGCAAGCCCCTTCTCCCTCCTGTTTAAGCTTTCCTCATCTGTGCTTCGCGTGCGTTCAAGCTCATTTGAGCGTCCCATCTGTAATTTACCTTTCGTGTGTATGGTGGTCAACATCGCCAAGGTCGCTCTTTGAAGCTGAGACTTGTGTACGTCTCCTATGTTTACATACCTTAATTAAAACTCCTTTTAATTTTTTAAATATATTATTTTCATAGTAGTAAGGTATATTTTGTACTCCGTTTCTATTACTCCAGAACCTTTTAAGATAGCTAAGCATTGGCCAACCTAAACTGCCCTCTGAAACTTAATTGCACTCTAATTTGTATTCATAACTTCATACACGCTCATAGCGATCTAATCCGTACATAGTCCTCTTTCTTAAGCTAGGGAATTTGAAAAAGGTTTGGATCTAACATCAACCTACGACATTTCAGGGATAAATGAATTGTGCATTTCACGATTTACACTATGGTTACTAGAACTTAAATTTTTGAATAAAAAATTAGACTCACTGCCTGTGCATACAAAATGTACATGTTCGTAAACCCTCTGTGATAGGCTACGTCAAGTCTTTAATGCATGGTACTAATCCAGCCATTTAATAATAAAGATTTGAGTTAAGGTTGACCTATTTTCTGTTTTTCTAAACAAATTGTTTTTTATTAAAGTAACTAAAACACAATCTTACCTTTGGTTGGTGATGAAAAACAACTCTGGGATTGTAATATAAAGGAAGTGAAGCAGGCAAATTTCCAGGTTGCACAATGGTCGGAGTAGGTGCGTCTGTACTGACTGAGGTGATGTATACACCGTTGGAAAAATCTCTCCCACTTTTGTCAAAATCTCTTTTTGTGTCTCTGAAGGTGTCTAATTCAGCCCCATCTGAACTGAGTTTTCTTATATGGCTGCTGCTTGCGCTCTGTTTTAAGAGTTCTCGTCCATCAAAACTATATTTTCGCTGCCTCCTCTTGGTGCCAGGTTGTCTCCCGGCCTCAGATCCATCGGAACTGTACTTCCTCTCCCCAAGGTCAGGAAGGCAGTCCCCAAGTTGAGTATGGGTACCCCTAATAGCTTCCTTAACTCTTCCATCTAAGTTGTTTATCCTTTTTATTGTGTCTGTCTCCTTAAATCGCAGAGTGCGAGACGCCTTTGCTACTCGGGAAGATACGTCAGGGGTGCTCTGGGAAGATTCCAAACGTGCTAAAGGAGAGACATTTAGCACTGAAGTCGAATTGTGAGAAGTCAAAGAGGAGCGAGAAACTTGATTGATCAGTATGGGGGCTGGAGTGAAACTGGAGAGGACCTCTGTCAAGTAGAAAGGGTAAGTTATCAGTCGATCTGTTAATTCTACCCAATAAAATATATTCTTGTTAAGAAAATGTTGGTTAGTTTTTGAAAATTACAAGTAATTTAAAATCATAGCTATTTTCATTATAATTTGCTCCAATTTAAATTTATGTTATCGTGTGTGCGTATGTGGAGGGGTCAATGCATGTGTAGTATAGATAAAACGAAATAAAAGTTGTAAACTGAGAATGTAGTGTAGGAGATTTATAAATGGATTCAATGCGCATGGTCATTAGGCTTTTCTTTTTCATTGTTTTGTTGTATTGGTAATTGTTTTCTTTTTTCCGTTATTTTTTACACAGTCATGATGGATAGAACGGTACTTTGGGGAATCTTAGATAGTTTCTGGCTCTTCTGTCAGGTTAATCATTGCGATGAGTTTTTCATCTCCGTGACATAGTCACGGAGATGTCCACGTAACTTCCCTCCCTTTTGGCTTGGGTAAGCTTGTCCGTGATGACATTTATAGCCATATCCGTACTTCCCTTTATCCAAAGCACACTTGGTAAGTATTGTACAGAGGTGGTCTTCTAGGTCTGACACCAGTCTTCCATTAAGAGCTTCCCGCCAAATTGCAAAGTGAAATTGGTCTTGAAAGCATCGATGAAGTATCCTGTAATTAGAAAGGCGTTAAAATATGCATTTTTAAAAGTTTATTTTGTTATCACCGATTGTTCTGGGGCTTAGTGGCGGAAATAAGCTGAACACTCTAAGTAGTTCCTTGTTGTTTATCTCGGCGCTTCTCTTCCGCTATTTATCCACCTGCTTGTGCAGATGCGTCTTATAGATTTTGGTATTGAGATCTTATATTTCTGCTTAAGATTTCCTCGATTGTTGCATCTCCTTACTTTTCTTTACGGCGCTCCCGTAGGTAATTTTCTTAGCCCTACTTTCTTCCTTATCTTTCCTTTTTATTACTTTATTTCTCTTTGGGCCGCTTAGGGCCATGGTCCTGTACACTTTACATTTATCAAATCTGGGTCACTTGGTGGTACAATCACTGCACCACAATGCATCCTACTCCGGGAAGTTTGTAGCATACATAAGACATTTATATGCGATGGAACTTTTTTTTCCGGTATATTCTCCCAGGAGACTCATGCTGAAGACCAGAATAATTCCCTTATCGTGGAGGTAAAAGTTACTTTGAAAACATGGGTGTGGTCTCGGAATTTGATGACTTTCCAGATCTTTGCCCATGCGTGATGCTTTTAATTTTAACTTTCACATTCTTAGTAATGTGTTCGCCAACTCAACTCTTCACTTTTCAGCAGGAAACTATGCAGTTGCCTGCCACATGCAGCGAGGTTATTGCTTCGAGGCCGATTAAGTTAAGCAGACAGGCTTCGTCTTAGGACAAGAGCTTGTCACATTCTTGGCTTTGGCACACAAAGCGATGAACCCACTTTGAACCCCGATGAGTTTTATGAGTGCTATTTTAAGTCCAGCGAATAGAACCTCGCAAAGTGGCTCTTTGTGGGGCGAACTTAGGCCGTGGATACTCCTAAAATGGACATTCTTAGTGAATGAAGGTCTCAAAGCTGGTTGCGGATCATTTTTCTTTTTAGCTCCTTTCTTTTCTCATGACCTGTAAATAATTGTGCGATTATATGTTTTGTGTGTGAAGGTTAATTAGCAAAAAAGGTATATAAGTAATTATATGTGAAGAGGTTGTTTAACTATGACTAGGTTAAGATTTTGATTGGGTTGAGATCCCCCGCTCATTACTAA
Source organism: Ceratothoa steindachneri (assembly GCA_963969495.1). NCBI lineage: Eukaryota > Metazoa > Arthropoda > Malacostraca > Isopoda > Cymothoidae > Ceratothoa > Ceratothoa steindachneri. Next base: position 49,049,700 of record OZ018319.1, read on the forward strand.
ATTGATCACCCGGTCGAGTACTGCTGGGATGGAGGATGAGAATTCATCAGGAGATCCGGTTGGGCTTTGCCATTTGCTTGTTTTAGGTTTACTAAAGCAAAAATAGTCAATATGATAAGAGGAAATCAATTTTACCAGATTATGTTTGCTAATGCGTTTTCCATTATTCTTATGGCTCCTCTTTCACTGTGATTCTTCTTTCTGTTTAATATTTTCTGCCATGACTTCTTTCCTGATCCTTGGTAGCTGGATCTTAATTTGCCCATTTGTACCCATGTTCATTACATAGACTTCTTCTAAGTTGTGTTCTAAATGTTTGAGTTTGTTGATAAATCCCTTCATACATGATTCTTTTTTCACTTGCTTTTCTTTTTATCTATTTATTTTGGTTTTGTAAACAATTCTTAATATATTCGCTAAATGGAGTTGCGTTGAATGGACCATTGTTTCACTTCCATTAATTTCTCATAATCCTTATTCCTCTCTACCACAACCTGTTTCTCTTTATTTTCAAAAACTTTGCACAGGTCACCTAACTGTCGGCAGGAATAGATTTAAGAGGTTTGCATTAATAAATCATTTTCTTTATTAAATAACTTTACTTTTCATTCTTTATTTTCACGTGTATTATCTATAACTTGAAAGTTTTCACCTATAGTAAGCCTTTAGTGATAGATCTATAATAAAGAAAAGTTAGACGAGGGAATGTTTGTTAGCGGAGACTTAAGGGAGAGGTATGTTAGCTTGACCACTCTAGAATGTAAAGGAGAGAGTTTTACCTTTTTTTTCAGCGGAGCAAAGTGTGGCATTTTGGTTTGTTGGTTATAATAGTCAAAACTTACATGCTAATAGCAACACCCATTCAAAATTAATTTAACCTTTCTTACAAAACAAAATGAAAGTATTACATATATTTCGTTTCCTGATATATTTTATCATTTAAAATTTACCTTATGGAGAGAATTTATAGTTGCCAAAACTTTCGGAAGATAAATTCTAAAACTTAGATGGAAGACTATTCAAATGATCAGTCTTTTTGGGAGGACTAAATTCACCATTGACTCTGAAACTAATTTTAGTGCAAAGACAAACTCTTACCTTTGGAGCGGGTGGGAGAACACGCTTGGTAATTAGCCGCATCTCGTAAGTCTAGTAGTGATTCTCTGGACGACATTCCATTATCAGGAACCTTAGTGGATTCCCCACGATGGTGATTCCTGCGCAGGAGTCGGCCTCGGCACTGGACTAATAGTGCAACTATGAGTGCCATAGTGACGGCTACACCACTCGTTATGCCAACGATAAGTGATACGGGAAGGTAGGTAGTCGGGGGTTTGGTCGGAGCTGGAGAAGGATCTTGAGCTAGTGGTTGTTCGCCTGCATTGGCTACAGAATAAGAAGTCATTAGAAAAGGTTTCAGTGTATAACGGAGGGTGATTACATTGTATCTTGTATCATATAGTCTCTATATCTTACTTCTGTTATCTTTTCCCTGTATCAATTAATAGTTTATTAATCACACTATTAAAGTTTACGTATACTATTTTAGCGTGAAACCTTATATACGTCAAGCACATTTTTCTATTTTCAAAGGCGGTTTGATTAGGTGGTTGGACTCTCATGGCATCTAATATGCTTTCCCAGTTCCTATATTCGTTTTAGGTTTCCTTTTCAGGCTGCTCATTTTATAATTTTTCCAAAGGGTAGAAAACGAAAAATAACAATGCGCTGGATTTAAATGCCTGGTACTGGGGTTTGATTCCAGACGAGATTAAAACAAAGTATTTAGGTCTTCATACGGATCTCCATCTGCTGTGCGTTGAGTCTTACACGTGCATGTATTTATTTTTACTCACCTACGTGATTACGAGCATGTAAACTACAATACGATCTTCCACTTATTTCCTTCACACACAACACATCATTCTTCTGCCTATGTAACTCGCTAAAGAGATTTTCACCCAAACTGCCTTAATGCACAAGGGGTGGCTTTCCTTTGAGCCATCGAAAGGTGCCAATACCTCGTCGGTGAATTTTTGAACCTAGAGAATGATCTACATCTGGAACTCTTGAGATTGCTCGTGATTCTCATTTTGATCCTCATGTTAGTTTGTTTGAACTGGGCGAGTTTGGGAAATGGTGTCACTAGTAATTAGTAGCGAATGGGTGACAAACAAACCCTAAATAAAAAATGAGAGCAGGAGGACTCGATTAGCAAAGAAGGGGGATGGAGGTATAAATAAGCTGAGATTCCACAATCATCAAGGCATAAATTTTGCACCAAATCCTTACCAGTCATGCCAAGAGGTGATTTTCCACAGAACTCACTAACTAAAGTATTATAAACTACTATTACATTACTTATTTATAATTACTACTCGTGTCAGTTACCCTAACCATTTCAATTTTATAATCAAGATATATATTTGGAATTAAGTAATGAAGTGACAGAAATAGACACAAATTTTCGTATTCTAAATCTGTCTATTTTGTCCAAGATTTGGTGCAGAAAAGGATAATTTAATTAAGCAAAAAAGGAAAAATTGTCTTGTAATGACTTTTACCGAGATTTTAGAATATTCGACAAATCATACAAATTTGAGAAAAAATGTGGTTAACATCTTCATGTGGGCATATGTGATTATTCATTTAAACTTGATGAGGTTATATGTATACAGTTCTTGATTTTAAATTAATTTAGATAAATCTAAGTGTTATTCATTTTCTCTTCATAAAAGTATATATATATATATATATATATATATATATATATATATATATATATATATATATATATATATATATATATATATATATATATATATATATATATATATATATATATATATATATATATATATATATATATATATATATATATATATATATATATATATATATATATATATATATATGCGATTCTCTCTTTTCTTTTCATGAAGTCATGTTTGTGAGATTCTTCAACTTTGTTCATAAATGCATGTGTATGCATTTCTTTATTTTCTCTTTATGAAAGAATATGAATGCTTCGGGGTGTATATTCTATAAAGGCTGTAAGAAGTATAAGAATTTGGATATCTAATCACCTAATTGTTTTGTGTGATGTTAAACTGGTTGGTATATAGTTAAAACACGTGAGGAGGTCGGAAAAAAAGGAGAATCATGTCTGAAAGGTCAATGAATTAGAGACAAATTGAGAGAGTGTCTGAGTATATTTGAGAGTATATGACAAGAAAATTGTGCGAGCGTAGAGTAAGAGTAAATTAGAACTGTTTAAGTAAGTGTTAGTTAAAGAACTGGAATATGAAGGGGGGTGCGAGAACTGGAAGGAGAAAGAAAGATACCAAATGGTAAAATGACTATGTGAAGTGAGTATTAGAAGGCAAAGAGGAAGTTTATATGCAATATTTAATACTGCAGATGAACAGAAGTGAATTATCCATTTGAATGCTTAAAAGGTGATGAAAAGCTAAGCGAATAAACAGAGAAGGAAAGAAGCAATTTAAGAGTTGGGGGAAAAAGATGAGTGAAGATCCCAATGGATGCAGGAAGCTATTTTTGAGCTATGAGGAAGTATAGATGTGCACATAACATTGACATGATTGAAAAGGTAACTTTTATCAATGAGCAATTTGAAGTAAATGATTACGATATATTGATTAGTTGTATACTGTGTGTAGGAAAGATGGTGAAATGTAAATATAATTGGAATGTTTGGCGTAAATTAGGGGATATTTCCATTGTAGAAGAGAGAAGAATGCGATGTGTTTTATTGTTCTGAGAGGTGTAAAAATGTGAAATAAGATAAAATAGTCACTAAATTTGTAAAAGGTTGTAGTGATTGGGTGATGGATTGGATCTAGCGGCTTTAGTAAGATGTTTGATAATAGAAGAGTGTCTGAGGAAAAAAGAAAATGCACTAATCGTGCTGTTTCTATAAAGGGCAAGGGCAAATATTTGAATGTGAGAATTTAGGGCAATGTCTGTTGAGTGTTAGAGGCAAGGTGTATGGCAAAATCTTAATTAAGATATAAAAAGCATAACTGTGGAAGTAATATGGGATGAACAATGGCGGTTTATATACGTTAGGATATGTTGGGATCAATCATTTTTACTGAGATAGCTAGCTAAAAAAATGGCAAAAAGAGATGCATGGATCTGGAGAAAGAATATGATAGTCTAGATGATGAAAATTAAGGCAGGCACTCAAATGCATGGACCTAGTGGTAAACTATACGATTTTGTTGGGAGTATATATGTTGGAACTAATGCGCGCTTTAGAGTGAAAGATTTCCTGAGTGATCTGATATACGTGGGTGTTAAAATAAGGTCTGCGATGTAGCCATGGATTTTGAATATATTTTCGATAAAGTACTGATAGATACCTTGATGAACAAAATGAGGAATGGGGAAGACGAGTTTGAGAATTATGAAGAATGGTTCGTGAGTTGCTCTCTCTAGGTTGGCATATTGTGATGACTTAGTGTGGCGGCTGAGGCCTGAGAGATTTGCTCATCTAATGTTTTGACAGGGGGTTTGAGAGGAGGGGGCTAAAAGTGAATACAGAGGGGTTATATATGCAATTTTTCATTTTATCTCTATCAAGCCATATGTGGGCGATTCTTCATTCTTTGCTCATTTAGGTAAGTGTAGTCAATACTTCATTTTCTCTTCATTAAATTATGTGTATGCAATTCTTCTTTTCTCTTCTATAAACCATGTTTATGCCATTCTTCATATTCTCTTCATAGACTCCATATATGTGCGATTTTTCACATTCTCGAAATGAAGGAATGTTTAAGCGATTCTTCATTCTCTCTTCATTAAAGCATGTGTATGCAATTCTTCATATTTGCTTCATGAAGCCATATGTGTTAGATGTTTCATTTTCTCGTAATGAAGGAATATGTACGCGATTTTTCATTCTCTCTTTATTAAAGCATGTGTATGCATTTTTTTTTGTCTACAAACCATGTTCATGCTATTTTTCCTCTTCGCTTCATAAGGCCATATGTGTGTAATTCTTCATTTTCTCGTAATGAATGAATGTGTAAGCGATTCTTCATTCTCTCTTCATTAAAGCATGTGTATGCAATTCTTCTTCTTTTTTCTTCTACAAACCATGTTTATGCAATTCTTCATATTCGCTTCATATTTGCTTCATATGTAAGCGATTCTTAATTTTCTCGCCAAGAAGGAATGAGTATGCGATTCTTTATTTCCTCTGTTAAAATGGTGACTAAGAAAACTGATTCTTCTCTTTGAATGAGTGGTTGTTAATAACAATCTGTGAAGTATTTTTTGGTTTAAACCAAATTTCAACTCGGGCATCTCCCCATTGTGTTTTTTACGAGAGACTTGTGAGGAAAGTGGTGGAACTAAATTATTGGATTTCTCACATGAGCATATCTTGAACTGGTGAAATTCTTAGCTCTCACAATAGTAATTCCGATTTATTTTTCTGTATTATTCAAAGTTATTTATACTCTTACATTACCGCGATTAGACCAAATAACATTCTCGTGAAATTTCTGTTAATATGATTTCACTATTGTTTTTTAACCAAAATTCTGTGCTGATTCGAAAAATATTATTATTTATTCTGTATCACCAACACTGACAGGAATAAATATTTTTATTATTAAAAATCGCACTTTATGATGAAAAATATATTCTACAATTTAATTTATTCTTAATGTTTCATATTGTTTCCGAGAATGTAATTTTTGCTGGCTTAAGTATGGCTACCTAAATGGTTAGAAGAGCAATCAGCAGCCACCTTCACACTTCATCGTGCACGCCTGAGGGACTGTAATCATCCATGTTAAGCAAGTGATTGTATCCAATAGATTAGTCTAATAACCATACAGAAGAACTCTATCACTTCATATTTTCCGTCGCCGTAAACGGAATCTTGGAGGCACGATACTCTCTGATCCAATAACCGTATACCATCACTGAGTAAATTGCAGTTCTCTATGCTAATAGAGGATGCATAAATTTTCCTGATAAATTTTTATCGTGTGTGGATATATTGGGCGAAACAATATATCACATAAAATCGTGAGAGGTGACAAAATTTGGATAGCCTACATACCAAAAAAGACATGGGCCCCTCATATGATTGGTGGAAGCTGTCTATCTTCTCTACATAGATCAATCTTCGTTGGATTTCGATTAAACAAAAATCATTTTTAATTAATACAAGAAAAATGACTTACGGTTAACCACTTCTTCCGCCTGTGGATTGAGCGTAAGGATCATGAGTGACGTTTCCTTCCCGATCCCTTTTGCGTGAGCGGCGAATAGCACGAAACGGTATTTTCTCCCGGCCTCCAAAGTGCTCACCCAAAACTGAGTCTCCGTCGATGACGTCTCGTGCACTAATTGCTCGCTCACTACGTCATGTACCTTAAAGAGAAAAAGTCAGTCTAGAATGAAATCGTCTCTCTTTTCCATTTTTATTTAAATAAAAAGTTATTAAAATATATTTTTAGCCCTATTTTCCCTCTTTATCATAGAAATTAAAAGTTAATAAACATTAAATTTCAAATATTCCTACCAATCATCGAATTAAAAGAAAAATAACATTAAATTTCGACATTTTATGCCAATCTTACAAATGAAAACTGGTGCTTGTTAAAAGTACGGTCTAACATATAATTTCTGGTTGAGTGTGCGGTTTCTCTAGCTTCAGGTAGTCTAGCACATTTAAGCTACTTTTGTTTTAGTTCACTAAAATCAAAGCTGTTTCACCATTGATCCATTCCTAAATCACAGTTTTATAAATGTTTGTAAGGAAAGGAATTAAACAATCATTGTTATCTGGATTGCTTAGTTGTTCTTCCCATCGCTTCTGATTTAGCAGGCTATCGTGTTAACATGATGGACTACCCACTCACCTTTACCTCGTGTTGTTTTTGCTTCGTGAACCATAACTCCACACACATAAACTCGTTGTGACTATATCAACTTTTTAGAATGACTTAATTGCAGGCTTCGAGGAAAAGAGGTTTATGATCTAGCCACTGCGGAACTAGAAATCAAGAGGCATCCTTGATTAGGACGGTGTTAAACCTGCGTTTGGGTAGGAGGTAATTTCTCTACCCAGAAGGTCAGACCAGAAGAACACAGGGATTTTAAACCCATCTCTGTGCATGCGGAGTAACTCCTACTAAGCAAAAAAAAACATTTGAGGGGGCGGGACAGATGGATGGTGAAGGTGATTCGGCCCTAATCTATCATTATATCTGCCATTTTGTTGTATCTTTTGAGGAGCAAATTTACGAACAGATGTATTTATATTGCCACATTTCATGGGAGTCAGTCATATTTCACAAGGCAGTCGAAGGCAAGGTGTGGGAATTCCCACTAAGTTTATATAGAAAACTGGCTCCCAACCAGTATCATGGGTTCACTAACCACCATGAAAATAAAACGCACAATAAAAACATAAAAAAAGGCCAGACACTCGTGATTCGGTCACAAAAAGACGCAAAAAATGTAATCTTGTTGCCAACGACGCCATAACGAAACACCAACACCGCACCCAACAACCTGATGCCTAACTGAAAAGTAAGCAGGTAAGAATAGGCAAAATACTCCTCTTATGGTTGGCATTCCTAGGCAATGACCTCCTCACCCAACTAAAGGATGAGTACAGAGAAGAGGCTAACAAAGCCCTATACTTCAACCGCACGAAGTAATCGGCGATAATATACTCTCAGAAGAACACAACAAATATATGCTGCTAACACAGTGCATCAGGTATGCGGCATCCTCACCCGCACCCACACCCACACCCACACTCATAACAATGAAACATAACTAATCATATATCCTAACCAATGTTTCCTTTGTAACAAGACGAGACATGACACACACATATGCCATCCAAAACTTGACTGTTCCAGATTGAGTATGTCGAAGTATGGGCGAGTGTACGGGGATCTACGCACCCAGGCTCTAATGTTTGCTAAGCAAGGCAACAAAGGTTATTTTTCTAAGAGTGCGATTTGAATAGAAGGCTGCAACTGCATGACCAAGAAATATTTCAAACACAACGACAAAAATATATTTCAATATACACTAGACAAAAGGTACACGATAAATATATATATATATATATATATATATATATATATATATATATATGTGCGTGTGTGTGTGTATACACGAATAAGACAGAATTAGGTTCCGAATACTGATTAGATAACCAGGGTCATCAAATGATTATAATGGGAGATTTGGGGTGGTGAGAGATTCAGTTCCTGAAGTTACGATTGTGATGTCTAGCTCTTCCATGGCTTGCGACCGTCACTAAACACTTCTCAGGAGAGAGCGTCGTTCAAGCGAACCACCGTTCGTCAAAGTGTCGTCTACCCGAATCTGCGAGTAATAGTTAAGAGGGCGCATATATAACCGGCTTTCGCCAAAGCAGAGAGAAGGAGAAGGACCTTCTCGAACCTTCATTATCGGCAGGGGCAACAGAGCGTCTCCTTACGGTAATGTGTAAGAGGCCGGGATAAGCGGCTCTAAAAGAACAACCAGCGGCTGGAGCCATAAAAGTTGTCTCAAGGCAAACCTACAAATAGACGAATAATCTCCTGAAAGTGACGGAGGGAAGATTAAGACGGTGCGGATATAACCTTCATTCACAGCGTCATGCCTCGGTGTGAATTTCTCAGTGAATGGGCGGAAAGTCCCAAAAGGGTTAAGGCGAGGAAGGGGGTGTAACGCCTCACTTTCTCTGCCAAAGTAATATCTTAGGGGGTCTGGAAATATTACTATTTTAGTGGGCCCCTCTACACTCCTCCCTATCTAAAGACATTTTGACAGCAAAGAAAACATTAGGGCAAAAAAATTTCTACAACTAATTTCATCAAGAGGGCAACTAATACAGCTACAATTTTAACGTTTTGCAAACAGAAAAAATATAACAGTACACGAGATTTACACATGTGTAACCAAAGAAAACCTACTCTATACATACGCGCACACAACATCAAAAAAAGAAAAAGAAACTAGCATTTACAAAATGAGTCAAACACGAATTTTGCTTTACACTCCGGTTGTTGGAGAGGAGTCTTCTATTAGATTCCTACTCAAGCTATCGGCTAGGTAGTTGTCGGTGCCTTTAGCATACAAGACCCAAAATTGGTACTCAAAAAGTAATAGGTACCAACGCATTAAACGGCTATTTTGTCTCTTACAGTTTTGTAGGTACGCCATGGGTTTGTGATCGCTTTCGACAGTAAATTCTTTACCTATTAGAAACCTCCTAAACTTCTGAATAGAGCACACTATGCCTAAAGCTATGACCTTTATGGTGGCATACCCATTTTCGCGAGCGGACAGATTCCTACTAACATATCCTACTGGGTATCTCACTCCATCTTCGTCATATTGGACGAGGGCACAAACTAGACCATCCTGGGAGGCATCGGTACTAAACCCGAATGTTTTATTAAGATTTGGAAATCTCAAAATAGAGGTAGAGATTAGTTTGTCCTTTAACTCGTAGAAGAGATCTACCACGGAATGGGTCTAATTGACTGAATCGGGGGTGTTTCTTAAGCATGTCGTTAAGGGGCTAGGCTATGGCAGCGAAATTCGGCAAAACGACGATAGAAGGACACGCATCCCAAAATGGAACGAAACTGTTTCTTCGTTCGGGCGAGCTGCATTTCTGAGATAGCCTTTACCTTTTCATCCTGGGAAATCATTTCATTCCTACCGAGGTAAAAGCCAAGGTAGTTAATAGTGACATAGACGAAGTTACACTTTGTCGGGTCTACCGTGAACCCGTGTAGGCGTAACCGGGATAGAAGCGCACACAGAGACTGTCCCTGTTGGTCGTAGGTACGAGTAGCGCCGTAAACGTGTTCAAAATAAAAAGTCACATTCGATAGGCCATCTAACAACCGGCTGATGATCCGGTTATATCTTCTACATACAGTTACCAACACAAAAGAAATCCGAGTAAACTGAAATAACCTTTTTAAAGTAGCGAAAGCAGTAAAGCATTTTGATCGCTCTGAAAGCGGTACTTGGTGATAGGCTTTGCAGTGGTCAATCTTGGAGATGAATTTTGCATCTTCGAGGGCATGAAGACTTTGGTCGATTAGGGGTATCAGTTCAACGTCAAACTGTGTAACCACGTTTAATTTTCGAAAATCGACGCACATCCTAAACGACTTATCAGGCTTCCTAATCATGACAATGGGGTAGCAAAAATCTAACGACGAGGGTTCTATTATTCCTAATTTTAATAAGTTATCGATCTTTGTATTGAAAGTCGGCTGTAAATATACAGGTATGGAAAAAGACTTGGTTTTTATCGCATCATAAGGAGTAAGGACAATTTCATGTATAAATTGGGTTCAGTAACCTGGGAATCCGAAATGACGTTGGGAAAGTCTTCAAATAAGGCAAGCAATTGAGCCCTCTCATTAGGAGCGAGATTGGGGTTTACGTCAGAGTCGGAGTTAGGCTTCGATTATGGGGAAGGAAAGGACGGCAGGGGTTACTCATCGTCTGCTTCTACGCACACCGTTTGGACCAGACACAAGGGTTCAACGGTATAGGCGGCTTTGAGGACGGCTTCTTCGTCGAGGGCGACTACGTTATTTAGGAAAGCTCTGCGGGGGTATTTTTTTAGGAGGTTGACGTGGTTAATTTTATTAACAGAGAGAGTTTCAATTAAGTAAGCCACCGGACCGCAGGGTTTTATAACGGGAAAAGGCCCTTTCAGGTGGGAGAGGAGCTTATTTGCTTCGGAGGGAAGTAAGAGCAATAATTCGTCACCTGGTTTGAACAAACGCACCTTTGATTTTAGGTCGAAGTAGGTGTAGTATTTTTCCAAGTTTACATCTGCCTTCCGGAGAGCGATGTCCGCACATTTTTCTAACCGGGTACGCAAGGCTGAAACATACGCGTAAGAGGATTTAATTTCTCATCCATTCTAGGATTGGACCACAATTTTTTCAAAATGCTCATCGGTTATCGGACGTTACGTCCATTTAACAGATCAAATGGAGCAAACCCAAAAGTTTTATGCGGGACTTTGAACCAAGCAAATAACGCTACGGGGAAGTAGCGGTGCCACACTTGGGGCTGGTCGAGGCACACCTTCTCGAAATTTATTTTGAGGGTGCCGTTTAATTTTTCGCACATTCCGTTAGCGTAAGGGTGCCAGGGCGTCGTGAAGAGGGGCTTGTTGAAAACGAGTTTACCGACATACTCCATGAATTCAGAGGTAAATTGACATCCTCAGTCGGATAAGATCTACTTTGGGAACCCTAATCGCGAAAAGATTAAGATTAAAGCCTCTGCCCAATAAATGCTATCAATCTTCTTCATGGGGATAGACTCTGGAAAACGGGTGGTGCAATCGTCGAGGGTTGAAATGTAGGAGTGTACGAATTAAGCCTATTAGGTCGATTGATACCCGGGCAAAGGGCTCGGCCACTCCCGGCTTTTTCGGAAGGGGACAGGTGCTATACGCCCTTTGGAGATGACCTTCTAGCAAAGGTCACAGGACTTGCAGAAGTCGATAATTTCTTTAGATGCGCCTGGCCAAAGAAATATTTGAATACTCGCTTGGCCGTTTTGTTATGGCCAAAATGTCCGTCCATTAAGCCATCGTGAGCCATCTTTAGAACAGGTTTGATAGACGTTCTCGGCACACAGAAGAACGGTATAATAAAGCGTCCTTCGCGGTTTACATGATATTCCGTTTGCCTCGCACCGTTTCAGTCTCCTTCTTCCTTGCTTTTTCCCACACGGGTTGTAATGTAGGAAAATTCTTCTGCGTCTCAGCAAATTGAACGTTGGTGGTGAGGTAAACGTATGGGGACAATAGGGGTACCGGAAGCGATACTTTTTTCTGGCTGAGAAATTAGGTTTGGTAGAGTTGTGCGCTCTGTCAGATAAGCATGGAGCAGGATTATATCGGGGCAGTGACCACATCGGCCCATTCGGTGAACTACTGGCACTGAATATGGCACCATAGCACTGGAAACCTAGTGGCACGACCTAAAAACTCATGTAGCAAAGCGAACCTGTTATGCTGGGGGCTTAAGGTGGGTAGTAGTTTATCGGATACTACTAGACAGGTGTAACCTGTATCTCTATCAAAAGGTAACATAAGCAACAATTTACTGGGCAATTTTCAAACTAGAACCCACCAGGAGAACTCTTATTCAACAGGAAATTTACCTATTGATCCAAGGGAGATGGAGCAGGGAAGGCTGGTGAGGTGACTGGTGGCTTAGGCGTGGGGGCAGCAGAGATTTAGGGGACCTGTTAACTCGACCAGGTCCTCAGTTGAGAATTTTGGAGGCAATTGTAACTTAAGTGCCCAGGAGTTCCACACGTAAAGCATACAATTGGTCTACGGGGGTATTTGCCAGGCATGGAGAAAAGTCCGGGAGGCTTCACATCATTTTGTTCTCCTGGCGTGTGAGTCTTGTACTTGCTCGGTGCTTGCCGTTGTTGCCTTTGGATAGGCATCTGTTTAACCAAAACTTGTGTTTAGGGAGGGAAGATGGTTTTTCTTGACTTCCTTGGAGTAGAGGTCGTGACTGGAAGTGTGAAGTTCGGCTTCTTCCACACACTCAATTGATCCCTTAGAATGAAGTCGATTAGTAATTCATAATCATTAGATACTTGGGCGGAATCCAGCCAGAACTGAAAGTTACGCAGAAGCATGAATCAAAATTGTTTGTATGTGTGGCCTTGCTGTATTCGTGCGGAGCGGAATCTAACCCTATAAAATTCTCGATTTATGTTAATAGTAGAAAAAAGTTCTGCCTTTAGGGTTGAATAATTAAGGGTGGCCTCTGAAAGAACTGAAATGGATATGTCCCGAAGACAAGGTTTCAGGAATGGAAGTAGCCGGGCGACATCATCTGATTCTAAGTCCCAATTGTTGACTTCTAAGATCTTCACGAAGTGCTTTGCATAGGAGCAAAAATCTTCTCCATCCTTGTATGCGGTGAGTTTTAGTGAGGGCATTTGAGCCTTTTCATTTTGAGATCCTACGGAGTTTATCGCCACTTGGTTACGGCTTATCTCTCTCTGGTGCTGCCTAATTCATTCTCTCTCTTTTGCTTCTATCTGCGCTTTCCTCTCTTTTACTCCTTTCTGTATTTTACTTTCTTCGGCTTATATCTGTGCTTTTATTTCTTCGGCTTCTGCTTCTGCTTCTTTCTGTGCGTTTCTTTTCGCACGTTCGTTAAGTTCCATTTCCTGCACGTAAGCGATTAACCCTTTTCCAGATAAGCCTAACATCTGCCCTTGTTTATGAAAACGATCGAATGAAGACACCCCGGATACGCTACTTTTGACTTTGCACACCAAACACAACCAAAGCAATTGATGCTTTACCCACAAAAATATAAACTCTACTAACGACAATATTATTAAAAATTCCTGCTAAAAATCGGGCGAAGTCACACAAAAAATGTAACGAGGGAATCTGACTCAAGACACAAAAATGACGTTTACTATTAACGCTTAACTAGTATCTTCTTTTAAGGAACTAAGCAAACTGTGGACACACCACAAAAGAATGAGCTTAAAAATTGGTCAATACCTGTCAATTAAAAAAAAATTGTCCTAATATATTGGTGTTCAAATAATCTTGGCAATGCAGCTGCTATTAATTGAACTTAATGCTTCAAATCAAGTAGAGCTGATTCTTCAACGTACCCAAAACCTGACTCCAAATTATATACATATATATATATATATATATATATATATATCTTTATATCGAATTATGGCCAACTGTACGGGAAAATATGCACACAGGCTCTAAGGTCGGCTAAGAAAGGCAACAAAGGTTATTGTTTTAAGAGTGCGATTTGAATAGTTTGCTGCTGCTGCGTGACCAAGGAATATTTCAAACACAACGACAAAAATAGATTTTAATATACAGTAGCATAATGGTACACAATAAATATATATACGAATATGTATACACGAATAAGACAGAATTAGGTTGCGAATACTGTTTGGATAACTAGGGTCATTAAATGATTATAATGGGAGATTTGGGGTAGTGATAAATTCGGTTCCTTTGAACCTCGAGAGTAAAGCGGGGCAAACTTAGGAGGGAAGGGGGTGAGCTTGATTACTCACGGGTGTAGACGGGAACCCAAAGAGGGTGATAATACGTTTTCCAAACTCTGATTCAGTGAAATGCGGGCATCTTCTACTCTGGATTGAGTGAGCTATTGGGCCTCTTTTCCCAAAGAGGTCACTAGAAGAACTTCGGAGGACGGCTTCTCCAATCCTTGATCCGAAGGTGGTTGAGAATGGCTGACGTTGCCTCAAGAGACTTCTCTGTGACCCGAAAAAACGAGTGTAATGTCCAGCTCTTCTGTAGCCTGCGACCATTACTAAACACTTCTCGAGCGAGAGCGTCGTTCAAGCGAACCTCCTTTCGGGAAAGGTCGTTAACCTGAATCTGCGGGTAATCGTTGAGAGGGCACATATATACCCGGATGTCTCCAAACCAAGGACAGGGAGAAGGACCTTCTCTACATTTTTTTATCGTCCAGGGCAACAGAGCATGTCCTTCCGGAAATTTCTAAGGGGATGGGATCAGCGGGTCTGAAAGAACGACTAGTGGCTGGAGCCATAAAAGTTGTCTCGAGGCAAACCTACAAATAGACAAATAATCTCCCGACTCGGAGGGAGGGAAAATTAAGACGGCGTGAGATAGCCTTCAATCACAGCATCATGCCTCGGTCTGAATTTCTCACTGGCTGGGCGGAAAGTCCCAAAAGTGTAAAGTCGAAGAAGGGGGTGGTGAATAACGGGTCGCTTTCTTTCCCAAAGTAATATCTTTGGGGGTGTGAAAATATTACTATTTTAGTGGGCCCCTCTACACAGTATATATAGCAGAATTACACTAGCTGTAATCACACTACTCCTCTGCATTAAATTGGGTGTCAACGATTTCCTTTTAATCATAAAATGCCCTTACCTTTCTAAGCCTTGCGGGACGTCGTTGCGTATCTGAAAAAACCACAATCAATCACCACTCACCCATCCTCTCCATTCCTGCCCCTGCCCCCCCTCCCCTTACAAGAACATTCGCCGCCACTGCAGGCTCATGAGACCACACAACACTGCACCCTACTCTCTATAACCCACGCTACTTCACTCATCCCCATATCCCAACCCAACCCAACACCTACACTGACCCCAACTCCCACTAAACACAAAACACCAGCTCAAAGACACAATTGGTCAGCATGCTTTCTTCGGTGGAAAGGAAACATGTCTTAGGGAGACTTGCCTATGCGGCAACATCTTAAACGCTCTATATCCTGAAAACGGACTCAGGTAAATTTCTTTCTTCGAGAAGCTGTTTGCCCTAATATACGAACATAAACACAAGAGGCCCGCACCCCCCACCTAAAGCCGTGAGGACGTACACACACAACCACTACACGCCTCACTAGAGAACCACCACTACAACCGACCCAGCTCCCACGGTTCCTTGCTCAGCTCTACCATGCCTCATCTGATCCAACCTTATTTGCCACTAATCCCACCCCGGTCTCCCTTGCATCTTCCCTTCATCCTATTTTCTTCCCTTCTCCTTACATTGGCCCTACTGTATCCACCCCACGCCATACTCTTCCTGGCCTGGCCTTCTTCCCACTGCCCACTCATCTCTTTCTTCCTCCCTACTCCCCATTTCACTGATCCCAACTCTCCTTCATCTGTGTTCAACTCCCCTCTCTAACCCTACCGTCTCCAGCCTTCTTCTACTGTCTTCTAGCCTACTTCCACTACATCCAACCCTCTTCTTCTGTCTCCACGCTCCCTTTTGCTGTTTCAAACGCTCCTCTCATTGTGCCCCCTACTCTTGCTTCATCTCACACAATAACATAAAACCACCACAATAAAACTGCACGTACTATATGATGGCATCCAAATATACATGATTGTCTCATTATCACCTATAAATACACCCATACCCCTCTTCTTTGACTACAACAACACAAGCTACGGAGAGTTTAAAAGAAACAACCGAGAACACACCACACAACCTCAAATGGCACACAGCACTAATTTTAATCACATAGACGAATACTGGTGTACATTCATGGACACGATAGACACAGCTGGAAACCTGCACACAACATGCTAAACCTTCACTTACATAAAACACTTCACAAAGAATTATCTCAAATATAACAACCACTACAACAGAGGAGCACGACAAAAAAAACATTACACGCCTACGAGCCAGCATCCTAAAGTGTTTTCCTTTTAAACTCGAACCACCAGTAGTATGGGGATCCTGAATCACGGATGGCACTCGTTGCAATAAACCTTCCTTTTTCTGGCTGCACGTAATGAGATTGTTGGGTACAGACCCAGCTAAACCCTTCAAATTTAAACATTACGACATCCTTGAAGCATTTAGATCCTATTGGAACAAGGTACACACTCATAACTCGCCCAAAACAAACATACATACCTCAGAGCTCTTCCAAAAATTCCAGCAATGAGGTCGAATCCACGCTCACGAACTTGGGCCCACCCGATTGGTAAGAATTTAAATGCTCGATAATACCCAATTAACTACTCATATCAGCGTTGGGGAAACAAACATTGCACCCAAACAACACCCAAACACCCAGCTGGCATTCTGGTGTACTAGCCAAAATAACCCCACCTCCCTGCAAACATTTATCTTACCTTCGCAATCCTAATCAACGCCTCACTCACCTAGGGACACTTCTGACATACATTCAAAATCTCACACAACATATTTTTACAGAAGAAAAATAAAGACCCAAAACACCTACAACTACAGATCTATTGCGCTGTTAGAACACTTAGGCAAAATACTCGAGGGTAATGTTAACAGCCGTCTCCAAGGTTTCCTGGAAGAGACTAACTGGTTTCCCGATGACAATATAGGTTCAGAAGGGGCTGGTCCACTCAAACTGTTGTGAACATCTTTATTACATCAAGCAAAAAATACGACAAGAAAAACAAAAGACACACTCTATCAGTAATGACCTTAAGATGGCCTTCGATATTGTGTACCCAACAATACGGAGCTCCCTCTCTATACCAGAATGTTTCTTTCTCAGTACCTCACAAACCGTACCTTACAATACAACATCATCACATGATATCTATTCGAACTACGTTTAGGCGTACCACAGGATAACGTAATGACACCCATATTATACATAATGTATGCAAATAACACCCCAGGCCCACACGAACACTGTAGACACACATACACGGTGTCGTTTGCCAATGAAGAGACAATTTTTGTCTGCGGCCGTGGAACAGAAAAAATCGCACGCCAGGCACACATAAAAGTAGATGAAAAGACAAATATCGAATCGTTAGAATACACAGGTGAGACTTTATAACGCAATCGATCATTACATGCATAAACTACTGATAGGCCCACAGACACTAAACCTTAAGCACCCTGACCCACCCAATAATTTTTAAGGAGCTCATCTGGCGACTGTCTACTAGGGCAAAAGTCTCCGTAATCACCCCTGACCCAACAAGACTCACAAACACACCTCATGCAATAATCCTAGGGGCAACACATAAACAAGCAAAGTTAAACAAAACACAAACAAGAAACTGCGTAGGCTTTACCGTACCAGCCAGAAAATACAAATATATCTATACAATACACTAATCAGGACACTCCTTACATACGACCCAATAACAATCGTAGCTGCCAGTGATATTTGGCAGGGAAAAGCAACCCGGATTCCGAACTTTGCTCTAAGGTGTGGATATCACTCTCCTTTCTACATATCAATTGCCACATTACACAAAAATATAAACTTAAACCACTCAACACATAGGCCCACAACTTCCTAACAAGAAAGTTGAGGAAACACGCTAGAGACCCCACATGCACAATATTACACGAAAGACAATAAATAACCTGCGATGGAACGAAACCAATACCTTTGCATAGAGAAGTTAGAGTATCATGAATGGTGTTATTCCATGTACGCATGTACTTCTTTCTTTCCATCTCCCATCCTTCTAACAGCCCAGTTGTATAAATACTTCCCAAAAACACACAAAAATACCACACTGACTGGTTATCTCTCACTTTACCCTATAAGTATATTACCAATCCTTTTCCTCTACAATTACATGAACTATTCTGGTATTCATAGTGATGCCTCTTTGATCTTTCTATTCATATATTATCGTATCGTAGGAATTTAAATAAATGAAATTTATATTCAAGAAATATATTTCAATTCGTTTGCGCGCGTTTTCAAAATCAGTAAAGGAAAATACTTGTTCCACGTTGAAATTTTTGTGTTGAATCTTCTATATCTATTAACTGAAACGTTAGAGCAGTGCAAAAGTATAATCAAGGCAAAAATGAAGTAGTGAAATACAAGTGATTAAAGTAAAGTGCTATGAATCAGCAGACTAGAGTAGAAAGACAAAAACAAGGTAGATTGAATGTTCTGATTTATCTTATACCTATACACCCTGCATACTCTAAACATGTAAAAGTGAGGTGGGAGGATGGATTGGGAGAGGAAAAAAAAGATTGCCCCTACGGATAGTTAGGGATAGGATTAAACTAGGAAGGGAAAAGTGACGAAGTAGTTAACGCAAAATTGAATGTTACCGTTAATAGGCTCATTGACCCCAATCAAGGTAAAGTGGTAATGTCGGAGGGAGATCGGCCTGGAGCCTGATAAACTACATGAGATCTTAGCTCATAGGACATTTATTTGTAAACAAATAGATCATTACATAGGAAAGAATTGGGTAGAGGATATAATCAACGAAGTGGAGGAGAAGAAGACTTGAGCAAAGATGACTGAGGTGATCAAGTTTGGTAGATGTCACATTCTGTTAGAGAGGCCAAACAAGAAGACATCATAGCATTCAATATAAGAATCATTCTCTCACACACAAATCTGTCTTAATTGATACCTAATCGACGATCATGGCACTAGACAATTTAGGAAGAAAATTGCTGAGATTGTAATCAAGTGGGGCATCGGTTTAGAGAGTGCAGAAGTGAGGAAAATAAGTGCCCTAACTGCCAAGGCCCACAATTGATTATGACTATGAGTTGCAATGCTAAAAGACAAATTATAAAAAAAATAAGAAAGAAAGGGAAATTTCAGAATAAAAAAGCCAGAAAAACCTGACATAAGAAAAAGGAACAAAAACAGCCTGACAAGAAGTTCCAGGTTTCTAAGCAATACCATCACCCGCGCAGAATCGCGTGCCATATCACAGGGGCAAAATTGAAGGCATGAAAATCATAGCAATGTTAATGTACCCCCATATCGCAAATATTGCAAACATGTAGTGCTTCTCGAAGGAACATAAAGGTATGAAGAGAACGTTGTTGTTTTCGAATAACCACCCTTCAAGTGAATTACCTCAAAATAAATCATCGATGTCGAAGTGTTTGAGGTAGAGTCAAAAAAGCGGTGGAAGTACAGCGTCAGAAGTTACTAAGAAACAAGACAAGAAGTAAAAAGCAAGAAGAAGAATGCTACGAAGAAAGACTCCACCTTAGAAGCATCCACTTCAGAATCCGAGAGTGAGAAATGTCTTGAGGAAGTAGTTCCATGGGAAGCTAAGGACGGTAAAGACAGTGACATAATGGTCCTTAAAAAAGTGGTCTCAGCAATGAAGCGGAAAATATAATAAGGTGTTGAATAAGGCATTGCTTGCGTAATAGAAGGTGGATTTACATCTCTACACCACTCTCGAGAACGAGTTTCCAAAGGATATGGACACTGTGCGAATAATAGATGGCTTAGTCAACAGGAAGTTCAAGTGGTCTTACCAATCTGAATACCCGTCGGATGTTATCCAGAGATCTCTACCTCTAGGATGTTCACGGGTAACAGCGGATATATGTCTTCTCCTAAGGACGGAGAACTTCAGGAAGTTAAAGAACATGCAAAGGTAGAAGTTTAGAGTGTAGATAAGAAAAGATTAATGGATACTACATTTAATAAACTGTAAATAGTTGAAGTGAACATAAATGTTGGGATATGAGAAGATAAACTATTTCTGGAATCTGTTACTAAGGGTGAACCCTGATATAGGATTGATTTTCGAACACAAAGTAAGGATAGAGAAGTATGACTCAAATCTGCAGAAATCTTATATATCCACGAGAAAAGACACTCCAATGAGAGGTTAGATTAGCTGCTAAGAAAAATATTGGGCATAAAGAGTTGGAAAAGTTAGAAGAAAGTTATACGTTAAGAGAGTTGTATACCCATAGGAGAGCATTGGAGGTAGTCGGGTGTATCAACCACAGAGAAGAAATCATTTGCCCCTCCATAACTTCTTTAGGGTATTCGAAAGGAACACTCCGGTGATTTTCCTTAACGAGTTCTATGCGAACTCCGGACATCCAGGGTATTATACCTTAGAGAATAGGATGGGGAAAATCTTGGATCTATTGATTTACATGGCTATATTGGTACGATCTGGGTTTGAGTTTCCAACATTAAGGACGGAAAGCTCAGCAATATCGCCAGATATAATTAAAACCAGTATGAATTTCTACTAAAACATGTATGTCCAACCGGATCATTTGGTCCATAAGGAAAGCAATTCCATTACGGTTTTGCTGGTACTTGGTCCAATTCAAGTCCCATGCCTGGTCAGTAAAGAATATGCGAAGGCTGATTGGGGCAAATTGCGACATGTGGTGGGGGATTATCGGCCTCCAGTGGGTAGTGAAAAGGTATAGTAGTAAAAGATATCGAGCAGGAAATAAAAATAATAGAGGTTAAATTAAGGCAACGGGGAACAATCCAGGTTCAAAAAATGTCACCTGAAATAACAATGCCTCTGCAAGAATACGAAGAATTAAGCAACTTACGTGTGGTATAGGACCAAAACCTAACTTAGACCTAAAGAAACTTGTGGTCCAAAGTGAAAAGAAAAATACTGAGATTGAGGAAAGCGAAAATGTAGTACGATCTGATTGATAGGCTAGACAGAAAACGGAACCTGAGACTATTCTAGCATTTAATCAAAAAACTGCAAGACAGGAACTATTCAGGAATCATTGGAGCCAGGTATTTGATATCACGCTAGAGGATAATGCAAACATTAATGCGGACCATGAACCTAGGATTATAAAAAAACTAAACCCGTAACTGGGTGAGACCTATCGGGTAAACGAGAACCCTCTTTATACTGCGGTTGAGGAAGGTAACGAAGGCGGTGGTATGATAAATATTGATGAAATAGTAACGGTATTTCAAGCCTTAATTAGAAATCATCCGAGCCATATAGACTGATTCGAGAGAGCATAAAGTGAGCTACCGAACAACGTTTTTCAAGAGTTGTTGGAAATTTTTCATGCAAGTTGGAACATCGGCTACTTCTCAGACAGAATCAAAGTGGCCAAAATGGTATTTGTGCCCAAACCGTGTAAGTCGCCTAATTTTCTAGGCCAGGTTTGAATAAAAAGTGTCTACAACAGATTGTTGAATGAACTATAGACAAACCGTAAGTTTAATCCTCAACAATAAGTATTCAGGAGAAAATAAAGAACAAAGAGGGTATCATCGTTGATAACAGAGAAACTGGCTAAAACAAAAAATGAGGATAAGATAGTTGATTTAGTGGCGCGTGACGTGCAAATTTGGATTCCACATTTCATAAACTTCCCTAAGTGGTTGAACCCTGTTTCTATATCTTCTTCTTGACCTAGCATCATCAAAGCGCAAAAACTTTTAGAATCTGCTGAAATCTTTGTCTACTCAGAATCTTGTTGAATATTGGATGTCTATCTTCCAGGCTCCAAAGTTGAATAATATTTTCATTTTTTGATTTGTAATCACATACGAGAAGAATTAACCCAATAAACTTCTTCAGCTCATTTGCATCTAGCTCTCTCCATGCTTCTTTATATACTGTCTTTCCCTGAGCATTAGTCGATTTAAGGATTACTTCAAGTAAGTTATGGCGCAAGAAAAGTGTAAAAGACGTATTAGCTGAATCACAGGATTTTTTCGCAAACGAGAGGGAGCAGTTTCTTGTTTCAAAATATTGTGAGAAGAAGCCCTACCTGCTGAATGTCTTTGCGTTTCAGTAAACTAAACTTCACCTTTGTCTTTAGAATAATATTGTTTACTCATACAAGAAGTTGAATTATCATTATTTTGTATATCATTATCGTACTAGTCAGAGTCTGAATCTACATATAATGTTAAGCCGATCACTTTAACAATCATCATCAGCGAAGAAATGGGCTCTCATTATCACTTACTTCCAACTCATCATCTGAGTCGTCGAATACTTGTGTAACTTCTTCTGGGTTTGGCTTTTTTAACTTTGACGTTGTAGAAAGACAAAACTAAGAGCACTAAATTTATGAGTAAACTAAAATAATATTAGCCCTCTCCCGCCCTTTTATACTATGTGTCAGAGGATGCAATATTAGAGATGGCATTGCCTCATCTAAAACAAGTATAAGATGATGCAATAGTGGGGATATTGGATCATAAATTTTAACTGTGAATTGAATAAAACTTTCAAAACCATTATATAATAAGTTAAATTAAAAAAAGATATATTTATCCTTGATTTGAAGGTGAATGTTCACGTTATTACTCCATATTTTTTTCATTTCAGAATTTTTTCGAATTAGGTCCAATGGACCCATATGGTAATTGGAGGTAAAACATCAAATTTCTCTTCTATTTAATTTCTAAAGATAGTTTTCTTGATATGAAAGATCCTTATGTAAAAATAAAAGTCACTAAAAATCATTGCGATTGAAAAAAAAACAAGTTTGTAGAATTTTGCGGTGGGGACCCAGAATTCGTGGAACGTCTCTTTTATGCAGGGATATTTTTGATGAAAAGAGGTGTTGCGAGATACCCGTCCATAGTGGGGCACACGGTCCCTCGAATCACTCCAGACCCTCTTGATATTTTTAATCTTGGCTCCAGTGTCGCTAACAAAATATTTACAGCAACGGGGAAAAACATCTTTAGTAACTGTTACTTCAGTTTTACAATTAGGCCACTCGGTCATTCCTTTTAGTAACTGATGGCTTGCTAAAAACTTGTTAAATTTCTCGAGATCACTGAAAATCACACTTAGATGATGGACCGATATTAAAGATACACCGATGCGTAACGCTTGCAGTGAGAATTTTATGAGACACAATTAATTGTTTGCATAAAAGCCACCCAAAATTCCAAAGAAATACAAAATATATATAAAAAAAGATTTTTTAAAAACTTCGTTTCGGCGAACACAACACTTCTTTGTGAAGAGGAAAAGTTATTTTATTCATTACGAAAAAAAACTACGTCAAAAGACAAAATAGTGGTAGGCGTAGAGGATTTAGAATCGATCGATAATAAACTTCACAATAAAACAAACAAAATAAACATATTTTCCCCATCTTTACAAACATGAAGTAAAGCTTAGGAAAAATAAACGTTTGGCAATAACTTCATAACTATACGGCCAATTCTCCGAAATTTGAAACCCTTATGTAGTTTTATATTCACTTTCGAAGCCAAGGTACTCTCGAGGTTAGTCCGGGAATTATTCAAAGTTTTGAAGGTCGTAAGATCATAAATCAAAATAAGTGAGAGCAAGCGACTTTTGATAAAAGCTCTTTTTTTCAGAAAAGTTCTCTATGTTATTTAAGATACAAATAAAAGTAAAGTTTCAGATTTTCTTTATTATTTTATCTCTGGTTGATATTTAAACTTAAAGTAGCTAGAAAATGAGATTTTCTTTTATTCTTTTCTATCAATTTTAAAACTCAGCATGAAACATTTTAATCTTTATCATAATTTAAATTTAAATACAAATACTTAATTTTATTTAAACTCTGACAGTTTTCAGATCTGTATTTTTTTCAGCTGTTATGAACAATCTACACAACCTCTGTTTTCATTTATCTGCAATTGATAAAATGACGGAGAAATTCATTTGAATAATGTATGCGCAAACCAATGTTTCAAGTAGAATTATAAAAGAACGAAAATATTACATGATAATAATTTTAAAGCTGATCAAATATCATATTATTTTTATTTTAATGTAGCTACCACTTTTCTACCACTAATAATAATACTCTTACTGCCAATAGAACAATTACTGCCTATACTGAGGAGCAAATTTCGCTCGTTGGTGGATGGGGCTGGATTATCCGGTATTTCCTGCACCTATAGATCTTCAGATCTCTCTCTTTGCAATATAACCGACATCCAGGAAATTGAACCGACAATTTAAACAACTCTAGCCGAGACAATGTTGGAATACGTCAATGGTGAGTTGGGGAAACATACAAAGCCAGGTTGCAGTGAATAGAAATAGCATCTAGTTTATTTGTAAGTAAATATACCCTCCAAACAATTCAATTCACATCAAATAATAATCTATTAAATTGTCACTGAACGATATTTAGCATAATTTTGGCATATCCATTTGAGTAAACTGTGAAGTTGCTACAATCAGCAAATCTGCTGAATTCCTTTCAGAAGATGCGAATTTAATATATTGTTATCCTTTGATCAGAGATGGAGTGTTGGAATATATATAGTTATAAATGTTCATTGTAGGACATTTACCAATGAAATATATCAACTTTATTGATTATTTACTTTATTAAAGTATTTCAAGCATTAATGTCGAAACCTATTGACAAGATTTTTTTCAAAAGAGGTTTGCCAAATTTCCCCAAATCTTGCCTTTTCCAAGCTTGTTGGTTTTATATTTGTTTATTTCTGTAAAATCATGGATATCTCAAAATATTCGCCGTAACATTTGGCTAATGTTTATTTTTTACCATTGTAAATAATTTTCTAACCTATGTGAAGAAAAATATTAGGCATTGGCAAGACAGCACAGTAAAACCTAGCGGCAGTTATACAAATCTATTGGAGGATATATAAAATAGATATAAATAAATATATCGTAGTTCATTTAATATTTTCCGAAACATTTTGAAAATGTGACAACACTAATATGGGCATCTGTACAATAGGTAATCTTTAAGAATTAATGTCAACAAGATCTAACAAGACAGAGAAAACAGCAGTTGGCCATCGGTGAGGACTAAATTTCACTACCTGCTGCCATGCCATTTGGTCTGCAATGTAAGCTCTGTATTTGGTTTCATTACAGGAAAATATTGACTTTTGATTCCTTTTGGTGAATTATTGTCTATTGTAATGGACCCCCGAAGAGGAGTTGGCAGGGACTTAATTTTTTCGAGAAATATGAGTGAATGCGAGTTCATTGACGATCTGAATAATAAGGAGGTGTTCACAATTAACGAAAATCCAAACGTGGAATTTGCCACAAAATTAGTAGAAATTACTTTTTGTATCGATTAGTCAACGCATGAAATCGACTGACCACTTAATAACATTGCCTAAAGTTATGGAGTCCCATGTATCTATGCAAATAGATAAGCAAACGTGCACATTTCCTCGTTTGGGCCGTATGAACTCTAGAGCTTCCCTACACCCTTGTTAGTCTTTGTACTTGTGAACCTTTGTGCAATACAAAGAGGCCTGCCTTTTTGAGATAGTGAAAGTACTATTCTTCCCTTGTTTGCTGTAGCAACATAATTGAAATTTGCTTTCTTCAACTCTTTATGCAATTTTATAAAACATATTGCCCCTCTCCCCAGGAGATACTACTGCTTTTAGCTGAATATGGTTCAGTAAGCTTGATGTCAACACGTTTAACTGATCTTTGTTTAGGTTGTCGAGTTTGAATTTTACTTAAATATTGGGGTCAAAATAAGCCATCCCTAAAATTGAAACAAATTTTTATGTTATTTTGATGTGTACAGAATAAATTGGCAACTAGCTTTGGATGGCTGGGGATAGGTGGTGTTGTTTAGCACGGTCAATGTTCGCCAGGATCAGATCAAATAGAGGAATTTTCTATCAATATATTTGAATATTCTGATACAAAAGCAAATTGATTTGATTGAAGGCGTGCAGGTTTCGGTAGGATGAGACATTCCTCTTTTGTAGCGTATATGAGGTTCCCTGACTGGATAATGAAATCTACATATAGATCAGAAAGTCAATCGCTTGTTTAGCCCGAAGGAACCAAGGGGTTAGTCCTCTTTAGTGGGTGTTGGGCCTGTTAATGATTTTGTAGCCATTCAACGATAGTGAAATTCTTCGTGACCAGTGAGAGGGGAAGAAAATGATAGCGGTGTCGTGATTGTCTATGTGCACTATTTTGCGTGTGAAGTTACCTATTCCTGCGGGGAAATTATCAGCGTATCTGCCACTAGGAGGCCAGATCGTGGCGCCGCTGAATGTTTTATGTCAGTTTCTGTGGGATCGATCCCGAGCTTCGATGTTGGAAAACCAACGCCGTATCCACAAGGCCCAACAAAGCTCTTGCCATTCTTGGTTGTTCGTATAACCTAACATAAACTTTTACGTCCTTCACCATTTTCTCCCTAGCCTTTTCCTCCTCCCGCCAGCTTTCACTTCGACCATTCGCCGCCACCACCTTTACTTCCCTTCCGTTCGTCCTTGAAGGCAATTTCTCTAGCGTCATTTGAGCGGGGTTTTTTTTCCACCCTTTAATTTTGAACTTTAATAATTTTACGCTCTAGTTCTATAAATTCCGGTAATTAATTGATAGGTATTTCTCAAGGACTATCATTACTAGTCTTCATTCTTTTATTTTGGTATATAGCTCAATATGACGAAAGATATGTCTATATATCAAAACTGGGATAAGTATCTAAACATCGTTTTGCATAATTTGCATAATCTTTGACTCGTAATTTACAGTCAAATTTGAGCCATTATTTGAATTTTGGTACATATGTTCAGACTTTTTTTCATTTGTTTCTGTTTCTTCAAAAGGAAAAGATTCTTTTTTTGGAATTCTTCTCTTGAATTGATAAAATTAAGTTGGGTTTCTGTTCGCTACTTTAAATATTTTTTCTTGCTGATTGGATACTTCAAAAAAATAACACTGCTCAGGAATTTTTAAAAGATTGTGTGCTTCTTAAATTAGATTAGTTTATTGTTATGTATTTTCATGCACTGAATCCAAATATTACATTTAAAAATGTTTACTAGCTATATTTTTAAAGATAGGTGGCATGTAATATTAGGTTATTTTATTATAACGTACAGTATGTGTCATTATATTATAAACTCTAATTAAAAGAGGCAGAGAGCGGATATTATTTACTCTCTTCCTTTTTAGTTTGAGGCTTATAGTGGGCTGAAGAATCATCTCTTGCCAAACTCCAGCAATAGTCTGCAAGCATTGTTCTGTTTCATTTAGTACCGCTTTTATAAGATCCCAATATCTTGGAGAAACCTCTTATTTGTCTATTATGCTCTGGAATATCAGGACCTCGAATTGAAAGGTATCTTTACTTCCAACCTTCTCCTTTTGTCCTTTAATAAAAGCCAGTTCGCTAGTAGGTATTTCTTTTTCTTTACTATAAGAGCAGTTAATGTGGGCTTCAGTCTCACAGCCATTCCATCCTACCTCCCTACAACTAGAAATTTGATATTTGCATGCCAAATAATCGAAAGAACTTATCTAGTTTTGCAATGAACTCTCTTTTACTTTAATTTTTCCTTTACCAAGGGAAACTTTTACTGCCTCCTTCCACACCTCCTTAAGATTTGATATTATTGTGACCTTTTGATTTCCACAGGTGGTTTTAAGAAAACATTAGCTTTGTTCCACCGATTAATCAAGCCATGAAGCATGAATTTTCTGGATGTGTATCTTCGTGGAAGAGTTGGGAACATTTAATGCGAGATGGGTTGTTCAAACAGTCAAATTTGGAAGGAGCATTGTGATGGTGTGGGGCTGCATGTGGTTTTCAGGCGCAAGATTCTTGTTGAGTTGTGAGGGCAGAATAAATTACAACACTTACAGCAGCATCTTTGACCAGGTTTTTGAACCTTCCTTAGGTAATTTTTTCAATGATGACATACCAGATTAAGTACATAATCTTGCAACAAGACAATACTCCATGCCACACATCTAGTATCGAATGGTTGCTTTATAAAAAAGGCATGACCTTGATGGAATGACCCCCTCAATCTCATTACCTCAACTCCATTGAGCATTTGCGGTCACATTTGATCACTAGAGTGAGGATGCACAAATGTTCCTCAAATAGTGAATTAACAGCCAAAATTCATGAAAAGTGGCAGAAAATTGATCTAAACACGTGCGCCAACCTCGTCTCAAGTATGCATAAACGCATAAAAGCCGTTATAAAAGCAAAAGGACACATCTAATATAAATTATTGCTAGAATATACGCAAAAATGTTTATTCGTATTAGGTTAAGTATGAAATAAATGAGTTTCAATCACATTCTTCACTTTTTTATACCTACCCCATAATTTTGGCCAAGGCTGTATGTTTCAGCCACTCACAAACGTCCATTACTGGATCATTCGATACTTAACGAAATAATTAGTTCTTTGTTTGTCGCAATCTAATTTTAACCACTAATTCCATGAAATAAAAGCGTTTTTCTGGAAAATTTTGGCAGTGTGTGTATTAACCTTGTAAAATTAAAGCATGATATATAAATGTAAAAGTGATTCATTCTGTAAGGGTTTATGATTTCCTTAGATAAATGAAAAGAAGTTATCTTTTCATTAGTGAGAGCAAAGAACTCTATAGGTAGGAATGGGAGATCACGCTACTTTATTGAACGTTTCTCTAGAAAGACTATATCTTAGATGCTCAGATTTGTCGTAAAATTTACAGAAAATAATTTGAGAATCCAATTAAACATGGCGAAACTAGTAATATGGATACGAGTAACATTTACTTGGGGAATCTGATGGTGGGTTAAGTGTCTTTCTCACCTATATAGTGAAGGCATTAAATGAACATTATGGAGATGGCTTAATAAGTTTACGTAGAAACTCTAGTGTCATTAATATCGATGATTCTAGTACTCATTTGGATATTAATATAACAGAAAAAGGAATCTCTATTTAATCAGAAAATAAAAATAGCCACGGTGCCAATTCCCGATAAATCTTAAATTCAACTTCAATTCTTAGGAAGCAAACAAGCAACATCCTTAACAAATCATTTAATGGGGGAATAGTTCAAAGCGAGTTTATGGAAACAAATGATACTGGGATTTTAAAATAAGTGTCACAATTAATCCTAAGAATTTTAGATACATTTTTTCAAACTTTGATGTTCGTCAAGATCTTTGAGTTTAGTAAAACACTTAATAAACTATGCTTTGTTTGTTTTGAGGTAGAGGCATTTATGTTCAAATAAATTCATGGAAGTATTTCGCGAAATGATCTCAATCTTATTTTTTCCCATTGGAAAATCGTCATATACACTAAAATAGTTTATCAGTTGGTATATGCCTTAAAAAACCTGAATTTCAGTTGAAAGCAAATATCATATTTACGTAAAAGATTCTCCAGATATAGAATAATTTACCCTCGCATTGTAACCACAATGCTGTTTTAATAGAAAATATAAAATTACCAAAAAAGTAACATTGCTTATAACATTTAATTTTCAGACTCTTTTGGACCCATTTTGATCGTATCTGTTTCCTTTTTTTCCTCTCTTGGACTGGCCTCGAATGTGTCTTAAGTTCTTTGACGGTCAGTAATTGGGCACACCTAGATTGTTGGGATTAACCGAAAAATCAACGCTTCCTGGAACAGCTGTGAAAAGCTAATGATGGAAAGCATATCGAAAAATCCAAGACTGTTATAACCAATATGCTTTGAAATTATAAAAAGAATTACGGGGGAGCAAGGATAGGGCATTGAAAGCTATTCAAGTAAACATAAATCCTAAATCAAACGGAGAATTGAGTGCTAAAAATTAGAAACTCTAGATTACAGAATTTATTTGTTTTTAATCATTAAATGCCAATAAGTTAGAAGCCAAAATAATCGAGGAAAACCACGAGTATTCGAATAATTTGATAGCCACATTTTTCTTTCTATTAACTATATTTAATATTCTTGTTAATAGCATTATATTAATTAGGCAATTTCGTTCATATTATCTACCGATATAGGAAGCTTTCCTTGAATTCCGTTGATTACAAGAACCTCTTTGTATTTTTTATTTGTTTCCCTCTATTTAGTTATTTCTTGGTTAATCTCTGTTTTTGGTGAATGACACTACAGTATGGATGGAAAAAGAAACATTGAGAATAGGAGCAGAGAAATGGCCATTTAAGAGTGATAGGGACAGATTGAGCGAACAACTGATCAGTGAGTGTGTAAATGTTGTAAGGAAAAATAAGGATGAATCAATATGATATGGGCATATGAGAAGAATGAAGGAGTGTTCTAGTATGATAAGAGCTGGCAAGACCCTTATGTTGTGAAATGATTATTACAATAAAGTTTGAGAGAGAAAGGGTCACCGAAAGAAAACTGAATAATGTTGTGTATGAGATGTGTGTATGGACGTATGTATTTTGTGAGGGGTCATGCTTGAGGCCTTTTGCAACGGCGATAAACCCTGTCGTAGAATTGGTGACTTTTTTTTCAAAGAGTGCTAAAAGTGCTAATATTGTTATTTTAAAGCAGAGCCGTAGGAAAAACGTAAGAATATAAAGAAACGCACAATAATTCCCCAAATAAACTTATATTTTAACTTTAACAATTCAATACACAAAAATTAACCATTAACCACAGAAATACTCCGAATATTATAATACACAATAATTAATTCAATTAGTTTGACCCTCTAAAATTGGTTAATTCCGCTACACACTTCAATATATAAGATTTAGGCCCACGGACTCTACTGGAGTTTAAATACCACAGGAATGTTATTGCCTTCAAGACGCGTGCCGACTGGCCAGATGTAGGTGGGCGAGATCACGAGGTAGTTTGGCGAGGGTAGCAGATGGGGGTCCACATGGTATTCAGGGGGGGGTCTTCAAGGACGAGAACAATTATGGTGCTTTATGCGGCACCAAGGTAGGCGTGGTCTCTCTAGCGAGAGTGAGTCGAACTTGGTTCTTAAACCAAGTTAACTTAGATTTCAGCGTGACCACCAAGTAAGGAGCACGAGGGGGAGCTTTTCTCCTTCGTTACTTAATTCCTCATGGGTGAAAACTGAACTCGTGGAGTGTCTTCTTCAAGGGCGAGGATCGAAAAAGGGGGGGGGAAGGTTCTGACCAGAATAATTTAAACTTGAATAAGTTAACTTAAAGGTTAGTTTGGTAACCAGGAACTAGCTCTAGGATGAGCTTCTTCTAAGTTCCAGTCTTCCTCAAGGGCGATGATAACGGAGGGGAGTTTCTCTGACGAGAATAAGTTAAATTTGGTTCCTCAACCAAGTTAACTTATGATTTTGGTGTGGCCACCGAGTAACGGGCTCGAGGGGGAGCCTTTTCCTTCTTCTTTTCTTAATTCCTCCAGGACGAGGAATACCCCTGGTGTTTACGATGCACCACGATATGAGGAGTCTCTCTGACAAGAGTAAGTTGAACTTAACAAAGTTAACTTAACGTTTGGTTTGATAAGCACGGACTAGCTCGAGGATGTGCTGCTTCTTAGCCCCTTAAGGTAGGTAGCCCTGCCTCTCTTGCAGGGTACTTCTTGGTCTGGCGAGCCAAGTAATCTACCTGTCCAGTCTCGGTAGCCTAATCTTAATCCTGGAGACTAACGTATTCTACCAATCCAGTCTGGGTAGCCCGTGGTCTTAATCCGGGGACTTCGTCACCTGGAGACAGACTTATTCTATTAATCCAGTCTAGGTAGCCCGGAGTCTTAATCTGAGGACTTCCTCACCTGGAGACTGACGTATTCTACCAATCCAGTCTAGGTAGCCCGGGGTCTCAATCCGGGGACTTCGTCACCTGGAGACTGACGTATTCTACCTCGATTTTCCTCAGTGTTTCTTATTTATACCTCGTCACCCCACTGGGGGAGTAGTAAAAGGTGGGAGGCTTGAGGACGTGCCCAGAAGGGTTCTTATGCCAAACGGTTTTTCTCACCAAGTCTTACATCGGCTCCTCGTTAGTCTACGAGCTTGGAAGGAACATGTCTCCAATTTCTCACTTGACGTGAAATTAAATCTGACACTTCTGGGGAAGATCTTGCATTTTACAACCTTTTGGTCTTCCATAGCGACGTGTGGTGCGGCGCTGCGGTTACGCGCTTGCCTCCACAGTGCCGGGGCCGGATGTCTTTGCGATAATCGCCTCGTGACTCCAGTGCAAGAGAACGGGGAAGTGACGATTCTCCTACACACCTCCCTTCGAAAGAACTTAATGGGGGGGGGGGGACTCCCGGGAACTCAAAACAACTAAATCAACCTAGTCGAGTTTAACAAAGTTGTAGATCTTTGAGCCCTCTCTTAAATTAAGTTTCTTTGAATATGAGCACACACACGCGCGCGTACACAGGCAATGTATCGAACTAAACCTCGCGCGCCTACTGTGCAGGACGGGGGGTATGTTACACAAGCATCTTTACATAATCGCAATACAATTTAACCTTCAACTAACAAAACTCAAATTCGCCGATTACCCTCAACAAAAAAAAACAAAAACAAAACAAGCTACTTCCTTACATTTCTAAGCTTTTGAGAACTTATATCCTACTGATATCTATTAACACGAAAACCAAATGAAGACATGGTTTCACGCTCATTAGGTACTGAAATAACCCTCAATGTTATTACCTCTCCGCCTATAGAGCTGCTGTACTTAATCCTCCTTTGATGTAGCTGATCCTAAAATGGTGCTCTAAGACCAATACTTTACCGCGCCTGAGTCGGCCGTTCGGGTTATTGAGTCTACCCCAGTATGTTACTAAATGGTAGCGGTATTTCAACCTACTCGACTTACCCATATTATGGTACTTGACTACCTTTAAATTGAATATTAAGGATAGAGCGGCCTGTTGCAGCGGGGCATAATTGATGAGAACATGAGTCCCGTAGCTCTCCTTTAACCAGGCACACGGGAAGATCGTATCTGGGTTCGATCTTTGGGGATCGAGGAAACTTTTTCCTGCGAGGTCGTTAATGGGCGTGGCGCTCACTACGACTTGACGTATTAGCGGTAACTCCGTAGACGTTCCGTTCGGGGAGGAGACTACTAGGGGAAAGGTTACTCATCCGCGTCTACCATTTTAATAACTTTATCTGGATGTATCGCATTAACACCTCTATCCTCTTTTCTTATCAACTCCTTTGACTCATTTCTCTTCGTAGGTAGTTCCTCAGATACACTTGCTCGTACCTCTACCCTACCTTCTACTTCTTCCCTGATAACCCCATTTGGCTGGGTTCTCCTCGTAGGTTCTCCCTTAGGTACTCCTGCTGGTACCTCATCGCTGCTTTCTATTTTTCAATTATAACCCCATTTGGCTGGGTTTCCATCGATGGTCCTTTCTTAGGTCCAGGCCAAGCTGAGACTTCCTCGGCCTCTCTCTGATTTTAAATAGGTGCTCTTTCAAGTGCGTGCAATCTTTCCTTTTCTTCTCTCTCTTCTCTTTCAGGTTGAGCAAGTTCTTTTTCCCTCTGTATTCTTCTCTCATCAATTTCTTCTTTAATCTTTAGTTTCCTCTCTTTCGACTCTTTTTTCCTCTTCATTCTCCATTCCTCGGTCTCTTTTTCTTCTTCTGCTATTTTGTTTTCCAGTCGGGTTCTTCTTTCTTCATCTTCCAGGTTTATCTTTATTTTTCTTTCATCATCTTTCCATTCTATCCTTATTCTGAATTTTTTTGCTTCTCTTTGCAACTGCCTTATTCTTTTGTTTGTTTTACTTCCGCTTGAGAATCTTCTTTCCTATATTTCTATTTTCCGCTGTATTCGGGCTTCTTCACTTTCCCGGTTCATTCGTATTTCCATTGATTCACATTCTTATTTCTTCTCTCTTGTTATATCCACTGTTTCTCTATCAAATTTTATTAATTCTTGTTCTTCTTCTCTATTCAAAAATCTATCATCTTCTTCGAAATCTATTATCACTTCTGCCATGACGTAGTCATGCAGCTCTTTGCCTTCAAGTCCTAGACTTTTGGCTTGTTGGTAAAATCTTACGACTGGATCCATTTTGTGTTTGTCCGTCGATTTTTATTTGCTCTTCCAGGTTCTATTGAATATATGAACTTGAAGCGGTTGAAAAAGTAAGTGGTGAACAGGGAAAGTAAATATTAGTATACTTGAAAATGTGTGGAAGATACAACGCGACAGGCTAAAACGTTAGGATGTTTCAGACATGGAGTTCGAGCTAATATACTGAATCCTCCCTGTACGGGAGGGGAAGAGGGAATCGCACTTGACTCAATAATGATGCCTCAGTCAGCCCTGCCTTTGATGTTTTTAATACAATCAAACAATTAGGACCGAAACCAACGAGAGCATGGCAGCCGAAAACAGCCCCAACACAAACAAAATATTAAGTGCGAAAAAACAATTGTATAAAACCAAAGTAATTTTTTTTCATGATGAATTTGAGCAAGTCAGGAACATTGCCTACCTTCGGGGTTGAATAAGGGGATTAAGCAGGGTTTTACGTTCTTCTAGCCTCTTGTACCGTAAATAGATTTATTTTTTACTCTGCTTATGTACCTTCCGAAACATCAATCCATTTTAAAAAATGGAAAATCTAATTGGCTTGCATATTATTAAAAATAACCCTGACCCAAATCAAGGGGTTACGCCCTTCTTCCTTCTTCAACTAATCCTCAAACTGTGGTTTATATTATAAGCTCCAATATCCAATATTATTCTTATATAAAAAAAACGTAGATAGATGAAATTATGGACCAAGATGGTTTTGAAAAAGGATAAAAATTAATGCTGCCAAAACAGCCAATCAACTTATCTTTAGCAACTTTAATTCCAATGATTATAGCACACCATCACAAATATCATTAATGACATATCCTTTCATTTAACGACCAAGCGTCGCATTTATGGGCCCCAGATGCGAATGGTGTCCTTTGTATAGAGCTTAGGATTCAAACATCCGAACTTAAAATTTGCTCACCAGAAGGAAGGAAAATAAGCTTGGAACAGTTAAAGTAATTCATGTTTGATATGTCTGGTGAATCACAATACACAGGAGACAATCACGATAGATGACAAATAACTCTTAGAAGTAAGACAAGCTGGATTACCAACACTTTCGGCTTTTTTCTAAGACAAAACAAAGAGTCAGGATAAGGAACTGAATAATATGTAAAAGTACATTGCATTTACATTTATTATTTCATATGGGGGATCTTTGCACTGATTTTTATACTCTCGTGCTATTTTGTGCCTGGTACTAAATATAGCACGCCTGGACATGGTGGGCCGTCAACGATTTCTTGCTCCTTATTTAATAGTTGGCTAACATGAGGCGTATATCCGTAGGTCTATTGTGTTATGGATATTCTTTGCTTTGTGGCGTTTGCACATGTTTGTGATAGGGATACACTTCCGCTCTTCTGCAGTTCCTTTGTTCGCTCAAGGCCCGAACATAGATGTAAGATTTACTTCTCCGAATTTGAGCGTCTATTGTTGAAGGAGGATCCGATCCATAACGCCAGTCTCCGCTTGATGACTGGTCCCTATATCACGCCTCCTATGGACAACCTCATTATCGATTCATGGGAGATGCAGTGTTTGTAGGTTTGGATTTTATTTCGTCAGCGGCCAATAAATCTCTACCGTGCCTATGCCGATAATAGACGCTAATATGCCGTAAGCCTTTACTATTCATGAATAGGGAACTACCTTAAGAGATTGGTGTAAATCTTGGACCAGTAGTGCCGATATTTGGGTGTCACGCTTCTGATCTAAAAGCTTTTTTAGCAATAGCAGTATTACGTTCGTAAATTTAAAGAACATGTTTCACATAGAAACCATGCCTTTATACACGGATAGGCAAAATGTTTAAAGGGTAGTTGGTATCCGTGCTTTATCCCCTATTTGAAATCGCTGTATGCTCAGATTGAAGAGAGCAGGCCTTCCTTAGACACACGAGCATCCATTCGAGATATTTATAAGCTGTTGTTGCCGTCATATTTTGTCTCTTTTCCGTTATTTTGGTTTTTCAGTCTTTTGGTAATTTCGAGGGCTTTAGCCTCATTGGCGGTGCCAAATAAGATAAAAATTTATACCATGTGAGTTTAAGTTAAAAGGTGTTATTCAATTAGATGTAAATTTACACAGTTTAGATTAAAATTGCGATATAGGGATAACATAACATTTATATGTACTGCCCTGTAGAGGCTCAATGGTTAAGATTAAACTAACCTTTAATACGTAGTGCTGTGGAAGGCCACCTGAAGCTCCCGGAAAGCAAGAAACATTTGCTGAGTAGGATGATACAGCCTCTTGGTGGCAGTCAATTAAAGGACCAGGGAGTTCTAATAATAATAAAAATAATAAAAGTTAATTTAATTATAGTGTTGGATTAGAATAGAAACGGTTGTTAACCCGCGCATTCTAGGTAAATAATTTTTATCGGATAATAGGTGAAATGGGGCGGGGGCTGTGCCTGGGTCTTGCAACCCAAACTCTTGCTTAAAATCAAATGAATGTCCCAGGACAAAGTGGGAGTTCATCATTTTCTAAAATGACTCCTTTAGAAACATTGAGATTAGAATTTGGTATACTTGTCTAAACTTAAAATTCGGGAAAATGATAAAATTGTTCGCAAATGGAATCGTCAGTCTTTATTTATTATATACATAGTGTAAGAGCATAAGACCCAGAGGGGCTGTATCTTTTTATCAGAAAAAAGCAACTACAGTAGATTTATTTTTATTTTTTATTGCTATTGAACTAAATAAAAACACAAATCTTATAGCAAATGGTCTTTTATAATAATATAATACACTAAATGAAATGTGATATGTACAATCAAACCTGGCTCAGGATATTGTAGGCAACATATGAGAAGCTCACTACATCTCAGTTCTTCTAATAACAAACAAACAATTTATTGTCACCTACTGTAGGCCATA
Organism: Ceratothoa steindachneri; assembly: GCA_963969495.1. NCBI lineage: Eukaryota > Metazoa > Arthropoda > Malacostraca > Isopoda > Cymothoidae > Ceratothoa > Ceratothoa steindachneri. The sequence goes on from OZ018319.1 coordinate 49,086,694, forward strand.
AAAGCTCATATATGGTAAGCCTTATTTAGAATAAGGCTAATTTGGGTAGGTGATATATACGAGTGGTAGCTTGAATAGCTTTCGTCTTAGGCATTAGAAGGTGGTATGTATTGAATTTTGTATCAAACTAGCTCTTTTCATTGTAAAAATATCAAAGGAAATGTAATAAAATTATGATTCATCAAAGAAACAAATGATTTGGAGGAGATCTTACCGACAAGTTTGATGTTAAAAATACATGGTTCTGATGTCTTTCCAACAGTGTTAGACGCCCAGCATTTAGCCTGATGCCTCCAAGGAGTTGAATTGGATGCATTTAATGACCCAGTAGAGAAGAGGCCTTCGTCTTCATGTTCAATTGGTTCTCCATTAACTGGCTACAAGAAGCGCATTATGAAATGAAAATTAAATGAGTTCATGGGAAAAGTATTATCAAATTAGACAAAAGATTTATTAGATATGAATATTAAATATGAAATAAATTACGATAACAGTTAGGGGAGAGTTTAGAGATTTAAATGTAATAGGAATCAAATTTAGATTAAATCAGTCTAGCGTTTTGTAGATGTGGATTCATTAATGAAATGGGTATTTTAGCATTTAATCTGTTAGGGCGAGCAAAGTTTAAATAATTTCTCCAAAGGTTTCAGGAAGGGCGAATAAATTTACAGAAACTCAAAGGAGCTTTTATGACAGCCCTATTCTGAAGTGTTTCATCTACATTAATACTTCAACGGATTTTTTGGCTATTAAGTTCTCGATATATATAATGGAAAATACCTCCTGATCCTCAGCCGAGATAATGCAAATTGAAAATCTCCAAAATGGCAATTGAGTACCTCAGAAATTATTATGATCATCATTATCAAATGCTTTCCTACAAGTGTGGTTAGCACGAACGAACTCAACTCAATGCATTTTTGGTTTGAAGGAAAAAAAACTCTCAGGTGTGCGAGTTCAAAGACCAGCGTTATCTGCGTTTAGTCGCACTTGAGATAATGCAGTATTACGTTAATAGGTAAACTAGTCAGTTTTATTTACATAAACACAGAACCAACTAGGAAATTTTTAACTGGAAGTTAATAAGAAGGACTGCACTCAAAAAGTGTGCAGTAAAGGAAAGTGAAAATATATGAAAGGTGGTTATTCCGAGAACTCTAATTTCAAAACCATTGGAATTACGAGTTTGAGACCGTTATTCTCATAAATATGAATACTTCGATCATAAGGAGGTACTTTCTTAGACGAGGATTCGGCTAAATCAAATCAATCCGTTAACTTAACCTCGAAGGAATTAAGCCTGTTCTTAACCAAGAATGGCTCACAAGCAAGGAGACAAAATCACTCTTTTTTCGGAAATAAACGTCGTTTTGGAAGTCAGGCGAATAAATAAATTAAAGATTTTGGGGAGATCAGTGTCGTAGGATTACCCTACACATGACACCAGAATTATATAATCTTTGTCCTAGAGTCAAACGTCGATGCTAGACGAGGATTAACTCTGCGGTGACGCGCGAAGGGATCACACCAGCAATTGGAATATAGATCGCAGTGCGAGGGTTAAATAATCACAATCGAATGCGGATCAATTCTTAGAGGTTCTGGGTTTAGAGAAACTGATTATAGAAAAATAACTTTACTATATATAAATAAAATATTATTAGCAAAGGTAAATAAATGACAATAAATAATATGAGCCCCGGGGTGCCAAACGGGGGGCGAGATACAAATGAATCTACGGAGAAGAGAGTTCGAGAGAGGATGTACGATGATTGCTTCCAGGGAAAGTAGGAGAGTGCAAATATCGGGGAGACCAGGAAGCGTAGCACTACAAAGTTCAACTTGCACAATTTATTCTTCTTTAACCTCGCGCATAAATGAATGAGGGAGTACTCCAGACGAGAACGAAGTTGAAACTCGAGTGATATATTCCTGTCCGGGTCTATCCTCTGTCGGGTGGGAACTCTGGCCTTAGGTACGAGCAAGGCCGGGTAGATAGGTGACACATCGCGTTCGTAGTAGGAAGCCGTTGAGAGGCGGTGCCATGCGTAAGAACCTGTACATGGATGTATGGTACTGATTTCTCAAAGTTTTTCCCGGTGTCTTTATACTGCCTCAGCGGAAGCGGGTCGCCAGAGGTCCGCAAAGATGGACGGGGATCTTATTAGTCTTGGCGCGCCAAGGGGCGTAAGGGAAATATTCTCAGCGAGTATCACAGGCACGCGCTAAAGTCCTCTCGATGTTGTAGGTCTAAGCACCGATCTGACGATGCAACGGGGGAAGACTGGGAACCCAACACGGATCACACGGCTGCGCGACATTCTTGAAGTGGCTCTTGGGGTTGATTGGCCGACGATTCTTGATAAGAGCGCCGGGGTCATCCGACCGCGCGAAATTATTGCTGGTTTGGGGCTGTTTGGGCTTCTAGGAGCATCTACTGTCAGGCGCCACGGGTAGCCGTTGGGTTATAGGGTAAGGGGGAAATCTCCTCTCACTGACAATCAGTAAAAATAGCGACCGGAATGGATGAGGGCCTCTCCATTTTTGCCTGTTATTGAAGCTAATGAGGCTAAATGTTTTCCAAAGCTCCAAAAAACTGATTTTAAGGCGGGGCCAAGAAACCTAACATTTTCCGATAAATTATTCGTTTCGATTGATATGGCGATAGACTCCTGACATTTGAATAAATAATTTGGTAGGGGGGTCATCATAAATCACTCAATTTTAGACTATTTATTTATCAGAGGAAACCTAATGCTAAACTTGTGATCTAAACCACGCTATATACGTTTTATAAAATCACACGGTTTGTCATTTTAAAAGTTTGGAAGTAACAAACACTCTGTACACATAAGATATCCATTTATCAAGTGTCCAAGAAGTGATTTCGGGGCTGCGTGGATAAATGAAAACCGATAAAACATTACACTTTATTCTTAAAAATTGTTTCTTCAGAAATGCTTCCCATCCACGCAAAGTAAAAGCTTATTATGAATTAAATAAAAAAAATAATTTAAAGTAAAAAAACCCTCTTACAACGTTTCTTCTTATACATCTTTATCCAAGAATTGTATTACCAATTTGATTGTTTAAAAATAAAAAGTGAAGTAACGAATGATCTTCATAATTGTAGAGAGTTCATTTGAACATATATGGAACCTTCCAGCACTGTTCAACCGCAAAAGAGTTCAGCTTCTTCACGCATCTATTGCCAATTTGATTATATATAGATTAAAATGGAGGTACAGGAAGGATCTTAATAATTGTATAAAGATAAAAAGTGAGGTACACGAGTGATCTTCATAATGGCGAAGAGTTCATTTGAATATATACGGAATCTTCCATCACTGGTCAACCGCAAAGGAGTTCAGCTTCTTCACACATCTAACCACTGGGCGAATATGAACGGAATAATCTAGTTTGGGAGCTACTGCCTCATATGTCACACTCTCATGACTTGTTTCCTTAAGATCCCAACGTTTATTCATCTTTATACAAGTAGATTTGGAATGAACAGTTCTTTGATAAAGACGGATTTTGAGAGATTTCAGTTATTTACCTAAAAGCCTAAGAAGTCTCATTTAAAAGGAATAGAAATTTTTTATTTCTTCAGATAGAGATCTTTGAGATGGATGCATACTATTTTGTAAAATAAACTATTCAGTTTCATGTGTTTTTCTTTATCATGAATGTAAAAAAATCCCAGAGAAGTAGCATGGAGATCCAATAAATATGCAACGCAGAATAAATTTAAAAACTTGTAAATACTCGATTTGCCAAACATACATATCCTTTTACAAAAAGGATATATATTTATGCTTATAAATGAATAGGCCAAACATATCTGAGATTAATCACGAGCTTCATTCAAGATGTGGTTGATTTTGACATCCTTTTCGAAGCTTACTAATACACTTAAATGTTCCATGAGTAATTAAAGTTATTTGTAATGCGATTTGTAGAAAATTCAGATGAATCTTTTCTTATAATGATATATGTACCTATATGTATTTAAAGGTCTAAAGAAATGAAAACTGATGACATAACTAGGATAAACTAGGAAAGCTTAAGAAATGAAATGGGAGATATACAAACAGAGAAATAGGGCAAGCTATTTTAACCGTTATATGAAAATGAATAGAGAAAATGAATAGTTTGCCCTATTGCTTTGTTCCTATATCTCACATTTTCTTTCTTAAACTTTCATTGGTTCACTTAATATTTTCCTAAGCATTTTTCCGGCTTGTTTTACCAGTTTTCATTTCTTTGGGCATTTAAATACATCTATTATATATCACGTGTGATGTCATTTTAAATTATAATAAACAAAAAAGCCTGTTCCCCATCTTTCTAGAAAAACTTTTGTTTTTCTCTCAATGGATAAAAACCTACATTTTGTTATTTAAAAGGCTTCTTGAATCAACCTTTTTAATGGACTGAAGATGGTAGCTCTGGAGATGAGCGTCGTGGTCATATTAGCGATGAGCCCTTGATGACACAGGTTCAAATCCAACTACTTTATTCATTTTTATATTAGGGTTAAAATAGTTTGACCAATTTCGCCGTTTCTAAATCGCCCATTTTCTTTCTTAATCTTTCTTTGGTTCACGTAATATTTTTCTTAGCGTTTTTCCGGGTTCTGTTCCTAGTTTTTATTTCTTTGGGCCTTTAATTACCTTTATTTTATACCAAGTTTCATTTGGTTTTCAATTATGTACATATACGAGTATTTTAGTTAATTCTTTCAGGATATCAAGAATTCTTTTGGCTTACATAATTATTGGACCACCCATAGTTGATATATTCCATTTTGCAATTCATCGTCCCATCTTTCATTTTACCTCTATTATCTTTTTTAATGACAAATTTACCTTATTTAGGTATAGAGAATGGTTTGCACGCGTGCCTTCATGACTTCCGTGCTTCTTAGACTACTACCCAAACCATTCAGTTACACTCCAAAGTGGTTAGTTAGGTAGGTGGTCTAAAAAGCAAGGGGCAGATTTATAGCTAAATATTGAATCCCCACATTTTCCAAGGAAGGCTACAGTTTTTATCTTTGTTTGTATATGTTTAAAGACCAGGTATTTGGCCATACAGGTCATAGACTAGTTATTGCCATTGTGAAGTTATAAAATTGAAAAAAACTTTCTTACCTCCAAGCCGATATCTGTTGGCTTGGGAGCGAGCCACCAATTGAAGGAGATATCGGCAGGAGACGAAGACATACGGCACTTAAGCTTCACTGTCTCTCCGTTTAAGGCAATGATCTCCTGCGGGCTTCGAACTGTACAAACAGGCGCATCTGTCGAAGATGTAATTTAAGATATGAGGCTAAATTCTCTTTACTAATATAAAAATTTAAAAAATATTAAAAGGAAATTTTTGCAATTTTATATTGTGATTTGTCTCACTTTATGTTGTATTCAATTTTCCCTTGGGAACTATTTTTTATTTTATATATATTTATCTAAATGTAAACTGTCCATCCCAAATAAATATAAAAGAGATGATTGTTGAAATGGCAAAGTTAGGGTTGTTTGTGAGTAATTTAAAGTACAATTATGCTAATGTGGCATAAAATTTAAGAAGCTCGATCAAAGAAGAACGTCAAACTTTCCTAAATAATTGATCCAGGACCAACTTTGTGTGTTAGAAATTGTCCCGCTTCCTGTAAAATAAATCATGTTACTTTCTAAAGAAAAGGCCATTTGAGTAAACCAGTATGAGTAAAGGGGTCAGGTAATGGGGTCTAAACATATTGCTAGGACATAAATAGAAAGAATAAAAATATATGAGAATAATACATTAAAGATAATAAACATGAAATTCTTAGAAACGTTCAAAAATCTAAAAATCCATTTTTCTTTATTTGTTGTTGCGATTCATTGCTTTCATTTCTTCTGGTTCCTTTCTCTGTAAGCATAGATTCTCCCTTAAGACCATGTTGAAGCATTTTGTAAGAAAAGAGTTATTGGGCTTAATTATATTTATTTAGGCTAGAATATAATCACTACATTGTACCGCATAAGAAAGAATTAATTAAAAGTATCTGAAAACTTAAGTTGGTCGCTAGGAATGTTGTGCGCTCAGCTCTTTGCCGTTGTAATCAAAGTAACTCGAGAGATTAGAAAGTGTCGACTGGGATCATGGAGGATAAAAATAGAAAGAAAGAGATAGTTTTTTACTCTCTGGTTGTAAAATCATAGAACAATATAATCTCGGAGAAAACTTTACGATGTTGGACTTTGTCGTTCTCGCGTAAAGGTTTGTGTCTTCTTTGTGGTCTCCGCATCTAGAACAACTTTTCCTCTCTCGCAGTTGTTAAAACTCAATGCTAGCTCTTATTTTGGGAAATTGTTTCCATGGAAATCTAAGGTTCATTTTTCGCTCGGACTTTACCGCCAAAATGAAATTTTCTAAGGATAGAGCTAAGATAGGGCGATAGGTAGAAAATTGGCTTTCATTGCAGAGGGAGAGCTTCTGCCAGCCGAGATATATCATCACCAAAAATTATGGATTGATAAGGAGGGCAGTTTCGAAGACACCCAGAAATTTACTGAAGTGGTGAAGAAGAGAAGTCCGGTCATCAGGTTCAATTGCTGCCAAGAGATCCACAAGTAGCAGATGAAAAACTGACTAACGCCAGTCTCATTTAGAAGAGAAGATTTAGTTTTGTCTTGAATAAAACAGACAAAAAGAACTATTCGGCTGTGAAGACCTGATATCTAGAATCCAGGTTGAAAACAAATTTCAGACTTTTGGTAGGCATGAGATTTTAAAGATTGGCAATAGGTTACTTGGTCGTTTAGGTTGGATTCGAAATTTTCCTAAGAAAAGACGGGGGGGTTGAAGTAAGATGAGACTATTCCCGACGAGATGGAGGTACTAAAAATATCAGTGACTTTAAGGAGAATAACAGACAGAAAGTGGCATTATAGAATAGTAGTTATGAATCTAGAAGTGAAGAGATATTTTTCCAAAACGAGAAGGGAGGAATTTTATTCCTAAGGGGATCATAGGGATATAAAAGAAATTGAGTCGCGGTGGATAGGTGAAGTTACTTGAATGCGAGGAATAGAGGCAGACTGTATGCACGGGAGGATAGGAAATATATTGTCATAGAATGAGGAAAAGCATTTATCTAAAGAGTTATTAGAAAGATCCTGGGTTTTCAGATGTGTAGAAAATTTGCCAATAACTTTAACCATGTCGTATTGATACTTTTTATTTTCTGCAAGGATATAACAGGTGCTCATGGGCTTATTTTAGGTGGGCAACATATGTAAGAGTATCAAGGAACTAGAAGGCAATGGATGTAGTTTTGTTTAGTCAACACAAGCACGGAAAGCTTTATGCTGTCTTTCTCATGCACTAATATTTACTTAGTGTTCAATTTAGGGGCCGAAATACCACGGGGCACATTGTTTGTGGTTATAGGGTCAGCAATAGGTTAAGTACGTTGAGGCAGGAGGAGAGGATATGATTTAAAAAACGAAGGTATTTATTAAGGTTATATGAATTTATAGCAGCGTTTAACGGAGGTAGGAGAGATGCGATATCTCTGTTTTGCTTATTTTCTTAGTTGGATGAAGAAAGCCAAAGATAATAAGGCTGAGTGAAATTACACATATGAAAGTTGTGTACGAGAGAGATCGAGAAACACATGGATTGGAAAAATGTAAAATAAACCAGGGTATAGTTTTCAATTGCTAAATTTACGCCAATTTCTTGACCTACGATGTAAGACATTTTTTTTTAAAGAAAAAAAACATTTTCACTATATTTTATTGCAGAAAAGAATGCCTTTAAAATTTTGAAATCTTTAATTTGTGGAAGAGGCTTGATGTTCTTCTTGGAACCCGCGCATGAAGGACAAACTTGGAGATTTTAGAGTTGCTCACCGTCAGCATAAAGATGGTAGACAAAGCCAGAAATTAGCTAAAAGATTCAGGATTTGACTTTGAGGCGACAGCAGACAGGATTATCTATATTCGAAGTTGCAGTGTCAGCAGAAGCCCAGAATTTGTGCGTTAAACGGTCTAATAACTGAAAACAGATCTTGGTTGCAATCGTTTATTTAAGTGGTAGCAATTTAAAGCGGAACATACCATCAGAATGCGACAAAACACCCAAACCTTTCTTGAATGGCTGTTCATTCAGGATTGTGCATTAGCAACCTCTTTACCACTAAGTCAGTTTAAAAAGCATTCAAATAATATGCACTTGACGGTAGATGTTTAAATGGTAGGATTTTAGTTTGGTGGATAATTTTTCAACGTTTCGGTACAAAATTGATTTGCTCAATACAAATCTATTGATATCAGTTTTCGATCATTAGTTATAGGATGACCCGAAATAAAGTATATTAAATGGATGAGAGTAAATAGGTTGGGTCATTAATGGGAATTTCTTGAGTAATTATCCATCTAGTTTAGCTTAAGATGTAGCAGATCAATTGATATGTTTAGTGTGGTTAAGATAATTTCTTGCACTTCAGTATCTTATATCATGTTTACCCTACTGTCTCTTAACATGATCATGGTAGGTAGCATTGTTAAACATGGCCATCATAAAATAAGGTAGTTTGAAGGATGGCAAAAACAATTATGGCATCCTATCTGTCACCAAATGATATTTAAAATTTGCCAAAATTACTACGATACAATTAGTTTTATACTTTAATAATTATACCTGTTTGCCTAAAACATTATATATTTATCTCTTCTTATATTTATCCTATATTATCTTTAAAATATTAAGATTAATACTATTGAATCTTCCGATAAATTATTCTCAGACTTCAGCACTACTCTATGGTTAAAGAGATATTTGTGCCCATCAAGCCAACATTTTTTTTATTAATTTCCTAAGTACAACTTATGAAATTATAGTTTATCTATACCAAAAAATAATTTAAGCAATTGAATTATGCCCTCTTTCAAACATATTTTTTCAACTAATATCCGGTTGAATCTTTGTAGGAAATGGAAGGTATATTTTTGGTTGCTCTTCACAGCACTACTTCTAAATGTAAGATATTATATGGTAAATATGGATTAAATGCTTGAAATTAATTATTTAAAGAGTGGCCTTAATTATAAGGGGTATACTTTAACGATAACTATCTTCGTATCGGCAATATTACTATTTATAAATACTAAAATTTTAATCGCTTGGTTTACAACGGCTATGAATTGCATCGAAAAGTTGAGTGAGTAAATAATTATTACTCCCATTCTCTTGTTTTCTTTTAGCGAATTGAGGTCGTATCATTCCATTCCATAATTAAATCCTTTTTAATCTATTATTTTATAGAAATCTTCAGAGGTTTTGATGTAGATCGCCATTTGTCTAATAAGCACAAAAGATAAATATATTTAAATCACTTTGCGCCCGAGCTTCCTTCTGTATTTTTATAACTGAAGCTAGTTTTATATTATTAATATATAACAATATCATCTATGTTGCAAGAAGTAATTCTTCTTTCTCAAACTTTACAATTTTCAAAACCCTTTAAACTTTTTTCACTCAAACTCTTTAATTAAACGACTAAATTAACCTAAACATGATAACAGGAATCCCGGCTAGATCTAATCGAAGTTGCAGCGGCGAGACAAATTCACAGCCTTGTGAAATAGAGAACCAAATCACGATCACACTCATAAATCACATACACCCTAAAACATGTCGACATACCATAAGATCTTTACAGATTAATCAGCAAATGTGAATCTACCGACCTCGCCCCATGACCAAACTCCCTAGCAATATTGTTCGAAAATGACGAGGCCTGTTCACTTAAATTGCGCTACGGAAATGAAATTCAACCCAAATTCTGAAATTTTATTAACCATCCCTATGCACTTCTAGTCAAGACTAAGCTCTGTATGGTTTTAGTTTAGAATGCTGAAAGGTTTAGCATTACCATCCTAGTTGTTGGGTTTGTAAGACGAAAATTTTGTTATAATAACACCTTTCTGTTAAGAAAAGCAGTGTTACCATAAGCGTTACAACCCTAGATATATAAAATTCAAAATTAAAATTATTTTCATAATAATCCCCTGAAGTAAACCCTCCAGTCTAAGTAGGTCTCTTTAATGACACACACTACTTCCTAATTAACTACTCAGTTATCCATTTAAGAATACCCCTACCTCTTGCACCCGCAATTTAAATGTATATTAGCTTTCCTTTAGGAATTTTATCAAAGTTTTATTACACTCAAGGTAATTTACATTTACTCGTTCATCTTCATCGAACTCTCTTGTGACATAATCGAAAAAAAATTCAAAATGATTGTTTAGGCATGATTTAACATATTTAAAGACATTTTGGAATAATTAATTTATCTTATCCCTTTATGATATCTTTTTAAATAATACACTTTCAAGAATTTCTAATAAAAAAGGTTGTTTGGGGCAAAGTGGTCATAACTTTACTAAGTTTTGCGAAAGTTCTGTTATAATAGGTTATTTGATTTTTCGATAGACTTACGTGTGTGAGAGAAAACGTTCCGTCAAATAAAGGTAAATTTACTTTGCTAGCACGTGCCAAAAAAAGGTCCCTCCTATTGTGTGCCAATGTATCGAGATAGAAGTAAAAACATTCAAGATTTCTGTTCTTCTGTGCGCAGGTCACTACACCTCCGATATCGCCATGCCTCTACTGAGGAGTTCCCAGCACGGCTTCCGAAGGCAACGGTCATGCCTGACGAACCTTGTGGAATTCTTCCACTTCGTTTTCAGTGAGCACGATCGGGACAAGGCGGTGGATGTGGTCTACCTAGACTTTCAGAAAGCCTTTGATAAGGTACCACACCGCCGCCTTCTCCGGAAAGTGCGAGCGCTAGGCATAGATGGAAAGGTGGCCGGCTGGATCGAGAACTGGCTAAGTGGCAGACAGCAACGGGTGGTGGTAAATGGACAGTCTTCTGAGTGGGTGCCCGTTACTAGCGGGGTGCCTCAAGGTTCTGTCCTGGGACCACTACTATTCATCATCTACGTCAATGACATGGACGGTGACATGGTTTCCAAGATTTTTAAATTTGCCGACGATACCAAGCTTGGTATGAACGTTGCAAAGGAGGGAAATACTGCTCGCCTGCAGGAAGATCTTGAAAAGATTAGGGAGTGGTCGGACACGTGGCAAATGCCTTTTAACGTGGGGAAATGCAAAGTGATGCATATCGGCCACAGAAACCCCCAATCTCAGTATATCCTTAAGGGCACTGCTCTTGAATCGAGTGACACGGAGAAAGACTTGGGTGTAACTATCACTAGTGACCTCAAGTTCGTGAAACAGTGCATTGAGGCGGAGAAAAAGGCCCAAAGGATGCTAGGCTATATTAAGTCCAGTTTGGTTATCGGAACCAGGAGATTGTACTGTGCCTGTACAACTCACTTGTCCGACCGCACCTGGAGTATGCCGTACAATTTTGGAGTCCTTCATTGCGAAAGGACATCGCGAGATTGGAACACGTACAAGCCAGGGCAACCAAGCTGATTCCCTTTATCCGACATAAATGTTATGAGGATAGACTAAGGGAATTTGATCTGTTCTCGCTAGAAACCGGTAGACTGCGTGGTCAGCTCATCGAAGTTTTCAAAATACTTCGAGGGTTCGACAATGTTGACTACCGGGATATGTTCACACTGAGTGAGAACAGAACGCGCAATCACGGCTTCAAACTTGAACTGAAGCGTTACAACCGCAATCTGTGTGGAAATTTTTTCACCTACAGTATCTGCGGTATGTGGAACGCACTTCCAGTGGAAATGTCAACAGTGAATCGGTTGACCATTTCAAGTCAAGACTAGACAAAGTCTTGAAAAGTGGCCGTTTAGGGACGCAAAACAATTGAGCAGCCTTGTGCCCGCTCAATTGTTAGTCCAAAGGTACCCTCTTTGAATGGACCGTAAGGTCTCCTAGGGTGCCTTCTTTCCTTGTTGTTGTTACTTGTTGTTACTCTAGAAGTCAACAAGATGACCATCCAGTAATTCGACTAGTGTTTAAGAACGGGCAAGATCTCAAATATCGACCTCCTTCAGGCAAACATCAAGTTGTCAAAGGTTCTGTTATGAGAAAGGCATTCGAAATTACTCCGAAGCCCTAATGACTGCACTAGTGAAGAAGAAGACCATCTTAGTTGACATGTTGTCCATGTGCATCAAGCAGGAGAGCAGCAAGATCTTGAGATGCGTAGAAAGGCCTTTGGTCACCGAACATATGCGTAACCAACGTCGAAGCGTGGTTGTCGCCTTCTTAACGAAATTAAGATTCGTGGCAATCGAATTCTCAATTTTGTGATGAAAACCCTTCACGTTCTATCTGGTCATCAACAAGCAGGAAGACGCGTGCTAAGCTTTAGCCAGGACGTTTACGAGGTCCACTACGAGTTCACGACCCGGCCTTTGTGATGAAACTCGGCATAGGATTTTCAAATGGCGAGAAGATGCCAAGTGTGTGATTCATGGACGGTTACGTAATGAGTGTAACAGGACTATTTGAATATTAGGTACGTGGATGGCAGCTTTTGTGTATCCACAGTGGATATGTATCATAAAATGTGTACCTCAGTTCGAAAATATTACCTCAAGATATGGTTAAGTAAAACAAAGGTGTTTTAATAGGGCATAATAATAATCTTTTTCACCACAAAATATTACTGCAAAGTATAAAATATGTATTTTTATTACCTGCTCTATTTCTAAGCATTTGATTGGGGAATATTAATACACTGTTGGAACCCTTCAACTTCGAATAAATCTAAAAATTATTATATTCTTCGTTTTCCTTCTTAGTTTATACTACTTTTTTTTAGCTCATTTTCCCTTCAATTTCCTTCCTTCCTTCTTCCCTATTATTCTTTCGAAAACTGGATAGAGTTAATTATGAAATAAAGATAACGAAAAATACTAAAACACAATTAAACGTAGGTAAAAACAATTAAACACTGAAATCAAATAAAAGCTTTTTGTTTAAACAATATTTTCCAACTTAGATCATAGATTTATAAAAAAACTATTTAGAATTTTAGTTTTGGCTGCTAAAGAGAGAAAATAAATTCTCTTACTGATCTAGATATTAACTCAAACTTCACTAGGAGGATTTTTAATGAATGACAGAAAGTAAAATGACCACATTTCCTTCCTCTCAGTGCAAAAACTCAGACCTAAATTAATGAGTAGAGTAGGGGTAAGATTTTAACTTTTCACCGAGAAAGAGTTATGGGTTTTGTTGTAGAAGATGTTTAAACCTTACTTACAATTTATATTTAGCCTCACAGCGTTGCTGGGTCCATCACCGACAGAATTGGAAGCAACGCAGGTGTACAGCCCCGCATCCTCGTGGGTCAGGTTAATCAGGGTCATGCGATATCCCATTTGCGTCACTCTTTCCCGCTGATTCATAGCACGACCCTATGGAATAGGTTAAAAAGCAACGAATTATACAGTGAAAAGTGGCCAAGATCTAAAATAGCGATTGTTGAGCTAATGAGGAAATGAAAGAAAATTCCCATCATCCTTAGTGGCAGGTTCCGAAGCCATTAAAGGTAAAAGCGAGAAAGAAGATAAGAAAAAACATGGAGTGTAGTGAAGAAAATACCACTAAAACGCCAGAATTGCTAAGGAAACCTGACCACCAATAATATTCTCTTGTGATCTGGAAATTTAAAGAGAATTTTTTACAATTTATTCCAAAAGCTGTGATGGATAAATATATAATGAAGTATAAGATAACACTGAAATGCGAACATAAGATTACCGCAGTTGTCTACTTTTATTAACTGATTCGATCTATCATATAGATGAGCACCTACCTAGTCCTTGGTTTCTTATTTAAAGCAAGGACCCTTAGAGCAGCTCGAAGCTAATGAAAGTAAGGTTCATGAATTAATTTGGGCGTTCATCAATGAACTTGTAGTCATATTACAATTTCTTTTTGAATATATTGGCTCCAGATTGCATAACATACTCTAAATGTCATCCAAGCGTTTGAGGGGAGAGAAAAATAATACCTTCAAATTAATGGTAAAGTTGATAGCTACATATGTATCAGAGATCCATTTTTACTTGTTAAGACACGTTTTCATTTAGTACCTTGAATTTACTTTAATTTTACAACCCATATTGCAATCTCTTCGAGGATTACCATGACATGTGCATTCTCTCTAACTTGTCTATCTTGAATTCCATCTGTCCTCTTTACGATCATATGATTAATCTATCTACCACATTTTGCAAGATTTCTCAGTCACTATGTTGTATTGGACTAGTCTTATACCTTCTGTAATTTAAAAGTGTTACACAATAAATAAAATTAAATATCATTTTTATCGTTTAAAATGAAAATACTATGAGAAAAGCGATTCAAAATGACCTCCGCTAGTCACCGATGACTAAGTTTAAGTCCAGTATTTCCATTCTCAATAACACTCTAGGTATGGCAGGAAAAGCCATTTTGAGGTCGAAATAACCTAAGTTTTTAACAATTTCAAGATAAAATCGGGAAAATTACGTAAGCATTATTGTAAGCATCACTCGAGTCATTTATTAATGGCTCTTGGAATTTCAATAGATCATACTATAAGTTTTTTCATTTTAATTTGATCTTGTCTTTTATATATGTTTAAAATTTTTCACTCGCAGGCAATTGACCATAGTTTTATCTAATTTCCACCTGCGAATTCCTCAAATTTTCTTTTTACTAATGAGTGAGCAGTGTGTGTGTCGCAGATCCTTCGTCAAGAGAGATCTGTAAGGAAAGTGATGAAGATAGGTGCTGTCGAAACATATGCAGATCTTATTTCACGCATTGTGGGTGGGGGCAAGTGGAGCAGTGTGGAAAGAAGAAAAGGTAAGACAGGCGAAAGCACAAACGGCCGTCTCAGTTTACCATGTTTGTTTTTAGGCGCTTGCACTTATTCGCGTGTGTTTTATTTAAGGGAAAGGAGGAAGGTACTCTCAACCACAAGGCAATTTGCTTCTTGTATTTGACATGGATGCCAGTTTTAGATGTCCGTGCTCTCCCATCCATAAACCTACTTGGGCATTGCAGATTTCATACTGTTTACTCCAATTGCTCTTATGATTTAGGGATATTGACAGTTAGGGGCCCAAGAGTATTTGAAAGAAGCCTGTCCTTACTACTAAATATATTTAAGCCTGCATGTATTAAACTATAGGTCAGTGGTAACTTAGGTACCTTTGAAGTGGTTAAAAGAACTTATTCATTTGCGGTATATGAATTCATTGATTACTTCTTAACCTATGTTTTTTTTTCTAAACTTCCATGCATTAGGGTTCATTCAAACCTCCTCTAGCTCAAAATATTCTATGAGCTAACTTGTAAATTTCATTGTTGCAAAAAGCGATTTTTGTAGAGGGAAAGAAATATTGAGACCCATTTTTATAATTTCTGGGTACAATTGCTGGTCAATATCAATTTAACTAAATATTTAATTATTGAAAGTTTAAATGGTACAAATAGATATTTGTCATGTTTGCGTATTTTTCCCTCCTTATTTTATAGGTGATATCGTATATGATTATCTTTACAAGGTCGCTAACATCTTTATGAACATCTTTTTCGAATAACATTTCGGAGATACCCTATTTTGCGAGAGCTTTATTTAAGTACATAAAATAATGTTTGTCGTGAATTCTTCGAATGCATTTAAGGAGTTCCAAATTTTATGAATGAAAATGCTGGAATATTCAAAATTAACCGTGTTGCAAGGAATTGCTATGCTATTATCATTGAAGAAGTTTTGCCCGGTTCATGAGAACTTTCCCATAGAAATAACTTAGAAATACTAATGACAAACTGTGGGCAGAAATTAGGAATGAATAGGGTGGAAAAGAGTAGGCATTGCAGATATCCTTTGCTTCGATGGGTCTGATCTATGTAGTAACATGATTTGTTAGGTCCTTGAATCTATATACTAGAACAAAGTTGATCACACGAAGCAATCTTGTAGAAATGAGCATGAAATTAAATTGACCTTATCCTCTGCACATGATTTTAGCGTTGAAATTAATAACAACTAACCTAACCTATCTTTCCTTGTTAGATTAGGTTATATATTGTTAATTCTTTACACTTTCCGTGTGGAGCTAAATGTTAAAGGAATTAGACTTACTCTATGGGCATAGGACTAATATATAAGAGGGAAAATTCGAGAATGAGAAGAATCTGAATACATAATTCGTGTGTAAATCTGGGTGTCACAATTGTATATATGTAAAATAAGGAGGGTGTACCAAAGAATTCTCTGTGGTGGTATTAACATGTAAATGGAAAGAATAAGAATAGACTTATTAAGGTATTTGTTTTTTGCTCCTTTTTGCATTTCTGTAGAAGGTCCCCAGAGCGGTTAATTAAATTAGCATACTGATCAGTAGCACAATCGCTGGCAAGTCAGAAAGCATTAGTGACAATATTCGGTTGGGTTGGAATGAATCTATCTAGCGAACAAAAAAATGTTTCGTGACCGAAGGGGTGTATGGAGTATGTTGATTTGAATACCGCTTCGGCATGTTCCAGTTAGAGAGATTTGGTATAATCTTTGCAAGGATGTGAGGAAAGGTTGTGAGAACCGTGCTGTGATTGAATCTGTGTAGGATGACATATTGGAGTTAATTGCACCTGCGCGCATACTGAGAGAATTCGCTTGGGATTTAGTACACTGACCCTTCCCAGCGTAATTTTGGAAAAAGGATTTTTAAGAGGCAGGTCTAGGCAAGCATGTTCAAACGAGCAAAAGTTTTGAAATAAGTTATACGTAAACTACAAGTTTAAATTTCGGTAACTGTGACAAGGATAATTAAAAAAAAGGTATAATGAAGGACATCTTGTTGTCATTACTCTTTACATATTAGACAACTTTAAATTTTGTTTTCACACCCAGAAATTGAACATATTGCTTCTTTTATTAGACAATCTTAAATATTGCTTTTTTACATTTAAATTCTAACAATCTGAAAAATGTAACAACTTAACAAAGGTCACGGAAGGTAAACTTAGGTTAGCAAAGTCTATTAATTTTTAAACTGCTAGCAATAAACTTAATGTATAGATGTATTTTCTCTGCTATGATTTAAAATTCATGCAAAACCATAGGTTATACTGTTAAAATATTAACGTGTTTTATTCATAAGAACTTGTTCCGAAGAGATATATGGAATAGCGGTCTCGGCAGCATCATATATATTTTTTTAAAATATAGTAGGTACTCATTTGTTCATTATTAAAAAAAGATAGCAGCCGAAGTTATTATAAAGCCTAAATTTAGAATAATGAAATTATAAAAACAAAAACATAACTAAATCAAAACCAATACAAGAATGATAAAACGTATGACCAACACCCATAGAGGAAAAAACTACAAAGGTTTAGCCAGTCCTTGGAAGGAAAAGCCTGAGCGTACGACACATAATCAAATACCTAGACACTATAGAAGGGCCATACATCATCCACGAAATTCGATAATGCTACGCTTGGTTTTACACAAATCTATCCCGAATAAAGGATACAAGTAGTAGAGATCCCATCCTGGTCCGATAAATATAACGCGCTCGAAGCTTTACTATACTGGAATATTCAATAACAAAGTGTCGGACATTCTAGAGAATTAACCAGGATGCCGATTAAACAGGATGTCGATCAGAAAGGATAGCGATTCGAGAAGAGGATTAAGCAGGTGCCGACCTGACATGTTGACAAACAGATAGGATGCAGAACAGAAAGTATGGCGAATGGACAAGAAGGCGTAAAGACATGAAGCTGAATTTAAAATAAGAGATGATGCTATTAGGATTTGATACATAGTTAATTCAAAACTGTAAGCAAACGCACGTAGAAAACCCAATTCGTCTTCTATGTTATATGAAATAAAAATCAAATTTATTCTTTCGTTGAAAGCATCATATTGAATTAAAAGTTCATTATTTCCTTATTCACATCTGATACTCTTAACGACCTTGCGTAAATTTGAATGAAATATACTAAGCCTATTTTGAAGGCCTAGTGCCAACCTTCGAGAGAATTCATAGTTCTCGACAGATTTTCCTTAACACAAGAGTAAACTGACTATAATTCTACGTTTAGAATTAGCTTACTCCTCATTCACCGTTGCACTACTCCTAAACATCTACTCTCAAAGTAAACTATGTCGCTTAACAATTTAATTATTATTGAATCTTAAATTTAAATAATTGACTAATTTTTTAACATCAGCTTGAATTTCTTTATTGATTTGCATAACAATTCTGCAAGCCAAAGGCTTGAACCTTGCGCCATAGACATTGCCTAAAATTAAAAAAAAACATCTAGATATTAATAGGTTGGCAAACGTCATTGCAATAGTATTAAATTTTGTTCTTTCGAAGTCTACTGTAATTGTAACTCCTTAACTCTATTATTTTCCCCAAAATAAAAAAATTCCTCATATGCTCGTTCATGCTTGTTCCTTGTAATAGCATACACTAACGGTAAAATTTTCCTTTAAAAAATTAGTTCATGTATAGTACAGAGTTGTCCTCCTAGTGAGACAGAGTCAAATGGGCTATCTTCAAAACACTTTCATACAACAGAAAATTATCTCAACATGTGTTTGCGTTCACGAATTTTATCTTGTTTACTTTTCAGGATCTTATTATTTTTCTAAGTATTTATGATGCTTGTAACTTCTTTTGAATACTCCACTCGAATTTTCATACTCACCAATACTTTCTGAATAGAAATACAAGATCCATTGGGTAAGTTAGAATGATAAAAGACATCATAATACCATCTTATATTATTAGCAATTTGGTTACATGGCTGTTTCACTCGGCTTCCTTTTGTTTTTGTTTTTTACATTTTGGTAGCCAATCTGGCTACTGCCTAATTGGGCATAAGTCGCCATACACAACATAGCTTTCTACTAGGCTATATTAAATAAACAAAGGATCGTTAAAATGCAAGGCATTAGATCTATAAGCGCCTCAGGAGACGAACGTCATGAAGGCGTCGGTCAAATACAAGACGAAGGAACCGGTCCGAGTCCACCACTTCTAGGCACACCCCATTAAGAAACAAGTCTGGGTCAGGGTGAAGCGGTGGATGGCGGAAGAAGTGCAACACCTTATTGTTGGCCAAGGAAAACCGAATCCTAGGCACTTAGGCTTAGCAAGAGCCGTGGTTAAATGCCTTTTGTAGTAGAGGCTCCAGAGTTGGCATCTGGGGCGCGCCATTTTTTTTTTTTTTTTTTTTATGAGCTCATCTGGCGACTGCCTACTTGGGCATTAGTCGCCGTATTAAAACTGGCCTAGTTCTAGGCTACTTTAAAATAAATTAAAGAGAAAAAAAAACAAACAAAAAAAACAAAACAAACAATACCCCAAAAGGGGGAAAGGAAGCAAGCTGGTGCGTCGGGGAGAGGTCCCCCCGGCGCAGGAGCGTGCAACTAAAGGAAAAAAACAAACAAAAAACAAAAAAAAACAAACAAAAAAACAACAACAAACAAACCTTGCTTAAATAATAGGGAGAAGGCCGGCCTCTCCCAAGAAGTCAATAAGTCCACAAGTCAATGTGCACGAATCTGTCCCAAGCACAAGGGACAGGCGGTAGCGACCCCGCCCATCCCGGTACTGGGACAGGTATCGTGCGCGAAGATCACCCAGACAGGGATATTCGACAAGAATGTGCCGAACAGTCTGGGGGACGACGCAGTCGTTGCAATAGGGCGCAGGCGAGCGCTCCATCAGATAGCGATGCGTCACACGAGTGTGTCCGATTCGGAGACGACAGAAAGCAACCTGAAGCCGCCGCGGCATTGGGGGATAGGTCCATGGGAACAGTCGCGGCGCAATGGCACGCAACTTTAGGTTCCCTTCGACCGTCTCCCATCTTCTTTGCCAAGCAGTCCGAAGAGCTGCCCGTATTCCTGCCATGTAGTCGGTGTGAGGAAGAGCGAAACGCTGGTCCGGTCGCAGAGTCCTCGCGGACTCTTTGGCGCCCTCATCGGCGCGCTCATTCCCCGCAATTCCTACATGTCCAGGAACCCAGCAGAAGACAATCTCGACATCTGCCCGGCTCGCCAAAACCGTGGCGTCACGGATATCGCGAACCGGGGGATGCGGAGATTCCAATGCCCCGAGAGCACTCAGGGCGCTTTGTGAGTCGCTATAGATCACAATCCGGTCTCCGAACCGGGCACGTCGCGTAATCTCCCGTACCGAGTGGTGTATTGCCACCAGCTCGGCCGTGAAGACAGACGCAGCGCCTGGTAGAGCCCCGCTGACTTCAAACAGAGGGGATACGGCGTGGAAGCCGACCCCCTCTTGGGACTTGGAGCCATCCGTACACTGGCACGGTACCAGCGTGACACGATGTGTGCTCCAAAAAGGTCGAACGCAATACTCCCGGCGCAGTACAAGCTTTGGGAGCAGAGGCGTGGCGACAAATAGCCAAATGTGGTACCCTCCAGGGTGGCGTCCTGGGCAGAACCAGGGGCGCCACCGGCCCGAGAGCTATATCTACCTCTCGAAGGAGTTTCCTGGCCCTAAACCCAAAGGGCTTAGGGTATGACTGGCGTCTCTCGGTGGCATAGGCACCATCGAGATCAGCTGCGGATGCAGTGAGAGCTGTTGGCGACTGAGGGAGGCACCGGGCTCGCGCGTACAGGCGAGTGATGCACTGCACGCGGCGCAGAGCGAGTGGCATCTCCCCAGCATCGACCAACAGGCTCTCAATGGGGGAAGTGCGGAAGGCACCGGTCGCAAGGCGAAGGCCGGTGTGGTGGATCGAATCCACCTTCCGCAATAAACGCTCGGCTGCGGATGCATAAAACTCGCATCCGTAGTCGAGCTTCGAACGAACAAAGGATCGATAAAAAAGTAAGGCGGTAGCCCTATCAGCGCCCCAAGCGCTGAACGTCACGGAACGGAGAATGTCCATGGCGCGGGTACAAGAGACCCTAAGGCTGCGAATATGAGCCTCCCAGGTGAGGCGTCGGTCGAATACAAGACCAAGGAAACGGTGCGACTCAACCACATCCAGGCGCACCCCATTAAGAAACAAATCTGGGTCGGGGTGAAGCCGTGGATGGCGGCAGAAGTGCACCACCTTAGTCTTGGCCAAAGAAAACCGAAACCTGTGCGCTTCGGCATAGCGAGAGACGCGGTTCAATGCCTGTTGGAGTCGACGCTCCAGAGTTGGCATCTGGGCCGCGCCAAAAGAGATCGAAAGGTCGTCCACGTAGAGCGTAGCGAGAACATCTTCCGGCAGCACCGAGGTGATGCCGTTGATGCTCAGGGCAAAGAGTGTGACACTGAGGACACTTCCCTGCGGGACACCCTCTTCCTGCTCCTTTGGGCCGGAGAGAGCTCCCCCCACCCGTACGCGGAATCGACGATCTCGCAAAAATTCAGATATAAACATTGGGAGGCGTCCCCTCGCCCCCATCGTGTGGAGAGTCTCCATGATACCGTATCGCCATGCGGTATCATAGGCCTTCTCCAAATCGAAAAAGACCGTGGCGTAGTGCTGTCTACGAAGGAAAGCCTCGCAGACTGCATTTTCCAGTCGGAGCAGAGCATCCGACGTGGAGTGGAACTTGCGGAAGCCGCACTGTGCGGAAGACAGATGGCCTCCGCTGTCCAGGAAAAAGGCTAATCTAACATTTACCAATTTCTCCATCAACTTGCACACGCAAGAGGTTAGAGAGATTGGGCGGAAACCGGTCGGAGTAGAGTGATCTCTCCCCGGTTTGCGAAAGGCGAGCACAGTAGCGATTCGCCAGGAGTCTGGGAGAAGACCTTCCACCCAGATCCTGTTGAACAAATCTAACAGAAAGGCCATGCCTCGCTCACCCAGGTGTCGAAGCATGGCGTACGGGACATCGTCCGGACCATGGGCGGTGTCCGCGCACGAAGCGAGAGCGGAACGCAACTCACTCACAGTAAACTTTTCGTTGAAGGGTTCTCCGCCTCTGGAGGTAAAGTCCAGCCGGCGGCCTTCCGCGACATCACGACGTGCATTGAATGCTGGCGGAGCAGCATCACGGCTAGAGAATGCGGAAAAAGCGGTCGCTAAGGATTCCGCCACGTACGCGGGGTCCGAGATTGCGGTCCCATTCTCCTGGAGAATGGGAGGGGGGTCCTGCGAGAACTTGCCCCGAATCCTTTTGACTCGCTTCCACACCTCAGCTAAAGGGGTCTTCCCGTTAAGTGAAGACACGTATGCCCGCCAAGAAGAGCGGCGGGCGTGCTTCGAAATATACCGGAACCTAGCCCTAGCCCGACGAAATTCAGCGACATCGAAATGGTTCGGGCGGCGCTTATAGCGCATGTAGGCATAACGCTTCTGTTTGAGGGCCGTCTCACACTCGGCCGACCACCATGGGAGTGGTCGGCGTGCAAAACGGCCAGACGTCCTAGGAATAGTAGTCAGGCCCACGGCGATGAGGTTGCCGGAGAAGAACTCAACGGCCTCATCTACCGACCTAAACTCCTCGACTGAGATAGAGAATTCAGTCATTTCCTGAAATGCAGGCCACCGCGCCCGCGCCAAGCACCATCGAGGTGGTCTCTCAGGCTTCAGTTGCCCTGAAAATGATATTTGAATGGGAAAGTGATCACTACCATGGAGGTCATCGACCACCCCTCAATCAAAATCAGGCTGTGCATCCGAAGAGCACAAAGATAGGTCAAGGCAAGAAAATGAAGCGGTTCTCGGACAGTGATGCGTAAACTCATCCACGTTTAGGACACCCATCTCAAGCTCTTCGATCAGATCGGCAAGGACTTGTCCCCTGGGATTTATGGAGTAATCTCCCCAGAGAGGATGCCTGCCGTTCAGATCTCCAAGCAAGAGAAAGGGCCTCGGCAACCGTGCAACGACGCGGCGGAAGTCCCCCGCGTCGAAGTCAGCTGACGGTGGAATGTACGCAGAAATGATAGTATACCTCCTATCCAGGTGCAGCTGCACAGCCACTGCCTGAAAGGAGGTATCTAAAGAGAAAGGAAAAACGGAGACATCATGCCGGGTGTAAACTGCGCATCCCCCAGCCCGGCCATCCCGCGGTGGTGGGGTCGCAAGACCCTTATACCCTGGGAGGACAGGGAGGGGACACGCACCTAGCATGGTCTCCTGCAAAAAAATAGCTAACGGGGAACGGGACGAGACGAGCCTCCGCAGCTCCTCCCAGTTGGCCCGGAGTCCACGGCAATTCCATTGAAGGAATATGCCCTCCAGGCCTAGCTCGGAGGAGACGCGGGGGCCCTCCTCGAATTAAAGACCCTCACGGGAATGGCTGTACGCTTCCCGGGGGCAGAACCCCGGGCGCTGTTGGCCGGACAAAGCGCTGAAGGCGCTGTCGCCTTCGAGGACTTATTGGGGGAGGTTGGGCTCGCCATGCGACTCTTTTCCTCCCTCCGCCTCGAAACCTTAGGCGGGCGTTGCGGCTTCGGAGGCGGGGGGCCCTCTTTTCGAGGAACCACCGTCTCCAAGCCACTCGCTCAACCTCGGGGCGTGGGCGAAGGAGCCGAAGCTCCTTTGTTGCTGTCCTCCTTTCGGGGGACAGCTTTAGGAACCCCGGAAGATAGCCTAGCGACCATCTTCAGGGGTGTTGCCTCCTGTGAGTCTAACGACTCGGTGGAGGCACGTGGCCGTTTCGCCTTACGGCAAACGGTCACGCTGGGGGAAAAGGGGGGAGCCCTGGTTTTAGCCGGGGCAGGGTATGAACCCTTTTTGCCGCCAGCTTTACCAGGGGAGCGCCCGGGTTGGGTAGAGCCCGCAGAAGGGCTCCGAATGGGCGCGGAAACAACCGTGCTCGTTGGCCTGGATGGGCCAGGAGCAGAGGGTGCTTTTCTAACTATTGAGGCATATGACGTCCCAGGCAGAGCCGGGCGCGCCAGGACCAAGTCCTTAGCCTCGCGGAATGAGAGTCGATCCTGGGCCTGAACGGCCAGGATTTCTTTCTCAAGGAGATATGCACCACATTGCTTCGAAGAAGCAGGGTGCGGCTCTCCGCAATTGACACACTTGGCCACACACGATTTGGACTTATCGTGTGCGACCTTGGAGCAATTTACACAGACTTCGGGTGACCCCGATTTTGCACGTCTACATGATCGATTCGTATGGCCGAAGCGGTGACAGTAATAGCACCGCCGCGGCAGTGGCACGAATGCCTTCACGCGGTAGCGGTACCAACCGGCACGCACCGACTCAGGGAGCTTGTCACAGTCGAACGTGACGAAGAGTGTAGGGGTGGGTCTCGAGGCCCCTCCCTGTTTTCTCATCACACGCTCGACCTTGACCGCCCCATGGTCGGCCAGCTCTAAGGTGATGTCCTCAATGGAGTAGTCAACGAGTTCCCTCGCATAAACTACTTCTTTCACGAAGTTCATGGTAGAGTGCGGCGTCACACTCACCGGGGTGCCATGAAGTGTCCGAAGAGCACTTATCTTGGCCGCCTCGGCGGGATTCGCCGCATTCGCCAGAAGGCTCCCGTCCGAGAAACGGGTTACCTTCGGCTCTCTACCAATTGCACTAGCTAATCCTCTCCTCTGATGGATCATGTTGCCCTCGGACAACATGGTGCCATCAGTGGAGCGAATAACGAGGAAGCGTTTGAAGCCAGCGGGCTCGAAAACGCCAGGTAACCTCTGAATCAGGGGCCCCGATGTCATCGAGGCTCCACCCTGTGCACTCTTGGTATTAGTCTTCTTTGTCAGGGGCTCCGCAACCGGGGGGGCAGAGGGGGCGGATGTGCCGATCTTGGCTTGGTCGCTTGCCAGAGTGGCAGCAGACCCATCCGTCCCCGCAGCCCCCGCGGATGGAGAGGAGCCCCGAGTCTTTTTTGTCTTTTTAGTCTTTTTCTTTTTTGGAGAGGAGGGCGGGGAATGAACCCGCTTTTCACCTCCGCCGGCAGAAGTCCCCAGGCCAGATGGACCAGCCTCAGCCAGGTCCCTCTCCGAAATGGAGAAGGTCCTGGTTGTCGTAGGGGCACCTGTCGGAGGAGATCCCTCCCCTCCTTTTACTGCCTCGGAGCCCTCAGCCATTTGAGGAGGACCTTGCATAGGGGCGGATTCGGGTTCGGTGCTTGGCGCCGAGCCCGAATTCCCCCCCATGGAAGGCCCTACCATCTGAGGCTGGGTCTCAAGGACCATGTCTATCACAGGAGGGGCCTCCAGTTGGCCATCCCCTCCCAGGACATCGCAGGTCCCCTTGGCAGTATTGTCACTAGTCAGGTGGTGTGGGGAGGCACAGGCCTTGACCCCAGCAAGGTTTAAAATTCTTGCCAGCAGGTCTTTTGAGGGAAGCGACCGAAGGGGCCTGGCTTCCCTCTCCCCCCTAAGGGGGTTTGCCCTACCGAGCCGCTTGCACGAGGGGCGGTCGGCAATGGGCTGCCTGCTGGCTTTCTTGGCAGTCCCCTTAGAAAGCAAAGGAGGGACTGCCGCTGGAGATAGAAAGGTGCCTGAAAGCACCTCCAGAGAAGGAGGTGAGGGGGAGTCCCCTACACCCGTAGGCGTAGGAGAGGAGTAAGCCTCCTCTCCGGTTAAAGAGTTATGGAGGGTCCCTTGCGCAAGCACAAGGGGGGGGACCTCCATTTTCTCGGTGGAGCTGCCCGAGGGCGGCTCCGTCGATTTTCTTGGGGAAGTTGGGGGTTGGGTTTTTTGGGGTTTTTTTTCATTCATGGGCATGGTGACCCTCTTTTTATTACGGGACGCAATAGCTCATCACCTCTCGCAGTTGCCCGCACTGCGAGAGGTGCTTACAAGCCCGGCAGAGCCAGGCGCCGCCATTCGGGACCACCCCTCCCGCCTGGTGGCCTGGCAGTCCTTCGGCATGGCGGCTCCACCTTGAACACGGCGTAAAAAATATAGGTTGTGAAGAGGAGAGGAAAAGGGATGTGAGGAAGGTATGGGTGGGGATGAAGCAGGTTGTTAAAAAAACCCCATCCCGAATCGGAGCTGAGGGGTTAGGGAACAATGTCCCCTCCCCCCTCAGCCCCGATCCGGGGTGGTTGGCTTGAGAAGAAGGTCAGCATCTACCCTGTGAAATTAGAGGCTGACCAGAGAAAGTTGTGGGAGAGGTTGTATGAAAAGCGACGAGGTAGGGGAGAAATCGGGCTATCTGAAGGAAGGAAGAGAGGCTAAGCTGGGGCCGGACGGAGCGCTGGATCCCGTCAGCACGGCGGCCAGGATGGCAAATCGCCGCGCCCCTTACGGGGCTGGGGCGCGCCAAAAGAGATTCAAAAAGTCATGCACGTAGAGCGCAGCGAGAACATCTCCCGTCAGCACCAAGGAGATGCCGTTGATGAGAAGGGCGACAAGTGTAACCCTGAGGACACATCCCTTTGGGACACCCTCTTCCTGCATCATTGGGCCTGAGAGGCTTCCCCTACCTGTACGCGGAATCGACGATTACGCTTAAATGCAGATAGAAAGATTAGGAGACGTCCTTTGATTCACCCCTATCGTGTAGAGAGCCACCATGATACCTTATAGCCTTGTGGTATCTTAGGCCTTCCCAAGATGAAAAAATACCGTGGTATAGTGCTTTCTACGTAAAAAGGCCTCGCAGAAGGCATTTTCCAGTCGGAGCAAGGCATTTGTCGTGGAGTGGAACGTGCGGAAGCCAGACAGTGCTGAAGACAGATGGCCTCCGCCTTTCATAAAAAAGTCTAATTAACATGTAACAATTTCTCCATCAAATTTACAGGCAGGAACTTAAAGAGGTTGGGCAGAAACCTGCAGGATTAGAGTGCTCTATCCTCAGTTTGGGAAAAGAGAGTACAGTAGTGATTAGCCAGGAATCTGGCAGGATAACCCTATACCCAGATCCTGTTGAATAAATCTAACAGAAAGGCCATGCCTCGCTCACCCAGGTGTCGAAACATGGCGTACGGGACATCGTCAGAACCAGGGTCGATGTCTGGGCATGAAACGAGAGAGGAACGAAAATCACTCAGTATAAACCTATCGTTAGAGGGTTCTCCGCCTCTGGCATTAAAATCCAGTTGGCGGCATTCCACGACATCACGACGAGCATTAAATACTGGCAAAGCAGCATCCCGGCTAGAAAATGCAAGAAAACGGTCGCAAAGGATTCTCTCACGGGCGCAAGGTCCGATATTGCGGTCCCATTCTCCTGGAGAACGGGTGAGGGTCATGTGAGAACATGCCCGAATCCTATTGACTCGCTTCCACACCTTTACTAGAGGGGTTTTCCCTTTAAGTGAAGACACGTATGCCCGCCAAAAAGAGCAGCAAGTGTGCTTCAAAATATAACGGAACCTAGCCATATTCCAACGAAATTAACTGACAGTGAAGTCTTTCGGTCAGAGCTTATAGCGTATATAGGCATAACGCTTCTCTGCGAGGGCCATATCGGAGTAGTCGGCGTGCAAAACGGCAAGACGTTCTAGGTTGCCAGAGAATGACTGAACGGCCCTATCACCGAACTAAACTCCTCGACAGAGATAGAGAAATCATTCACTTCCTGAAATGTGGAGCACTATGCCCGCGCAAAGCATCACCAGGTCGGGTTCTTGGGCGGCAGCTGCCTAGAAAATATTATTTAAATTGGAAACAGATCACTACCATGAAGATCATCGACCACCCACCACCCCAAATCAGGCTTTGCATTTGGAGAGCACAAAGATAAAGAGAGGGAGGAAAATGAAGCGGTTCTTGGGCAGTGATGCGTAAACTCATCCACATTTAAGAAACCTATCTCGAGTTCGTCGATCAGGTCGGCAGGACTTGACCCTGGGTATTAATCGAGTATTCTTCTCATAGGGAGTGTCTACCGTTCAGATCTCCTAGCAAGAGAAAAGGCCTCGGCAACCGTACCACGGAGTGGCGGAGCTCTCCGCGTCGAGGTTGGCTAACGGTGGAATAAACGTGGAAATAACAGAATATCTCCTATCCAGGTGCATTTGCACAGTTACTGACTCGGTGGAGCCGCTACGGAAGGAAGGGGTATCCTGGCTTCAGCTGGGTCTGAGTTTGAACCCTTTGTGCCTCCAGCTCTACCAGGGTAGGGGCAGGGGTGGGTAGAACCCTCATACGGTTTCCGAATGGGAGCGGAAACGACCTTCGTAGGCCTGGATGAACCAGGAGAAGTGGGTGTCTTTCTTAACATGATGCATAAGAACGTCCCGGGCAGCGCCGAGCGCGCTAGGAAAAAGTCCTTTGCCTAGCGAAATGAAAGAGATACGTACCACATTGCTTGAAGGAAGCGAGGTGTAGCCCTTTGCAATTGACACCGTTCGCCACACAAGATTTGGACTTATCGTGTGTGACCTTGGAGCAATATACACAGACTTTGGCTAACCCTGACTTTGTATATTGAAAGGAGCAATTAGTATGGACGAAGCGATGCCAGTAATAGCACCTCCGTGGCAGTGGCACGAATGCTATCACGTGGTACCGATACCAACCAAGACGCACCGACTCAGGTTGCTTGTCACAGTCAAACGTGATGAAAAGTGTAGGGGTGGGTCCCGAGGCCCCTCCCTGTTTTCTTATCACACGCTCCACCTTCCCGCCCCATGGTCTGCCAGCTCTAAGGTGATGCTATCTATGGAGTAGTACACGAGTTCCCTTGCATAAACTACTCTTTTCACGAGGTTCATTGTAGAGTGACGCGTCGACCTCACAGGCGTGCCACCAGTGTCCGAAGGGCACTAATCATGACCGCCTCGGAAGTAATCGACGCATTCGCGAAAAAAATCTCGTCAGAAAAACGGGTCACTTTTGGGTCTCTATCAAACACACTAGCTAGAGCTCTCCTTTGATGGATCCTGTTGCCCTTATCTTGGAGCAAATAATGAGGAAACGCTAGAAGCCAAAAGGGCTCTAAAACACCAGGTAGCCTCTAAATGAGGGGCCGCGACGTAATCGAGGCTTCTCTCTGCACAGTTCTGGTCTTCACCTGGGAGCTCCGGGGCCAGACGTGACGATCTTGGCTTGGTTGCTTACCGAAACGCTAGTGGCCCCACGGAATATGCCCTATGTCTTCTTTGTTTTTTTCTTGTTCCTTTTCTGTTTAGGAGAGGAGGGCGGGGAATGAAGCCACTTATCCTCTTAGCCAGCAAGTCTTATTGGTGATAAACACTTTAGTCGGGAAATAGAGGGGAGTACGTACGGTGACGGTCTTTAAGCTCAAAATTCGAGCCCGCGCGCCATTTCTTCCCTCCTACCCCGAAGGGGGTTGGCCCTATCGTTCCGCTTCCACGGAGAGCGGTCAATTTTGGGCCATCTGACTTTCTTGGCAGTCCCCTTAGAAAGTAGTTTTGTCGCATTTATTCTGTTCAAGCACATCGCTTACTTCTAGAATAGCTCACTTCCAACGTTGAACTTCCCCATGAATTTAAGGATGCAACAACATTTATGATAGGACAACTTAAGAGGGTTATAACCTTCTCCTTAATACAGCTTGTGAACATTGCATTCATCTTGTTTTAGTTTAGCTTTCACATCGGTTAGTGATGTGTTGCGAGATACCTTGGGAGCTTATATATATAACATTAAAACTTTCTTTATAATATTATCTAGTTTCGGTGGTGGAATAATACAATATATAGATTAGACATTAACTCTACCGCTTAAAAATCAAAGAAATAAAGATCTTCGGTTAAATATTTTCAAGCGTCGTCTGTTCTGTTTACAGAGTGGTATCAATCTTTTGACCTTATATTTGAACGCAAACTGCTAGTTTCAGTACATTCTATGCATTGAAGCTATTTTTTGGCTACAGACTGTTTTGCCACCTACACACTGCATCAGGAAATCAGGATAAAAAATATTCATCCACTTTTCTATCTATACAATCACTCGGCTGCCCTGAATCAAGAGCTTCGCCGAGAAATTTTTGATGTCATGTTTACCTCAGAATAATTTTATAATCCAGAGAAGGTGGTGAGGGGGAGTCATCTATACCCATAGGCAAAGGAGGGGAGTAAGCCTCTTCTCCGGTTAAAGAGATTTGGAATGTCCCCTGCAAAAGCACAGTGGGGCCTCCATTTTTTGAGTCAAGCTGCCCAAGGACGGCCTCAACGATGGTCTAGGGAAACGCAAGAGAGATTTTTATTATTTCATCTTTACGCATCGGGACCCTGTTTTAAATACAGGACTCAAACACTAATCACTTTACGGAGTAGCCCGTTCTAAGTATGGGGCCGGCAGAACCAGCTGCAGCCATTTGTGGTACCTCCTCCTGGTAGTGGCCTGGCACACCATCAGCATGGTGGTTCCACCTTGGGCTTCGCGTAAAATAGATAGAGATTGAAAGGAAAAAAATGAGAAGTGAGGAAGGGGTGTGGGGGAAGAAGCAGGTTGTTAAATACCTACCACTCCATACCGGAGCTCAGGAGTAAAGGA
The DNA here is from genome assembly GCA_963969495.1 of Ceratothoa steindachneri. NCBI lineage: Eukaryota > Metazoa > Arthropoda > Malacostraca > Isopoda > Cymothoidae > Ceratothoa > Ceratothoa steindachneri. The sequence goes on from OZ018319.1 coordinate 49,117,074, forward strand.
AAGTTCTCCCCTCCTCTCTCAGACCCGATCCGGGATAGTTGGGTGAGAGGAAGCTGGTCAGCATCTACCATATGAAATTAGAGGCCGAACATGGAAAGTTGTGGGAGAATTTGTACGCAAAGTGATGAAGTAGGGTAGAAAAGACAGACTGTCAGAAAGAAGAAGACAAAGCTAAACTGGGGCCGGAAATTGCGCTGAGTCCCGTGACCACGACGGCAGGGAGACAAATCGCTGCACCCCTTACGGGGGCTCGGCTTCGTTTCCACTTGATTTATTGTTCAGCCGGCTTCCTGTCCATTCGACATCTTGTCTTTGGTCCTTGTCATGCAACATAGGTGGGTGCAATCGGCGTCCGTCCGTGTATCCATTCACAAAACTTTCCTTTATAAAAATAAAATATCTGCTTATAACCGTTATTTATGTATAATTAAACCTTATGACTTTCCAAAATAATAATATCGGACTCTTTCGTTGCTGATAAATTATTGCTATTTATCATCAATTTGATATTTAAGATATCAGAAGAAATATATATTTCCTTCTTTACATTATCACGTCTAGACCATTTACTTTTAATATTACATCTCGCTTTTTCCCATGTTATATCCTTATTAAACACTTTATATACATTGCATGTTATGTTTATCAATATAGTATCTATTATAATTAAGATCCATTTCTATAAATGACATTATCAAAATATTCTGAAGTAGCTAACATTTCAATTCATAGTTTTTTGTTCCCCACAAAACGCGATCTGAAAAGAAAAAAGTCAAATAACGTGATAGATTTCTAGAAATTTGATTACATGCGTGATCATTACCTTATTAGAAACATATCTATCTCCTCTGTTCTCCTTTATTTGATTCCATCCTTCTCAAAATTCATTAAAACCTTATAAGTTTTGCTAGTTTTGTCGCATTTATTCTGTTCAAGCACATCGCGTCTTTCTGGAATAGCTTACTTCGAGCCTTGAACTTTTCCATAAATTTAAGGATGCAACGACATTTATAATATGACAACTTAAGAGGGTTATAACCTTCTCCTTAAGACAACCTGTGAACATTTCATTCATCTTGTTTTAGTTTAGCTTTCACATCGGATGATGATGCGTTGCAAGATTCCTTGGGAGCTTATATATATATAACATTAAAACTTTCTCTATGATATTATCTAGTTTTGTTGCGGAATCCTACAATATATAGATTAGACATTAACTCTACCGCTTAATAATCAAAGAAGAAAAGATCTTCGGTTAAATATTTTTAAGCGTCGTCTGTTCTGTTTACAGAGTGGTATCAATCTTTTGTCCTTATATTTGAACGCAAACTGCTAGCTTAAGTACAATCTATGCATTGGAGCTATTTGTTGGCTACAGACTGTTTTTTTCTCCTACTCACTGCTTCAAGAAATCATGATTAAAGAGCTTCGCCGATAACTCTTTGATGTAGTGTGAACATCAGAATAATTTTATAATAATCACATACCCCTCGCGGTGTATTTCATTTTAACTAAAAATGCTCCAACAGTTTCGTAAAACACCTTTGTGTACGGCTATAAAAGGAATGTAGGAATGTCCTATGTAGAGTGTAAGTAGCTTACGATGGCATAGTAACCTTAAGATTAGGATTGCTAAGGGGTCGAAATCGACGCCTTGCAATTTTTTATCTCTTTTTTTAACCCTAACCAATGCATATAACTCATTATGCTGCTATGACAATTATTATTTTCTTCTAAAGTGATTGAAACGTAAATTTTTAATTTTTCAATTTGTATAATTTAATAGGAATATACGAGTTTACCTCGAAAGGCCAAGATGTAAAAAACGACACCATTTATATTTTGCTAATACAAAATGAGAAGATCCTATTATTTCCCCCATTTTTATTTCAGGGAACATTACATCATGTGATGCAATGAGATGTGGGTGGAGCATTTATAATATTTTGTAGTGTGGTGCAATAAGCTAGGGTGGGGCATTCTTATTTTTCTAGAAATTTCCATGGATATTTCCTTCAAATCTATTGTGCTTTTGGTATTTATGAATTATCGTTAGTTTCTTGTTCAGAACCGTACAAATCTTTGCTGTGTACAACCTGATAGCCTAAACTTTTCGTCATAAGATATTTTTATATATTTACCTATATTACGTCTTCAGGTGCAGATAAATGTATTCCAATTGATAAAGCAATAAACATCCTCTGGGATTCTGGGGGGCGATACAAGTAGTGAAAGTGAAGATAAAAAAAATTCAACTAATCATAATAACAGTCAATTTGAATCAATTGAATCTTTAGACTCTTGCTCATAATACGACCAAGAGGCATCAGTTCTCTGAACGCTTACATTAGATAAAAGCGAAGTTAATGTAACACAACATTGAGTAACATGGAGAGCTCTCATGAAAGCAAGGGCTGACCACTAAAGAAACACATCAGTATTCAAAGCTAATCCAGATGTCACATGAGCCTTGATAAAATGATTTTTTAAAATCTCCATACATGGCATGGAAATCCTTTATTGATGAAGCAATGCTAAGAAAAATTCTCAAATGAACTATTTCAGAATCAAAAGAGCGCAATCTTGATAACTCTCTCACTTTGGAAAAATTGGAAGCATTTTTTTGAATTTGAATATGCTCGAGTAATCTATGGTAAGGGCCGCAGTGCAGATTTTCTTTGGAGCAAACTTTATGGTCCTGATATTTTTCGAGAAACGATGTCTTGAAGACATTATAAAGAGATCAGAGAACATCTTCGCTTTGATCTAAAAGGTACGAGATAAGAACGTATAAGTAATCATAAATTTACTCATATATGAGACATTTTTGAGGCATTTGCTCAAAATTGCAGAAGAAATTATACTCCAGAGTTTAGCCTAACAATAGATGAGCAACTTTTACCGATGCAAAATCGTTGTCCTTTTATTATATACATGCCCATCAAGCCAGATAAATTTGTCATCAAATTTTGGATCTTAGCTAAAGTGAATTCAAAATAGGTTGTTAATATAATACCGTATATCGGTGCACAAGAAAAAGAATCGAGAAATGGACTACCTCTTGGGGAAAGTGTTGTGCTGAAGATCACACACACAATAAAAAGAAATGGCCATAATGTAACAACAGACAACTTCCTCACAACATTTGAACTTGCAAGAAAACTTCAAGATCGAGGGACTTCCATAGTTGGTACAGTTCGTTCAAACAGCAAACATCTGTCCAAGGAAATGACTGCCTATGAAAAGGGAGGACGTTACAATAGCAAATTTTTCTTTCAAGAAGAAAGTGGATGCATGTTTGTGAATTATCAGTGCAAATATAATGTCTGTATGTTTGCTTTCCCCATGCATTCAGCTCCAACATTTACACAAGATGCTAAAAAGAAGCCATATGTGATAAAGTTTTATAACAAGAATAAAGTTGGCGTCGATGCTGTTGACAAAATGCTACGAAAATATAGTACACATTGTGTAATAAGACGCTGGCCTGTTATAGTTTGGGCAAATATTTTAGACATGGCAGCCCTCAATAGCTGGATCATTTATAAGAAAACAACTGGCAATAAAATAAGTCGCAAAAAATGTATTCTTGAACTCATCGAGAATCTTCGTTCTGCATAAGTTTCGAAAAGAAAAAATTTATCCTCTCATGTTGAAAATGAAGCTGAAGATCACACCACACCCCACAAAAAGAGAGGAAAGTGCTCCAGTCAAAAGTGTAACAATGCAACTGTCACTGCATGTAAAATTTGCGAAAAACCGACCTGCGGAAAGTGTTCAGAAAAAGAAACACGAATAATCAGCGCTACATGTAAAAAATGCAATCTGAAATAAATAGTATTTTTTTCATTTTAAAAATAAATTTTTATTCATATTTCTGACTTTAATTTTCATATAATAATAATATTAGATATTCAGAGGGGATTGAGCAGAAATTAGCTTTTAGATATTCTTTATTCACTAATTCGCAAAAGTGATATATAATATACAATGGCTACCACAAACAATATTCCTGGCTACGTCATTGATATTATTATTTGAAAATACCATATGAAAAAAAAGAATTATTGGTTGTGTCGAAATGGAGACCTTGGCTGTTTTATATACACACAATATGTTAGCCATTCTAGTGTTAACTCTTCTATTCATTAACTTTTTTTCTGATATGACTAAATTTTTCAAAATCTCTTCCTTCAATGAAACTTAATAGATTATTAATTTCTCTCAAAGTCACTGGTTCCAGTTATTATATAAATACGTTTATTTCTTCTTATATACATTTTACACTTTTTTATACACTTACTTTAAGAACGTTATTTCAGATATTTTGGTCTGGCAGCAAATTTTGCAGGCTAATCTGCTATGATTGGGTTTAGTTAAAGGAGATAAAGGTTTTACTACCGATTTCCACTAGAGTTTAATGTATGGAAGAACTAGGGGTATCATAAAATGAACAATTGCCAAGATAACAGAGGCGGACAACCTATATACACTAAAGATATAACAGTGCTTCACTCGTCCTAAGGTTCTCAGACGAGTACAAAAGCTAAATAATATATGAATTTTATACAAATATTAACAAGAGAAATACCCAAAGTAAGAAAAGAAAAGGAAATATATTGAAGGCTTAAAAATATTAGAAGGCAAATAGGAATAATGTTCATAGACAAGTTAGATTTGGTCGGAACGAAAGAGTAAACATACTCGTAATGGATATAAATCCGATCGAAAAGTGTTCTGGAATCAATACAGTCGAATACGAGGATCAGAACTCAAAGTATAAATAAAATTTGCAAATAATAAAGTGAAGTACACAAAATAAACAAGAATTACAATAGCAATTCTAAAAACTAGAATATATATATATATATATATTATATCGAACAAATAAAGGAACAATTTTATCTTATTGAAATATTTTCAAAATATGAGTGGGTAAATATAATTCCTTGGTACATAAGGTCATGCATTTCATATATTGTATTAAATTTCATATAATACATCGTATATTCAAGAAATTATACTAATTATGAAACTAACAAAATGAAAATTTATAGAACGTTCATTCGCAGTATTGCTTAGCAAGCAAATACATCAGAGACAAAGCAAAATTTCATCACGATAAGACCTAAAACACTTAATAGGAGTTGTTGAAGCCTTTAGTTTCTATTAATTCGGCGCAAAGACGACCACAGAAACTCACCAGTTACTGGAAAATTTGTAGTTATATTGTTAAATTCTGCTCTATTTACTTCATAAATTTATCATATTTTAAGGTTGCTTTTTTCGATCTTTGTCTATAATGAACTTTTAGAGGGCTCTAAGGAGGGTATTTTATTACTTCAGTATCTTCTTAGAAATGGTATTTTATTTGCTTTGGATGTTGGCATCGCGCGTTGTCCTGCTTGAATACTGCTAGTTGGCTTAGAGATGTACGATGTGAAGTTAGAACATGCTGTTGCAGAAGGTTTAGCTACATATTAGCATTTACCGTTCCAATCATTCGCACTAACGGTTCACCACTTTAAGACTAAAGAATTTCCCATACCATGACCATGCCTCATCCTTACTTGGCAACAAATTACCTGCTATCAGATCAAACTAACTTAAAATTTCTTTTATCGTTCAAATAAATTTTCTTCTAATCTTCATCCATTCATCAACATGAGCTTCAGCATATTTGAGTCTCACCTTCTGGTTCTTCTTAATAATGAGTGGTTTGATTACTGTAGAATGAATTTTGTAAACCAGATGTATACATGCGAAGGGATAGTGTCAAACGAATCACTTCTTAGCCACTATTGTCTGAATTTTTAGACAAAGTCCTGCTGCATTCAAGAAAGGATTCTTTATACATAAAGACAAATTGCTCTTTCTTCTCGAAAGGTGGTTATGCGTGATCAACAAAACTTTATAGGATATTAATAGGTTTTGTTTTCATTGTATAACTTCAGAACGCATACTTTTGGACATTAGTAACTCTTTTGATATCACAAATAGAGTCCTCCCTGAAGCCTTCAAGCGAATGATCCTGTGATAGAGCTCAGGAGCCACTTTCACGTGCGGTGGCATCTCTGGAGATTGAGTAGGACAACAATAGTGCTTGTACAGTTCTTAATTACTAAACAAAATTTTCATGAATGATTTCAAGAAAATTATAGAAAGTTCGTGAAAAAATCGTTCTCTAATTTTTCAAGTGGCAATATTTTATTTTGTTAGTTTATTTCGTATAAATTCTTGAATATACGATTGTATCATATGAATTCTTCATCAGATATATTAAATTCATGCCCTCACGTACCATGAAATTTTCATGTACCTACTCATCATATTTTGAAATAATTTTAATAAACCAAAATTGGTTTCTTATTTTGGTCCTTTCTATATATATATATATATATATATATATATATATATATATATATATATATATAGAGAGAGAGAGAGAGAGAGAGAGAGAGAATGAAAGGTATCACATTGGCGTCATGTATATCAGTGAAAGATAATGGTAAACGGCAATATTTGAATACAGATTTTATTTATAACTATCGGACTAGTTCTGGGAAGATGCCATTTTCAACTAATTATGAAGAAACTAGGCAAGGAAAACATTATATATAAGATAAAACACATCTTAAAGAAAATGAAACAGAAAACAAATTACACATTACAAAATTTAAAAATCAAGTAGGCTTTTTCAATTTTAGGCTTCATACTCCCTTTCATTATCCCTTTATACCCTGAATGAGGTTTATGGTATAGAGTGGAAGAAAATACACCTGCTACGACTGAAACCTAGATCAGCGGGAAGCAATCATGAGCTTAGTGCCCCAAGAGAAAGTTGTGCTCTTCCTCGGATTATTATTTGCATCTCTTTTAAATCTCTGAGTTTCTTTTTCTGGCCCGTTTGGAGGCAGCAAATGATGAAATATGGCGTCGGCTTTTTCACCACGACATACTTTGGGCACATACCACAATGATTTAAACAAATAAAATATTATTTTATACAAATTGTAAGTAATTTTTCTTCCCTATGGCTAAATCTTCGTAATAATGCAACATTCGCTAGTCAGACATATTGTCCCAACAGATAAAAAATAAAGAATGTATGCAATATTTAGATTTATATTCATAGCCATAAAAGTAATTACTACTTTTTATTCAATTTTAGCATGTGAATAGGTAGAACAATAAAATATATCTACAGGTGATGTTGGGCAAATCAAATTTGACATAGAAGATAAGGGGTATGCTTGGCAATAAAGCCAGATTCGTGTTTCTGTCTTGATGGATCTGAAGCCTTTGCATCTTTTGCGATTATTACTTTTGATGGGAAGGTAATTTTTAACATTTATATTTTTTTTGCGTAATCCATAATAAATATAATTGAACAACTAAAAAGAACTAATCTCACTAACATCAGTTCTGAAATTCTTCGTTGTAATAATTTTATTTGCAATCTCAATTCTTTCATTTATAAACGATGTAATACGAATAGTTAGATTCGTAGGAAAAAAAGTGATTTGAAAACAGTCTTTAGAAAAGCTAAGCTATGTAACTTAGTTTAAAAAATACCTGATTTTTCTCATGTTCAAATTGCCTGGTTTATTCTTTGTCCAAACTTTCATCCTAAACACTTTCAACATTAGTAACAGAAGTAGAAGGTGACTATTATTTGGCTGCATTATTTTGCACATTGTGAGAAATCCTAGGCGTTTTGAGTCGTCTCGGATTTGACATTATCGCTAAAAAATCTATAAACTATTACTGCCTAAAATATGTAAAATATATAGAATCTCCTTAAAGTATAATATATAGCTTCATCACTAAATAGAGTAGGTAAGTATATATAAACATAGATATCTTGCATAATATAATATTTAGTTTTCAAATCTTCTCTCTAAATTATCTGCATAATTTCTATTGTTGTGATTTAAAATTTCGACAATAACAGCATATGTGTCCAAAGTAAAATATATCTTATTCAAAATATCTTTTATTATCAACCAAATAATTTGTACTACTACTATCATTCATTACAAAATCCTAATCATAATATACCAACAGTTTACGCTGGATCAAGAAAATTCAAGTAAGTGAATTATTCAAATCTTGAAATTTAGTTAGTAATTACCATACATTTGTCAGTGTTATTTGAAGCAAAACATATTAAAATCAAGCTGATATAATGCTAATAGAGCATTATATATCCCCGTTGTTAAAACTATGATTTTTTAATGGAGAGTTTTTCGTATTGGAGTGAAAGGGTAAAAGTTTCAAAATATTTACCCCTTTCTATATTTCCTATAGAAATTGAGTTACTACCTTTCAATTTCCTTTCTCCTTTTATGCCATATAGCCTTTGACTTGAGCCCAGAATAAAAAGTAATTGCATCTCCAGCGAATTATTAATAAATTTAATATCACTATGAAAAAGATTTTACGTAATTTGGAAGTAAAATCGAAAAAGTATAATAAAATACAAGCTGATATAATTTTCGTACAATGATAATAATAATTACTTATATGTAGCCCTCAGTTTTGTCATTAATGGTACAATAGTGTGTTTAATAGGAATGTATAGTACTTAACATCTGTGAAAATATATAAGACAATCCAAGAGGTTATCTTCTTGAATTACCTTCCCTGAGATAATGTTACAGTTTGAAGAGAAGAATCAGGGCCAGTATTGGTAGATTCAACCTAAGGCAATATTAATCTTCTAAAAATTCAAATCTCCAGACTTGTCTTAATCTAAATGATATCAACGTTTCGGAAATTATGCGATTAAATAATAAACAAAGATATTAGGTCTCTTTCCTACCTGTGAAAGTAGATTAATAGTTGTCTCAATATTATTTATAATGCAAACTATGAGACGATCATGGAAAGCGCAGAAGGATATTCATATCTATTCTAAAAAAGCAGAATAAACCCCAGAAGTAATGAACACCTGCCTTAGACCACAATAAAACCATTTATTAACGTGTGAATTACATAATTCATTATAATTAAACCATCCAAAAAGTTGCAGTTATTATAGCTATGGGTAGACACTGCTACATTGCATTGGGCCCCCTGGGAGACACTTTTCATCCACGCAAAGCAAGTAAATGTATCTTCTAATAAGAACTTTGAACCAATTTCAGTCAACGAACACTTTGTAATCTTTGGCTGTTGAAGTATAACAAAAGTAAAAAATACTCAAGATACAAACGTGTCCTAAATACTGTGTAATATTCACGAAATGTTAAACGTAGGGTTTCACAGTTTTCAATGAAAATAATGTGGTAAAGATCAAACCTGAATAATAACGCTATGATTAAGATGGATAACATAATCCCCATTTATAGCCATGCGGTTATTATACACTTTTGAGTAGAAATGCAACTTTTGCAAATTGCTCGCAGGTGTACATGTCATTTTTTGTGTCTAATTATATAATGAACTTCAATTAAATATGTAATGTACATTCAGATGTATCAAGGGATATGGCGATTAATCTTTTAACACAAAATTATCTCTCTTAAAGACATGGTAATCCAAGTGTCCATTTTAAATATGATTCTAACTTGTGTTCATTTTTTTAAATAGAAGCAAGATATCTATTAATAATAATAAATGTTTAAACTGATCCTTGTCAACTAAAATCTTACAAATTTTACTAGCAAAGTATGTAGTTCAAAGCAATTAGTGATAAGTTGGCCAAATTATGATAAAAAATCCCGCCAATAAGTTTAATAAAAACGAGTTTAGACTTTAAAGCTACATAAATACAGAATCACTCTAACCTAGAATAAATATCAGACATCAATACAGGACCATCCAAATATAGAATAAGCCACATTAATACATCATCATCTTAGACTAGTATAAGAAATAACCTTAACAATACAGGACCCTCCCAAACTATAATAAGCAACAGAAATATCAATACATGACCCTCTAAATCTAGAATAAGTAACAGCCACATTATCATAGGACAATCCCAAACTAGAAAAAGGGGCGGCTACGTTACTACAGAACCATAAAAAGCTAGAACAAGCAAATTCTCATCAATATAAGAGGATTACATACTGGGATAAGAAAGCACGCCATCAATAAAAAACCTTTAAAAACTAGAAAAAGTAACATCCATATCAATAAATGACTATCAAAAACTACAAGAACCAACATACACTAATACAGTAACATCAAAATTTCTAGCATAAGCAGCAGACACACAAGTTCATCACCGTTTCTAAATATGTAGAATAAACGATATTTTTAAAAGTCTTTTATAATTACCTAAGACTCGAAGAATGAGATGGGATATTTTAATTAGATAAGAAACGAATGTAATAAATCAACAAGATTATCAATTCTTTAATCTAGCAACACAGAATATTATCTAATTCTAGTGATAAACTGGAGAAATAAAAACAAATAATTCGAGTAACTAAATCTATCTAATAAACGTTGAATTTAAAGAAATTCACGTAATAAGGTTAGGGAAAGGATAGAAGAATTCTCGAATGAATATTAATAAAAATATACCACAAATGCCTGATAACAGTAGAATTCTCTTCGTAAAGAGAGAGACGAAGTTTTGCTGATAATCTAATAAATGACAGACCTCTAAAATGATGGTATTGCGAGAGAAAATCTTCCCGAAATAGGTGCCATTGTCTTTCGAAAGGATTTAATCAAAAGAAGTTACTATACAAGTTTAAACTTCTCATAGAAACTCAGTGATATTATAGGAGACGATGCATCATTGAACTTCAAGTAATTCTTGCCCCATTATAAAGCGAAAATACCCATTGAGGTTATAACTTTTAGATGTCTTAATTCCTCCAAGGTTTTTAAATTAGGGGACCACAAATCAAAAATCTGAATCCCTATATATTTATGGTAGAGGGCAAAGGAAGGAGCAGTTTCAAAAGATTTCTACATATTACCAACTTTGTTGAAATATTTAGAACCTTTAAGAGACCAGTATTTTTCTGAGATAGCAATTAGTAAATTTGCTCAGCGCATTGACACCTTGAGCTATGACGCTTGTTTGAAAATATATTTGATCTTTTCTCAAAGATAAAATCTTTTGGGTGAAAACTCAATAAACTTTTGCTTAAAAAAATAAAGATGTCATGATTCTTCCAAGATTTTTAAATCAGGCGACTAAAAATACAAAAAAATTGAATCCTCATATATTTATAGTACTATTCAAATGGAAAACAGTTTCAAAAGATTTCGAGAAATTACGAAAATTGTTAAAATATTTAGAACTTTTAAGAGATCAGTAATTTTCTAAGTTAGCAGTTAGTAAATTTTCTAAGCGCCGTGACACCTTGAGTATCAAAGCTTGCTTGAAAGTATATTTACATGTGTATTAAATATAATGAAGGATTATATAAAACCCAAAAATTTCATTAATACAGTGCTCGCGTAAAGTATCCGATCACCCTCAAAATTTGTATTATTTTCAATAATATTTACAAACGCATAATAAACTTTCTATTTGGTCTACCGACATCTGGTAGCTTTCATATCACGCTCTGCTATGACAGCTTTCTAATGCAATGTTAATTTAGCATTGTGATAGCGTTCGATGTGTGTGGGCGTGCATCAAGCTTGTCCGATTTCATGGTTTTTGCAATTTCGCTATTATTTGTGTTTTTTTACACAAAGTGATCGAATAATATTTTTTTCTAATGTGTACTAAGACCAATTCGAGAGTGATTCTCGAGGTGCTATTGTTGCTCTTCATAAATGAGGGAAATTTGACAGACAAAGAGCTAATGAATTAAACATAGCCTAAACAAAGTACTCTTAATTTATGAGTTTCACGTGCTAATTCCAATATTAGCCTATCTATGCCAGTACCTATAAAACGATCTGACAGACAGAGAAAGGTAAATATGCGAACAGACATGTTTACGTAACCTTTACTATGAATAATCCAACAATAACTGTGAAAGAACTAAAATTTAATATGAATAATTTATTATCTTATGTTTATGAACGAACTATCCAGGAGCGGATACAAAAAGGACTCAGGTTATCATCTCGCCATGCTGCTAAGAAACCATTTATTAATGAAAAAATGCGTAAAAAACGTGGCATTTTGTAAAAAATACATTCATTGTACTGATTAGTAGTGGAAAAAACTTTTAGTCAGCGATGACTCAACCGTTTTAACATTCAGAAGCTGTACTAAAATGGTTGATCGGCCCATTGTCTCAAATAGAAGGGATCCTAAATACACCCAAGGGAGCCGAATTCATATATTTCCTTTCGAATAACACAAATATGAATTGCGCACAGTGGTTAGCAAGGTTACAGGATAAACTTTCAGTGGGAATGACAGCCCGTGTGATAGAAACATTCATGCATGATGGGCTTCATGTCACAAGGCTAAAAACTGACAAAATGGCTTACCACCAATAAATTTAAGATTTTGGATTGGCCTGGTAATATCTCCGGTCTCAATTTCAGAAAATTTAAGGCTAATAATAAAAAATAAGGTTGAAGGCCAAGTTACTGGCACCGTGGACAAATTAGAACCGGCCAACAAAATATACGTGGAAGTTTGTAAAAACTGATCAAGTCCATGCTGAAGGGTCTACCACAAGTCATCAAATCTAAGCAAAAGATGACAAAATACTCATATAATGTTAGTCAATATTAAACCTAGTTATTTATGTTTAAAAACACAAATTTCTACGGTGATCGGATACTTTTTGCAGGCACTGTAGTTATTACCCAAACGTATGAGACTACTATATTATTTAATATAAGAAAATCAATATAACTAACGAATCTTTGCATTTTGTTTTAGTTACTCAGTAGCATATTTAAAGATTTAATAATTATTCCTGTCACGTAAATTCCTCCACAATTTGAGATTATGCAGTACAATTTTGGTCACCATATTATAGGAAGGATATTGATTTGCTTGAGTCTGTGCAGAGAAGGATGACAAAGATGATTGGTGGGCTAAGGAACTTACCTTATGGTGAAAGGCTCAGAAAAAATAAATCTACATACATTGAAAAGGAGAAGAGTCAGAGGGGAATTGATTGAAGTCTTCAAATGGGTAAAAGGATATAATAAAGAGGATCTGGGTAAGGTTCTTATACATAGTGAACATGACAGGACACGTAGCAATGGGTTTAATCTTGATAAGTATAGGTTTAGGAAGGAGATTTGGAGGAATTGGTTTACAAATCGTGTGGTAGATGAATGGAATAGGCTCACTAGACATGTAATAGAAGCCTCCTCTCTGGGTAGTTTTAAGAATAGATTAGATAAATATATGGATAAAGCTGCTAGATGGGAGTGACTTTTTTATGTACATATGTATATATTTTTCTAAGGACTGGGGAGATATATTCTGCGGTTGCATGAATGGACATAATGCTCTGGATGCATTTTATGTATATTGTAGATTAGATCTGACGAACTCCTGTAAAGGGTGACAATGTTGATGAGTTTTCTCTGGTAAGAAATCTTTTGTGTGTTGAATGGAACAGGAGCTGCCAAGTGTAGGCCATAAATGGTCTTTTGCAGTCTCCTTCTTTGCTTATGTTCTTATGTTCTTAAAAAATTCCAATACATATTTACCTCAAAACTCTTAGCCATCGGGACCCGAACGAGGGGGAATGGTATGGATATATATATATATATATATATATATATATATATATATATATATATATATATATATATATATATATGAGCAAACACCATACTTAATGCTTTTTATTTGTTTCATAAGCAATATAATGCTAAGCACGAAACTTAGTCCAAAGATATCTGGAGTCAAAATCTGGTGCCGTTCCAGTAGTCACATATATTAAAGGGAAATATGAATTCCTAAGAGTCCTCCCTCTAAGAACATGCAGAGCGCCAATCTTACTGCAAATCATTAGGTGGTGTCAGTTTCTGTGAGAGGAGAAACACTGTCAAATCCTTTTCAGGTGGCTGTTAGAATAAAGGCGTGGATCCCACTCGAGTATCACAAGTAAAGCTGATAAAGTATTCAAAGATGTTTATTTCATAGCATGGACATTCAGACACAAATTCTACTATAACTATACAATTCGTTGTTGTTTGAAGGAGAAAAATATTGAAAAACTTGTATTGCATTTGAAGATTTTTTACCATCTAATAGGTGATTAGATTTTTAGTCTGGTGCACACGACTCTATAAGTTATTATGTCGGTCCGTAGGTAAGTCTATCGGATGGTAGCCTTATATTTTTCAATGAGCTTTGAAAGTTTTAAAGGTCATAATGTTATAAGTCAGAAATAATTGCTCGAGGCTGAGCTTCTTCTTAGCCCCTTAAGGTAGGTAGCCCTGCCTCTCTTGCAGGGTACTTCTTGGTCTGGCGAGCCAAGTACACTACCTCTCCAGTCTCGGTAGTTCGGTTTGATCCGAAGACTTCGTCACCTAGAGACTGACGTATACTACCCCGATTTTCCTCAGAGTTCCTCATTTATACCTCGTCACCCCACTGGGGGAGTGGTAAGGGGGGAAGGGGCTTGAGGACGGCCCCAAGAGAGTTCTTTTTTCCAAACGGTTTTTCCCAAAAGTCAAACATCAGCTCCTCGTTAGCCTTCGAGATTGAGAGAAACACGTCTTCAATTTCTTATTTGACGCGAAACTAGATCTCACTGTCCTGGGAGAGATCTTACATTTTGACCTTTAGGGTTTTTAATGGACCTGAGTTGTGCGACTCTGCGTTTACGCTTTTGACTCGCCGATGCCTGGGCCGGATGTCTTTGCGGTAACCGCCTTAGGACTGCATCACGAGTTAACGGGGGGGGGAGGGCGAAGTGACGATTCCCTACAACACCTCCCATCGAAGAACTTGATGTGGGTGGGGGGGACTCCCGGGAACTCAAAACAACTTACTCAACCTAGTCGAGATTAGCAAAGTTGTATTTCTTTGAGCCCTCTCTTACATTAAGTTTCCTTACACATGAGCGACCTCGCGCGCGTTTACACAGGCAATGTGTCCAACTAGACCTACTCGCAATAAAATTTTACATAAAAATTAAAAAACCTTAATTCGTCGATTACCCGCAAAAAAACAAAAAAAAACAAGCTACTTCCTTACATTTCTAAGTTTTTCAGAACTTAAATCCTACCGATAAATATTAACACGAACAACAAATTTAAACACGGTTTCACGCTCATTAGGTACTGAAATAACCCTCAATGGTATTTCGTTTCCGCCTATAGAGCAGCTGTACTTTATCGGCTCCTTTGATGTTGCTGATCCTAAAATGGTGCTCTAATACCAATATTTCACCGCGCCTGAGTCGGCCGTTCGGGTTATTGAGTCTGCCCCAGTATGTTACTAAATGATAAGGGTATTTCAAACTACTCGATTACCCTTCTTATGGTAATTGACTACCTTTAAATTCTACATCATGGCTAGAGCCGTCTGTTGCAGCAGAGGAAAATTTTAGGTGCGTGGGTCCCATGGCTCTCCTTTAACCAGGTACACGGGGAGATCGTTTCTGGGTTCGATCTTTAGGGATCGAGAAAACTTTTCCCTGTGAGGTCGTTAATGGGCGTGGTGCTCACTACGACTTGGCGATTTAGCGGTAACTCCGTGGACGTTCCGTTCGGGGAGGAGACTACTAGCGGTAGGGGATACTCATCCACGACCGACTACCATTCGATTAGTCTTACCTGGGTGTATCGCAATTTCACCTCTTTCCTCCTTCCTTGTAAACTCATTTGACTCGATTTTCTTCGCCGGTAGTTCCTCAGGTACACCTGCTCATACCTCTACCCTCTCTTCTTCTTCTTCCCTGATAACCTCATTTGGCTGGGTTCTCCTCGTAGGTTTTCCTTTAAGGACTCCTGCTGGTACCTCATCCCTACTTTCTACATCTTCCATCGTTACCCCATTTGGCTTGGTTTCCCTCGATGGTCCTTCCTTAGGTCCAGGCCAGCCTCCATATTCCTCGGCCTCTATCAGATTCTCGATAGGTGCTCTTTCGAGTGCGAGCAATCTTTCCTTTCCTTCTCTATCTTCTCTTTCAGCTTGAGCACGTTCTTTTTCCCTCTTCATTCTCCTTTCCTCCGCCTCTTTTTCTGCTTTCGCTATTTCATTTTCCCGTCGGGTTCTTCTTTCTTCATCTTCCATGTGTTCTTTATTTTTCTTTCATCATCTTCTCGTTTTATCTTTATTCTACTTTCCTCATCTTCCCTTTCTATCCTTATTCCGAATTCTTGTGCTTCTCTTTTCAACTGTCTTATTCTTTCGTTTGTCTTACTTCCTCTTGAGAATCTTCTTTCCTCTATTTCTATTTTCCGCTGTGTTCGGGCTTCTTCCCTTTTCCGGTTCATCCATATTTCCATTGCTTCCTGTTTTCTTTTATCCTCTCTTTTTATATTTTCCCTCTTCCTATTCAACTTTATTATTTCTTCTTCTTCTTTTCTTTGTATTCTCAATTCTTCAAGGATGTAGGCATCCATATCCTCGCCTTCCAATCCAAGAATTTGGGCTTGTAGGTAAAATCTTTTGATCGGATCCATTTTGTGTTGGTCCGTCGATTTTGTCCTTTCTTTATTCTCAGGTAATTATGCCACCACTCACCAGGTAGCGCTCAGAATAACTTACCCTTAATCCCACTACTATGCTGATTGAAATACCAAACCCGACAACAAATTTTTCACTTCACCTACCAATTACCTTAAGATTGTTACCACCCCTAACTCTACCAATTTTCCTCTCGTCAAATATTCTCTTATTCCTGATATGATATTCCTTTACGTGTTGGCTCTTTCTTAATTTGACACTGCTGGGTCTTTTCTAATAACAACCTATAAACCTGACACCACTTTCATTTATGTCGTAGAATTTCCCCCCTTTTTGTTCTATTCTAAGAGTGCTAAGAGTGTCTAATATATATTTTGATATCAATATATTTTAACGAACAGAGCCGTTCCGTAAGGATATCGAGAGAAACGCAAAATAATCCCCAAATAAACTTATATTTTAACTTTAACCATTGAATACACAACATCTAAACATTAATTACAGCAAAACTCTGAATATTATCCTAAACAAGAATTAATTAAATTAGTTTACCCACAAAAATTGGTTAATTTCTCTGCACACAACAATAATATAAGAATTAGGCTTACGGACTCAACTGGAGTTTAAAGGCCTAAGAAATGTTATTGACTCACGACGCGTGCCGTCTGTCTAGATGTAGATAGGCGAAATTACACGGTTGTTTTGGCGAGGGTAGCAGCTGGGGGATCCACACATTCTTCTGGAGGGAGAGTTGTTCGAGGACGAGAACAAATACGGTGCTTTATGCAACACCTAGGCAGTCGTGGTCTCTCTGGCGAGAGTTAGTCGAACTTGGTTCTTAAATCAAGCTAACTTGGAGTGTGGTGTGACCAGCGAGTAACGAGCTCAAGGGGGAGCTTTTCTCCTTCGTTACTTATTTCCTCATGGACGACGACTGAACTCTGGGAGGGTCTTCTTCAAGGGCGAGGATAACGGAGTGGGATTTCTCTGGCGAGAATAAATTACTTAAAGTTCGGTTTGGTAACCAAGGAACTAGCTCGAGGATGAGCTTCTTCTTAGTTCCAGTCTTCTTCAAGGGCGAGTATAACGGAAGGGGGTTTCTCTGACGAGAATAAGTTGAACTTGGTTCCTTGCCAAGTTAACTTAGGATTTTGGTGTGGCCACCGAGTCACGCGCTCGAGGAGGAGCCTTTTCCTTCTTCTTCTTAATTCCTCAAGGACGAGGAATACCCCTGGTGTTTAAGGTGCTCCAGGATATGAGGAGTTTCTCTGGCGAGAGTAAGTTGAACTTACCAAAGTTAACTTATCGTTTGTTTTGATAACCAGGGACTTAGCTCGAGGCTGAGCTTCTTCTTAGCCCCTTAAGGTAGGTAACCCTACCTCTCTTGCAGGGTACTTCTTGGTCTGGCGAGTCAAGTACACTACCTTTATACTACCCCGTATACTACCCCGATTTCCTCAGAGTTCCTCATTTATACCTCGTCACCCCACTGGGGGAGTGGTAAGGGGGAAAGGGGCTTGAGGACAGCCCCAGGAGAGTTCTTTTTCCAAACAGTTTTACCCAAGAAGTCAAACATCGGCTCCTCGTTAGCCTTCGAGATTGAGAGAAACAGTCTCCAATTTCTTATTTGACGCGAAACTAGATCTCACTATCCTGGGGGAGATCTTACATTTTGACCTTTAGGGTCTTTCATGGACCCAAGTTGTGCGATTCTGCGGTTACGCTTTTGACTCGCCAATGCCTGGGCCGGATGTCTTTGCGGTAACCATCTTAGACTGCATCACGAGTGAACGGGGCGGGGGGAGTCACGATTCCCCTACAATGCCCTTTCTGAATACAAGCAAAGCAAGTAGCAGCCTTGAACGGGCATTCACGCTAACGATGCAATATATCACAGCCAGAATAAGGTGTTTTAGTTTTCAATATAGCACCTGCCATCCCATTATTAAGCTAAGAAGGCTTTTTCCTGAAAGATAGGCTCTGTTTACACACTCTGTTTATCACAAGGTTCCCCATAAGTTGTTCTTCAATGTAAGCAAGCTGCTTAGCTCGTAATAGCTCTTTCTACGGCTCTAATGAAATTAAAATCTAATTATACAAGCAAAATGTGCTTTGTAGACTTAATACATCTAACAATCATGAATCTCTCTCTTAGCCTATCTGTTAACTGATTACTTAACTCATAGGTGCAAGCTAGTATTTTAATTCCAAAAATAAACCCATTAATTTTATCTCCCTAAGATTTTGATTTCGTGAATATAACTTAAATATCTCATCAATCCAATTCATCTTGTAGTTTCTAATGTTCCTTGAATAACTTAATGATATCGGGATATTTACAAGTCTCTATCTCTTTAGAAGATAACAGATACTTAGGTAATTCCAAAACCTTAGATCCCAACAAAGTAAGAAAAACTAGTAACTTTTCTACCACGGTATAGAGTTAGCTAGAAATAAAGTTACAAAACTAATATAGGTAACCAAATATTCGACACCAGCATTAAATCTATAGATAAAACTTATAAGAGCCATTTATTTACAAAAATATACCAAAATAAAAATTTACACACATAAATAACTTACCAAGAATAAAGAAATCACAAATTCTCAATCCTTGCCAATGTAATAAAGAGCCTATCCATTATATTTAGCCGTAAACAACAATTAAAATCAAAACTATCGATGATGTGACATTAGGTGTGACGATAAAAGTGTTACTATGACATAGAAAATAGAGTATATGTATACGCTTTGCGGGTAAATTATATGTTGGGTACAGTTCTTGTGCCTGTAGTCTTTGTCTTAATCCTGTAGTTGCATATCTTTTTGAAGTGGGTGACAGGCGTAGACTGACTAAGTATTTTTACAGGACATTCATAAGCCACCTAGTATCAAAGTATCAACAACAAGACTATAGTAAACGGCAAAAATAGATAATAGGTCACGTAATTACAATATGACTTCAATCCGCCAGAAGACATCTAGCTTTCAGAACTACTTACAGTATGCATGACCGTGGAGGCTGCACAAGCTTATTGCAGTTATGTAATTTATATAAAATGCTTCATTGAATGATATTATTTTAATATGAAAATTTATTTAATTCACTAACACTTATTTAGCACAAAGAACAATAAATAAATAATTAGCCAGTATCTGAGATGAAAGCATCTTCGTTACAAGAACTACATATAGAAGGAGTAGGAATAGGCGGTCATGCGTACTAAGCTGTTCTTTCATGCTCGAATACCGATAAACCATCGTCTCTAACAAAATTCTAATTAAATATAAAAAAGAATAAAAGAATTATTAAAGGTTATTCTCACTCACTTAAGATTAATTTTGGACATGAAAATATTACAAAATGATTTTTGTTGAAAGCAACAAAGGGTACCGATAAAAAGATTATATAAGGAGACGGCTCGCATATTTGGGATAATTATCTACCATTCCAGACGTTATCAAGGAAAGAAGATTTAGAACTAAATTGCAGTAGATCGGAGGTTGGAATCAAACTGCACAACACCCCAGTCTAACAACATTCACTTTCAGCACCCTCCTCACACAGAAACTTCTAAACGGTACAGTCAGCATCTCAAAATAAATCTCACGCTTAGTTTTAATTAAGCAGCGAGTCATTAGCATATGATAATCTGGTGAAAAACGAACCGTCTTCTTTTCGAAATAACTTTATAAGTGTGCCAATTACTCCTACTCGTATTTCTCTCTGCACCATACCCGCGTTTGTTACACAAGCTTGTATCAGATCAGATTCCTCATTTTCTCTTTCTCGTCCTAAATTATTTCAGAGACTTTTCTTCCTCTTATCACTTCTAATATTACAAGTTCACATAATAGGTTCAAATTGAGTTTCCCTATGTAAATTTGAATAGTACCCACATAATATTGAAGTCTCGCATTCATGTCAATACACCATATCATGCTATTCATCACTTAGAAATGAAATGAAAAGTAGAAGACAAAATAGCACGCCCAACTCCCTCCTTTCCCCTCAAAAAGAGTGGCCAAGGAGGGGTTGGGCGAGGTCCGGTACTCCTTTGTAGTCTACCTCAGAAACACTGTACAAAGGTTAAGTCGGCTCTAGGCAGAATTGGTACGGTAGGTAGGAATGAGAAGGAAGGGAAGGAAAAAGGTTTAGAAGATGACATCAAGGAAACACACTAGCTGAGAACAAAATGGACTGAGTTAGTCATGGAAGTTACAGCTTAACGAGAATCTGCGCCACGATACGTAGCTTGTACCTTTTAAAGATCTTTGCTGTTTATCGTGACCCTTATCCCACATACCTACTGTGAGTCCCGGTTGTAATATGATAAATAAGGAAGAATAGTTTCTGTAAAGTGAAGAAAGAAGAGGTTTGAGAAAAGATGTTATTCTGCCTGGAGATCTGCCTAACCCCAATCTATTGTTGGTAGTTATAAATAGCGTGAGAAAGTTAAAATTTGTTTCGCCTGAGAATCACGTATTTCGTTTTTTTGTATCTTTGTCAGTGTAGTATTGGTTTATATAAGGCGTCTAAACCGTTATTAGTAATTATTCTTACTAAAACGGGTGTATGTTTCTATCTCTATAGCTATTCTTTGCTATTCTTATCTTGGCTATAATAGACAATAAACTATTTCCTGTGAATGATTTAAATATCTAATTAATTTTGGTCGTCGTAGGGGTAGTCTTCAAGTTCTCTATGTTTTTGATTTCTTCTTCCTTCTATTCTCCTATTTCATCAATCCTTGTAAAAGTTAGGAATAATTTGTGTGTTTTCCATCCTTTTCTTTTTGCAATTTGGTTGGTTAAGTCAATTTTACTTTCGTTTTGTGTATTTTCTATAAAGTTTCTTCTTTTGTTTTTGCAATTATTCTCTTAACTGGCTTTATCTTTGTCTCCCTGTGAAGGTTTCTTTTTCTTCTAGGTTCTACTCTTCTAATGTTTGTTATTATATACATAGTTTTGTTTTGTAGTCTCTGAAGTCCTTGTAAGTTACACCTCGAGGTCATGTCAATCGCTATAGTTGAATAAATAATCGTGGACTCTATTATGACCTAGTAAATCTTCCTTTTTCTTCTCCATGCTGAGGTTTATTATCTTGTACAGTAATATCAATCTATTTTTCCTCGATTTATCACCAAGGTAACATGCAGTTACTGAGAGAGTAACTGCTTGTTAAATCAATCATTACGACCTGATGTTGTAATAATTGGTCTAAGCACTTTATAGTCTATGTCGTATCTGTAGCTCTCTCCTTCTAGAGAGTCTTCTGTACTAGGGTACCATCTTAAATTTATCCCTATCGGTTTTAAATTAACATTTTGCTTCATATGCATTAATAGTTTTTTCGCTTCTGACCTCATTCTAGCTTGCATAGGTCCGTTCCTGTAAAGGCAAAGTATAAGCTGGCTAATAACGCCTGCGAATTAAATGTTTAACCAGCTCTCATTTTGGGGTGAGATGAGTTATCGGTGTTACTCCGATATTTTAAGGACGATATTGTGTCATCTAATTTTCCATGGCATAACATCTGAACCAAATCTGTATGGTTGTTAAGGTTTCTCTGTATAGGGACGAGTGAAACTCTCATCGTGAATTGTAGAATCTTTTTAAATGATTTCCAAAGCCATTTAGTTGATTCGCATATAACTTCGAACACGAGAGATGATCTTAAAATTTGACAACAACAGATATTTCAAGTTGTTGCCTCCTCTTTTGTCGTTCTTCTTTTAGTTTTTGCCATGAATGTTATCCTACCCTTGATTCTTATTTTCTAATTTGTGATTTGTAGGGGTATTTTGGCTTCTAAATCCATTTTTTTAGTCAGATAATTTCAGCTGATGAAAGCAACTGCTCTAAGCTCTTATTTCTTGCACAAATAACTGTAAAAAGTGAAAATTCTAGGTCCCAGAATATCCTTTGCACTACTTCCTCAGGAGATCTCTAAAATTTCGTTTAAATTTATGGAGCAGCACTTAAAGGGCAGTTGTTCCGTGTTTCCTGAGCGGTGTTCCCCTTCTCCGAAAAGACAGGTCCTTCAGAAGATCTTCAACTGTAGAGAAACACCCCAGTTTCCACTAGGGGAATTATCCACTGTAGAGGTTGTTTTTCAATCTCGCATACTTTCTGAATTGCACACTCTCCTTGGTCCCCCTACCAATCTGGTCCTTGCACTAGCAGCACTCTACAGTTATGTTCTGGGTCTTGAGTGAGAATTTAAGGCACTTTTTGTTGGCCCTCTTACGGCGTCTCCTGTAAGTTCTCACTATACCTTACTACCAAATGCAGCTCAGACCGTGCCCGTGGCCAAGTTAAGTAATGCTAGTGAGAAATCAAAATGTGAAAAGGAACCAAGAATTGGAATAAGAGAGAGCAGCCCTTTCGGGGGGGGGGGACTACATTGCTTAACCCTTTATGGGGCAAAACTATTAGGATAACAAAGCTCTAGAAGGGCAAAGGTTTATTTGTTGAAATAAAATAAAATATTTTGTTTGATATTGACAATAAATCTTCACCCAAATGATATTTCACTATTATTTTTAAAAAGTTATAACTAATTAACTAATTATAAGGGGGTACTCATAGTGTACCACCGTCCAAATTTCCAAAACAAACAAAAATAAAGAAAAAATTACTTTTAATTTCCTTTTAACTTCTAAAAATTTAATTCCTTTTTTACCTAAATTTTTTTTTATTTTGTAACATGCATGAGTAGTATGTTTATTTATGAAAATCTTGAAAGCAAGTTTTATTTTTTCCAAGGCAAAGTACCACCTTGCAAACGGAGCATTCCCACTCTGTTCTTGATTGTTTTGCTTTTGTGCTGCATAAGCCACATCTTGGTCCTCTTCCTGGTTGATGAGTTAATTCTTGCTTTCTGATTTCAAGTGGCACCTGAGGCTTATGCTTACTTATTTTAAAGGAGGGGCCTTTCTCTCTTAGCTTTGTGATATAACTGGCTGAAACAACCTGTCAACAATTTTCAGGTAATATATTCTTAGAGTTTATAAAGGCATTTACAACGGCTGCATCGAGGAAATAGAAAAATATTCTGCACCACCATTTGTGGCTTTTTCGATCTATTTTAGATAATGCCTTCAGCTGGTCAAATATATGTACACAAGTCATATGTTCGTTATAATCTTTAATAGTTTCAGGACAATTGATTTGACTAGTACTTCCATGCCTTTCTTTTATTGAAACTTGTACTACAGCAGCTGGACAATGATAGCTAGATGTAACAAGCACCATACGTCTCCTTCCATTTGTACACAGATATTTCATCTTTACTTACATACCAGTCATATTCTCCTTACTACATACTGTTTTCTTCTTTGAAATTAGATGGAAATTTTTCCTATTCTGGTTTACTGTACCACATGAATGCAGAGAATGCTCTTTCAGAACTTTAACTAAATTGTAACTAGCAAAATAATTGTAAAATTTTTTTTTAGGATTGCTCCCTTGAAGTGGTTGCGTAAGCTTTCGAACAACACTACCTCCTAAATCTTTAGTAACATTTCCTTGCACCCTACCAGTGTATATTTCACCATCAAGAAAACAACCTGACTTGTCAGCTAGAACCCATACTTTATAACCTCATTTAATTGGTTTCATCGGATTATATTGCTTTAGGGTACTGCGACCATTGAATCTGATCATTGACTCATCAAGAGCAACTATTTCGCTAGGCAGAACATTTTTTTGAAATTTCCAATAAGCATTCAAAGCAAAGACCTGACTTTATAAAGCTTGTTAAAGTCTGTGGAATCTTTTTTGGGCATGAATACATTATCATTCGAATGTAAATTGCCTATGATCCAATCAAAT
Organism: Ceratothoa steindachneri; assembly: GCA_963969495.1. Taxonomy (NCBI): domain Eukaryota; kingdom Metazoa; phylum Arthropoda; class Malacostraca; order Isopoda; family Cymothoidae; genus Ceratothoa; species Ceratothoa steindachneri. Next base: position 49,141,450 of record OZ018319.1, read on the forward strand.
CTTTTTACAGACGTCAAATTGAAAATGAAAGAATCTTTCAACTTTGAATCACTACTCCAGTGATCCCTGTAACTGGGGAATTTTTTAATTCCCATAAGCAAATTAATCGCAAGAAAACATTTCATTTTATCATTACTAGCTGAGACAAACTTCTTTGCTGACTGATGAGCATATGAATTTGTGTAAAAAACAATATGGTGAATAACTTAATTTGAAAAAGGTTCAAAAAATATTTTGCAATGGGTAGCTTCATCTAGTTGTATTAGAGTATCACTTACTCCAAATGACTTTGAAAACTTGTTTGCTCCTTCCACTGAATAATTTTTTCTCCATATTTCGGTCCAGTCGCTTGAGCAGAAGAGCAAATTGTAGATACTGGCACATTGACTAAATCACTGTCTGACAATGAAGATTGTAAGTATTCTTCAATAGGAGATACTATATTCTCTTTAATATCTTCAAGCTCTTCATCAGCATCTGAAGTGTCAACTGATGTTTCCGAAGGAATATCGTCCCAGGACACATCTTTTAACTCTTTTTCTGATAATTTTCGCTGTTGTCTAGCCGTTCTAAAGAAAAAAAACAATATATATATATATATATACATATATATATATATAAAAGCCCGAATTATCTCAACAATTAATATATGAAGCGCATATGTGAAAGCCTATTTATGTGAGGCAACATATATATATATATATGCGGCGAAAATAGGTTGGAAATGCGTAGGTCAATATAAACATCTATAATACATTTGTGTGGTGGTATAGATAACGTACTACCTTCTTTTTTCGAATTACTTGAGCGTGTTTATGATTTATTTGATAATATCAATATAAATACTTTAATCCTATCTAGGAAACAAAAATATATCAAAATAATTATATTTTCTTTAAAAAAAACTGAAATTTCTGTGAATTTTAATTAAGGAGTGATGATGACGCAGCATTCTCTTTCGACGGTTCAGCCACAATGAGGGTAAATAATTTTGGCATCCGAATTTGTAGCCAAATACCCGCAGAAGCTTCAGAGTGTGCATTTATAAAGGTGGTACAGATTCTGAGCTGCTGCGCAATTCGAAAAATGCTTTTTTTAAAGTATTACTCTTTTTGCACCACCACGCATCAAATGTAGCCAAACAGGTGTTACATTATTTGAACCACTTTCCTTGAAAGGGTTACGAGGAAGAGGATGAATATCCAATCAACCCCAAGAACACATATTTCTTCTTGTTGTTTGCGTAAAAAAGCCGTTTTTACGCCTCTTTTCAAATTGTTTCTGCCTTTATTCTGGAGATCCTTTACCCCTTCGCAATGAGCGAGTCACTTTTTCCTCATTACTACCACTAAGACCAACCCATAATATTACTCTCTTTGCTCCTACCACCATAATATATTCACTTTCCTTCAAGTACGTCTGAACCATCAAAACGTATGTGATTTCCCTCTTGCTACTTCCAATATTTCATAGCATAGCATATTTGATAAACTCCTAGTTTCATGGAATAACCCGGATCTTAAAGATTTATTGGACAGTTCCTGCAACCACAAAACCAATTTTTGACGCTCTCTCACGAATAGTCAGGAGCAGAAATTTAAATTTACTTTAACTCATTGTTTTTCAGATCAACAATTGTTTTCTTCCGCCATTTTAATATAATATTTCTTATTTGATGACAATGTAACATAATTTAAACTAAAATAATATAGGGTAGTTTTAGTTTAGCATGCTAAACCATATCTACCAGCGTAGGCAAATGCTTTCGAAACGAGAAGATTCACCTATGTAGGAAGAAATGAATCAAATTGCTTGAGATTTCTGATAGATATTTTGGTCTCTTTACTTACGATATACACTATCTTACATAGTATCATTAAGATCTACTATCTCAGGAGCAAAAGGATTAAGTTAGTAAAACGTTAAAGTATATAAGCAATACATTTATTTAGATGAAATAACTCTAAGTGTAATCAGATGAAGAACCCCCTAAGGAGTCAAGAACTTTTAAAAAAAGTATTGAAACACAAATACAAGTTAGGAACGATGTAGAAAGAGTAGAGAAGAAATAATTGCATAGGAATTAAAACATTCGCATATTAATTTAGTTCTGAAAAAGAAAGGGGGGGAGGATAGATATAGAGAAAATACATTTTCAGTATACAAAGAGAGTGGAGGAGTCTGAAATCCGTTGGCGGGAAGATGAAGTTCATGGATTGAAAGAAGTAACAAGCCAACTAGAGACATAAAATGAAGTCTTAAAGAACTTCATTGCGATTGATTTCTTCCGCAATGGGCTAATTAATTTGATAATATAATATAAAAAAGATACACGTTGTAATTTGAGCTAAGGCAGTTATATATATATATATATATATATATATATATATATATATATATATATATATATATATATAAACTCCCAGTAATTCATTGAAATGAATTTTTTAAGGAAAGTGTTGAATTTAAAGTAATTGTAATGTGTGAAAGATACGAGTATAATTAATTAGATTACTAGTTCAGCACTAGTAACCCTGAAGAAAACACTGTGTAATTAGCCTTTGGATGTTTTTTATGTACCGCTTTCTGATTGATCGAGAATGAGCATTGATTGATTAATAAATGTTGTAAAGATTTTCCATTTTCTTTTATTTCTTACAATTTCCTAGCCCAATTTCATAATTTATTACTTTACTTACATTCTTTCTTTGTTGTTTCCACTTTATAATACCCTCTAGGTGTGCCACCTTCGTCATTCTTGGCATTTTCTATCTACTTTTAAGAGAATTAGTTTTCTTGTAAGAATTAAGAGTCTAAAAACTCCTCAGACAGGATTATAAAAAGAAGTAGGGGAATCTAAGCTCCACTTTATTTTTTATATAAGTTTTTAAAAGTTCCTATTTGTTCCTCTGTCTCTTATATATAAGCCCACTTTCAATCTCGGTAAGTTTTCGAGAAGTGAGGAATTAGAAAGCTTTTAAAAATAATTATCCGAGTATTTTTTAAGAAAAAAAGCGCCATTATGATAAAAAACCTTATAAAGTCACAGATTTATCATTAATTACTGAAGTTGCAAGACCTTTTATAAAGTTTCATAGGTATTTGAATTATTTATATTTCACAAGTCACATAACTCTTGCAATTATTTAATTAAACATCGTTGTATCGTTAAGCTACAAGTTTTGAAGTAAGGTAGAGGATAATTTCGTAGAGTTTACCATAGAAGTCTTCAACGCATGTGAAATCAAGGCCAGCTCGATGGGTGAAAGATTTAGTAGGGATAGTTTGTCTTATTTATCGTGTTCAGCCAAAACTACAAAGGTCCGATAAATAACAATTTTGTTGAGCTACATCTTTGAAGTTTAAATCTGGTTTGGTAAATTAAAAATGGAAAGAAGTTACAAGAGTTTGGAAGGGGATGTTCTAATTATCACTGTATTGAACATTTATTTTATGTGGGTTTATCACTTAGAATAGCTATAACAGAAAAGGGAAAGGGTTAAGAAAATTGGCAAAAGTAAAAGAAAAGGTAAAAAAAAGGTTCCTGAATATTAATTTTTAGTCATGTCTAACTAGTAACTAGAGGAAAACGGCCGCATATCAAAGTCTTAGGAATGAGTTTGTCTTAAGTGTGTGAGTGCGTACTAGAGTTGAAATTAGTGTATTAGATTTTACTAAACAGTTCCCTGAAGTCTTATTTAGATACAAATCTATTTCATTTAATCACTTAATTTTGTTAAAACCAAAACCAACTGCCATTACTATCTTCAATCATACTACTGAGCCGAATTCCCAATTTTTCTTTTGTCTTTGCTCTTTGTCATTTCCCACCTTCTACCAAACCATTCATTTTGTTTTGCTTTCAATTAACTATTTCGAAAAAATCAAAGTTTCTGAGCTCTTCTGATAAGAGTCGCCCTTATTTCCAAATTATTCGCAGGCAACTTATGACCACTCGATTATTTAGGTAGTTAGAATGCAATGGAAGAGAGCTTTTTGCATATTAAGTATATGTTTCCAGGTAAAGCCATCACCCATAATCAGGAAATAAGAATGCTTACAAGACATTAGGGCAATCTGTGTAGAGATAAAGCTGCAAGTGTATGGCTATCTCTTTTGTGTGTAGCCAAAGAAGGAGAAAGAATTTAAAATTCCTAAGACAGAAGCAATAAACTACTAATTTTGTATAGCTCTGTATGTAGTTTATATTATAAAATAAACGATCCTCTTGGGAGAGAATTCTTCTGAAGTCACCGGCTCCTTCACTTTTGTGGGCCCCACGATGTTATATATCGTGTAGCTGATAGAGTAAACCGATTTTTACCTATCGGCGAAAACCGCAACATTTTCAAGTAATTTTCTGTTGCCTGAAATTTGGACACTTTCGCCGGAAGCATTGCCATTGGATTGTGCGTTGCTTTAAACTCATCTCCAAGGACTTCAGGGGTAACTCCTTGGGTTTGCATTATTATTGTAGCCTTAGGTAGCTACGAACGTGCAACTTGTTTTAGTATCGTGACGGTGGAGATAGGAATACTCCCTTCTGTCTCTGGCGCTTGACGCTGGCAGTTTCAGCAGAGGTTGTGGTGAAAAAGAATTCTTTGACGAGGCGTCTCCTATATCCTATTTGAGTATATATTTTTTACCATTTTTAATTTCACTCTTTAGTCACTATGAGATGATGACTCTTAGGTATCTAAGCATGGATCCTCTTTTTATCATTACTATATTATTGCTCTTTCTGTATTCTTTATTGTCATTACTGTTGTTTGTAATAGTTTAATTAGCCTATTGACGTGTTGTATTATATTTTTTCGGTGGCCAAACTTTTGCTTGTGTCCGTCATAGAGTTAACTATTACTTTTAAAACTCTACTATTTGAGATTTCCCTTAGGGGTTTCTCCTTGAAATGCCCAAAACCTCGCCTCCACTGCTTTAACAAACACGCCATTTATGACACTAAGATAATTAATCTTTTTTAAAGGGCTTTGTAATATTTCCCCCAATAATTCTTTCCTCCTTGTATTTACTAATTCAGAAAAAGTGCAAAGTATCGTGCAAATTATTCTTAGCCTAATGTCCTGGAAGTTTTATATAAAAGTTTACAAACATTTTAAGAAATTAATAAAGGCTGCTAAGTTTGAGCTTGTCTATTTAGGTTGTATACTACTAAGCGGCTTTTGTGTAAACTTTAGGAGTATTAAATATATTTTCAGTATTAGAACAAATATTATACCTGTCTTTAGGTACTATTACTAGTACATACAATAATGATTTACTAATCCGCTTTAATGATTTTAAATATACAATAATAAGTATATATTCCGTTTAATTAATTGGTACTATTTTAAATCTTGTATCAAAATCAGAGATTCGTAAATTTACCCCAACTTGGTAATTCTGAATTGTCTTATTTTTTATAACAGGAAGTTCAGATGGGTAGAATTGCAGAAGCTCGTGACTTAACCAGATGGGAGTAAGGCTTTGCAAATACCGATATGCAACCATTCCTTTTCAAAATATTAAAATTCCATCAGGCCTAATGTGAGGAGTGATATGCCACCAGTCTAATTTCTTGTATTGATATGCTAGGAGTCCAATTAAGAGTATTGATATGGCATCAGTCCCAATGAGGTATTGATATCCCACCAGTTTCATGGTAAGTATTGATATACCTCCAGTCCTATTTCGGACAAAATAACCCCTGGCACCATTCCCAACTTGTTCCTCTAGTCATCTACCCAAATGGCCTAGTGAACTAAGTTGGTTTAAGACAGACAAGTTTAGTTAAGAGAAATGAGTAGCTCAACTACATTCTCGACCCATAACAAGAAGAAAAGATGACCGGTATGACACTCAAACCGCTAGATGTGAGCCCCAGCGCTGCTAAACAAGACGTCCCCGACGATGAGAAAAAACGATCGGAAGGGGAAGAAAGATGTTGAAGAGTGCAGAGAGAGAAAAATTGAGGGGGGAAGGGCACAATGAATTTCTTCATTTAATAAAAACACCAATCCAACCATAGCCAAAAGGTAGGGATGACAATCCTCTCCCTTTCTCGAAAGAGTTTATTCGGTGAAACTTTTCGACAACTAGACTGCGAAATTAGCGATAAGATGCTTGATAACTTGACTTGACTTGAGTTAACTTAAATGCGCAGGTCAAAACGACCATGTGCTCTGCCTCTGCTTGCTGTCTCTCTCCTTTAGTCAACTTCGACCCGAGCCAGCTGTTCACACTCGTTCAAAGGCAGCCCAATATCCTCAGGAATCTGGTCCTGCCTTCTTTCTTGGATGATCTATCTCTTGGTTTTCTTCCTTAAAAACTACCTGTATAGGCTTGACCTACATAGCTTAGTGGCGATCTTCTTATGACATGTCCAAAACACTTGATTCTCTTCCTTCTGATTACATCCATAATGGTCGCTTCCATATTCAAATCTTCTATTACACAAACATTTATCCTTCTATGTCTCCATTTGGTGCTAAAGATACTCTTGAGGCACCTCATTTCAAAGGCATTCAGTCTCCTCTTATCTTTAGCGACAGAGTCCAGGTTTCCAAAGCATAGATGGCAATGGGAACAATTATACATTTATATAATCTTATCTTTAACTTCTGTTATTCAGCTTCCCTAATGCCACAGCAGCCATAGCTATTCTCCTTCTCTTATCGTCTGAAAATCACGGGATAACACTTCCTATCAAAACAAATTAATCTACCTTCTCTACTACATTATCGTCTATCCGGATATTTCCATCACCTGAGGACAAGACCCTATACTTCTTGCTATTGATCTTAAGCCCGCACTTCTTGTATGCCAATTTTAGTTGTTCTGGTCACATTTTTAATTTGTCAAACTTGGTTAGCAACAAGGTGTTATCATCACCATACGTCACATCTAGGGACATTTTTTCCTACAAATTCACATTGTGATTCAGGCTATTAAGTTCGTTAATTACAAACACAAGAAAGACGTTGAACAGTATACGTGAGAGGATACACCCCTGCCTCATCCTAACTTCGACGCAGAACTACTCTGTCAGTGAGCCGCCCAACATAACTCCACACTCCGTATTGTCATAAAAACTTTAAATTATCTGCACTGTCTTCCTGCTGACACAAAAAGCATAAAATAGAAATGTTTAGAAACTTTTAAGCTCAGGTGGTCTCAATCTAGTTTGAGAATGCCGAGGACTCTTTTTTGTAGAGATGCTTTAGAAAAAATAGGAGGGAGGTTAAAATAAGTCATAAATCTTAAGTATTATCAATATAGTTAGAGACAGCTATTGGCCCCTCAGAATAGATGGGCATTCCAAAGAGAAAAGTTACGTCCTTATCATTACTTTGGTTAATGAAACCTCAATTTCGCTATTGGTCGTTGTATAACCTTCTTTATTAGCTTACGTTTAGGTGAAAGAACGACCGAAGTCAAAAGAGCTAACTTTCCAAACGACAATTACTAGAGAACCTATGATCCAACCCCGAAACATAATTACCTGAAACACTGAGATTAGTGACTGACTAATATTTACTTGACCCAATTTAGAGGTGCTTATCTTAAATGATCCAACTTATGAAATGATTGCCTCTACTTCATGTACTTTAAAGATAATTTATCTTTACTTGGTGAAATTTAGTAAGTACTTATCTTTATTCATTAAAATTCAGGGTGAGATAAACTTTACTTGCTGAATTTTAGGTAGTGGTTATTTGTACTCAGCAAAATTATCTTTTGGTGGTGTAATTTAGAGAACGGTCATCCATACATCGTCAGATTAGGGAGTTTCTATTTTTGTCCAGAAAATTACCAATATTTTATTTGCCAGAATATTTTTGGGGAATGGATAGTTTCAATTGGTGAAATTTAGGGAGTATTCAAACTTACATGGTGAAATTTGGTATAGGGCTATCTTGATCTAGTAAATTTCGGGAATAATGATCATTATATGCCCTATTTTGGTGGATAGTTATGTGTATTTAGTGAGATTTTAAAATTTTTGTTAAAAAATGTTGGAAATCAGGGAGAGTTTATCTATACATAGTTAAATTTTCAGAGTAGTAATCTTTAGTTGGGAAAATTTATAGTGTTTTCTTTATGTGATGACGTAAGGGAAGTGGTTGGCTTGTTGATAAAATGTATGGAGTGTTTACCATCCCTCTATAAAATTGGGTAAGTGGTTCTCCTTACTATACCAAATTAAGTAAGTTATTATCTTCACTTCATGAAAGATAGGATAGTTGTAATCTTTATTTGATGAAATTAGTAAGTGGTTGTCTTTTCTTAGTAAAGTTTAGTGAGTGGTTCTGTATTTCTGGCCTAATATTTTAATTCTCTTTTTTTAGTGAAATTCGGGATAAATTACCTTTAGTCTGTCAAATTCAGGAAGTTGTAATTTATTCTTCGGCCTCAGATATGTTTATATATTAACTCCGACCAAGGGCAAACAACAGCGAGTAAATTTCCAAGTGAAAGCTAAACAATTTACTAATTGTGTTTTGGGGGGTGATGATTATTTAGTTTTATCATTTATTTGATCAAATTTAGAGAGAGGTTATCTTTATTTGAGAAATTAGTAAGACGTTCACTTTACCGTGTGAAATTAAGGAAGTTGTAATCTTAGCCTAAGTGGCCATTTTAAAAGACTATTTATTGCCTTAAGGTCGGAACGCCTGAGAATCTCTTAAGCATATTCCTATCATACTTATTTTTTTAAATATTTTCTAAGATTCTATGAAGTCTTCCTTATAATTGCGATTTAAAATAAGAAAATTTATATGTGATGCTGTTGACGCCAGGCAAGTGAGTAAAATTTGCCATTACATTCTGAAATATCCTTCTTACTGATTAGAATCATTAAAACTTCCTCTTAAACTTTCTTCTAATATTTCTTAATGGAGATTTTAGTATTTTCGTATTTTATTGAATTTGACTTCATGGTTTCAAATTTCCAAAAGCTTCAGCCAACTTTTTTAAAAGCAGGCATTAAGAGTTTCTAAAGACTTTTATTAGCAGTCTCCTATCTCTGGAATCTTAAAGGATATCTTTGATATCTCCTTTTACTATAATATTTTAAAAATGTAGCTAATTATATTGATCACGTGGTAAAAAATACCATATAGTGTCTTACAGCTTGTTAACAACTAAGCTATGCGTTTAAGGAGATATTTTCTTATTTTTTAGATTATGCCGTCGTGAAGTGGAAATATCAGCATACAATGGGGTTGGAAATAAACAGCCTCTTCATGAAGGGTTATAATCCGGTTTTTCTATTTAGATCGTTTTATTTGGAGATAATTATTTTCTAATATGAATGACTGAATTGAGATTGCGTTGGTTGATGTTACCAAGATGCGTCAAGCGTTTTAGGATTTATTAGAAAGAGGATATGTTTTGATTTATATTACGCTGTCAAGACAATATTTTATTTTCCTCAAAATATAAAGGAAACATTTGATAAATGTATGACATATGAATCTAAATCGATAACGGAGTTACTATAATGATTGTTACACTCTATAAGTAAATATCACATTTGATTGTTCTTGGGTTAAAAGTGTTATTTTCCAGTTGTTCGTAACTAGAGTAAATGAAAGGAGTCCAATTTGATCAAAAATTAGGCTTAGATAGGTACGGTAGGGCACTGTATTTCAAAACTTTGCCACTTGGAAAATAATACTAGAGAAGTATTGATTTTTTTAAAAAATGAGAATATACAAAAGGCTGTATGCGCTAACTCTTTTCCAAACATCGTAGAAAATTGCAAATATGTAAAAGAACCATTGGAATCTTGTAGAATATTTGTTTAAGGAAACCTTCCAAAACGTTCTAAATTTAATGAGAATTTTTTAGAGTTTAGTATAACATTTTGAAGTTTTATGAATGTTTCAGAACTTGCAAGAACCTTCCCTCTTGTAAATCTTTAGCATGAACTGGAATACTCTGGATAATTACTTCCATAATATTCCCACAGGTTTTCACGGATCTGCTATCATTTTACCTCTTGCTACTATAATGAACAAATCAGAATAAAAGAGCCATCAGAGGGCTCATCAAAACAAGTGTAAAGAGGTTAGGTGTGACTGCATCTAAGAGAATGTGTGAACCTTACAAATCGTTTAACGGCATGACAGGTGGGGAATAAATCAAGCCCTCGGAACCACAATTTGTTTGTGAACATTTCAAGAAATCTTTGAAAGGTAAGAAAATTGTTTGTTTTTAAGAGTAAAATATTAAATATTATAAATATTCAGGCTAATACGTTTGTTTGTAAGACAAAGATGTAATAAAGTATACCAAGACAAATGAAGAAGACCAATAAAGTTTGCCATTCTCACGATTTGGCGATAACCCACCAAGCACTCACGCAACTGATACTTATGCATGTTGAAATATTGAGGTGGCAAAAATGATCTTGATATTTCCTATACCAATTTTCCCGTCTCCATTGAACCAGAACAAAACAGTGTTGATATTTAGATACTTAGCCTTCTAGAAAGGAATGAGCTACCGTCAGAAGAAAACACCAAATCAAAAGGTGAAAAGCTCAGTTAAAGTTTTAACTACAGTTTCGCATATGGCTGTTGAAAGAAACCCATATTATCCTAACCAAAGAGACCTCAATTACCTTGTATTGTTAAACTTAAAGCTTTGGATTTTTAGGCTTAAAATGTGTGATTTGACGATGAAAATATGTACAAGAGAAGTCAATGAAAAGTCCTTAAGACTGGCTTAGAATCCTTTACTTATCAAGATAGATTATGCTACTGCACTGATGTATCTGACTTATTTAATTAAATTTAACTTACATGTAAGTTTATATCAGTGGAGTCTATTCATTGAGAGCTCTTCAAGAAGCATTAAAGCTGTACCTCTCTATGGATAGAATAAGTATCCATCTTTTCCCTTGGCTCTTTCAGTATATCTCAAGGAGAACTAAGAGAGTCTCATCCTCCTGCTACGACCTTTGAACTATGACGAGATTGGCTTGAAAGTGATTGGAAACTTTAAACTTACAGGTTTAAAATGTTTCATGTCTTTGCGACAGTAATATAACTCAACACATTACCATAATAAACATTGGTGACAAGGGACTAGATTCTCTTTTGAACTGAGTAATGTTAAGCCAGATCAATTTATTGACTCTCCAAAGGTGTATTCCATTAATTGCAACTAGATCTCATAAAGCAGTTTGCTAGAGCCTTTAACAAGGAGTCTGCCGCCTTAAAGTATTTTCAAGCTATGGCTAAATAGGCTATAGGATGTCCCAGAAGGAGCACATCCTCATGTTAATCTTGACGAGTTCAAGGAGAATATCAGAGCATAATCATAGCAGCAAGAGGAGCGCTTCCATCAAGATATACTAAAATTTGTACATATATATTAAGGAGTATAGAATAAAACCATGATGGGAGACTTCAATTCTAACGTTTAACCTGGTTTGTATATTTCTAGTGGAGGTTCCAATAAACTATATAAATTCAAAGCAAAGTTTAAAAAAATGATGGTTATTTTCTATTTTTTTTCGATAGGAGTTGGAAAATAACAATTAACGGCTCACTAAGAACGCTCAACCTGAAAAGCGATGCCTGAATTTCAGTAAGGTTTTGACTTCTCAGTCGTGAGCTACAGTTTAATGTGCGATTTGAACTAGGGAAGTCCCTAGCTTATGTCAGTAGCTGTCAAGTCGACCCGTAAATAGAATAAATTCCAGTAACAACCCTACCCAATGTGGTTTAACCTCTCTGAAATCCGCAGCAAGGTTCCCACTAGGTTAGAGACCAGCGCGTTTTTGAAGGGATACAAATATTGATATCTATTTCCGCTTTCTTCCCCTTGTGCTGCAAATTTGCCGTATAACAAATCCATAAATCATAGTCTCTTTTCATTAACATAATTTTGCTTTAATCAAAATAAATCATAATCAAATTTCTGCTGAAATATGTAAGAATGTGAACAATAAATTTCTGTGATATAGTTAAGTTACAAAGCCAGTCGTAAGCTATGAGGGTTTCAAGGGCGCAGCAGGAGAGCCGCTGGTCATGATACACGTTTTTATGACAATCTCTTTCACATTTTCCACCATGTACCAATCTAAACAAGTGCGCAAGCAAAGGTTTTTCTGATCCACCAATACAACGTAAATTAGCGGATATTATACAAAACTCCTACCCAACACACACTAGCTTCCTCTGCATACTACCATGTGCGCATGGAAAGCTGCAATTCAGTATGAAAGCTACAAAAGCTAGTGTAACTCTAACACACCTTTTGCTGTTTCCGGTAAGGGCATCTCCTACACGACAAATTTTTCGTTTGCTCCACTTAGAACCCATAAGGCTCTGTACACAAACCCAATCAGCTATACATCTACCTACCATCCTCATACACACCAATCCTCTCCACGGACCACAGGTGCGCATTACTTCCAAACTATCACCTTGCTAATTCCCCATCAAACTCTGTCTCTACCTAATGATTCAGAGAGACACAATATCTCACAAATTAACATTATCGGCGTATAAAAGAAATAAATGGAGCTCAAGGAATTTTACCTGAATATCCAATTGATAAATACGAATTAGCCTATAATAATCAAGCATTATCTAGGATATCCAGATCAAATCTTAAGTTAAAGGTACATTAAGCAAACTAGTAGCCTAATCAACTATATCAAAATTGCATCTACTTCAGTATTACATCAAGAGTCGTCTTGATATACAACACAAACTATGACACGATGGAAAACCAAACCTTTCGAAATAAATCAAGAAAGGTAATAGACCTACAACAGCCAGTAAATACCTTTCCCTGCATCCTCTCTATCAACCTAAAAGCCAGTGCTAGACCACCTCCCAACGCAACAAGATAACACTAATGTTACAGGTGACTTTAACGCCCATTATCTTGCCTGATTAAAATTTCATGAGTGAGAAACAAAGAGTCCACGATATTTTTAACTCATTTAAACTACCCAATTATCCTCAACTCACTACAACTCCCATTACAAGAGCCGTTTAACATCTACTGCCAAGGCACTTTCCAAGACATCATCACTCTTTCACCAAACTAAGCCATAAAAACAAACTCGAAACCACGCACCATGTTCATCCGAAAAGCTCCTAATCTTCATTGAAATTTCCTTAAGGAGCCAATAAGCACTTTCCTTACACATTCTACAACTGAACTGAGCCTCCTAAAATAATTATTAAAATTACTTTGAACTTTTGTTGTTATTAGAAATAATTTTATTATTTAATTTTGTGTAAATTAAACTTTTGGGTGGTTAAGTTGGTACGACTGCCCGGTTTTCTCACCTTTGGAGTCGACTGTTTTTTAGATTTTTCTCTTGAACTTTGTTCTCACATTTGTTTTTTTTTATATTTTGGTTCAACCATTTGTTTGACTTAGGCCACTTGAGTTTGTTTAGAGTTGTTGGCTCTTTAATTAATATAGTAATTGGTGATTTAGTTATGTCAGTAGCCTAGGTTATTTAGAATTGTTGTAATCTTTATTTAATATATTGATGTAATTTTTGTTAATATAAGAAAGAGGATGTTTAGGACATCTTTATCTCCAAAATAATTTGGAAGACCACGCAATAAAACAACCAGATAAGCCAATATATTTAAACTATCAAATAATTTAAAATTTATTCTTATAATTTTCTAAGAATTATTTCATTTGAAAACACTGTTAGTGAATTGAGTTGCCTTTCAGATTTTATTTGTATATATTTTGTGATTATGTTTATTTTAAACTAAATTATTTTTTAGCAAGAAGATAAATGGTATAAATAATCTAAACAAGTTATTGGTGGACTTATTGAAATTATAGCTGTGTCTAAAAGAAAAATTGTTTTGATACCTAAACGTTTAAATGAAGCTCATTTAAATGGGAGTTTGACTATTTCTTTATATAAAACTCATCTTACAAGAGCTGTTACACAATGTAACCGAAATAGATAATGTAATTACCACAATTCTAGTTTGAAATAATTTCTAAATATATGACTCTTGTTTTTATGAAAATGAGCTTGGTGGTTAAATTGATTATCCTTTTAATGTTAATTCTGAATTAACTGTATTCGAATCCTACGGGCAACCTTTTTCAGAGTAAGGGCCAGATGAGACTTTTGTGAGCAGGCCGTGGGCCGGAGTGACAAACTTAATCCCCAAAGTGACCATATATATATATATATATATATATATATATATATATATATATATATATATATATATATATATATATATATATATATACTAGTGTACTTTATACAAGAATTTTATTGAAAGAACATACAAATTAGTGGGATGGCTGGTGCTGCTTGCCATGAAGAAGTCCTAAGCATTTTTTGTTAAGAATTGCCTCCTTTACAACTTTGGTCCATATGAAATATTTCGTATCTGTGAGAGAAATGTATTTTTGTCTCATTTTTTACTCATTTTCACTGCCAGACGTAAAAGTGATTCCGCTTTCCCTCGATAAGTCTACTGAGACAGAAGCTGTTTTGCAGAATTTACTTTTATTGGGGAAGGGGGCAGGTTGTAATATTAATGCAGAGCGAGGTGGCGGGCCAGACGCTAACCTTTGCGGGCCGAGCTTGCCCGCCCCCACTCTATGGAAACATCTACTGATCAGTTAGATGATTCTACTTTAAATTTAACTAGGCAGTTTTTATCTGCCTTAAATAAAATGACTTTAAATCAAGGAAAGCCCCCCCCCCCACTTCAACGCGGCAAATTCGAAGGTTTAACAAAGGATAAGGTTGCATTTTGTACTGTTTTGAATCATTCTTTTTCTTATTGATGAAACATTTCAAGGGATAATTGATCAAAAACTAGAAAATAGTAATGTTCAGACATCTCGAATATATTCAAATGAAGTCAGGGCATCTGTATATGAACTGAAATAATGGCTTAGATTTTCTTACCTAAAACACACCAGGTTGTGTATTATTAAGTCAAATCATATTTAATAAATTGCCTAGCCCTTGGAAACAAAAATAGTGCATAAGGTTATTAATTATTATCCTTCTTCGAATAAAATTTTCGATAATTATTATAAGGTTTTAAAAACTTTAAACAAAACCACTCGAATAAACACTTCAAAATTTGAACCTTAAAAGGGAGATGACTAGAGTTAAACATTATTTTAAAGGTAACCAAAAGCAAGAACCTTTAAAACACTCAACAAGTTCCTACTAAACACTAAAACATATAATAATAAAACAATGAGAAGGTATCTAGTGCTGCATGCTTGACAAATCAAACAACAGTTAATGAAATTAAATCATTTTCTGTAGGAGGCATGAACTTAAAATATAGACCATGTAAATTTTTTAATGTTTCTGGATACTTTATGAATAGATGTAGTAACTTTCTAACTTTAAATGACAGATTGAAAAGATGTGAAAAAATCGAAGAATACTCTAGATTTTAGGTGTAATATATCTAGTAAATATCACCATATAACGGCTTTATGTCCTAACCAGCAAGATAGTTCTGTAAATTTGTGTTTCACATCTAGTAAAAAGAGGAAGCGATCTTTTATTTTACCCACCATTAAATTAGAAATAAGGAAAGGTTATAAAATTGAAAATTACGATATTTAATTGACTAAGAAAGCCATCGATCGTATCTTTTTTCCAAGGTAGCCACAAGACTCTTTCATAACTATAATAGTTTACATGAAGTGAACTACAGTAGATAGACCTTAATTGTTATGAAAGAAAGAAATTTTATACAAGTATCTTTAAATGTTTGCCTCCTTGTTACTTAAAAAATAGCAATGCATTTTTTAATTCATAACACTGTGTGACAAAATTTCACTTTTGCCTTCTCCTTGGGTTAGAAATGTTATTTTCCAAATGAAAAACCTCAATTTTAATCCCCAAACTTTGCTTTTGTGGCTAGAACATTAAATTTTTAAATTACTCCATTTATGGTAAATAAAATTATTTTGATGCAAATATTTAAAATATATACAAATTTTTTTCAAGGACTATGTTTTTTTAGTTTGCTATAAAAATGATATACTGTATTTGAAAAGTTATAGAAAGAGTAATAGAGTAGTAATAGCTATTCCTCCTATATATTTTGTATTTACGACCAGGACACCAATGGCAGTTCTCTTACATTCTACATAGATTCAGCAGTAATTTGGTGAAAATTGAACTGTAGAGCTTTCTAGAACTTTCGAGGATTTTATGTATTCTGGCAAAGATGAGGAGGGTATTGTGATAGAACGGTTTGAGGCCGCCTAATTTCAACCGCTATCACATGTTGTTTAGAAACACGTTGCTACCCTCGTGCATCTTCGCCTTCAGGCCGGGCGCGTTATCGTCCCACCTGAGTCAATATTTAACCAAGGAGTTTCATCCCCCCCCCCCGTTTCGCCCCATGTGCTGATCTCGTCAGATTGAGTTAGGCTTATGGGCAGATAAGGTATTGTTCTCAGGCGCGGCTGGGCATTCCCTCGAAGCCCCCAGTCCATTCTCCCCTACGCCAAGGAGATGGCTCGACTATTTATATGGAAATTTTACCAATAAGAGCAGATTCAGAGCCAGATTATCTTCGCGAGACATCCCGCCGATCCGGTCTTACCTTGTGCACCAGGGCCCTCTACCCCGAAATCCAAAATCATTGTCCAGAAGAGGACAATATCCCTTGAGTGCCAAAGAACGAGCCTTTAACACGCCAAGTCCACAAGGCCCTTCCAGTTGTTCAGAAAGAGAACAACATTAGAACAGCCATTGTTATTTGAGCCCGGTGACAAGAAACGGTTCTCACCCTCCCCCCTGTTGTTCAGAAAAAGAACAACGTTAGAGCAGCTATTGTTCTTTGAACCCATAGACAAGAGACGGTTCTCACCCCCCCACCCTGTTGTTCAGAAGAGAACAACGTAGAACAGCCATTGTTCTTCAAGTCCGTTCGTCAAGAAACGGTTCTAATTCCCAAGACGTCACGTCAGAAACATTTAATCCCCCCCATCCCTTCGGCTGGAACTCGCCAGCGGACCGAAGATTCCTTCGCGTCGCCTTCCTCTGCACAACAACTTTTAATTACGTAATCTGAACATTACCTTTGAGTATTAAACCTTTTTGTCAACCCTATCCTGTGCTTTAAATGGTTTAGCGAACCATTCCATCCCTTTAATTTTCATTTGTTTACCTTTTTAAATCTCTCCCAAATCTTAATCCTCGGATTAACCAGATATTCCCACGACCCTTCCCATTCTCTGTTTATGTAAACATTTTCCGTTTTATGTGTTGTTGATAGTTTATGTAATAAAACTTTATTTTATTAATGATAGCCATATCATTATCCTTTAGCTCAGTTCCACTTTTTAAGCATATTGAAGATAAATAACATCGGCCAACCAGATAACCACGCACTCTAAATATAATTGAATAGTTCCCTCAGCGAATAGGTATATATGGTATACCGTCGAGAGTCCTTTCTCCGACATATATGAATACTCAACCGATCAATTTAACTATAGCTGTCACAGCGCAGAAATCTTTACTCATCATTGATACAAGCATTCTTCACATATGGCATCAAGAGTTTGTAAGCATCCGAAAGACGCATTTTGCTATGTCTGCGGCGAGTATATTAAGACACAGGGGTGAAAATGTACTTTGCACAGAGATCTGCTGAAATGTGTGTGAGACCTAGAAGGCATATTTTGGTATGACAGTGGAAGATAAAGACAAATATATGTATATATATATATATATATATCTATATATATCTATATATATATATATATATATATATATATATATATATATATATATATATATATATATATATATATGAACTGAATGACTTTACAAAGTAGCACGTGAGGTTCGTAATGAATGAAATGTCCCGCAGGAAAAAAGAAAAGGTGCTTCCAAGTACTTTCGAACTTTATGCAGTTCATTCTCAAGGATAACTACAAGAGTAAATAATATAATAAAGGTATATATAAGCTAGTAAAAGATAAATGACAGCCTCTAAGAGAAGAAACTCCCAATGAGAAAGTAGGAAAGGGATAGGTAAATTCACATTAAGATTTAGCTACAACACGTAGCAAGGTCAAACCGAGAAGCAAAGTACTTAGAAGCCCCTTTTAATTTTTCTGGCAGGACATTGCATTCATATATATACATATATATATATATATCTATAATGTTTTGTTTTTTGGTGATACTGGATTTTTTTTAACATTTCTAATAACACTAAGTGAAAAGTATTGATATATTTATAATTCTGTTTTCATTTTGATTTTACAGTATGAGGTACAAATGAAAAAAGAGACCTATGAATTTCGCACTCTTATAAATTTGGAGAGAACTAACTGACTACTCAAGTAATTGTTTCTTCTGCATCGTGAACGCTTCTAAACGTCGAGCAGGCAGAAATGCGTTTGTTATCATGTATCAAACCTTTAGTCATCTATTTTGCCAGTGCCACACAGTTCTGAACTCTCCGTACCCACTTTTCCAAAATGAGAGTAGCAGTTTTTAGAAAAGAAATGCAGTTCAGAAGAGGATTCAGTCATTGATTCAGATTAAAGAGGGGCAAACGAGAAGAGAAACCCATACTACCCCAATCAAAAAGATCTAAACTACCTAATCAGAGACTTTGGTCTCATAAAGTCCAATGCCGAGCTTTTTCCTTTGTGACTCAAGCAGCGCGACTCGTTAGATGACAGTGTGGAAATATCAGATCATAAAAAGCATGACCAGTGTTTTTCAACTTTGTTTTACAGGTAAAATTGATCTTTACTTTTTGTCACAATGTGTCCGGTCTGCTTGAGGCAATCGGGATCGCCTGTAACCCCAACGCAGTGTCATCTTCTTCCCTGACAGCTTGTTCAGGAGCCTCAAAGAAGTGCTGATTCATAACGGTAACATGTATCAATCTCTTCCTTTTGCTCACTCGGTCCAGTTCAAAGCGGAAAACAGCAGTGTCAAGATCTTGCTAGATGCATTGAGATATGAAGAGTACGGTTTGATGGTTATCAGAGAATTCAAAATGGTGGCCTTCTTTATGGGTCTCCAAGGAGGCTTTACCAAGTTTTGTTCATATATTTATCTTTCTGACAGCATGGACACCATGGCAAACTACGATCAGCGGGATTGGCGACAAAAAAACCGATTTTAGTGTTTTGAGAAACAACGTCAAGTGAGAGTCTTTTCTGGACCCACGGAAAGTACTGTTTCCTCATCTGCGCTTAAAATGAGACCTTATGAAACGATTTGTCAGAGCTTTAGATGAGGATTCTGCAGCTTTCATGTATCTCCAAATTTCTTTCCTAAGCTATCTGCGGCAAAAGTGGAAGCCCAGGTCTTCATCGGTCCACAAATAAAAAAGATCATGGAATGCAAGGAGTTTCCCAAGAAGCACACTAGGAGGGAAAAAGCAGCGTAAGACAGCTGTATATCAGTAGTTATAGTCTTCCTTAGTACCTACAAACCGAACACTATGTAGAGCTTGTTAAGAAATTGGTGAGAAACTACGGCAAAATGGGTTGCAGAATGTCACTGAAAGTCCAAATTCTTGACGCTCATTTTGATAAATTTAAAAAGAACGTGGGAGCGTACACCGAGGAGCATGGCGAGCGCTTTCACTAGGCTCTACGTAACTTTGAACTCCGCTATCAAGGATCTTATAAATAAAATCTGATGGGAGAATTTTTTTTCGGGCTGATTCGTGAAAGTAATTTACAGTATAAGCGTAAATCATGGAAAACTACTCATTTCTAATATTTTTATTGTCTTACCTATGTTATTCTAGAATAAATAAATGCTATTTTTGTATCATGTCCTGTTGTTTTTGCTTTATGCAAATGAAATTTCAAATTTCCCTCTTCCTTCCAAAAGGAACAGTTAAATTTCATATAAATATCATTATCCTGGACAAAAAGGCTAAGTTTGCAATAAATATCAGTGTTTTCTCATGTATTCTAAACACAAGCAAATAGAAAATAACAGTTGCAACCCAAATACAAAAATCGTGTTACACAGTGTTATCGTTAAAATTAAATTTTAAAGTTAATGATATGGATACTGCCATTAATAAATTAGTTAATAAAGGGTTTCAATTAGGTGATGAAGCCTTTCACCTTTCTCCAAATGACTCATTTTTCACTATGGATGCTTTGATAGGATTTAATATCCTTCAGTTTTCTCTTCTTTGAAATTGAGTCAATGCATGAAGGGAAGCTGTTATTGGATAAAGGATAAAATAATTCCATTTGGAAAGTTGATTATTTTTTCTTGAACATCAGTTAAAAAATATTATGAAAAAATAAGAGAGATTTACAAAGAGATAGACAAGATACGTTTGTTAATTCTATCCTAAATCCTATTAAGTCTTACTTCAATCATCTATCAAATATCGTAACAGATTTGGAAAATGATAATGGACTTAAAAATAAATTTTCTTTAGAATCTTTTGGCATTAAGAGTCATGAGAACTTAACTACCTCTGATGAATTAAGAGTTCAAGCACTTAGAGAGAACCTATAATTTATAGATGGACATTAAATGTTAAATTAACGTATAACTGCAAAATTGCTCTTAAAACTTTAAATAAAGTAGTTAAATTCTTAAAAAATAAAAATTTATATGAAGAAAATTATATAAGAATTTAAAAGGCAAGCTGAAGATGGTGTAATATAAATATTGTTCCAATATATTTTCAAAAGAGTGAATTTATTTAGAATCCACGTAGGTCTGTACATCGATTTGAGTAACAACAAAAGTGAGACCTATATTTGTAGGGTTTTGGCCTTTGTGGATCTGAGGGGTGCAATATTTTATGTACGAACAGTATAGTTTCTCCATTGAAACCAAGGAGTATTCCTCTATTGGAGCTAATGAGTGTCATATTAGCCCTCAAAGCCTATCTTCCGTCTTACAAGCCTATAGTAAAATTAACTCAAGTAGTTCTTTGATGGATCTTGACTGGTGATCCCAAAACTAAATCAAAATTTACTCCTAATAAAATTAAAGAGCATGAAAACTTGGTTAATAAATTGAAAGGTAACTTTAAGTTACGTATATATTTTAGATATATTGATACAAGAAAAATCCTCCTGACTTAATAACTAGTGGTTTGACTTATAAAACATATGTTGAAAATAATGAACTTTTGAGGCATGGGCCTGATTTATAAAAATTTGGAACAGTGGCCCAAATCTTAATTGATGTGTCTATCTCCAGAAGTAATTAGTTTTAACATAGTGAACTAAGGAGTCAGCGAGGTTTATTTCAAGCCCTCTCTCATTATTGATTTGATCAATTTTCTAATTTTACCAAGCTTTTGAAGATCAGAAAATTCATTTGTAAATGGATTTATTCTGTTAAGAACTGCAATCCATTTGAAAAGCCATGAAGTATTTATTAAAATTTAAGCCACAAGAATTTTTCCTGATGAAATTAAATTTCTTGAAAACGTAAACAAAGTAGATTTTATACGTAATTTAGTGAATAACTTATTTCTTGATAATAATGGCTTACTGAGATCATAAGCTAGACTTTCTAAAAGCGTTTACTTTGAAGATAATGTTTTAAATCCTATTTTATGAGCTAGACAAAATTATTTGACTAGACTATTAATCCAACATTGTCATTGTAAATCCAACATCTTGGACTTGATACTCCCTTGCTACACTTAAAGATTACGGATTCTGAATTCCAAAGGCCAGACATTATAATAAAAGAACTTTGAATGAATGTATAATATGCGAAAAGGAAAAAGTTTTGCCTTTATTTATCCGAAATTAACAGATTTTCCGAATCAAAGGTTTAATTTAGTAAAACTTATTGATCTTGTGGGGGGGAATTTTACGTCAAGTTTGGGTTAAATATGAATTAACGGGGATGGTTTGCTAAATGTTTATCTTTGTTTGTGCTTGTGTAAATATTCGAGCCCCCCCAAAAACTTTCTTACTTGACAATTCAAAGGTTTTTTAACTTTTACACCGTCCCTTCTTATTTCTACATCGATAATGCTAAACGTTTAAGATGGTTGGAGATATCATATCTAAAACTTTAGATTCTGGAGGGTTAAATGAAAAACTTAGTAGAAATAATTCCATTGTATTAAGCTTGCGTAGGCGACACATGGGAAAGTCTTATTAGGGTCTTAAAGAGTTGCCTTTATAAAAAAATAGGTCGTCAAAGACTGAAATATAATGAATTCTTTACTGTACATGCTAAATTTCCAAATACTATAAACTCTAGGCTTTAATGTGATTTATTTAGAAGTTATTATTCCTAATTTCTCTCTTAAATTGAATTAAATATTAATGATGATCCTGATACTTTAGAAAAAACGTTAGAAGTTCATGAGCAAATTATCCAAAACTCTAGAAAACTTTGGTCTGAGAATACTTGAT
The DNA here is from genome assembly GCA_963969495.1 of Ceratothoa steindachneri. NCBI lineage: Eukaryota > Metazoa > Arthropoda > Malacostraca > Isopoda > Cymothoidae > Ceratothoa > Ceratothoa steindachneri. The sequence goes on from OZ018319.1 coordinate 49,163,845, forward strand.
AAGTTTAAGAGAGCATAGTCAGATTGGAGATATTGTCCTCATAAAGTAACTAAATAAATTTAGACGCTTTTGGCATCTTTACTTTTTTTTTATAACAAAATTAGATCTGTTAAAGTTAAACAAAGTAATGGACTAATTATGCATCACTCAATAAGGAATATATATTTAATTGAACTTTCCATTACCCATGAAGATCAAAATAACTTGAGAAAGAAGGATATGGCCTTGGAAAATGTTCCAACATTAGAAATTAAAAATAACGAAAATATAAATAAACCTATGAATTCTTTTACTACTACAAAAACTAGACCTACAAGACAAGATGTTCTAAAATTTAAACTTTATGCAACAAAATCTTAAATATCTTTAAATTAAACTAATTTGACAAGTTAATGTTATGTATTCAATTGCATTTTTAACAATGCAGCTATGATGTTGGAGTGTAAATGAATTATTAAAATTACTTTAACTTTTGTTGATATTAAAAGAAATTTTAATTTTGTGTAAATTAAACTTTTAGGGGGTTAAGTTGGTACGATTGCCTGTTTTGTTTATATACATTTGGAGTCGACATTTTTGAGGACACTTATTGGATAAGCTTTGTTGAATATTTTGCATTTAAATTTTGGTCTTGAACTTTGTTCTCAAATTTGTTTTATTTCTATTTTGGATTGACCATTTGTTTGACTTAGGATATTTGAGTTTGGTTACAGTTGTTGGATCTTTAATTAGTTTAGTAATTGTTGTTTTAGTTAGGTCAGTAGACTAGGTTAATTAGAATTGCTTGAATATTTGGTTAATATAATGAGTTAAATTTTCTTAATATATGAGGATGTTTAGGACATCCTTATCCCTAAAATAATTTGGAAGGCCTCACAATAAAACTTACTGTTAAACTATTATATTTCAACTACTAAAGAATTAAAATTAAATCTAATACTCTATGAAAACACAACTAATTAAAACGGACTTTGATTTCTGAACAAATTAATGTGAAATTTGAAGATCATTTGCATCATGTAACTCTCAATAACACGCATTTTTTAAAAGTTACCCATAACGTTATAGGTAAGTTTGAGGCATTTTATTTAGTGACAGATTAAGGTTACACTATTCATCACGTGAATTAAAATGGCGGGATGATCAAAGAATTAGGTCTGGGACAGTACATGTGAGCTTTTTATCAACATGATTCAATGATTATCAATTTTATATTAAAGATTTGTTCTAATTCATTTACCTATTATTTAATGGCAAGTAAAGATAATACGAGTTTGTATTTATTTAACCATCTTTCTACCACAGAGGGGGAGAGTGATCAATTCTCAAATTTTTTAATTGAAATTTCAACCCAAATTGAGTAATTAAATACAAATGCTACTGGGGAAAAAAACACCTTTAATTTTTTTGTTTATTTGTCTGCGGTCGAGCTATATCAAGAGCCGATAATTGCCTTTATGTTGTTGTTGGACGTTTAGTGAGTATTTTTGCAATTTATTTTTTATTTTATTGCGTGGACGTGTGGATATATTTAGTGAATAATTGACTGTAAAAAACAAAATATAGCCTACATCCCTGAGAAAAAGGAGAGGAGGAGTTTATGTCCACAGTATATGTTCCTAACATCATATTGTTTAAATCTCAACAAAAATATTTCGCATTGATTAAAACAGATTTCACTAAAAAGTTAAGTACAGTATGAGTTTGCGTTAATTTCTCTATAATACATTAATTTACTTACTCAAGATTTTCCTCCTTTTCTATGTCAAGTCAATAAATATTTTAGTTACACTAATGAATAAGGAAAACATTAGCCACTTTTACCGTGAGTTACAATTGAAACCTCTCAAATCGCTCCCTAATCTGGGTACTAACCGAGGCACCTGTAAATATTGAAAGAACCTTCAAGGCATCGGTCACCCATGAATCTTTCTCGGACCCTTGTTTTATTAATTTATACTATCTGGCCATCAATTTATTATGTAAACTATAAGAAATTGATGAACGTATAAAACTAGGTCCTGGTAAAATATCATACTAATAGAGAAACCTTGCGAATATGTTAGATATTTTGCATTTCGAGCGGAAGATATTACTCTTTCCTTATATAAACGCTTGGATAACTAAATTTGGAGTATGTAGTGCTTATCTGAATGTGGTACATGCAAAGTTACATTGAAAATTTGGGAGGCGTCGAGTAATAAAAATAATTAATGAACTGAGACAAACGCCAATTTAATTTCACCCTAAATTTGGCATTTACCCGGCCAAATCATAAACTCTTTTAAATACTAAATGGGTTCACTCATATGAATTATGACTATATTTGAGCGAGATTACTGAATGGACCCTAACCATAACTGTTTCAAATTACCCCCCAAAAAAATTTAACACGACGATCTTGCCAAATTTCTTTTCAAATAACAAAACTTGGAAAACTCGGGCTTTAAATGTTGCACAAACAACTCCACTAAATATTTTTAGAAAAAGAGTCAAAATATATTACTTTAAATATAACTTTACAGAAATAAAATTTGTTAAACTGATCATTCACGCATATCTCTCTTTTTATTTATCATTTCCTATATATATATATATATATATATATATATATATATATATATACATATATATATATATCTGACTTACACAATTTCCCTTCTTTCTTGACCCAGCCTTTAGGTAATCTTAGGTCTTTGTAAGTTAATAATTCTGTATATGCCACAACATCTTCCTCCTATAAATCATGAAAATCCTACCTTTGTTTTATCTTAAAACTGTAATGGCTTAAACTATTGACAGAATGTAGTCTAGTCAACCGGGAGCTCACTTAGAGACTTAAAATATATACACTAGAGCATTCACGTTTATTAATTTACTCAAAAGAGCCCATGTTACTTAAACATTAAACACCGAATCGATGAAAAAGTCTTCGGAAATTTTATTGGAAATTTGAGTATCTAGCTGAAGTACAACGTCAACTGCACCTGGAAATTTTATACAAAGCCTCCGACACGTCTTGGCTTACAAGCCCGTATTATAAGTTGACTTTTGCTAAAATCTACTCAATTATCAGCGAAATCATTCTTGCAATGTGCCCGTAGACCGGGATCAGCAGATCAGGTGTTCACCGCATTTTAAGGTCGCCACAAAAGAAAAGCTACTTCTAAAAGCTGTTCGTTACACATCATGAGTGAAAATTAACCTTATCATAGACATATATTTTGTAAATGGTTTTAGTCAATGGAAACCGAGGACGTACAGTTCGCTGAATCCACCTTCAAGCTTAATCGCACATTAAATCGAGACAACTGCATGCATAGTCACTTCATACTCCACACATTTATCTGAATAACATATTTAGTGTGGTTTATCATCCCAGGGTATTGTTTACCTCAATTTACTTAAATGGGACTGTCACCGGTCGTGAATATCTCGAAATACAGCAAACATAAATTATACCTACAGTTCTAATGCTGTTTTGAATCAAAGAATTATCGTTTTAGTGTTAGCAGGTACATCGATGAAACTATGCCTAACGTCGAGAAGACTAACGTCTTGTACGAATATTCGTTTAAAGTCGGTGACTAAGAACACTACAATTCAAGTACATCGGCGTAACCTCCACAATCCTGTCAAGGCGACTGACAGCTCACCTTTAAGATGGCGTGGTTTAAAAACACGCCCACCCTCATAACACTACTCTCACCCGTGAAAAACTGAATCAGGAAACTTCCATTATCTTCAGACTGTAAAACCGCAGAAGATTGCGGATGGCCGAAGCCATCATCATTCAAATAAAGAAACCGGCAATTAACGTGCAACTTCAGCCGGAAATTATAATCCTGACATCTCGGCGTCTCCGAGTTTACCCCCGTTAAAAAAGCACGTTTTCAAACTTCATTTTACTTTGCTTCCTTTGCTAGAGAACTAGATCGGAGCGAAAAATAGTCAGACTTTTTTTAGGGGGAGGAAAGGTACTGCTCGCGGTTACTACTGCACTCTGTACCCCTCCCACGATCGGGGGAGCACAAAAGAGGAGGAGGCCCGCTGCCAAGACTGGCTACTGGAGAAACTCCCCACACTTCTCACTCTCAGTACAATTGTACCGATAGTGAAGTGCTTAATGGGAATTCCGGCACAAGCTTTAGAAGAAGGTTTAGAGTGGGAGACGGAAAATTTTTGAGGAGCCAGATTGAGCATCCTCGGTAGTCAAAGGTGGAAAGAGTGGAATACCTTTGCCCGAGGGACAAGGGAGAACTACTGATTAACGTGGATTCCGAACAAAGGTAATGATGCATTTACTCATCATTCTTACTTCCTTTCTCACACGTTTAGCACTTATGTTCCTCATACAGAAGCGGGACGACCGCCTAATCTCTGTTCCCTTATTCTCTCCATCTTCCATTCATGTGTTTTTTGTATCATTCATGCCGTTTTGAGTTGTCTTAGCTCTGTGCTTTGTTTATTTATTGTCATGTTACTTGTTTTTACTTTCCTAAATTTGTTTCACTTTCTCTTGTTGCTATCAATTTTCCACTTTAGTTTCACTTTGTTCACTTGTTTTACTATTAACTTTCACTTCACTATCATTTTCGTAAAACCTTTTAATACTATAGTTCACTTATTACCCCTTTATTTTACTATGTTCTTTTTATTTCTGTTTTACTGTTAACTTTCACTTCACTATCATTTTTGATAAACTTTTTAATATAGTTCACTTATAACATTTTTAGTTCATTTTGTTCGCATTATTTCTGTTTACACTTTTGATCTGTGTTGTCTTCTTAGTCGGTTGTTTCAATTCGGTTGTCTTACTAAGGTATCAATCTGGTGTCTTGGTTGGTTATTTCGTTGGTTGTGTTTGTATATAGTCGGGTAGATATCTTTATCGTTATGCTTGTTTCTTCTCTTTTTTTGAATTTAAACTTCAGTAAACATGGGGACCTCCTTGATTCTCAGCTGTTGTCTGCCGCTGGGAAAGGGAGTGTTAAAGGGGACTCCAGCTCTCGTGTCGTGTGCTCTGTAAATATGGGAGCTAGATCGTTTATCTTCCTCCAAATTTTCTCCACTCTGTTCCCGATTTTTATGTTAAGCGTTTCTAATCCTGCTTTTTGGTGTAAATTCTATAGTCTTCTCCTCTCCTCCCTGCCTGTGTTGGTGATTAGGTAAAGAGCTTTATTTTGTTTTTTCTGGGATTCCAGTTTTTGGTCCTTGTTTCACTTTTAATAAGGGTTAGCGGGTATAGTAGTACCTCACTTCCTAGTGCAAGAAAGATCTTTCTTTTATTTTTCATGCCTAATCCTCTTAGATTGTAGAGTAGATTAAGTAAGCATCGGATTCCCCTTCTACTTCCCCTCTGTTATATGTTGTCTGTAGACCCTTTTTGTTATTCTGAGTCCTAGCACTTTGCTTGAAATATGATATCTATAATTCTGATCGTCAACTAAAACTTCAGCTGTTTTATTCCTGGAGATTGGGATTTTTGTAAATTTCCTCCTGTTCATCCTTATCTTCCAATCTCTTTCGTAGTTGCTGATGCTCTGATTTTAAAGCTGTTGTCCTTGTCTGAAAGCGTACGTTCCTGTACGGAGTGACGACGAGTTGGCTTATATCATCCGCAAACTGTATGTTTAGGCAACCAAGCAATATTGGTGGTGGCAAGTCTGCAGTGTATATTAAATACAGCGTGTGGCTGAGACAGCCCCCCCCTGCGAGAGTCCAGCTTCCATTCGAATTCTAGGCCTAAATAGCCATTGAACTTCACATATGCTCTTCTGTCTGTTACATAATCGCAGAGAATTCTCTCCAGATTGCTATTCATCTGAAGATTTAAGATCTTATATTGCGACAATCTGAGCCTTCCAATTTTATTTGTTTCTTGTAAAGCTTAGTTTGTCCTTATAAATTTCCCGCAACAGGATGGGCCAAGATTGTAATACTTATGTTCACGTAGAAATACTATATAAAATGTAGCAATTTTTGAATAATTCCATTTCTGTTCATGCCCTGAAGATGATCTAACATGATCGAAAGACGTCTTGGAATAAATAATGTCATTAGCGGATGTTTTTCTTCGCCTAGAAGACCCCGTTAAAAAATTTGAAAAAAATAGTAAGAAAATACAAGTTAAAATTAATAACGCTGCCACAGCTGTGGACTTCAATAGAACCTGCATACAACATGGCCTTTTAGCTAATTATATATATATATATATATATATATATATATATATATATATATATAATATAGTACAAGAAAGAGAAATTGGACGCGAATGAGCAATGAGACAAGAAACATGAGTTTTTTAGAGGTAAGAGAAAGGGACATTAGAAGAAGACTAGAATCAAAGAGAGCAGAGGGCGGCACAATGAAGGCAATCCTTTACCGAGAAGACAGAGATAACGCCAGGGGAAAAAAGTTTGAAATATATATATATATATATAAATATATATATATATATGTATATATATATACATATATATATATATATATATATATATATATATATATATATATATGAAAAGAAACTCACAATTTGCACGTGAGTCAAATTTATGATAAATAACACCCAAAAATAAAATGGAAAAACTATTCCGAGTGCTTTTGTCTATAATCTAAAAGACCTCTTCATGGAATAACGTAGGTCAGGACAGACAATGTCTTAAATTATAAGGAGTGGGTGGTTAAAACGGCTACCTGCATCAAAACCCTAACTAGGGGGTACAAATATATATATATATATATATATATATATATATATATATATAATCTACCGTATACCCCACTTTTCCATACATTCAATCTTCTCTCCACACTTATTGTATTTAATAATTGTGGATTGTAGGATGTTTTCTGGTCAGGACTTTTTATTTTCCCAACATTTGCTATTAATTGTTTAATTCAACCTACATGCCACATGGGCTCATCCATTGTCATCATAAATGATTTTAATGATTTTAACTATTAAATTAATCTGATTGAGGGCAAATGTTTTTTAACCATGAGTGACAGTAATTTAGGCGATAGACAAGCTGACCAAAAGACACTGATGATTTCTCTCTGGAATTTGGTAGAGAGACCGGAGACGCGAGAAACACTGATGCTCTATTACGGGAATGTGGTGGGGAGATCGGAGCCCCGAGAAGCACAGATGATCTCTATCGCAAATTTGGTGAAGAAACCTATGCCCCCAAAGACACTGTTTCTATCTCTCGGGAATTTGGTGGTGAGATCCGAGACTTGAGAGATATGAATGCTTCCTCGTTGGAATTTGGTGGAGAGAATAAAGCCCCGAAGATACTGGTGCTAACTCGTGGGGATTTAGTGGAGAGACCAGGCCCACGAGCGACATTGATGGGCTCTAGCGGGAATTTGCTGCAGAGACCAAAGCCGCGAGAGACCCTGATGCTCTCTTGCAGGAATTCGCTTAAGAGCCTAAAGCTCCGAGAGAGACAGGCTCTCTCAAGGTAATTTGATGTTGAGAACATTGAGCCCGAGAGACACTGATGCTCTATCGCGGAAATTGGGTGGAGAGTCCAGTAGTTATGAGAAACACTGATGCTCTTGCTATTATTTGGGGGAGAGACAAGGAGCCATAAAAAACACTGAATCTCTCCGCTGGACTTTGCTAGAGATACCAGGAGCCGGGAAATACAATGACTGTCTCTCGCGGAAATTAGGTAGAGAATAAATGAACCCCGAGGGAATCTAATGCTGACTCAGGGAAATTTGGTGTTGAGACCAGAGTCTCAAAAGACATTCATTATCATATGCGGCAATTTTTTGGAGAGACTAAAGCACCGAATAGGAATGATGCTCTCTTGCGGCAATTTGGTGGAGAGACGAAAGCCCCGAGAAACACTTGTGCCCTCTCAAGGGAATTTGGTGCAGAGATCAAGGATCGCGAGAGACACTGATGCTCACTCGCGTGAATTTGGTGGAGAAACTAGAGCTCCGAGTGATACTGACGCTCAGTTGTGTAAATTTGGTGGAGAGTCCAGGAGTTACTAGAGGCACTAGTGATCTCTTGCGAGTATTTGGAGGAGAGACCGAAGCCCCCGAGAGACACTGTTTCTCTCCACAGGAATTTGCTGGCTAGACCAGGCGCCTCGAAATGGAGTGATTGTCTATCGTGGAAATTAAGAAGAGAGCAACTAAGCTCCGAGAGAATCTAATGCTCACTCAGAGAAGTTTGGTGGATAGAGTAAAGCTACAAGAGATAATGATGAATGATCCTTTGTGGGAACTTTGTATAGGTACCAAAGTACCGAATATCAATGAGGCTCTCTCGCAGAAATTTGGTGAAGAGTTTAAAGCCCCTAATGAAACTGATGTTCATATGTCATATCTTAATCGTAATATTGATTGGAATTCTGCTAAAATCATCTGTCATAATAACGATACAATTTCACGAAATACATATCATTGAATCGACCTTGATAAGTAAATTGTCAAATTTTAATTTAAGTCCTGGCTTATATAACCACGATGGTTATTTTTTTCAATTATATTCACAATGCATGGTCGAAACTTTTAATTTGAGACTTAATATTTATATTAATCTTAATAAACTATTTAATTTTATTTTTTTGTGCATCTATGTAGCCTTATATTTATGTCTGTGTATTTATTTTCATTTGAGTCAAGTCTTTAGAACATTTGTACTTTTCTACCTTGGTTTTTCAATCCTGACCTCTGAGGTTAATCTCTCGCTTATAGTTGCTCCCTCCCTAATTTCTTAGGCAGGATTTTAATCATTTTGTCAACCTTAAGTCTTTTGAATTTACATTATTGGATGATCTTAGTTTGATATTATCTCCGCTCCTCTTAAGGTTTTCATTTCATATTAATTTATTTTGTTGATTGATTTTTTGCTTTGTTGTTGGCGTTCCCTCTCTTCTGTATCATCCTTAGAAATATTACAATTTTTATTACTTATGTTATTCTTTGATAAAGAACTCGAAATAGAGTTCGAAAGTACTTGGAATCTTCGTATTAATTTTTCCTATGGGCTTTGTTGCATTTATTGCTTACTCACGTGATTCTTTTGTGAGAGAAACCAGAGCACAGGAAACACTGATGCTATCAGCGCGGAAATTAGATGAAGAAACCATAGCCCTGATAGATAATTTTACTTTCTATTTGGAGTTTGGTAAAGATACCAGCGGTTCCAAGAAGCGCTGATGCTCTTTCACGGGAATTTATGGACAGACTAGGAAACCGTCAGAAACTCATGCTTTCTCACAGGAATTTAGGAAAGACCAGGGCTACCAACAGACACTTATGCTCTCTCGTGGAAATTTGTTTGAGGGATTGGAGCATCAAGAGACACTGATGTACTCTCGTGGAGATTTGGTGCAGAGCCAGAGGCCTCAAGATATACTGATGCTCTCACGAGAAAATTTGGTAGAGAAACTAGAGATTCATCCTTTCGCACGGCAATTTAGTAGAGAGACCATGTATTCCGAGAGACACTGATGCACTTCATCGGAAATTTTGCGATGAGGCCGGAGCCCCCAGAGACCCTGATGATCTCAAGTGGGAATTATGTTAAGATAACAAAGCCCCGAAAGAAATGGATACTCCCTCGTGGGAATTTGTTAGAGAGACCAAAACTATAAAGTCTATAATGCTCACTTGCAGGGATATGGGGAAGGGACAGAGCCATGAGGGACAATAATACTCTCTCGCGGGAAATTGGTGCAAGGACCAATGCCCCGAAAGAGATTGATCGTTGCTCGCAGGAATTTGCTGGAGAGACCAGAGCCACGAGGAAACTGATGTTCTCTCGCGGGAATTTGGTGGATAGACTAGAGCCCCGAGAGACCCAGATCCTTCTTTCGGGAATTTGAGGGAGAAACCAGAGTCCGAGAAACACTGATGCTGTCAGCGCGGGAATTGGGCGAAGAAGCCATAGCTCTTATCTATAATTTATTCTCTTTTGTAGTTTAGTGAAGATACCATGGGTTCCGAGAGACACTGATGATCTTTTGCGGGAATTTGGTGGAGAAATTAGAGCCTTGAGGGCCACGGATACCCCCTCATGGGAATTTAGTGGAGAGAAAAAAGCCCCGAATGACACTGATGGTCTCTTGCAGAAATTTTGTAAAGAGAAATGAGCCCCGAGAGACACTGATGATCAATCAGGAAAATTTGGTGAAGAGAACAGAGACTCCAGAGACACTGATGATTACTCACGGGAATTTCATGGAGAGACCAAAGCTTCCAATGACAATGATGCGCCGACGCGTGAATTTGGTAGAGAGACTAGAGCTCTGAGAGACAATGAAGCTCTCTTCCGTGAACTTGGTGAAGAGACCAAAGCCCCGACAGACACTCTGGCTCTCTTGTGGGAATTTCTGGAGGAACGGGGCCTCGAGAACGACCTTTGCATTTCCACAGGAATTTGTTTTAAGGGCCAGGGCTCCGGTGTAACACTGATAATTTCTCACGGGAATTTGGTGGAGAGACATGGGGCACTGAAAGACACAGGCTCTCCTAAGAGAATTTGTTGGAGAGACCAGGGCTCCTGTGAGACATTGATGCTTTCTCGCAGGACTTTGATGGAGAGACCAGGGGTTCCGAGAAACATTCATGCTATATCGCGGGAATTTGGTGGGAAACTTGATCCCCCAGAGACACTGATTCTTTCTTGCTCGAATTTGGTGGAGAGACTGGAGCCACGTGGGACAATGATGCTTTCTGGCGGGAGTTTTGTGCACAGACCAAAGTCCCAAGAGACACTTATGCTGTCTCAATGAAATTCAATGGAGAGACCAAGGATCCCGAAAGCCACTGATTCTTCATCCCTTGAATAGAGTGGAGAGACTAGAGACCCAAGAGACACTGATGTTCTCTCTTCGCAATTTGTTGGATAGACCATAGCCCTAATGGAAACTTATACTCTCTCACTGGAAATCCTTGCAGATACCTGAGCTCCCAAGGATACTGATGCACCCCAAGCAAATTTTATTAAGAGACCAAAGTCACGAGAGCCATTGATGTTCTCTTGTGGTATTTTAGAGGAGAGACCAGCGAGTCGGAGTCACTTATGCTCTCTCTTGTGAATTTGCTGGAGAGACCACGGTAATTGTGAGTCACGGACGCTCGCTAGTTGAAATTTTGAGGAGAACTAGAGCACCAAGAAACACTGATGCGCTCTCATGGAAATTTAGGTGCAGAGACCATAGGCCCATTGTGACAGTGACGATCTCTTTCGGAAATTTGGTAGAGCTCGGAACTCCGAAAGACACTGATCATCTCTCCAAAAAATTTGGCGGAGATACCAGAACCCAAAGTGACACTGATGCTCTTTCTCGAAAATTTGGAAGATTGGTCGGAACCCCGAGAGACACTGATCCTATTTTGCGGAAATTTGGTAGATAGACCGGAACCCCGAGAGACACTGAAGCCCTCTCTTCGGAAGTTGGTGGATAGACCGTGGACTCGTAGACACTGATGCTCTCTGTCGGGAATTTATTGAGAATTTTGTGGATAACTAGAGCACCGAGAGACGATGATGCTCTTTTGCGGAAATTTGGTGCAGAAACCATAGGCCCCATGTGATAGTGACCCTCTCACTCGGAAATTTAGTAGAGACCAGAGCCTCGAGAGACATTGATCCTATCTAGCGGAAATTTGGTAGATGGACCGGAACCCGGAGAGACACTGATCCTGTCTTGCCGAAATTTGTTGGAGGGACCAGAGCCCCGAGTGCCACTAATGCTATCATGCATGATTTTGGTGGAGAGAACAGAACACAGAGAGACAATAAAGTTTTCTCTCAGAAATTTGGTAGAGAGACCAGAGACCGATGGACACTGATGTTTTCTTGCAGCTATTTTGTGGGGGATGCTAGAACAGCGAGAGACACTGATGCTCTCTCGCGGGAAATTAGTGGAGAGACCGAAACCCCGAGAGACACCAATGGTAGCTTGCATTAATTTGCTGGAGACACCGGAGCACCAAGTTTCCCTGATGCTCACTCACGTGAATTTGTTGGACAGAACAGAGAAACTAGAGCCCCAAGACTCACTGATGGTATCGTGCGGGAATTTGTTGAAGAGACCGGAGCCCTGAGAGCGACTGAAGCTATCTCGCTGAATTTTGGTGGAGAGAACAGAACTCAAAGAGACCCTGATGCTCTCTCTCAGGAAGTTGGTGAAGAGACTAGAGACCCGATGGACACTCATGGTATCTTGTAGGAATTTTGGTTAGATACAAGAGCACCAAGTAACACTGATGTTCTCTTGCGGAAATTTGGTGCAGAGACCAGAGGTCCAGAGAAACACTGAAGCTCTCTCCCCTAAATTTAGTGGAGAGACACTCTTGCTCTCTCATGTAAATTTATTAGAGAAACTGGGGCTTTAAGAGCCACTTAAGCTTTGGCACAGGAATTTATTTTAGAGGACAGGGCCCTAGAGAGCCGGCAGATAATTTCCCACGGGAATTTGGTGGATGGACCAGGGGCACTGAAAGACACCTATGCTCTCTCAAGGAAATTTGTTGGAGAGGCCAGGGCTCCTGTCAGACACTGATGCTCTCTCGCATGAATTTGATGAAAAGACCAGGTGTTCCGAGAGACACTTATGCTTTCTTGCAAAAATTTGTTTTAGAGACCAGTGGACCCGAAAGACATTTATGCTCTCTAACGGGAATTTGTTGGAGAGAGCTGACCTCCCAGAGATACTGATGAGCTCCCAAGGCACTTTTGTTGAGTGACCAAAGCCCCAAAAGACACTGATGCTCTCTCGTGGGAATTAAGTGGAGAGACCGGGGACTCAGAGACACATGTGCTCTCTCTCAAAAATTTGTTGGAGAGACCACGGCTACCGTGAGACACTGACGCTCTCTAGTGGGAATTTTGTGGAAGACTAGAGCACCGAGTGACAATGATCCTCTCTCGTGGAGATCTGTTGGAGAGACCAGAGCCACAAATGAATCTATGTTCTTTCTCAGAAATTTAGTGGAGAGGACAGAGCCCCTAGTGACTCTGATGCTCTCTCTCGGAAATTTGGTAGATATAACGGAGCGCCCAGAGACATTGATCCTCTCTCGCGGGATTTTGTTTGGAGAAACCAGAGCCCCGAGAGCCACTGATTCTATCTCGCATGATATTGGTGGAGAGAACACAACCCCGAGGGACACTGATCTTCTTTGTCAGGGATTTGTTGGAGAGACCAGAGCTCCAAGACACCTCTAATGCTTACTCGTCGTAATTTGTTGGAAAGACTAGAGTTATAGATAACACTGATGCCCACTCGCGTGAATTTGTTGGAGAGGTCAGAGCTCCAAGAAACACTGTTGCTTACTCGCGGGAATTTGGTGGACAGACCAGAGCCACGAGAGAGACTGATGCTATATCGCCGGAATTCGGTGGAGAGACTAGAGCCCCGTGATTCGCTGATGGTATCTCGTGTGATTTTTTTAAGAGACTTTAGTCACGAGCGAGACTGATGCTCTCCCAGGGAGCATGTTCTCACCTGTTGTACATTTTTTATTAAATTTCCCATTCTTACTCCGTCTTATAGAGCTAGTAAGGGGGTGAATGTTTTAGCATGAACAAGGCCTTACCTTCACATAAACCATAGAGGAACGGCACGCCTTTCAAGACCCAAGGCGCACAGCGTTGCGTCTTCTCGGCCCCAATGCCTAAAGAAGGAAATACAGTAATATATCTTTAATAATTTTAACTTTCTTTGGCTTCCTTAGTGTCTTTTCAAATTTCTACTTTCCTTTAGCTTGCGACGGCTTCCTTTCAATTGTGTTTTATACTTTAAGAGGGACAGATTTATCGAGAGATTGAGGACTAAAATAAATGAAAATCTAAAGGAGTGAATTGAAACTGTCCATTGAGGAATCATTTTCAATTCTCCTTTAAAATCAATGTGAATTATTTTGACCTTAGCATTTTATCTCCTAATTTGATTAGCTATCGGGATAACTTTGCAGGCTATTCTCCGACTAGTTTTGTTCAACCATAACTGTTCATGACTAACAGAGGGATTAACTCACCGGCCGCCCCTTCGTTCTCGGGAGGGGGGGGGGTCGAGTATTTAATATATCTGCGTTCTTTCAACTTTTTTAATTATTTGTTTCTCTAATCTCTTTGTATCTTAGTAGTATCACTCTGCCACCAAAGGGGTGCACAGTGTATCTTGCACATCCTCTGCAGATGCATTCTATCAAACATCAATGTTTGAAGACCTGCGGCTATATATCTTCCATGCATTTTTAGCCCTCTTAGTTCGCTAGTTTTTCCACCTATCTTTCTTACTGAGAAATATTCCTTCGCTGGTGATTGCTCTAAATGTCAAAATTAACGATGCTTTTGATTTCTATTTATTGTTATATTTTGCTTCTTTTTTTCTTTTATTTATTCTTCATGCGACGCTTTTTTATGTTTCTCTTCTTTGATACTAAAATTATTAAGTTCTTCTTGTGCTTTTCTTTTTATACATCCATTTTTCAACTTTCCTCACATTCCCTACTGCCATCATTAATCTGGTTGCTCTCTCACCTTTCATCATCCTTTCCAATAAATATTAGTATATCTCTTTTCATCCTCTCGATTGCTGAAAGGCTTCTAAACAATAACAAATCGTCAAGGGTTAAGATACAATGCAAAGCCCGAAGAGAGTTGGGCTTGCACAAGAGTCAAGGGGTATTGCTTGCTTTGGGTTACTAGTACTTTGACATCTTAAAAGGATAAGCTACTTACCCATTGCTTATGTCGCATGTCCTTAGAACACGCAGCCAGCGCGTTGGGATCCTTCATCACCTTATAAAATAACTTGGACAAATATATATTTAGATTCATATGGTTCTATTTGCGTTTTATTCATGAATTTTTTAACATATCTCTTGCAAATATAACATAAATTGTTTAGGATTTTTATAAGACAAATATATATAAGTCCAGTCCTTTATAAAACCCAAAATAAAGAGCAAATCATTATGTAATTTGTAAAAAAAAAGAGGCCAAAGTACATCTTTCTCTCTATTTTGAAAAAAATATGCCAATGGAAATATATACGGTCAACCTATGAAAATCAATCAAAACTCCGTTGCCAGATTCTTGTTTTTGACAAATTCACACCCTCGAAAACTCTAAAATGTCTCTTTATTTTTTAGTTGTGAAGGGGAATAAATAGTAAGGCTCTGCAGGTCGCTTTTGCAAGACAAATGAATTTGCGCAAGAACTGCATTAGTGAGAAAAGACTCGTTGTGACATTGTGCCTATCTCATCAAAATGATCATGGCTGTTGCCATTTTTATAATTCTAACCTTACCTAATTTTTTTCCTAAATATAATTAGACATTTTAAGCTTTCGAAGAATTGCTCGAAGCCTAGTATGTGCGGCATAAAAAACGCGTTGTAGGTTCTCGCTTAAAAACCACCAGAAAATCTGGCCCTAAAAGGAAGAAAGACAAGGTTAAAGGCCAGAAAGCTTCGTAGAAACGAACTTTAGTAATTCTCAAGAAGAAGCTAACTAAAGTACAAATTAAACAAATTAACAAAATTATAGTATTAAGAGTATTACATTAAAGTTTTTCGTTGGACGAAGTTTAACTACAATAGTTAGGGTTAGTTCCTTGAAGAGAATTAACATTGGGGTCAACTTTGCCTTGTTTGCGATATGAGGTATAAACCAGTTGTTTGGATTATACAATGTCTTTTTGCTAACTGTGTATTTTGATGAAAAAGGCAGATTAAAAAAAATAGATAAAATATTTGAGTGAGTATTTTTTTAAGAAACTATTCAAATAGTAAATCTATCAGTTAATCTAGTGTTTGGAACAATCAGGGTCCTCAGCTGACAAGGTAATGGGAAAATCTAGGCTAATCATGTGATCAAGGATATGTAACACACCCGTTTCGTCAAATTACCAAGGGCATGGGACAACCCAGTTTTGCCACGTTATCAAGGGCATGTGACGTACATAATTCAGCCAGTGCTGTTGACTACATGGTGAGCCTAGATTGTATCATTACCCTGTGAGCTGATGACCCTTGTTTTTCCAATCCCTGGATTGACTAATAAATTTGCTATTTGCATAACCATGGATTGACTACACGTTTTTGAAAACCTTTTATAGTTTGTATAAGAATAAACACTTAAATATATTATCTATATTATATATAAAATGCATTTTTTACTAAAAATATGGAGTTATCTAATAAAAACCATGTACACTGAAAGGGAAGGATACACATTGTTGCTGGGGTTTACTTGCGGGACTATCGAAAGAACACTAAAGGAAAATGAGGTTATTCGGCGTGTTTCCTTGGTTAAGTTGTGCTGGTTTCAGTAGATATTTGTGGGATAATTTATGTGTGACGAAGTTTAAGTCAGGTTATTTGGGTTCGATGGTTTTATTTAATGATTTCTAGTTGTTTAACGTGTGACGAAAGTCAAACTTAATTATGTTTGGTGGTTGTATCTAAATGGTTATGAGGTGGTTGCTATGTTACGAAGGTCAAATAAAATTATTTTCTTTGCTCTGGTTCATTAGACGATTATGGGTTTGGAGATAGGTAGGTAGCATCATTCCTCCCTCGCATTTTGAAAGAAAGACCGGATCGGATAATAAAATGCACCTAAAAATCAGAATAGCAGGGGTAAACATGTAGATTATCGGCTCTGCCGGAAAAATTTTTTTGGTGCAAATATTATCGTTCATCCGTGTTTGAATCTTCGTTCGCGTTATCGTTCACCCGTGTTTGAATATTCATGCGCGTTTGAGTTTTGTTCGAATGCTAGGTGCCATTTTTTTTTTTAAATCTCGAAATTAAACCCACCGAAAATGCTGTTAACGTAGACCATTTTAGTTACCAAATTGCCCGAAAATAACCAAACGAAACACTTTGTTTCCCGTACTTAAATGCAGTGGTTATACTTTCAAAATAGCGAAGAGGAAAGCCTATTTATTTTGCGCGTCTGCGCCCTATTCGAAATCTAGCTGACTTGAATCACATTTATTTTCGATCATCTAAATTCGAAGTTAGGGTTCCCATCTAATGCTTGGCCACAAATGTCGCATTCACTTTTAATTCTCACTAAATTATACACATCCAAAAAAGTGTTTAATTTATCTTTATCAGAAACTAGGGTTAATAATTCCGCAATAGCCGACGGACAAAATTCAGAATTGATGATTATTTTCAAACTGCGTAAAAGGGGAATATTTCACACCCAAACTGCAAAAAAACAAGTAGTTCCTTGAAATGATCTAGCCAATTACATTTAAATGTATAAAAGAAGGTAACAAAAATAGTAAAATGGGGAAAAATATATTGAAAAATAAAAATGACTCCGAATGAGGATAATAAAAAGCTATTTAGTAGGAAAGAAAAATTGATATCAAGCATTTCTGACGTTATACCCCCCACCCCACCCCACCCCTATTATAATTCGCAAAACGATTACAGACGCTGACATGATGTAGTTAAAGCATTCACCTCTGTAAACGGCAGAACATTATAACAATTAGGATTATATACTGGGGGGCTGTGCCCCCCAGACCCCTTCCAATTCAATGAAACTCAGGATCATCGTAGTGTGGTCCACCCTTGTGCTTACCCCCATACGAGCCGTCCCCTTAAATGTACTCCAAAAACGTGAAACATTTTGGAACACGGACGAAAAAACTACGGTTTATCGGCCGGGATCGGCCGGGCCGATAATCTACATATTTACCATAGCAGGCAGTTGTAAGCCCAAAGGCACCAGAGCCAGTTTTTTTTTGTTTTTTTTTGGGGGGGGTTATTGTGTTTTTTAGACACTAACCATCAATGATAGTACCATTCCCGAGCAGATAGCTTGTGAAGTTACCTGCCCCTGCAGGTCTGAATATCAGTGTATTCCCTCAATGGGCGGCCAACTGATGGCATCGCTGAAAACTTTCCACTGGAGCACACTAGGATCGAACCCTTGCCTGTACATCCAAAATGCATCGCTTTGTCTACTAGATTAGCAAGAGTTCCTTATGAGTTTGTTGTTGTCATTACTCTTAACCCCTTAACTGCGGGATTTAAACATAATCAAATAGCGAATTTCACCTTTTTCATTGTTTTGCATTTTATTATTTAATTGCCTTTCGTACTTTCTATATGTATTACTACTTTTTGTATTATATTTTTATAATTACATTATCTATTGTGAAAATGAATTACCACC
Source organism: Ceratothoa steindachneri (assembly GCA_963969495.1). Lineage (NCBI taxonomy): Eukaryota > Metazoa > Arthropoda > Malacostraca > Isopoda > Cymothoidae > Ceratothoa > Ceratothoa steindachneri. The sequence goes on from OZ018319.1 coordinate 49,182,027, forward strand.
AAAATTGAACAAAAAAAATTGCTAAATACTGTAGAAAATCAGAAAAAGTAACAAAGTATTTCCTGTACTTACGATTTTTTATGAAAGTTTTGCCTTTGTATGGTAATCTATGAAACATTTCGTCGGGCAAAGATACGATTGGCCGTTTGTTTTTAACTGTCAGATATCAGAAAGAGAGAGAGAGAGAGAGGAAGATAGGCACCGCCTTGCCCTTCAATAGAAAAAGAGAGAACAGACACCTGGGAGACCCTTTTCGTCTGCGTTAATGAAGGTGCGAAATTATGCGAAGCCGTGAGATGCCGCTTTGACCTGAAATGCAGCAATCACAGAAAGCTACGAAAAGTGGGAGAGTCCGCTCTTCGAACGCAGCGTGCTCAATCTCGATTCATGTTACTCGAAAGCAAGATTTAAGTTCACCCCCGTAATAGTCATTATCCAGAAAGTATTGTTTGATCTTTGCACCAATGCAAGGATTACTCCTTCGAACCAAATCTTCGAGGTAACAGCAACCCACAAATCTCCGGTGTGCAATTGCTCTCTCTGCCCCCCATCCATCGGCTTTGTTTACGCTCAAGTTCGTTCGAGATTCCCTAGGTCAATATTGTCCGTCTATTTTTAAGGTAACCGTCCTCACCACGTCCCCCCTCCTCCTTAGCTGTGGAGACCCGTATAAATCTAGGATGTGTATAGCTCATTCTAAAACTCGTTTTAACCTTGTAAAATAATAATGATTTGCATATTACTAAAGTTTTTTTCGTACCAGTTTTTCTGTTATTACTGAACTCAAAGATTGTCGACTATTGGCCAACCTACTTTCAGTTAATTTGCACACTGATTATATTGTAAACTTCCCACGTACTCGTAAAGCGGAAAGGGGGAACTTGACCCTATTCTACGACATCTATATTAAACTGGTATAAGGTGTGCAGGGTTAAGCTACGACATCTATATTAATTTGGTATAAGGTGTGTAGGGCTAACTTACGACATTAACCAATCCCCATCAAAAGTAGAATCACCTCAAAACGCCTAAATTCCTCGAAACAAAATTCCAATCATGAACTCTAATTCATCGTTTTATTCTCAATGCAGTACTTGCATCAGGAATAGACGTAGCTGCATAATTGGTTGTCTTATCACAAATAAAGTTTATAATATTATCATTCACTATGGATTCCAAAATTTGTAAGCATCAATGGCTTCTATATTTTTATTTATTTTGGAACAAGCATTACCGTAGATACAAATTGATGACGAGCCGTCTCAAAAGAACCCCACGAGTCACTTTGTTTTATATACCTCTCACGCAAATAATGCTCAGATTCGTTATCTAAAACTTCTTCTATATCTACAGTACTGTCTGAATCACTAAGATGAAACTTTAATTAATAGCCGTTCGAAATTGTTATCATTTATATTTCTTTTAGCCATCTTAGCTGAGCCTATTTAAAATTCATTAGAAAAAAATTAACGCTCACTCAACGACTGAAAACAAACTGACTAAATAAATTTGCATATACATATAACCAATTAGGGTGTCGATGACCTATCTGGTTACAGCTTTTCAGCCACTCAGAACGTATATAACAAATATGCGCGCTTCACAGGTTGAAGCTCAAGAAAAAACAGAACCCTACATTAATATACCGTCCGCAATAGCTTGTCAATTTAGAATGCACATATTTCTGCGCTCCGCAGTTAAGGGGTTAAGTTATATTGCTCGCATTTTTGGCTCTGATTATGATTATGGTATGATTTTGTTTATATAATTACACAGACCTGCGTTTTAAAAAAACATTTATATTTATGATTTCTTTGTGGTTTCTTAATGAATCAAACCTGTTGAGCTCAAAAATCAATGTATTTTTGTTCAATAAGGTCAGATTTTCTCAGTACAGCATACACCATTTTTATTGATATTACCTCAGTTTTCCTGAAAAAATTTAAAAAAATTCTTTATCTAATAATGCATTATCATCATCATCATCATCACTAACCCTACAATTTAAGAAGGGAATTTTTTAGTATTTGAATAATAATTTCATCTTAGTTTGGTTATGACTTATGTTTTTTTGTCAAAGTTAATTCTATTTTTTTTTTTATAATAGCAAAAAACAAATTGGTCAAATTCAGAAATAAATATAAGTATCAAAATTTTGTGAATTTTTTAAAACTCAAAGAATTACAAATAGTGAAGTTCAGAAAATTTCTAAAAATTTAACCATGGCTGCTTTTTTTTAGATTTTAAATTTCAATTTTAGTAGCGAAGCGCAAGCTTCCCCCGTACGGGGAAGTGGCGAAGCCATTGCCCTTCCCTGGTTATTGTTATATCATGGAAACAGGAATAAACGTTGTCAAACTATAATCCTTTTATTAAAACAAAATAATGAAGAATGCAACATAACAAAGAAAGGCAGGCAATGGTTTTGCTACTAAGATTAAAATTTAAAATGTAAAAAAAGGCAGCCATGGTTAAATTTTTAGAAATTTTCTGAACTTTGCCAATTATAAGAATTTTAAAAAGGAACTCTAAACTAAATTTCACCCATTTCAAGATATCAGGAGGCCTAAATATTGTTATAGATCGAAGATATATAAATTAAATTTTCTGAACTTCACCATTTGTAGTTCTTGGGGTTTTAAAAAAATCACAAAATTTCGATACTTATATTTATTTATGAACTTCACCATTTTGTTTTTTGATATTATAAAAGAATTATAAGAAATAACTTTGATAAAAAAACATAAGTCATAACCAAACTAAGATGAAATTATTATTCAAATACTACCCCCCAAAAATCCTCTTCTTATATTACAGAGTTACTGATGGTAATTCTAACTTCTAAGAAAAGACGCCTTTGACGATTTTCGTTTGTGCCTCTCATCTGGTGCATCATGCTTCAAACACCAACAGTAGTCGAAAGCATGTTTACGTCCCATTTACCCTGGTATCTGGTTTACATTTTTTTATGCTCTATTGGAATCTTTCCCCCTGTTCTTCACTGTAATCCCCGCAGTTGGCGGGAAAATAATCTCCAAATGGGACTGTAAAAATTGTATCTTTATAGACATTTGAGCTCCCAAATGTTCGTGACATGTTAGGAGCTCATTGGCCAGAGCCACATATTCTGGGCTTCTTTTATTGCCTAGAAAATTTTGAACTAGAGCTTTGAAAGCTTTGCAGGAATATTTTTCCATGTCCATCATTAATGCCTCAAAATGCTGATCTCTCATCTATTGCGTTCCTGATCTGAGGACCATCAAAAATTCCCCCATGGAGCCTTACGTCACTAATTTGTTGACATTTTTTAAGAAGAAATTTAAAAGCTTAGCCTTCTTTATTAATGGTTTTGACATATCATTTCATTATGCCAAGCTTTGTATGCAGTGAGGGAAGCAGTATTTTCTGAGGAGGCACTAGAGTTTCAGCTATCACATTGTTTGATCCAATTCTAAATGCTACTCGTGGAGGCCAAACCTTCTTCTCATAATACACACTACGAGTATTTGCACGACTGTCCTATAAAGATAGCAAAGAGGGAAGCTTCGTTTAGCCTGTTTGCATCCCAAGTATAAGAAACACTAGCCGAAAAGAAATTTAGAAGGGTATGTAAATTCAAAGTGTAATATTTCTAAAAACAAATTCAAAGTAATATTTCTTAAAACAATAAGAATCCTGTATGCCGATGCAATAAATCATTGTATTGGAACTAATTAGATATATGTTGTATACCTTCTCAATTACAATAAGTTCCACATTAACTGTTAGGATAAATTAACCTATAGGGAATCACTTCATCAAAAGGTTATAATCTAAAGTGACGCATGATTTCCAGATTTGCATTCTTGTGAATGTAAGTTGACCAAAACGTGTATACAAGTATTAACAATTAAAAATTAAAATGTTAATATCAAAGATCTTAGAAATGCCAAGTGTAAAATAAACTGAACTTTAAGTCACCACATATTCTCCAATGGTAGGTAGTGTAATTTATTTAAACCAGCATTTTTTTCATATTTTCATAACTTTCAGTAAATGGAATGAAGGATCTTAGAAAAGGAAGCTATCTTGTTACCAATATTCAGTAACGCACCTTTTAAACTTCCACTGAAGGAATCTATGAAAACTCTCCATTCTAATGGGTTGTAGGGAATTCCAAAGGCCTTAAAAAGTCCATTAATATTCGCGCAGTATACTAAAGAGCTGGAATAATGCTGTAAAAATAGCTTTGAAACTCTTGTTCTCTATTTCTGTACCAAAGGAATGTTGATTTTTTTAGCGAGAAGATTACTTTCACGAAGGCGAGAGCCAGCAAGTTGTGCATTCTCCTTTGAAAGCCCCAGGTCCCTGGTCAGGTCATGTAACTGAAATTGAGTGAATGGCCTTGCGACCATATCATGTGTGCAAACCTGATAAGACTCAGATGTGTCATAATCTTGATCCACTTCGATATTAATCTCTTCATGGACCTCTATATTTCAGGGGAAGAAGGTATAGGAATTCACTGACCATGGGGCATGAGTTTGATCGCAGAAGGAACATCTGGATATCTCAAAATATGTTTATTCCTTCTTATTTATACCTATAGAAAATATAATTGTATTTTACATAAAGGAATTGATTCGGAGTTGAAGATAGTACATAAATGTTTAGTAAAAGATATGTTTATGCTAAAGTGAACTATGTTATTTTTATAATTTTATGCTAAGTCTATGCATAATAATGAAATTTTCAGGAGCCAGTATAATAAAGTAAGCTTAATTATTTGATACAATGCTTACCTTTAAGATTTATCATGCAAAAATATCAGTCCGTAGTATGGTCCTTGCCCTCTCTCCATACCATGGGAACACCAAAAGAGAAAGATTTCTGTTCGCCTCCTTGACCTCAGCGTCTTAAACTTATGTAGCATCGCTTGCAGCAGATATGTGATGCAAAACTTTTATGTTGATCTCTTAGCCTTCGAACAAAATACGAATGATATAAAGATTTAATTGCAGGAGAGATTGTACATTGCTGCTCGTAAAAGGTCACTTTGCCGCAAACATACGAGCGGCGGTCAATAACTTTTGCAATTCAGATATAAAGAAACAAGATTTGAGGAAAAGTGTTTGATTATTTTTTAATATAACTACCCTCGACTTCAATGCACTTGCGGCACTTGTACCTGAAGCTTCGAATTCCCGACAACCAGAAATCTCCCGACTGCTGTTCAATCCACTACTGGACGGTGAGCGGGATATCTTCATCGTCCCCAACCTGGCGTCCACGCAGTGTAGCCTTGACCTAGCCGAATAAAAAGAAGTCGCTAGGGCCCAGATCTGGAATTTATGGGGGATGGTTGAGCCCATTCGAATCCGCACTCGCGCAGGGCAACTTGTGCAACTCTGGCCTTGTGAAGAAGGAAATTGTCGTGAAGAAGCAGGACACTGCAAGTCAACTTGCCACGCCACCTCTGGCGGATGCTCTTCTTCAACCCAGCCAGTTCCTCGGCGTAATATATGCCTGTGATGATCGTTCCAAGAGGCGCATAGTCTACCATCAACACTCCTTAGAATCCCAGAAGATGGTGGCCATGATGTTCCCGACTGAGGGTTGGGTCCGGAACTTGATGGAAGTCGGAAAGACCCTGTGCTTCCAGGCCATGCTTTCGAGATTGGTCTCGTAATCCCAGTGCTAGACCCACGTTTAATCATCTGTTACTATGCGTGACTCCAATCCCGCCAGGTCTTGGTAGTACAGGAGCAGCAGCTCCTCCAAACTTTCACGACGTTAAGGTCGATCATGGGTCGTGAGGTATCTAGGAACCCAAAGGGAAGAGACCTTGGTTATGGAAAAATTTTCGTGATAACACTTCTATGTGATATCCCAAGTTCTCGCTCGATTTATTTGACCTTCACTCGTCAAATTTTCAAGGATCATCGTCTCCACACGGGCCAAATTATCCTCGTTGGTCACATCTGACGGGCGTCCTATGCGGGGGTCATCTCATGAGACTCACGATCATGGCGGAACTCCCTATTCCAGCCAGCAATAATTGCATAGGAAGGGACGGTGTCGGTGTACACTGCAACCATGCGTTCATGGATCTCTTTTGCATTCTTTCCTTCCTTGGTAAAAACTTTGATCACTGCGCGGTGCTCAACCTTCTCCATTGTTGAAAACTTGTGACTGACGATCTACGATCAGCTACTGCTTCTTGAATAGACAAGGCAGGAGCGTGCAGCTGCAGGTCCTGACTTGTCATAACTTGTCATAACACCCGCACGAACAGCCATCCCCCTTCCTCTGTTTTGCCCTACCAATTCGCAAAACTTATTGACCGCCGCTCGTAGCAAAATTTGTAGGAGCTATTCTTACATTTTCTGTTCATTTTTAACTCAACCAGTATTATTATTATTATTCTTATTATTATTATAATGCTAATCACTTTCGAACCTGCACAAAATATAAACTTATTTACATAATTACTTAAAATGTACACAAAATTTACTGCAAATACAGTAGTTAAAAAATTAGAGAAATTTTAAGGTGAATATAAGACATGTATAAATTCTAAAATTATTATCACCCCCAGTGTCGCAAAAACTGGACCTGATAGAGAAAAACGGATTCCAGATTCGGATTTAGGAGGTCAATTTTAGTAATAAATCAATACAGAAATCCTAAGGTACATTTTTGACGCAGACTTTTATTCCTTTTCTTTAGCCGTTTCTTCGTTTTAGTTTTCAGTCTCTTTCGTTCTTTTTCCTTATTTTCACTACACTCATCCACTACTGAGTATAATTATATCGCCGTAGTAAGTAAGCCAAACATTAATTTTCTTGCAAATAATTTCCAACTTAACATCTTCATAAGGAGGATTTGCAGCTTCTCTTCATTACTCTCTCTTTCTCACACAGGCACACCTTATTTAATATCGGTCCTTCAGACTAGTTTATTAGTAGTTTGTGATAAGATGAGATAATTACCTTGAAGCTTTGTATATACACTAATATCAACAAAGTGAACAGTCTGAACTATAGAGTACATTAAAGGGAAGATGAGGCACGTATAAATCGCAGAGTCTACATATCATCAGCCATGTTTGATGGGAACATACCTCACTCCTCTAACCACTCTTCTTCGAGTGTCTTTCACTTAGCCCTAAAGGCATCTTCTGTCTTTTTTTCGCCGCTCCTCTAATTTTGTCTATGACGTGAAATTAGATCCCAGCTCTCAGGATAAATAGTGCCTGTTAAACCAATGTTATGCTCGGCGACCTTGAAATCTGACGATTCGAGCATCTCTTGGTTGGAGGAAGCCTCTGGTGGTTCGAGAGTCGAGGGGAGAGAGGCGTGGGTTAAGTATTCGGGTTACGCTGCCCAGTGCCAGGAAGTTGTGGTGACCGAACAGGGCCTCTGTTCTAGGGTGGGATATCGATTTCCCTACACAAATAATTTCAGATAAACAATGAGTTCACTCAAGACACAAGCGAAAGATTATTCCTTTTGGAGCCATAAACAAATGAAAAGATCGTAAAAATTATAAGTTCATTACACCATACAACTACTCTAAAAACATTGGACAACAACCGATCACACCAACTACCAACACGGCATCATCACAGCCCAAAGACGTAATCTTAATGCCTAAATAAAATTCAAACATGCTTTAAATTTATGAGACAATTAAAAGTTTCTGAAAGTGAACCAGTGTTCATAAGTTAAAAAAGAAACAAATGTTAAATGGATTTCTTAATGTTAAATATATGGTTTCCTTTCAATAAATTTTGTCTATTTCTATGAAAATGATTTGGCAAACTTAGAATGCTAACTAACGTTTACCTTACATAAGGGCTGCTATTGTTTTTCTAAGAAAATTGATGTTGAAATTATTAGCTTACAAAAAGTATTGTTAATTTAGAAAAGGTTTAATGGATTTAGAATCTGCTATGTTTTAAAAAATAGCTTCCTAATAAAAAACAAAAATTTGATTTTTTCTAATGACCTTACACAGTATATAAACTAGAAAAATGAACTGGAAAACGATGTACTTTAGCGTTGTAAAAAGCCGCTTCAATTATTTTGCTTGTTTGCTTAACTGACTAGTAAATTCTTAACTGTCCGCGTATTCAGTGAAAAGAAATTTACTACAGCGGGAATTAAGATGTACAAGGGAGAACCATCTAAAAAGAAATGTAGACGATATGTTGTTTGTGCATTTAAATTTGGAATATTAAATCCTCCATTTATTTACTTACTACAAAAATAAATCATTTTATGATCAAGTTAATTTTATAGGTCTATTTTCTAAAGAAATTAGTTAGATAATTATTAAACAAAATATACTTATGCATATCTCAAACCTAAAAAGAGGGGTAAGGTTAGGAACCTAAAAAGGTGACTAGTCTCGCGTAAGGCGAATTTTCAATGCTTGAAATTATTACGGGACGGGTCCGGAGGGTTAAAAAATATCACAGAAAATTATGGGCGGGAAAAGAAAAAGGTTTTCAAGTACAACCGTTTAAGGGAGGTAGAATGTACGTCCGTCCATGATTCTAGTCTAGTTTGCCTTTCCCTCTCATGTAGGAGGATAAGTAGATAAGACTATTTGTTTCTTAACAAAGAAGAAGTCCTCCCCTCTCACACCGGATAATGAAACATTAAAGTTCAACATTTGGAAACATTGAGGAGCACGAGGGCGCCGGGACGCAGTCTCTTTTGCGGGGAGGGGGGATGAAGTCTATGGGAGACTATTTTGGGTATTTGTGACCGACCATAGATCATTTGGCAACTCTCATCACCCTAGGAATAAGGGAAACCATTCCCGTTAGCGCTATATGGATATAAATACGCATTGGAAGGATTCCTGGCAGGGGTGACGAGGATGTGTCGTGTGTTTTGAATCCGAGGGAAGAAAGACAGCGTTGTTGTGATTAGCTAGTTATGATTACATACTTCTAAATATACCTCACATTGCACAGACAAATTCAAGCGTATAACCAAACTAAGCACTAAGCAAAACATTCTAAAATGTTAGGATTCAGTTAAACATGTTACAAATATCCATATACGGCCACCAAACCCCACTCCAATTAATGCAAGGTTAGACAATCAGGAAAATCACCTTCACACACAAAACATCGCTCACCACATACCTATTTGTATATTCTTAATCACACACTCACATTGTTCCATAGCAAAGCACACTGACACTTACATCACTCCCTGGAGCTAATTACAAAGACAACAATAAAACACTATTTTCCCGAATAGGTAGAATCTACTCGACACTTCACTCTATGTCTAACTCAGCAAAATGAAACCAATAATATCGATACCCAATAATTTTGCGCCTGCTATATACTGATCTCGACATTCAACTCTCTCTAAATAATGAAAACACGAAGTGTAAATTAATATTTATTCAACTATTTTAACAACACAATGAAATAATACATACTGCTCAGGCATAAACAAATGAAAAAATATATGCTATGAGATTATGTAAATATTATTCAAGGTGACCTCTTTAAGCTTTGATGACAGGAGTAAGATTTGGTATACCCTGAGTGCATGTGACAGGCAGAATTGCGGCTGATATTTTCTGTCATTATTCTTCTAGTTTGCAGTTCAAAACTTTGACACTTTGATGAGATTTGGTCTAAAACTTCTACTCAAACATCGACCACACTGTAAAGCTCGTGAGGTTCAAATATGGTTAGCTGGGAGGCTAAAATTCCTTTGACCACAACCGTCTAAAATTTGCCTGGCACGCGTCTCTATTTTTTTTCTGCGTGTGAGTTTGCTGAATCTTGTTAAATGATTATACCGGCATTTCCTAAGATGATATCCATCCAACGAATGAAATATTTGTCAACATATCCAAATAAACATGTTGATTGGTCTCTATTCCCTTTAGAATTAGGATCATAAATGTTTTTAGGCCAGTTGTTGTTACACTCGCCCCACCACAGTAGCTGGCTTATGTCACGAAAAAGATTGCGCCAAAACACCCAGTCTATTGGTTGGGTGTTGCAGGAGTAGTGAACTACTTCTCATTCGTCAACACAGCTGGAGTCTGCAAGTCATTAAGGAGCCATTCGAGAAGCAGCTTTGCTCTTTAGACTCTTCTTTATGATGAGATGACTAAAAGAGGTGTTCTTTAGTTATCTTTAATAAACGAAGTTACAGGTAATCTTTTATTTATTTCGGCCTGTGGCGGAGGAGGGAGGTTGTGTGCAAACAGGCACCAGCAACTATTTGAGTTTTAAAAGATTTTAACCACACAAAATGGTCAAATTAAGGGAGAGTGAGGGGTTGGGGACATGAATGAAATTAAAATTTAAAATCAGGTCAGCGTGATTGTGATTTAAATTGGAGGAGATTTAAGCACGAATGAGATTCAAATTGAGAGAGTGGGGAACAAGGGGACATGAATGAGATTAAAATTGTAGTTTGTATTTACAGATGAGATTCAAATTGAGGAGTATATCAGCACAAATGAGAGTCCAATTCGGAGAATAAAATACGTATAAGTTCAACTATGTTAACACGAGAGAGATTTGAATTGTCATGTATGTAAATACGCATGATATTCTTATTATGCAAGGCTATGCGATTCAAATTGAAGGGATTGTAATCAGGAATGAAATTGTTCTAACTTCTTGCAATGTCTGCGCGAATTTTACTCAAAGTGGGGGAGGAGGGGAATAGCACAAATGGAATTCAAGTTGTGGAAGATTTAGGTTAAAATTGGATTCAAATTACAGAAGTATAACGAGGAGTGAGATTGAAATGGCGGGTGGTGTCAGCACGATAAGATTGAAATTGAGAAGGAAGCAAGCGCGAATCAACTTCCATGTAGGCGAAGGTAATCACGAATGGGATTGAAATTGCGGATGATGTAACCACGGACGAGATTCAAAGTAGGACGAAATACGTATCTTTTATGTTTGTTGATGAAAAATATATTTTAAGGGAGAATTACCCGACTACAACATTATATTTAATTTAACATAGCTAGGTATTCACGTTTGGGGTGTATTACTTTGACACTTTGATGAGATTTGGTCTAAAACTTCTACTTAAACATCGACCACACTGTAAAGCTCGTGAGGTTCAAATATGGTTAGCTGGGAGGCTAAAATTCCTTTGACCACAACCGTCTAAAATTTGCCTGGCACGCGTCTCTATTTTTTTTCTGCGTGTGAGTTTGCTGAATCTTGTTAAATGATTATACCGGCATTTCCTAAGATGATATCCATCCAACGAATGAAATATTTGTCAACATATCCAAATAAACATGTTGATTGGTCTCTATTCCCTTTAGAATTAGGATCATAAATGTTTTTAGGCCAGTTGTTGTTACACTCGCCCCACCACAGTAGCTGGCTTATGTCACGAAAAAGATTGCGCCAAAACACCCAGTCTATTGGTTGGGTGTTGCAGGAGTAGTGAACTACTTCTCATTCGTCAACACAGCTGGAGTCTGCAAGTCATTAAGGAGCCATTCGAGAAGCAGCTTTGCTCTTTAGACTCTTCTTTATGATGAGATGACTAAAAGAGGTGTTCTTTAGTTATCTTTAATAAACGAAGTTACAGGTAATCTTTTATTTATTTCGGCCTGTGGCGGAGGAGGGAGGTTGTGTGCAAACAGGCACCAGCAACTATTTGAGTTTTAAAAGATTTTAACCACACAAAATGGTCAAATTAAGGGAGAGTGAGGGGTTGGGGACATGAATGAAATTAAAATTTAAAATCAGGTCAGCGTGATTGTGATTTAAATTGGAGGAGATTTAAGCACGAATGAGATTCAAATTGAGAGAGTGGGGAACAAGGGGACATGAATGAGATTAAAATTGTAGTTTGTATTTACAGATGAGATTCAAATTGAGGAGTATATCAGCACAAATGAGAGTCCAATTCGGAGAATAAAATACGTATAAGTTCAACTATGTTAACACGAGAGAGATTTGAATTGTCATGTATGTAAATACGCATGATATTCTTATTATGCAAGGCTATGCGATTCAAATTGAAGGGATTGTAATCAGGAATGAAATTGTTCTAACTTCTTGCAATGTCTGCGCGAATTTTACTCAAAGTGGGGGAGGAGGGGAATAGCACAAATGGAATTCAAGTTGTGGAAGATTTAGGTTAAAATTGGATTCAAATTACAGAAGTATAACGAGGAGTGAGATTGAAATGGCGGGTGGTGTCAGCACGATAAGATTGAAATTGAGAAGGAAGCAAGCGCGAATCAACTTCCATGTAGGCGAAGGTAATCACGAATGGGATTGAAATTGCGGATGATGTAACCACGGTGAGATTCAAAGTAGGACGAAATACGTATCTTTTATGTTTGTTGATGAAAAATATATTTTAAGGGAGAATTACCCGACTACAACATTATATTTAATTTAACATAGCTAGGTATTCACGTTTGGGGTGTATTACTTTGACACTTTGATGAGATTTGGTCTAAAACTTCTACTTAAACATCGACCACACTGTAAAGCTCGTGAGGTTCAAATATGGTTAGCTGGGAGGCTAAAATTCCTTTGACCACAACCGTCTAAAATTTGCCTGGCACGCGTCTCTATTTTTTTTCTGCGTGTGAGTTTGCTGAATCTTGTTAAATGATTATACCGGCATTTCCTAAGATGATATCCATCCAACGAATGAAATATTTGTCAACATATCCAAATAAACATGTTGATTGGTCTCTATTCCCTTTAGAATTAGGATCATAAATGTTTTTAGGCCAGTTGTTGTTACACTCGCCCCACCACAGTAGCTGGCTTATGTCACGAAAAAGATTGCGCCAAAACACCCAGTCTATTGGTTGGATGTTGCAGGAGTAGTGAACTACTTCTCATTCGTCAACACAGCTGGAGTCTGCAAGTCATTAAGGAGCCATTCGAGAAGCAGCTTTGCTCTTTAGACTCTTCTTTATGATGAGATGACTAAAAGAGGTGTTCTTTAGTTATCTTTAATAAACGAAGTTACAGGTAATCTTTTATTTATTTCGGCCTGTGGCGGAGGAGGGAGGTTGTGTGCAAACAGGCACCAGCAACTATTTGAGTTTTAAAAGATTTTAACCACACAAAATGGTCAAATTAAGGGAGAGTGAGGGGTTGGGGACATGAATGAAATTAAAATTTAAAATCAGGTCAGCGTGATTGTGATTTAAATTGGAGGAGATTTAAGCACGAATGAGATTCAAATTGAGAGAGTGGGGAACAAGGGGACATGAATGAGATTAAAATTGTAGTTTGTATTTACAGATGAGATTCAAATTGAGGAGTATATCAGCACAAATGAGAGTCCAATTCGGAGAATAAAATACGTATAAGTTCAACTATGTTAACACGAGAGAGATTTGAATTGTCATGTATGTAAATACGCATGATATTCTTATTATGCAAGGCTATGCGATTCAAATTGAAGGGATTGTAATCAGGAATGAAATTGTTCTAACTTCTTGCAATGTCTGCGCGAATTTTACTCAAAGTGGGGGAGGAGGGGAATAGCACAAATGGAATTCAAGTTGTGGAAGATTTAGGTTAAAATTGGATTCAAATTACAGAAGTATAACGAGGAGTGAGATTGAAATGGCGGGTGGTGTCAGCACGATAAGATTGGAATTGAGAAGGAAGCAAGCGCGAATCAACTTCCATGTAGGCGAAGGTAATCACGAATGGGATTGAAATTGCGGATGATGTAACCACGGACGAGATTCAAAGTAGGACGAAATACGTATCTTTTATGTTTGTTGATGAAAAATATATTTTAAGGGAGAATTACCTGACTACAACATTATATTTAATTTAACATAGCTAGGTATTCACGTTTGGGGTGTATTACGCAGATGGACATTCATTTGTAACTTTGGTTCGTCTTATTTCTTCACCGTAATTCACATTTACATTTCAATATATTTTCTTTACCCTTTAAGTCGCCGGCTTATTTGTTACAGTTGTGCATTTTTCTAATTAGTCCTTTTAAAACAGTCGCTCTAGAATCTGTAGTAAAACACATTCGATCTGTTCCTGCGGCCAGAAAGTTGTTCACTCATAACTAACGGTCATTCACGGATGCACGTAAACTGCCGCACGCGCGCCGTGAAACGTTTATTCATTGTAAGTTATTATATGATAGAAAGAGTGCGCAAATCTCCTCAATCTGTCTTCATCTAACAAATATTAATAATAATTATCAAATAAAGATATTTTTGTTCAAACAATATGCATCTGTATTTATTTACGATAAGACTTTATCCAGGGAAATACCTGGTAAATATGCCATTATTTAAGTAAATTTACAGTCACTTGAATAACTGTGGCACCTGAACAACTCTTTTCGTGATCCTCTTCGTTATTTCAGTGATGTGGTTCATAATGTTCTTGTCAAAGGGTTGGTTGCTCACTGATCGGTTCCAGTTAGTTCCCACTCTTGGAATACACCCCTAGATCTGCTTACAGTGGGGTTCATTTTTTTGAAAATATGGCTCGCACCAATCCACGCTTCTAGACTGGTTTTTGTTTGGATTACATTTACTAGTCATATTTGTAAACGGTTCTTTTAGTTTATTTTAAATTTGATTAACAAAAATTCAATAAATACCTGAAAAATTAACAAGGAACTAATTAACTTTAGCATGTATAAATTAAAGATGGTTCGTGAAAACCAGTCTACCCCTGGTATTTCCATTTGTGTACATGGATAAGCTCTAGACACAGATAGAGAAGATTGAAGTCTGTTATGCAGAAGCAGGTTTACGTTTCTTACACTAAGTTCTTGCAAGAAACCAGCTGTATACTTCTACAAGTTGATAAATATCAAATGGCAGCTGAAATTACCTATGATTCAAGCGTTTGCAGGAAAACATTGAGGACCTTATAGTAAGATGCCTTGACCTGGAGGACCTCAAACAATTGAATTTCTTCGTCACTATTTTTGCCCCTTCCTGCTGAGATCACGACCCTTTTAGAGAACGAGGATTGGTGGCTTACTTTGAAAATTAGTCAGGGCACAAGAAAGAACAAAGACAGTAGATTAGTATGAGTCGTTAGCCCACACTCGAGCGATTATAAAAATCGAGAACAATTATTAGGAAATAGCCTATGCTAAACCAGTGGAAATACCGTTTCCCAAAATGAGTGAGCTTAAATCAAATTGAGTTTTGTTCTTCGCCGGCGCGAGTAGTACCGATTTAGTCTAATTCTCCTATTACATATGTAATTTTCAATGAGACTCGGATCGGACGGTCAAAATCAGTGATAAAACCCATAGAAAATCCGATTTATCGACAATTTCAACAATTTTAATAGCTGAAAACACTAATAAATTTAATGTAGCTAGAATTACAGTTGTATTATTAACAAAATACCGATGCATTTAGTAATGGATTTTACTTCATATATAAACTAAGTGTGCCTAATGTGTATCAAAGAATAGAAATTTAATCGTATGTTTGAAGGAAAAATACAGGAAAGGTAAATTCTAACCTCTACCGTTATTGTGACTTTAAGATTTTGGTGATCCTCTTTCTCACTCTAAAACTCTGATTGTCTCTATGGGAATTACTTAAATGATATTGATGCAAGTGAGATACACATTTACCTTTTATAAACGTAATTCCTGATGGTTTTTCAAATCTTCTGTAGAGAAGATAGATTATGTCATGCTTACGTAATTATATATAAAATGATTGTGTTGCCGTCGTTTTAAATCGTTTGTTATCCAAATTGAATCCATTTTCAATTTGTCCAAATCTAAAATAGTTTTAGTGTGTTATTACATCTCTTAGTATTGTTTATTTTTATTTTGTGAATCTTTAAACCAAAGGTTTGAGAAATATAAGAAATTCCGAATTGAATCACGTTCATTTGTAAGTTTAGGCTTTAACTTATGCGCTCTAAGTTGAAAACATTCGAATTTTCAAAATCTTTTACCCTCACCAGACTACCTCGTCCTCGCCTACTCTAAATAGATTAGGATATAGGAGTATAGAAGAATATTGAAGGAAGGGGCAATCTTTATATATTTTCATTTAAACTGAAAAATAAAAGCCATATCCATAACTTTTAGCATTAGAGATTAACAGGAAGAGGTTCCTTATATTTGAACTGAACCTGCCTATTCAAATTATAGTGTTGGAAGTATATAATAATCCATTTTGACCTTATCAAGTTCTAAAGCTTGAAAAGCTTCTTAAGCAAATAGGATGGGATTACGCTTGGATGGAAATGAATTAAGTAAGAAAAACTATGATCCAAGTTGTCTCATTAAAAACTACACTAGTTTGTGAATAGGTTGAAAACATAGCACAATTTTTACACTATCTCAATGATTTAATAAATCTAGCACATGCGAAAAGTTAATTTCCCTGTTGACCCGAGATCTTTCGCTGATTCATGCTGCTAATATCTCTCATATTTTATGTTATTAAAAAAGGAGTAGGAGGAGAAAAAACAACTGCGATTGTGATAATATAAACAAAGATCTAGAGAAAGAAATAGATTAGGGCTTCAGTATGGGAAGAATGACTTATCCTGCTCTTGTAAAGAATACTACTTTGAGCTTTTAATACTTTTATCTTTAGGCCAAAGATGTTGTGTTAATTTCGCCAGAAAGGTTAATAAGTCTAATGCAATTCGCACATCGACCTCCTTTGTACTCTTCATTTCGTCCAGTACACTCAGGTTAGTGCGATGGTCTTTCCAGGTTAATTTCAATATTCTGCGCAAGGAACTTTGGTGAAATCTTGCCAAAGCTTTGATGCTCTGACGGTAAGGAATCCAAGTTTCTTTACCAAATAATAGTGAGGGCAAAACTATGGTCTTGTAAACTGTAACTTCCATTTCTAGATGTAGGTCTCGATCGTTAAACAAGCGCTTTCGTAATTTACCAACGGCAGAGTTGGTGCAACGTAGCCTATATTGAATTTCATGATCAATACCTTCGTTTGTTGACAAGTGGCTACCAAAATTGGCAAATCTTTCAACACATTCTAGAGTTTCCCCATTAATTTGAATACTAGATGCTGGTAATTGAGGATTACCTACATTATTTGGTGCTGGTGGTAATTGGGGATTACCTGGGTTTATTGGTGGTGAATGATAGAAGACTGGAGTTTTCAGAATATTAATTGACAAACCGAAACTAGAGTAGACATTTGCAAACGCAGATATATTTATCTTATAGATCCTTCGCGTTAAGAGCACATAATACATTATCATGTGCATATTGAATTTCGAGAATCGAGGCAGCTTGTGTTTTAGTCCAAGTCGGCTAAGATTATAAATCACTTTGTCAAATCTGTATTTTATGGAGATACCTGGAGGAAGTTCGTTTTGGATAAATAGCCCAACGGTGGCACTAAATAATAAGAATAGTTTTGGTGCGGCTATGCAGACTTGCTTCACTCCAGGGTTGACATTTATGGAGTTTATTGGGCATACCGTTAACCTTAATTGACTTGTTCATGTCATCGTGAAAAAGACGCATGAATGAGATAAATTTTTGAGCGCGACCAAGTATAAAAAGGATCTTCTATACAAGCTCACGCCTTACACTATTAAAGGCTTTCGAAAGATCTATGAAGGCCATAAAAAAAGCTCTGAGGGTATTGGCTGAGAGGGTGGTGGGAAGGAGTTCGGCTAAACTTTCTCTGTATCTCATCTTGCACCTTTCCTTTAACTCATTTATTAATTAAACGTCATTCTCAGTTTCGATTTCACAACAATAAAAGAAATTGTCAAAAAACTGAAATACGGGAATGTATAATAACAGGCCCCTGACATTAATCTGGAGGAGTTAAATTAAGGTGATTGAAAATATCGTTTAAAAATAAATTTAAGTTATAGGGACTGCATTCATGCTGCCCTTCAAGCAAATTGAAATTTGCAATTTCGTTAATTAATGACGATTCGATATTTTTTTTTTATAATTATTACAATTGTAAATTATTAGGGCACTATAGAAATCTATTACATGAATGGCATTTTATTACATGATTCAAATTACTTGATGTATTTGCTCGATCTACGAATATCTACCCTATGTTTGTATATGCTTTTATCTAATGACCTCCAAGTCTCTCCCGCATAGAAAGAAGGGTAATTTGGCACTTTACTCTAAATTAAAAAGATTCTAGCATCTTTATTTTTCGATTTTAGCTTAATGAATAAGAAAAATTTTCTGTTGGTTTAAATACAATTAAAAGCGGTCGATTTGGGATACACGATGGAGTTTAGTCCTTTAAGCAAGTGGGAATATGATAGAGATAAGCAATTCTTTTTACATGTAAGATTTTTTTGTAAGGGACAGTAGAAAGTTGATCTAACTTTAGATAGGCTTTCATCTATAGAATGAAGTGGATATTTCAACTCAATGAACATGCATTTTAGATTAGTGATTTCATCTTGTAAAAAAATCGAAAGGCTATTAAATACCTAGATATTACGATTGCATTTTTTATGTTAACATCGTGACATGAAAAAAAGTAAATATATAAATTAGAATTAGTAGTTTTACTGTATAAAGTAAGAGTTGTTTTATCGTTAATTCTTTAGACTATCACATCAAGAAAAGGTAAGTAATTCTCCTTTTCCCATTTAACTTTGAATTTTATAGTGGAATGGAGGTTGATAAGCTTGTTGAAATTATTATCAAAAGAGTCTATTTGGTTTAATCTCCATGTGAAAATCACATCGTCTACCAACCTATACGATGCAAAATTCGAGTTGTGTTTAATAGTCGTGAGGGGGTAGATTCAATATGTTCCATGAACAGGTTACAAAGAATGGGGGATAAAGGGTTGCTCATACTGAGGCCATATTTTTATTGGGAGTAGGTAGTATTCCATGTCAATTACCAAGCTAAAAATTTAAAACTCCATGCGGCAATGTTTAAAAATCTTTTAGATCAAAACAGTTATTATTTGCTGCTTTATCACTTTAAAAAACATGGAAAATAAGACAAATATGTAAACTTATAGTTTTATTGCTTAAAGAGAACTGAGACTATATTATTACATAAGGTGATTAGTTGGAACGAAAGTAATATCCGATTTTCTAGAGTAAAATTTTGATAGTATCTATTAAAGTGGTTTATCTTGCTATCATTTAGAAATACTACTATAAGTATTTTATACACTTTTCTTTCAGATTATAAACATAGCGTTCATATTCTTTGTTATTTAGCTCTACTTCCTCCTATCTAAATATCACGTTAGCCATGCTTTACACTATAGGTTTCATAAGTGTCAATGCAAGTACAGCTGTAAAATCAATTCAGCATACTTATGGTGATGATACAGTATATGAAAGAAATTGCAAGAGGTGGAGTTCCTGTTTGCAATTTGGGGATTTCAGTCTAAAAACGGACCAAAAGATGTTCGTCTAAAAGAATTTGATTCAAAAGAGTTCAGTCTAGAGAACTTATATAACAAGTTAAGATAACCCAAACGACTACAATACGCTAACTGTACAGGATTAGAAAGGTTCTGTTGTGGAAAAATGGGTCTCCCACGAATAATTCACGAAGAAATTTACAATAGTATTTCACTTGCTGTGACTTATTGCTTTCACGACTCCTTTAGGCACAATTTATGGGCAGGCTTCTTACTGGCTTCTTACTGATGATGAAAAATGAATCCTTTATCATACTTCTAAACCCCGCTGTTCGTGGATCAGATAAAGAACCAAAATTTCACAACAACCGAGAGGAGAGCTTCATCCTCCCAATTAATGTCGATTGTATGGTAGGTTATTGAAGAAAGGTGAATTACCAGCTGTTAATTACCAACCAAACCTTTAATACTGATTTCTAATGCACATAAACTTCGTAGAATTAAAGCAGTTTTCAGCCTAAAGCAACCCTCTTTAGTGAAGATAAAGAAGGTTTTTTCCTGATAAACACTTGTTTATGGCATTAGGTAAACAGGTCGACATCAGGAGAAAAGGCTTAAAACGTGTTGAAATTTTATTTTGCATCAAAAGCTAAATAATTTTAAAACCGTTTGTATTATTAGCTTGTTGATAAATAGAATGAGCACCTAAAAAGTAATGGATGTTATGTTATGATTAACTATTCCAAAGTCAAGTCTTTTCTTTTTTAATATTTTTTCCAAATCAGCCATTACATTCGTCCGACCTGATACTTTCTAGAAGTATCAGAAATAGTAAGAAGAAAATTTATTGTAAAATATTTCCTGTGATTTATTTTCTTTGTTACGACTATAATAAAAATTTTTAACTCTAAATAAAGCCTCCTTAATAAAATCATCCTTGTACCCTAATTTGCGGAAAACTCTATTAATCTATTGAAATTCACGATCAATAAAAGTCGGAACACAAAGAAATGCAACTCGACCCTCATGTTCGAATAATATCTCAGCTCATCTTACGCATAAATAACCAAATCTGAACTAAGTATTGGTTGCGTAAATGAAATTTCCTTTGCAGACTGTCTCCAAAAATACATAAGTGCAGGTTTTGATTTTAATAGAGGAATTAAACAAAATAAACAGTATCGTCCAGAGGTTACTTTAATAGTATTTTAGTCAAACAACATAAAAAAGACGATCATGGCATTGATTTAAATAATTGCAATCTCATTATTAATATTAGGGATGTTAATATAAGACATAGCGTATTCATTTTACATTTTAAAAGAGAATTCCTTTCGTGTCAATAAAACGACTTATAATCTAGTTATTCTAACCTTTAACATTATTACCAAGTACAAACTCTTCATCAAGTAGATCCTATTGTGCTGATAAATATTTCATATTTGTAAATCTCATAGTTTTACTAGAGACACGTTCTTGGGCGTATGCAGACTATCTCTTCATACTATGAAGAGGAGAATTTGTAACACTTCGAAATTCAAAGTAGCTATATGTTTTTTAGTTCGTGCAGATTCTTTAATTACATTTTTTAGTTGCTCAGTCTTATATATTTTGTTAGCTCAGTTGGTAGAGCACTGGTCTAGATAACATGAGATCTAAGGTTCGGGTCCTTACCGGGCGACGTGTTTATTTTTCTTTGTTTTTCTCTTGGTCACCTTTAGTACTATCTCTTCTCTCTTTCCCTGTGTCTCAGTTCTCACACATTCTGTTATTAAGTATTTAAGCTTGGGGGGGTGGATGCTTACTTTTTTGCGCGCCAACAACACAGGCGGCCGATAGCTTTCGGTCGCACAAAGAGGGGATGGGGGCATTTTCCGTTTATATATATATATATATATATATATATATATATATATATATATATATAGTATATACATATATATCTATTGAGCAATTGGGGTTGAATAATTTATGAATTCTGAGAGAAGTGCGCAATGATGTTAATCATTTATATTTTACATAAGCCTTAATTCGCTATATAAAGTGCTAACTATTTTAACTACGGAAAATTTAGATTAATTGACTATCAACACTCACTTCAATATATAGTGTCAACAAACATGAGCCAATGTTTTGAGACCTATATATATTTTCATTTTATTCCATAGTTTTTAAAGTTTACCTGATAAGAATAGCATTCTACTATTTGAATTATTGCAAGTTTAATAAAAAGGAAGCATTCAAATAATAATAATACACTACTGTTTATTCATACGCTGAATCCCAAATCCGATCTGGTCCTGATCCTGTTTGAGTTGAGTTTCTGTTTCTAGAACTTTGCTATAGGATCACAAGGCTAAAATGCTAACACCTATTGGTTATATGAACGGTAATGTGTAATTAAGTTTTATTTTGTAATATTTTTTTCTAGAAATAAATGTTGGAATCATTTTCGATTTCAGAAATGGTTCTTTCCTAAGAAATCGAGCAACGATATTATCGGTCTGCAATAATATGCAATAGGAAATCTAAAGAATAGAATATTCCACACTACGGCAAAGTAATCATTTCTACTGAAGCTCCCTTCAGCTTATTTTGATGCTCTGGATGATTGCTCATGTTAGGAGGAGTTAAGATGACCGTTTTCACGATTTGTGTGTCGTGGCCACGGTGAAGCATCCGGAAAACCTAATTGTCAAGGGCTGTTTCTTATCTAAGGGAACTAGTGCATTAAAACTGTTCCAAAGAACAGTGTCATGAACTAAAAATGGTACATGCCTACTTCATTAACACATTTTTTCAACATTTGAAATCCAATTTTGGGATTATACCTGTATCTTTAAGAATTCTAGTGCATCTTTAAGCAAAGCAAGGGCAATAACAAGTTCTTGGCTGACCATAACATCGAACATTTGAGACCTTGGCCTCAAAGTTCGCCACATATTATCCCAATAGAGAAATTGTTTTGGGATAATCAAACTGGAGCTTGATAAAAACAATCCATCTATTTATGAACAGTTGTTGGTTTATTATTGAACAAAAATCGACCAATGTAGTCAAGATCACATACCAAACGAATTAAAGCAGCCGTGAAGAACAATGGACATTATTATAAATATTAATTGCGCTTATCAAGTGAATTTATTTACTTGATATTTCGTATATTTCACCTTTAAATTATGAAAAGAAAAGCAATATTAATAATTAACAATGATAATGAGGATTTGATGGATCGTTCTATTTTCTCTATTTTTAACGTTTTCCTCCTTTAGATTTGAAGCTCATATGGCAGAGGTTTAGAGCAAGTGTTAGCAGACTATCTTTGCAGGTGATATTTTTTAAGAATTAAGAAAGGTATATCAATACCAGTATAATGCAACAATTGCGGGGAAAGATTATAAAAGAACATAATGACTTCTGTGGATTGGTAGAAGTATTCTTCATTAGTTTTTATATTCCTCACATTAAAACTCGAGAGTTGGGAGCAAAATGCCCTTACAATTATATTTGTGCAGTAATTATCCTTTTGTACTTTTCTAAAAATCATTTCTCGAAATGGTTGTAGATTCATGTATTCAAAATTCCTATTATTTTAAGTTTTCTTACACCTCAAATGCTCACGGTTCCAGTATATATAAGTTTTCATATAATAAGGTGGATTATGGTTCATTAAAAATGAAATAAATCAGGTTTTATTAAGTACTTAAAAATCGATATCTTCATATTCCTCCTTGGGTGTGATTTACACCTGGAAGAAGTTTGTCACCCGGCAAAACCTTCATCATTTTCACCATAAACGTCTTAAAATTAATTTATTTTATCCATTTTAAGGATGAGAAAAACGCTAGAAGAAAAAATGGTTTAAATTATATATACCAAAATAAATATAAAACAAAGGAACATAGGGCGAGCGTTTCATAAAAGGTATCTTTAGCTAATTTGGGCGCGTGAAAAAAGAGCAAAGTCTTTGTGTTAAATTGGACGAAATAATGCATCTTATTTGTCAGCTTCGTTGGCGGTGGGTTATGGGAGACAAGAATGTGTTTTATTTGCACCTGGGAGACAGAATCTTTGTCCTTTCTCAACCACATGTTTAGACACATCCATTAACTCATACAAGAACAATAGACACGAATTCAGACATAGGTAGGTGAGATCATACTGTTGTTTTCCAAATTACACACGTGCATTTGAAAGGACTAATCCATCAGATACTTTGTTCTAAAGAAAACGGGAACACACAACCTCCTTTCGAATCTGGAGTATTGATGAAACTGTGACAGGAACGGTTGATTTATTTGAAGAGAAAAATAACAGCAATAACACGCATATAAGTAAAAGAAAACAAAGCGTCCAAGAATACACAAATCATTAATGAAAAAGCTCACGAGGGGTAGAATGATAGCTGAAAATCATTAATCACGAATGCTTAGAGGTATAAAAAACGCCATTTATAAAAGAGGGAAAAATCTGAGGAAGAGACTCATGTGTACTAACCTAAATTACACCTTAAGTAAAACTTGAAGGGGAAAATATTGATTCATGAACGATAAAATTAAAAGATGAGAGGCTAAACATCATATAATTTATAAATTCTTGGTTGATCCTTGCAGAGGATTATAATTCTAAATATGCTTTTGATTATTCTTTTGCGGAATTCTTTCGTTCAATTTTCTTATATCGGGTGACAACCCAAAATATCCCCTTTTATAATGCTGTAATTTGTTAGCTATTAAAGCTTGAAGGTTGAAATAAGTATAATAATTACAAAGAACAATATTTGAAATTTGATTAGCTCGCTCAACTAGCCTATTCTTGTGGTAGATAGTCTATCTTAACTTAGAATAACCTATCTTCAGATATTAAACCATTCTGTTCTAGCCTCTCAAAATTGGCACCATTCACTCCTGAACAGCGCAGGTTTGTCTTGGCTCCATATTGAAATCAATTCGTAATTTTCAAGCTAAATACGGTATAGGATTAGACATAAAACAACACAGAGAAATAACGCCAAGTGGAATGTACACAGCACAATTTGTAATTTAAATAAAGAAAATTCCGTTAGTAATAAAAGTGAGGACATAAACGAATATTGTCTGGATAAGGACTTTAATTGATAATGATAAAACTAAATCAGTGAAAAATTGGCTGGTGAGACACATTTTTGAGTAGAGAAGCTGTGCAAACTATTGTCAAAAAGATCTTAATTTAAAGCCGTACAAAATTCAATATCATGAAGAAATCTCAATGATGGTTAAGCAACGAATGTTAGCATTTTCCTCAGGGTTGAAGAAATGTGCAATGATAAACAATTAGTATTGAATAACATAATTTTCAGTGATGAATGTCAGGCTTACCTGAAAGGCATTCCAAATAAAAAAATTATCGGAAGTAGTTACTAACTAAGCCAAATAATCACTTTTAAAAACCTTCTCACTCCCCATAGATAACAGTATGGTGTGGACTAAGTGTAAAGAAGATTTATGGGCCTTATTTCTTCGAGGACCATGAAACCGGAAAAACTTAGTAAATTAACGCTGCCAGATATCTTGACATGTTCTAAAGCATTTTCGCCAATAGCACATATCATGGCGAATAGTTTCAGCACAATTTCGCCACAGCCCATACTGCATGTGACAACATAACATAGTTGAAGGTTCGATTTCCTCAATGACTAATGCTGCATATGACAAATTTCCCCTGGCAGGGCCAAGTCACCTACATACATAACTTGTCAGCTTTAGACCAATTTCTTTTGGAATTTTTAAAAATAAAGACTATTTAGATCTATACCATTAAATATCACAGAAATGAAGAAATGGTTTCAAAGAATCATTGCATCCATCAATGTCAATATTTTGCAAAATACGACAAGAATTTTGCCAATCGTATTGATATGTGGATAGAGTCTATTGGTGGTGATTCCAAACGTTAAAAAGCTAGCTAATGAAATTTTAAATATTCTTCTCTGGAAGGATAATTATTTCTACCTTCAAGCTTTAATGGAGAGAAAATTAGTGCATTATAAGTAATGGGTCAATTTTGCCTCTCTCCCGACAGGAGTATATCGAACCTTAAATTTTTAATCTAGCCAGGGTGAAGTAAATATGATCTAAATATATTTGCTAGATATTTCAAAAATCTTCTTACTCGAAATAACTTTTATTAAATGTTTAAAAATTGAGTGTTATTGTAAGACATTTCAAAACTTTGGAAAGTTTAAAGCTGTTGTTTGGAATACATGGTTATAAGTGTATGCAATTAATTAGTTTAAATTGGAAAAAATGAAGGAAGGTTGCCTAATATCCATTCATAAATATATACCATCCAAAAATATTTTTCATATTTTAGCCTAAACGTGTAAGCTTTGGAACTTAATGTTTATCCAGATTTCGTGAACTTCTACAGCGTTTGAAAGATTAACAGATTATCATAAGAAATATGCTTGCCAAAATGTTTCAATATAAGTTTTGTAACGATCTTTTGAAATTATTAGTACTCAAACCTTTGCGTTCAAGCGCTCCGTTTATCATCACGCCGATTTACTCACTTAGTTATAGTTTGCGTTAACAAAAAAGATGTTTCAATTTGGCTTTTAAACAGCCAAATTTATGTGAGCCTTATATTATCTGTTAGGAGTTTGTTTTGCAAGAAAAAACGGCATAAAATCATCTATTTTTCCTCATCTTACTATGCTCGCATTTAATTAATACCCTTATTGCGATTTTACATAAAAATCTTTACGAAAATTGGTTTAAAAGCTGGTCTCACGCATAATTACTACCGATGGAAAATTTATAGCTGCAAGCAATCTGTGCCAACACTTAGACCTTACTTTTTTTCAGGGCAATGACAAAAGTTGGATTTTTCAGCCCATCTTGAAGCATTGAGAGAGGCAGAGTCTAATTTAATATATTAGAGTCGAAGATTGAAAGTGCAGAGAGGGTAAGGCTCAGTGGGGGTCAGAACCACACCAAGGAATATCTAGGGTATGAAGGAGAGAGTTATCTAAATCAGTGTAAATAAGATGAAGTTTCTTAAAGAGGATCGAAAACCAGATGGAACCAGTGTAAGTCTATTAAAAAGAGCTTAATAATTTTAAGGAGGGTAGTTTTAGTGAACAAGGTAAGAAGTAATGGCAACATGGCTGTCTTGTTTACAAATTTCGATGATAAAAGTGTTACGGATTCGACGAAAATTCAGAAATTTGTCCAAAAGACAACATGTGATGATTTGGTACGCAAATAGAGGTAGAAGAAAAGCCCACTAGCATAATATTAGAATACCAAATAAGTGCATCGTATAATAATGGTAAGATGAAGAATACAGTTTGCAGCAGAGTAAAGGATTAAGCAACAAACTTTGAAGATCAAGAAAGTATGCTTCAATCGGTTAAGAGGATTGATTTTCATTATCATCCCTCATAGTAGGATGAAAGACGTGACTAAAGAGAGCCAGAGTTACTGAACATTCATGATGGGCCAGCATAGATGACTTGTCTACGTTGGCAGATCGACTAAGGTACTATTTAATTACTAAAAGCAAAGCGTCAGTGCTGTGATGAGCCATTAATTCAGAATCCGGACTGAAAGAGATAATCAGCGCAAAAATAGGATATGTCACCTTTATTCTTGGTGCCTACCACATTTAAGTGCATTCGAAAAAAACGAGAGATGACGTGTTGGGATTTTACTTACATGGTCACTTAAGCTTAGGCAGCGTTTCTTTATAAGGGCGTAAATAGCACATTTTGATTTCATATCTATCTACATCACTATAAAAGGGAGTTGAAAAGATGTTGAGCAAGTGAGGCGAATCGAGCAACGAATCATTTTGGAAAAGAAATGGAGGAAGTAGATTTTGTCTGTGTGCACTGAAAGAGGAGAGATTTGGGATAGTTCTGTGGATTAGACACGAGAGAGAAAATTTATTATCCTGAGTAGATTGTTTTTATCCTCAAGTATTTTACATTGGGAGTCAACTTAATCAATAGGTATATAGTGGGAGGCTGTGCATGTTTTTGTTGTTTTTTTCATTTCAAATTCATGCAAAAGTTTTGTTTTCAGTACCAATTTAAAGGTGAGGATCTATGGAACAATTCTAGTTTGAGTATCAAGCAGTCAGATAAAAAAACCCCGCCCAAATCCGAGATGGCTGCCAACTTCTAGCTTTTTTTTCGCATTAGGCCTCATAACTTTTGTACTATTGAACCTAGAATGGTGATTTTGCTCTCTATATCTATGTTTTTATGTATGATTCATAACGTACTAATTGTGATCTTCATTTACCATTTTATTGGTCTCTTTTCACAGTTAACAAAAACATCTCCATTTCCATACTCACTTGTATTTCCAGATAATATCTTTCTTCGAATATTTCAGGTAATACCAAATTTTATTTGCGACGCCCCTTGTACAGAGAGCAGTTATTTAATATTGTTATTTTTTCTTCCAGTTTGTTTCAGAGATAGCTGAGGTAAGGATATGGCAGTTGTGTATTTTGTACCAAAAGCAAACTAAGGAATTGCTTGTTTGTCCCCTTGTGAATCCAGTCTCTAGTGGTGAGAGGGAGCCTACACAGAAATAATCAGCCTCGCATTCAGTTCAGAGCAATTGATGGTGCTTCCCACCAATACCTAGAACTTCTAGATGAAAAATCCATGCAGAAGAATCGTGCATCCTGGCATAAATCTTGTCGTCAGTTTTACATGGCATCAGCACTTGATCATGCAAAAAATCGTCATAATGGAGGATTGCCTCCTGCAAGAAATAAATCCCGGTGGAGTCATGCAGCTGCTAATCTTGATCTGTTTATCTTTTGTGGTAATAAAACAAATGCAGTAGATCATTCTTTCCAGAAGGTTACACTCACCCAACAGATACATGACAAGGCAGTCGCGCTGGGAGAAGAGCGTAAGGTGACACTCCTTATCGAAGGCGATGTAGTCGCCATTGAAGGCAAGTACTATCGGAATTACTACAGACGGTTTAATCGCCGTTAGGATGCGATTTTTAAACAAGTGCCTTGGACTCTCTACCGGGACGAGGAAAAAAGCTGATGCTCTCTCCAATTGCTTCACGCTTCATGAGGAGAATGGAGAAAAAAAACCCTCATCTAGCTACCGAACTGTTAGAAAATTATGACCATTCAGCTGCCGCTAAGGTAGTTTTGATTACTACGATAATGCGGATGCTACCCAGCGAGGGACTACACTTTTGACAGCTAATCACAAGCAAAATCGTTTACGGTATTCCAACTAGTGTACTCACTCATGGGAAAAAGTTCTTTTGATCAACGAAACCAAAGCGCAGCGAGCTTTTCTGGCCAATCGAGCAGGACTGGTTTGCAGGCCGAAGAATGAAGCGTATAAAGAAAAAAACAAAACAAACACTGTTTTTTACTGTGACGCATGGCAGTGGATTAATCATATTACCCGCATAAAAGGAACAATGGATTCAGTAGAGGACTGGAAAATACTGGCAAATCCTTTGAGGTATCAGTAAATAAATTGATGCTTGAGGCAATTGGATATTCCGGTATGATAACGGTGCAAAAACAGGCACAATTCAAATTGCGACCGCAGTTACTTGACCAATATTACATTGAAAATCTATGATTAGGTTTGAATAAATACGTTTACCTATACGAGCACAATAACCCAAGCGAATTAAAAAAAACTATTTCCGCAGGTAATAGTTTAAAATACAAAAAAAACGTCTTCGAAAACTTATAAATTCAAATGAATCACGGCATTTTGTATCAAGTATTTACCCTATCTGTTTATAGAAAAGAGTGAGAACAATTTTGATTTATGGAAAGTTAATAAGTAAAGTGTAATTTGTTTTATTAAACTATTAAATGTCATATTTTGTGTTTAGTTTATCTAAGAAAGTTATAGCAGATTTATTCTTAACAATTCATTAAGATTCAGGGGTGGGGGGGGGGGGCAGGAGTGAAGGTGAACAATTTATAACGTAAATGTAAAATATACAATTTCGAAATAATAGTTAGTTAAATATGTTTTGAACACGTAAGTGTTCGAACCATCAAAAATTAATATGAATGCCCCATGCACTCCTAGATTAACTCATTGACAGACTCTAACAAAAAATGTTTGTAGGAATATTACGACGCGCTTCTTCAAATGGGTTCTTCAATTGTTCAAGTGATGTAGCTCTTTCACTGTATTCTTCAAATATTAAATGGCCCCATAAAAAAATTAAGAGTGTTTAAATGTGGTGAAGGTGGACTATATTCAGTACTACCTCGTCGTCAGATTAACTGGTTGTAAAGTTTTTAATCAAAGAAGTTACTGCCATCGTGATGGTAAAACCAATGTAAATGTCCTCCTTTCAGGATAACTGTTTAATTGCAATGAACTTTGTTTGGCATTGTCCAAGATAAACATTCTACGATTTTATATCTCGAAAGAACGACAACTCTAGTTTATTTGGGAACATCAAAATAACGATTTTGCTTCTATAACATTAGGATTAATTTCTTTAGATAATGACCTACGCCCGAGATAAAGGGTACCCGTTCTTGAAAAAAATTCCTAAAACCTTGAATTCAATGCAGGTTATTTTAGGTGGAAGGCAGGTTTCAGCCTCTAAACTCTCAATATTTTTTTTCACTTGATCGTTCTTGATCTACTAGTATGAATTTCAATCTTTGTATCATTCTGTCAGATATGTTTTACATATTAAATTGATTTTGCGCCTATATTTAATTTGCGGGCTGCTATGATCTTAAAATTGGCGTTTGATTGTTGAAATCTTGTGCCATATTTTTACGGTGATTAATTAAATGATGGAGCGTACCTTTATAGTATTATTTTTGTGTTTTAATACTAAATTGAAACGTAGTGAAGTAATTAAGATGAATATATATATATATATATATATATATATATATATATATATATATATATATATATAAATAAATATATATATATTAAATTTACAACGTGAACACATCCATTATTGGTATGAGCGCAAACTATCTGCCAGCTATTGTTGGCGTGCAAACTAATCAAGTATCTACCACGGTCATGATTATGCTTCCTGATCCAATTAATATGTGAAACTTTAGGCAGAAATAGAATAGAAGAGATCTTACAGGAGATGACACTGAGTAAGGCCACGAGATAAAAGACCATCCTGGCACCAACTTATCATATATATATATATATATATATATATATATATATATATATATATTTATAATAAAAATGAGGTACGTCTCTCTGTGTGTGCGTGTATGCGTCTGTCTCTCTGTTTGTTCATCTATAGAAGGAAAGGTTAGGACAATATATATATATATATTTTTTTTTTCTAAACTAAAATTTTTTCCTTATGTAAAAAATTCCGAGAAAGCTAATGGAAGGGTCTCGCATCTAGAATTGCCCTACAAATGAAGCTATGGGCCCTTTTTCAAAATTATACCGTTTTTCGACTGAGGGAACGTGAATGGCATTTAGGCCATTTAGATACAGGTAAATTTAACCCTTCCTCATTATTCACATGTGGGAATCAAAAGCAATCTATTTGTCCATGCACCACAAGTAAAGACGAAGAATATTGTCAATCAAGAAAGGGTGTTAAAAATAATTTTGAATAAATATATGAATTGCAATTTATATTTATTTATGAATTTTTTTATCTAGACAACGTCGCGTACTTATTCAGTGGCTCATAAGGAAGCCCTAGGAGTACTAGGCACGAAAATGCGACACATCAGGGATTGTGAGGCTCCTATGAGAAGTGTCAGTCTTTTGCTGTAAGGTAATTTTTTGCAGACACTTCCCTTGATCCCTAAAGGAAATATTAGAACACTGTCTCTAATAATACATATAAGAACAGAGCTCTTTGGTAATCATCTGTCAGCATAATATGCAAAAACATTATGATACTTGGAAATAGCAAAGTATCTCTGGATGCTGATGGTGGAGTAGTATCAGAGATCACAGAGTGACAGAGAAAGGAAGATACGAACCACCTCGCCCTTCAATAGAGAGGGCGACAACATACACCTGGGTCATCCTTTTCGTCTGCGCTAATGAAAGTGAGAAATGAAGACACGCCATGAGACGCCGCGATGACCTGAAATGCCGTCTTCACAGAAATCTGCGACAAGTGTGAGATCCCAGAAGGTCCCATCTGAAGTCAAACAAAGTCTGCTTCGCCGGATTAAGAACCTTCTCGCCCTCACGCTAAAAGGCCGAGTTTATTCTCGTCTAGCGATGGGTCTTATTCTAGAACCCTCCCCTTCGAACGGCGTGGGGAAAACCTTGTTCGATCTCTAAATCCTCCGGCGACAGAGTTGAAAGGTAGTATCTGCCGTCCTCCATGCCTCGTCAGTATCTGTCATCCACCTTGCCCCGTCAGTATCCTCTGTCTGCCCCGTAGGTACCCGCTATTTGCGTGCCGTTGGCTCTGCACAATTCTTACTGAATTCCTCAAACTCCCGGTATTCTCGTTAATTCGCGTGAGTCTACCTCGACTCGCTTATCCCTCTCCTTGAATGCATTGCGCTCAATCTTGATTCGTGTTATTCGAAAGGAAGATGTAAGTTCCTCCCCTGTAATAGTCATTATCGAGAGAATATTGTTTGAACTTTGCGCCAATGCAAGGATTACTCCCTTGAACCAAATCTCTGAGGTAACAGCAACTCTTTGCAAGTGTTCTATCTGATCCCCCTCCCCTTGTATAAGCCTCATCCTTGGTTTCGTCCACGTT
Source organism: Ceratothoa steindachneri (assembly GCA_963969495.1). NCBI lineage: Eukaryota > Metazoa > Arthropoda > Malacostraca > Isopoda > Cymothoidae > Ceratothoa > Ceratothoa steindachneri. Next base: position 49,214,105 of record OZ018319.1, read on the forward strand.
CAAGGTCAATCGAGTGCCCCTCGGTTTGTACGGTGACCGCCTTTACCAAGTATCCCTTGCCATTTACCCGCTGGGATCTGTGTAACTCTAGTGTGTGTATAGCTCTTGTTAAAACTCCTTTTAACCTTATAAAATAATATTGATTCACATATTAGTAAAGTTATTTTTGTACCTGTTATTCTGTTATCCGGGAACTCCAATATAGTCGAATATTGGCCAACCTACTTTCAGTTGATTTTTACTCTGCTTATATTATAAACTTTCCACGCACTCGTAAAGCAGAAAGGGCGAACTTGATCCTATTCTACAACATCTATATTAAACTGGTGTAAGTTTTGTAGGGTTAACCTACGACATCTGAATTATTTGGGAGTAAGGTGTGCGGGGTTAACCTACGAAAAATAGAAATATCTCTTGTCTGCATAGTTATAAATATATTTGATAATCTCAAAGGCAAAGGTATTACACAATCTTGAGCAAAACTACAAAAACTAAAACTGGCTTAATAAAAGAAATATATTGGCTCCGAATTAAAATACTATCTACAGAATCAATAAACATATACTATTTGCCCTCTCAGGAGGGCAAAAATTTACCAATCAGTTGATACAATTTAAGATCATGCTCAAATATTCGATTATTCTACAGAGTTCCTCCACTCTCTAGAGCATCGTGAAATACCTCCTCACCAACCTGAATATAAGGTAGTAAAACTAACTAATGTTGTACACGATTTGGATCCAACAAAACTCTGTGATGGCACTCGATTTGTTGTAAAGAACTTGATGCCATATGTCATAGAGGCACCATTTCTTACTGGAAATAGTTTAAGAGAGGATGTCTTTATTCACAGAATGCACCTAAATCAATCAGGATCGGCATTGCCATTTACATTCAAAAGACTATATTTCCCAATCCATGTAAGTTTTGCAGTATGAATTAAAATGAATCTTATGGTCAACTCTTACGTTGATTGCTCTAAAGTTGGGAGCAAAGGTAATCTGTTTGTAAATACTAAACAAAGAAGAATTATGAATATTGTATACAAGAGCGTTCGGTAACGTTCTTGAACAAGAATTAAGAATGAGAGTATTGTTTGTGGATTATAAAAAAAATAAATAAAATCCGTCTTACGAACGTATATTTTACCCGGGTAACGACTGTTTTTTTCTGCTAGTATATATATATATATATATAACTACTTCATTTAGTTAATGGGGTTGTAAAGCCTAAGAAACGAGAAGGATTTTGTCTCTTAAGTCTACTGGCCCCAAACCGTTTTGTTTATTACTCATTTTCCCTGTCTATATAAGAAATTAGGAATTCCTAAATTCAGGAGAGTTGTTTGGCTGTCTTTACTGCTAGTGGCGCATTACAACCTTGCCTATCCCCACTTAATCGTAATTCTGAGTCAAAAGCTTTCTTTCGATCATGACACTTTTCTGTGCTTATTAATTCACAAATTTACGACTCCGATTTCTTGGCTTCTGTAAGTAAAATATTAATTAGCTTCGAAATGGAATGTATCCACTTTCTGAAATTTAAAGTGTTTGGGGGAGTGAATTCAACCTAAAGCTCTACCCATTCAGGTGCTCTATTCCGGTCCGGTTACTGAGCATATTAATCCATGAAATGTTCATATACCTGAAAAATAATTCGTTCTCATAGTTCTTTTAAAGTTGACCCTTTGCTACATTATTCTGTCAAAGACAATCAAGCTTTGCGGTACTTGTATTTTTATCGGTGAATTATGAGATAAAAACATTCTTGTTTTGGGAAACTGATCTTTAGGTAATCATAACTGCCTATCATCAACGCCGTTGCTCCCCCTACCTAACTTCCAATAGGAAACTCTCTTTTTTTTAGAGTCCTCTAAGCTAAGGGTCTCATCACTCACCATCCCAAAGAACTGGTGCACCATCGAGTGCTCAACGCTAGCTAGCAATTTAAATATTTATCAAGCCCAGTAAAGCTGGTTAACTAATTTTTATCCAGAATCCCTAAGAATATTCAGGGAGATATTTCCCTTGGGGTTGATCCTAACCTTACGATGAATAAGGTTAAGGAAAGCTGCTCTGAATTAGATCTCGGTTCTAAGTCTCGAAATACAGAAGCTAACATCAGGAAGTTAAATAGAACCTACCCTAAAAATATTGAACTAACAGCTCACAACCATAAACTACCAAAAGCATACAAATTTGAGTTCCAAAAATCATAAAAACGAATCCCATCAATAAATTTCAAGTCGAGAAGACTTAGTATGTAATAGCTGCGATATTTGTAACATTTTCCGACTGGTTTCCCTACCCTGCTTACTCTTAGATTTGACATGAGCACGGGCATAGCTGAGAGAAATGCGTCTCTTATATAGAACATGCACCTTTTCCGCTAAAATTAATAATATCATCTCAGTTACTTGCTTGTATACCTACAAGTGCAATTAAATACTTATGTACCGTAAATAAACAGAAAGGGGAACAATAGACAGGTACGTGGAACTCATGGTAAGCTAAGTTTTGACGCATCATAACGTATGATAATCGTTTCATACACAGAATACGTATTTATATCTCAGCCATACAAATAATGTTTCCATATCTTTATTTAACCGAATTATCTGGTGCGAATGATTAAAATTAGCCTCAAAATCCACTGTGGTATCATCCCAGGTACCCGCTTGTATACCCACAAGTGCAATTAAATACCCATGTACCGTAAATGAACAGACAGGGGAACAATAGACAGATACGTCGAACTCATGGTAAACTAAGTTTTGACGCATCATAACGTATGATAATCGTTTCATATACAGAATATGTATTTATATCGCAGCCATACAAATAATGTTTCCATATCTTTATTTAACCGAATTATCTGGTGCGAATGATTAAAATTAGCCTCAAAATCCACTGTGATATTAGAAACTTTGTCCATCCAGAAGATTTATTTAAGACTAAGTTCTACTTATGAGTTAAGAGTAAATAGCAAAATATGTTAAAAGCTTTGATTTGTTATGCACTGGAGTTTAAAGAAGATTAGTAAAAAAAGGAATACCTGAAAGAATTGCAACGCCACACAAATCAGTTGCATAAAGCTCTGCCGCTCTAATTTCCGTTAATGAGCTTAACTGGACAAAGGTTAAAATCATTTGGTGCCATAGAATATTGTCTTAGTTTTGGAAGTGTTCTGTACTACGCAGTGTTCTAGCATGCCTAGAGATATTTTTTTTATGCATGAAAATAATAGAAAAAAAGGAGTTTCTAACCCCCACTAAAATTGAGAAATACGGTAATTGTAGCCTCAAGCGTAGAGTAAAACTGTTCTGGTTGGGCAAGAAAAGGAATAATACTCCTAATAATGCTTATAACACGATCCCTATTAATTGGGTGAGGCCAAAAGTCCTTGTAGGAGAGTCGATCCTTGACTGGGAACTTAAATGCTGCGAACTAAATTGAATAGAAAAGTTATGGATTCTGCTTAAGAGAACGGTTTACGCAGATATTGAGTTGTGAATTAACTACCGTTTTTCCTGTACAAATTAGTATAAACTGGTAGATAATGGGGAGAGGGGATATTTTGCGAATATTACATTTCTCCGATCTTTATTATATTATTACCAGTAATGTAGTTGTTTACGCTGGTTCCAAATAAGTATTTCCCCTTTTTACGAAATTATTACATTTAAAATTAAGTAATGTTGGATTAGGTTTGGTGTACGTTCTTCAATCTTTTGTAAATTTCAACTTTAATGAAATTTCTTATAATGATTATAATTGTATTATTTTCTTTAGAGAAATCCATAGTTTTGAAATAAATTTATTTTGAGTCTACATTTTGTGTTCTTTTTTTTGTAAATTTCAACAATATTTCGGTCTCCTAAGCTAATTGCAAATGTCTTCTTTTTATTAATTACTATTTTTAAAGTTAGACTAGGTTAAGTTTAAATATCTTATTATGATACAATATTTAGGACATTTCTTTATAACATAAAATGTTAAGATTTGAAGTTACTTCCTTGTTTTAATGCTTACATTTCGAAATATAATGGAAAGCCTTCTTAACGGTCCGTATTTTCGTATTTTGCGTGCCTTACGAATTTACATAAATGAATAACAGATTTCTTGGACCAAAATTTGCAACCAGCTGGAAACATTATTCTAGAAGGGAATTTTGATCATTTGCGTTTGTTCACGGCCAAAATGGCGAAAAAAATATTGTAATCAGCTGAAGTAGCAGCATTATTGGGGAAACTTACTTAACCATCACAGAATGTACACCAAAACACAAATCTCTTGTGAGGGCAAAGTTTTCCATTAAGGGGTTAAAATTTATACTGTTACGAGCAAGAAGTCCTTTAAAGAGGCGATTTGTATTTAAGACTGTTATCTCATGAGGTTTGTCGTTTGTTTACCCTATTTTACTCTCTATACTCTCCATTTCCCTAAATGTAAAAAGGTAATCATTCGAGGCACCAAATTATTTTTTTTTACTTTTCCAAAAAGTTAGATTCTTTGAAAATAAGATGAATAATAGGAAACGAAAATAGTTAATAAATAAATACCCTGTTAAAATTGAAAACCCTTTACTATAATATAAAATAATATAATATAATAAAAATATAATATAATATAATATAATATATTAGTCCTGTTTATAGAGGGTTGTCATCATTAAAAAAAACAATTAGTTGCCGCGATTATTTTTCAACTTCCCATTATTTTTTAACTTCCCATTATTTTTGTGGCGTTAGACAAGCCAAGGATTTTTTTCGTGATAATCATACGTTATATGCATTTGAATCAACATCAAATAGAAGAGTAAAATTCGCTGATAATTACACTGGTCAACAAATTTTAACTTTTTTTCTGTTGACTTAAGTCAATTATTTTTATTTATGTACTGGACAATATTGTTCTCACTCATATTAGCAGGCTATCATACGAGCAAGTGAACGGAAGTGGAGGCTTTTGGTATTCTTCTTATTTTATTTTATCTATGTATTTAGACTTCGCTTTATTCGCATATAGACTTATAAAGCAATTGTGTATAATATAATTTTGTGTTTTTTCAGATTTGTTTTATGAAATAACATTCAGTAGTATGACCTCATTACGAAGGAAATGTTTGAATTCCCCTCACTCGCTCTACTATATATGTGGTTGTTTTACTCCACCAACTCAAAGAATGAACATTAGTATCTTTATGAAAAGAGCGTACTTGGTTTACTTTAAGATTAAATTAGGTGATCAAGATAAACTGTGGGACCCGCAAAATATTTGTAAACCATGTGTCGAAATTCTACGCCAATGGACAAAAGGTACAAGGAAAAACGAGGATTTGGCATTCCTATGGTGCGGTGGGTGCTATAAAACCATGTAAACGATTGCTGATTATAGTAAAAGAAGCTGACATAAAATAAGTTACCCAAATTTTGATTTACCAATTCGTCCAGTGCTTCATTTATATGAAATTCCAGTACCTGTCTTCAAGGAACTTCCTTCACTGGTTGATGTAAGTGATATACGCAAATCTGATGTAATCAATGGACTTGACAGTCATTCAGACTTTGTACAAACATCGACCCCAAAACGTGGAAACTTCACCTAATTAGAACTGAATGGTTTATTTAGAGACCTAGGCCTGTCAAAAGAGTTAGCAGAAATGTTGTCTTCTAGACATAAAGAGAAGAATTTGTTGCAGGAAAAAAAAATGTAACCTTTTATAAGAACAGGAATAGAGATCTCTTGGCATTCTTTAAAAATGAAGAAGATTTTGTTTACTGTTGTGATGTGGCGGGAGTGTTAAAAGCGATACTTGTTTCAAAGTATGATCAGAGTAAATGAAGACTTTTTATAGATAGTTCAAAGAAGAGTCTAAAATGTGTGTTACTCCATAATGGAAACTTTTTCGGTGCGATTCCTATTGGTCACTGTGCATTTAAAAGAGAAGCATGAACACGTAAGATCTGTATTAGATTTACTCAAATATGATGAAGAAAATGGATCATACGTGCGGATTTGAAAATGGTAAATTTTTTACTTGACCAACAAGGACCCTATTTAAAATATCCGTGTTTCCTATTTTTATTGGACAGCCGAGGCAAAAACAACAATTGAGAATAGAAACTCTTGCCAGTTAGACAAAGTTTGACTGTTGGGTAGAAGATTAAATCATCTTCTTACTCCTTTATATTAAACTATGGCTGAAGAAACAATTTTTGAAAGCTCTTAATGTGGAGGGATACTATTTCAAATAGATATGTACAATATTTCCAGGTTTAAGTTATGATAAATAAAGGCTGTAGTGCTTAATTAGCCACAGATCAGAAAGTTACTTGAAACTAAAACTTATCTAGTTCGATGGAAACAAAAAGGCTGCTAACTACAAGGATTTTGTAGAGATATTACTTGATAGCTTTCATCTTTTAGGCTGTAACAATGAGCATAAAGATTCATTTCCCTTTATACCTATCTTGAGGTTTTCCTGCTAAACTTAGCAACGTGTGTGATAAAAATGGAAAGCATTTTCATTAAGATGTGAAAATTATGGAGGAGAGATATCAAGGCCGAAGGAACACAAACATGTTGGCAGACTACTGTTCTAGTATTCAACGAGACGGTGTAGACATCAAACCCCCCAGACAATCTCGTAAGCGAAAATTTATTCCATAAATGTATAGGTATGTGCATGATTGCTTGTGTTTTCTACATTATATTAGAAAATAATCTGTATGTATATAGTAATAGGTGATGTTATCTTTTCAAAATCTGTTGACATTTTAAGGTATGGTTTGAAGCTATTATTCTTATGAAACTCTCCTTACCGAGTAAATACATGCACCATGTCGTGAAATAGGTATATAGTATAGAATAAAAAACTGATGTGTTACAAAGAAATGGATGCCATATTTGAAATCAGCACGTCAAGATTAGTTTCAAACAACAACAAAACATGAGTCAGCAAAAAGTGTGTTGACCAGTGTTATTAGAGGAGAACCTGAAAAAGAGGTGGATGATATCTGCTGAATAATAGATATAATTTATGTCAAGAATTTTAATGCGTACTTACATTGAAACGGAATGTTATGTTGTAGGTTGGTGGATTTGCCTTCGCCTTACAAACGAACGAGGCAGAGTCTCCTTCACTGAATCCTCTGGACGTACCAAAAGTCACTGCGGATTCCTCCCTTTGGCCTAAAAGCTCTCCTCGGCTGTTTATTAAAATCATTTTAGCCTCCGGAACATCTGTAGGTGAAGAACACAAAATACAATGAAGCATAAAAATATTTAGATCTAATAATATAACATTTACAAAGATTCTGAAGTAAAACCAATGTTTATTCAAATAATAGTACATAGTTTATAGTCTCTCTTTCAGGATTGGAACCATCGTAGAAAGGTTGGATAGTGATGTCATGAACAATTTTCGCTTAATCATAGGAGAAATACGAGAAAATGAAAATTGTGAGCTTGACATTTGCCAGCTAATGGCAGAAATTGTGAGAATAGATAAAATGAATGCAGAAGGAAATGGACTAGGCAGTAATATCAACACTCAACCGTAAATTAATGTTTTTAACTCAGTTTCAACCCTCTTACATCGAATGATGACACTGAGGAGTCGAAGAATTAAGAAATTTAAATAATGGGATCTACTAGAATAAAAAAAAAACAGAAAACATTCGTGAAAAGTGCTTACTTAGTGGAGGGTGTAAAAGCTATTCTTTAAAAGATTATGCGGCAGGCTTTGACTATATTTATTTGTTTAAGCTAAAGTGATAAATTCATTCAAAGATTGTGGTTAGATAAACAATATCCTTCCTTCCATTGTAAATTGCTCTACAATCTTTGTCAATACAAAATGGAAACCACTGGCTAAAGAAATCTACTTCTCTCATTTTAGGTCTTAAATAAGCCACCTTACAAGGTAAGATAAGAAGACTGAATTTTACCTCCCTCCTCTGGCAAACATAAATAACTTTCCTTTTGGCATCATCCATATTTGGTTGAAAAGACAGTTGCAATAGCATAGTTGAACTTTAAATTTATGCCTCATATACGGTTTCAGAGAAATGTGAAGACATTGTGATTCTTTAAAACTTTAGAGCATAAAAGTTTCAAATTGATTTCTTGGTACCGGACGCGTCTTTCGTTATAGGAAATATCGCCCTACATATCTGCCACATCCTTTTTTGGTAGAATAAAAGAAGAAACTTTCAAAATTATGGTCTAAGGAAACCAAATTTGTGCATTATGAGACAGCAAAAATCACGCGTGAAAAAATACTTAAGAAATAATAGCCTCACTAGCATCACTTAAACAATTGACTGATTTTTTTCTAATCATTATTGGCAGTGCTACTATAAATAAATTACCTTTTTTCTATGCAGCTTTGAATAAAGACCTATGGATTTGAAAATCTATGACCCTCACCCACTTGTTTCCTGCTATAGCTTTACTTTGCCGTTTCACTATCTTGAACTTCTTAAAGTGAGCTAGATTTCTTTCGATTTGGTGGATCAATACTAGACAAAGACAACCAAGAACATCATTCAGAATTAACGACTATCAAGAAATTTTAATCCTAGAAGGGCGCCCCACCCCTAAAAAAAATATCAATCATATTTGATGACCTCAAGAAACTTATTGGTATATTTAAAATAATTCGGTAAAATAGTTTTAATTTAATAAAAAAATAAGGCACAAACCTATTAAACAAATGCAATTAATCCAAGGGCTAAAAAGAGAAATATAAGGACAGAAATTTTGCAATTAACTTAAACCGAATCGATCCTGCCACATATGTTAGGTCAGGTTGCGTTATTTGAAACTAACATAATTTAAACTAACCTAACCTAACCTAACTTAACCTAACCCAACTTAATTTAAACTAGCCTAATTTAACCTAAATTAAAATAATCTAACCAATATTATCTTAACCAAGTGCAATCATAAGTATAATTTTGACTTTATCCTGCTATCTTAATTATATTATCAATAATAAATAATGACCCCCTTAAGAGATAATTCTTAGGTACTGCCCTCCCCCCCCCCAAAAAAAGAGTTGAATCATAGATAATCACTACTTAAATAATGTGGTACTCGTTGACTAGGATTGATCCAATTTGGCTTCTAAGCGATACATTAGTGAGTACTTGTTATTGGGTGGAGTACAATGAAAATTTAAAATTATTTCCAGTTATAATAACAATCTCTCCCACTATTCTGTGTGCATTGGGCGTCCTGGGGAAGGTTATTCATCTACAGCAAGAAAGAAGCATGCAAAATAGGTAAAAGAGATGAGAGATTACTATTATAACCGTATATACTTACTGCATCAGTGCAGCTTATTTAAAGAAGGTTACTTTGTTTCTTCGTAAGTAGATTTGTGATTAATTATTTTATCTCAATAATTAGTTGTGCCTCTAATTGGTATGGTGGTAAGGACAAGTGTATATAGCCACTCTAACTAGTAAGGTTTAATAGGGGTTGCATTTAGTTATTAATTTTTTGGAAGAAGGATAAACAAGCTGGTAGTCACGACGATTTTTTTTTTCGCTGCTCTGATGGAGATTTAGACTATTCCTTCCGCTGAAGGTGAGTAAGATTAAAATGTCTCCTTTATTTGTGAAAATTATTTTTTTGTTGATTATTAAACTACTCAAGTCAAAGGTTCTTTGGGTTTTCAAAAGAGCTTTAATAAACCATTTGGCTTATTTTGAACAAGAAATAGTAAACTGCCTCTTTTTTCGAAACTAATTTCCATATGGCGTTGGCCGCTGGATAATTTACCGTCGAATGTATAATCCGGAAGTTGAATTTTATGTTCCATAACTTTACTTGTATAAGCTGCTGAATTTATTATTTTCTCGATCCTTTTATTTTGTTTATATAGTGTTTGTTTGTAAGATTAACGCAGATAGGCGTAGGGGAGTTGGTTAGGCTTCTTTCTACAGTTTTTCCACGTTAGAAAAAGAATAACTCCTTTATTTAAATTTTCTTGCATTGCTTTCGTTTAAGGAAGCCCTATGACAATCAAATTTATTTAACTCTAACTGAAAGTTGGTCAAGCTAAATTTAGTATTTTATTATTAAAATTTCGTACATTTATAGTATGTATAACTTAAATTAGATTTAAGGTTCTTTATATATATATATATATATATATATATATATATATATAATATCAGTAGCGACTCCGGCACTCGGGTGTTCGGGCTTAGTTGGTGTGAAAAATAAGGAGAGAGAGAAAGAACCCTCCCCCCCCCTGACTTCCCTAGTTTGCTGTTGACCGCTCTAAATTCCTCTGCCCTATATATTGCGAAAATTAAAACAATGAGAAGACAATTGAGGGGGCAACGTGACTTTACGCCATGGAACCTTATTGCGACCCAAGGCATTTAAGGAACTCTGTTTGCGATGAATCTCTCTCCCTGTCTAGATAATTTCGGAGTATATATTCGAGGCTTCGAAGTTCAAAGGCAGAGTGTGTCGGAAGCCGCCGTCTAGTACGTTAGCCGTAACGTCTTCGTTAGTCGAGAGGTAACCGACTACATTCTCGTCCAGAGAAGCATTGAGTAATTGTCGAAGAGCCGAGGAACAGTTTGTCTTTACTGAGTGTTGTTCGTAAAAATAGTTAGGTGCACGTCAACCCTTCTCACCAAGTCTTCAGATTTTTAAGGATAGGAAAATCCCTCTTTGAGGTACCTTCCGTTTACCTCTTAAGGATATTAGGTCTCCCCAACTTCAGTTTCCCGAAGTTGAATTGAGCATCGAGTGAGACGCCCACAAGTTAGAGTTTGCCTCAGGTTAGGTTAGTTAGGTTAGGTTTTGTACTAAGAAACTAACGCAAGCTTCGCAGATGATGTGTTTTTTAATAAGTTTATGCTTTTTTGACACTTTAAGCTCTTTACCACAAAAAACAGAAGTTGTCAGCCCTTTGTACCATGCCTGAATGAAATAAACGGTTATCTCCAAAAATAATTTTTATTCTTCTAACCAATTCTCTTTTCGCAATCTTACACTGAAATTGCATTATCGCCTTATACAGCACCAACGGCAACGCGAAGATGCTAATGAAAGTTTTTAATATGTAAATGTTTTGCAAAGTCTCTCTCTAAACCTAACCTAACCTAGATCAAACTTACCTCGCAATAGCCTCGTACGCTTAATTCGTTGCCGGGCCTCTACACTGAGCAGTATTATTCTAAAGTAGACTTTATTTGCGGAGTGTATGCCTCTGCATCATTCTTGTCCCTCCCTATCCTTGACCGACATTTATACTGAGGTCTTCGCCTGGCCTCAGGTGCTATTCACTTCTCTTCAGTAATCAGCATTCTCTCGGAGTGTGGTGTCACTTCCCTAGCGGTTATACATGGCCTCTTGTGCGCCAAGATTTTCCTCTGCTTTTGCTGGTTGCCTGCCTCCTTAGTTTTTCCTTTGGTGTCCTTTCCCCTGGCATTACCAATCATGGGCACCTGCCAGCAAATGTGGTGGCGCTCTCCACTCAATCACGTTCCCTCTTCCTTTGATTGCTAGATTTATTTTCAAGGTACCATTTCAGGTAAGATTTCGTTAGCCATATAACCGATTATGATCAAAGCACGGTCATCCTCACAGATATCTCCCGTTCCACTTACAGCTCACCCGCTGCCATGGCAGTGGAGATGGTACTCGGTTCCTTCGATTCATTCGCATTTCTTCGAGATGTTTTCCATACTGCGCAGACTTGTATACCATCTAAAAAGCCACCATTAAATCTTACATACACCTTTGCACTGAATTTGTTTCATTCCCAGATTTACAACGTATGATCTCTGTTATATTCCACTGCTCTCATCCCCACTTTCTATTCGTGAGATCCAACAGCCTTCACGCCACCTTTCGATTATTTGCATTAAGGTGGTTACTTTTTGTTGTACATTCTACTAACATGGGATTGATGACAACAGAGCTGCTGAGCAAGATGAGCAGACTTCTTCGGCTTAAACACGCTCATTTTCAGTCCCATTTATCGATCTTTTTTCACATTTGAAAAAGAGCCTTAATATAAAATCCCTTGCTGCCTGACAAATTCTAGTTTTCACCAAAATTAACGGCATTAAGCCAATTCTCGGGTAATTGGACAGTTATTTCACTGCTTCCCTAATGAAGCAGTGGTGCTGCCCGCCTTGGTCTCTATCATACCTGATTTCCAACTCCCGCACCCCCCGCACCCCCCTGCCCTGAAACGGTTGTGATATTAGATTGACTGTGTCCCATATGCTCATCCAGTGTCCATGTACTCTGTCACCGCTTCTTTCCTTTCCTAACTTTATATTAGCAATCATAGGATGTCGGTCAGATGCTAACCAAACCGGATATAGCCACTGCATGTTAAATAAGCTGCGCTCCCAATTTATTACACATGATACTCTGTATAGTTTGGCTGGTCGATTTTATGGTTTTGTTGATTATTGATTCGTAATAACTTCACTGAGTTTATTTGAAGGAATTTTCCGTGCTACTAATAAGGATGGGATTTTAAAAAATCACTTTCTTTTAAGAAAGGGCACTTGCACAAGTTGCATTAGAAATATTTATTCGTTGCTAGAACATCTTTGTTTCTCAATTTCTCTTCAAGATCAAATGCAAGGCTCAACAAAGATCATTCAGGCTGGTAAATCTAAATTGCATGAGGTTAAAGAGGAAATTCTAAATTTTTCACTGAGAAATACTATTTAAGCGATGTTGCTTAATTAAAGGAAAGAAATGGGTCCTCGAAAAAGGCTCGATCATTGAGTGAAGTCAGTCAATATATGTAACCTTGCCCAAATGCTAAAAAAATTGTCTTCTCCGAGATGATAGCGGGCTATAGGAGTTCAGCTCCTCATTATTTAGCTATCACCTTTGAGAGTATTTATTAAAATGGGAACATTTGAAGATGATGTTAGGTATTTCGTTTACGAACGGGCCGATATTAGAATGCGTAGATTTTTCTTATTTTCGTGCGCAATTACGTGCGAGGCAAAAATTTGCTCTCTGTGCTTGCTTCGACCGACTTCTTTTATAAGGAGGCAGCGGACCTATGGTATACCCTCTCTTATCATAAGTGTTTACTACATGCTATCCTGTACATGAGATCTGTTAGGTCTAGACCAACGGACCTTTGTTTTTAGAGCCAACTATGAGTGTCGAATTCAGTTTATTAAAATCATCGGCTTAATTCAATGGTGTCACATTCAATATAAGTGGTCCTATTAGGTATGCTGAGGTCTAAGGTGGCGTATAATATCAACTTGTCTACGCTATAGATGTCTTGGATCATCGGAAGCCATTGGCAAAAGTGATCCTGGGATTATTTTATCGAAGATTTCCATACAGAATGACCACAAGCAGATAGAGAGAATGCTGTAAGTTACCCTACCTTCTGGAATCATAGGAACAGTTTTGAAAAAAATATACCCTTACAGGATGTTTGTTCTAAGTTGTATCGAGCATCAAGTTTCTTTTACAATGATGGAATACAAGCAAATAGACCCATAGCTCTCATAACTTCTGCTAAAATACAAGAAAATTAAAAAAAGCAACTATACATTTCCTCGTCCACGTGTATTATATGAGTTGGCTAGAGAGGGTTTCCTTTTGCCCAAAGCAGCTTTCAAACAACCTATTTGTTTGCATTAGAGAGTAGCATTAATTGTTTGATTATTTTCTAACCATTTGCAATATAAAATTACTTCAATATCCCTTCATACACTCAAGATGATCATTTTTGTTTAAAAATTATGCTTACCCGACTTATCCACGGCGACGTTAAACTTTATGATAAAGGACTCACATCCCATCACCAGTGACAAGCCTGCCAAATAATGGGTCCTGTAGGTGCCTTAAGAACAATTACGAACAACAAGCAATACACTGCTGCAGAATCACCATGGACAGTTCATGAGGGACCCATTTTCCAATCAATAGAGGAACCATTTTAAACCTTTTTACTTGGCCTAGGAAAGTCAGAGTGTTTACGTAAATTTGTTCTGAGATTCCTAGAAATTGTAGCAAGGTTCGCTGTGCCAACAGTTTCCAACTCTTCTGAATCAAGTTCTCTCGGACGATCTTATTTTAGTCCAATTAGTTAGTCGATCCCAATTCTCCCTTTATCAAGGAGGATTCCCTCCCGGATAATGAAATCTACATAAAGATCAGTATGACAATCGCTGGTCGGCCCGAGGGCAGCAAGAGCTGGTCTTCTTTCAAGAGAGTGCTAGGGAGTATTATGTTTTGACACTAAACAACGTTCAGTTAAAACCTTCGTCACCCCGGTGCAGAGGGACCTGTTTCGCGTCAGTGGTATGTGGATATAGATACCCATCAGCAGGATTCCTTAGAAAAGAGAGTGTGTGTGTTGTGCTGTGAAAACATGAGAGAAAAGAAATCAGTATTGTAATTGGCTATGTGTGTGGTGAGAAGTGTAAGATCTATCCAACGAATACAGTGGTGAACACAACGCGTCGACTATTTGGTAGCCATCTGTACGTGCGCTGACGTTTGTTTCCGTTCATGCTGAGACCGAACCAGGTACAGCAACTTTGGACGACCAACGCGGTATCCACTCGTGTAGCGTGAGCTAGCTAAGTCTGGTATTTATGTGTCCATCTCAATTATGATCCGTTGAATCAATCTATTTCGGTCCATCTTTTAAACTGCTATCCCAATTTCGGCAAAGAAAGACCAACCGCTTCAACTATTTTCTTTTACTGCATCATCCACCTATGTGGTCTGATTGGATTTTGCTGCAGTACTCGCATTGACACAACTATGAGACATATAGAGTAAACCATGTATAATTTGATCTGTAGAGGGAGGACAAAGGGGTGAACAACAAAGAAGATTATGAAAAAGAAGGTATCCATTACTCATGTAGCATTCCAAAACTAAGAGGCAGTGCTTTAATAAATACTAAATTATTTTTATATAATTCGGATATTACCATCATTTCAACCTGATAGTTAAACCGATAATGTCCCCAAATTTTCAATAACTGTTAATTAGGTTCATGCCTCGATAAGGATGATATATAAACACCTTTGGTGTTTATTTTCACATTTCTGTGCACATTCACTTATATTTCGCCTCTTCTATAAATATAACAGGTTGGGCAGATAAGGGGTAAGGTTCCGTTCGGATAAATGATTATGAAAACTTTTATTATTTTATTGAAAGTAGATACTTGTCACACAATTCATTATATGTAATTTTATATTCTAATTTAAAATTGCCACTTTGGCCCATACAGGCATCCCCACACATGATGGTATTTTATTCATAGAATGTGTTTGGTTGCTCGATTGAAATTATTTTCTTATCTTTTTTTAGACCATCGAGAAACATTTACAGTATGATTAGCTGTGTGAAAGTTTGAAACTGTTGTAACAACTGCATTATAAATCCAACGAATAACTTCGATTCTCTCAAACTGAATATCCATAAGGCTACGTTTTCTTTTTGATTTGTCCTTCAGGTTCCAGCGAATAATTTTCGCCAACCAGTAATTTCTTATTTTTCCATTTGATCAGTAATTAATTATTCGCAGTTGATTGACCAGTGGTATACCAGTGAAATAATTATCAAATTAGAACTTGAATTTCAGTTTTCTTATATGTTTAGGTAAATTATCAAGTAGATTAAAAAGTGTTCCTCATCGTTTTCCACAATCTATATCATACTTTTCATTGATTCCAAATGATGAACCCTGATAAACATCGAAAATGCGCAAGAATAATTAACCAGGAATTGTCGCACCATGCTTTCAATCTAAATTGCACAGGTTTATTGCGTATGCATTGTTTAATACCATGTCAACCAAACTATTTGATTATGAATTCATTCAAACGATCTATAAGGGGCTAAGTTTAAACATCCTGTCATTTTTATTTACTTTTTGATTAATTATTACTAAAATGCAGAAATCCAAATGTTTCTTTAAATTTGTTTCAAGCCATAGCTTCTAAAAAAGCAAAAACGTGCATGGCGTTTTCCTTGTGCAAAGTAGTCTCTGCGACTAGGGAATGCAAGATAACCTAAGGGAATGAGTTCCTAATTCAGTACGTAAATATGTATTGATACATGAAACTGTTTATTTTTCTGACAATCATATCTTAAATATGCGTTTTCACGGTGAATCGAATCACTAGATATCTAATGAATAGAGTCATTCTTCCATTTATATCTGTGGAGAAATGGCTACATTAAGCATCCTGGAGGAGTATAGGTATATTCAAGCCCCCCCTCCCTTCATGAGGAGAAGCGTGGGAAAGGTAGCCGGCGAAAATGCTTATCATGAGTGATCTCCTCGCCGCTGTGGGCAGTTGGAGCTAACATATGTTTGAAGGCGACCACCTAAGGTCCTTAAACGACGCTCTAACGATCGTATTACCTACGAGACACATAAACCCGTGGTTAGGAAAAAAAACGGTGCGAGTCAGAAAGCACGCCAAGTAGCGGTGCGGTTGTGAGCCTATAATTTGCGAGCTGACTTGGGCACCCCAGTGCCCCCTTAGGAATTCTCGCTCTCCCCAGATGCTAACTCTTCATTCGCTCCCCCCCTCCCTTTTGCATCTGTGGCCTGGTCACTTCCCCCTTTAGATGGGGCGGCAATCCGCCTATATATAAGCCCCGCAAAGAAAGAGAAGAGGATTATCAGAAGTCGATACGCCAGAGTAGGATTAGTTCGTGAAGATCGATCCATCGGCTAGACAAGAAGATTATTAGAAGTCGATTCGCCAGAAGAAAGATTAGTTCGTAAAGATCGATCCTTCAGCCATACAAGACTATTTTCGTGAGAAACGATAGGATCAGATTGAGAAAATCGATCCCCCCTTTCAGGGCCGTATTAACCTAATTAGTCAAGTTTTATATCAGTGCCATACCGAAGAAGCCTTTTCCGTCTGCATAGAAGCCCGACTGAAGAAAAGCAAAGCCGCTCACCCTTGAGTGATTCTCACATCTCAAGCACCGTAAGAGTGAGAGGAGAAGAACCCTGCCCCAACGAGCTCCCGTTCTTTAATTACGTTGCAGAATCAGCCCTTGCCCAGGCGACAGTGCGAGTCAGAAAGCACGCCAAGTAGCGGTGCGGTTGCGAGCCTATAATTTGCGAGCTCACTTGGGCACCCCAGTGCCACCTCAGGAATTCTCGCTCTCCCCAGATGCTAACTCTCCATTCGCTCCCCCCCTCCCTTTTGCATCTGTGGCCTGGTCACTTCCCCCTTTAGATGGGGCGGCAATCCGCCTATATATAAGCCCCGCAAAGAAAGAGAAGAGAATTATCAGAAGTCGATACGCCAGAGTAGGATTAGTTCGTGAAGATCGATCCATCGGCTAGACAAGAAGATTATTAGAAGTCGATTCACCAGAAGAAAGATTAGTTCGTAAAGATCGATCCTTCAACCATACAAGACTATTTCCGTGAGAAACGATAGGATCAGATTGAGAAAATCGATCCCTCCTTTTAGGGCCGTATTAACCTAATTAGTCAAGTTTTATATCGGTGCCATACCGAAGAAGCCTTTTCCGTCTGCAAAAAAGCCCGAACGAAGAAAAGCAAAGCCGCTCACACTGGAGTGATTCTCACATCTCAAGCACCATAAGATTGAGAGGAGAAGAACCCTGCCCCAACGAGCTCCCGTTCTTTAATTACGTTGCAGAATCAGCCCCAGCACAGGCGACAAGCAATCCTTCCTCGAAAATTTCAACCAGCGGCCACACGACTTCAAAGCGAGAGATAAGTCCTCCAGCGACATCCGGCAATCCCTAATACCTACCTGTAAGTTAACAATAACATTTATATCTCTATTGCGATAGTAGAAGTTTAGTACGTCCCACGTTTTAAAGGAGAGTAGAAACCATTATTCTTGAATCTAGGTCATATGTGTTTGTAGATGACGGTACGTTAATTTAATGTTTTATGCTAATCAAATAGGGTCGTGATAAAAATACTAATTGGCAATTGGCATGTTTACTGAAAGCCTACTTGTTTATGTTTTGTCATTGAAAAATCTTGGAGGCCAAATATAAAAATGTGTTTACTGTTGGTTTGTAATATTTTATTTAAAATACAAGTTTATTTTGGTAGATTCAGGTGTTTCCTCTTATCCTTATGTGTTTAAAAATAGCTCTTCCTTAAGGACTAAACCACTAAAATAGCACTCTTAGAACAAAGCCTACTTCATCATAGAAGTAACTCACGCCCCTTAAAGCACACCGCTACTAAAAGGGTGTCAAAGCGTAGAGTGATCAAAGCCAAGGGTCATTCTACGACATATTATAAAAGTGGTGTCAGGTCTAGAGGTTTTATATTAGAAAGAACCCAGCAGTGTCTATTTAAGGAAGAGCTAACACATAAAAGGAACACCAGGAATAATAGAATATTTGACGAGTGGGAAATTGGTAAAGTTAGAGGGGGATACCATCTAAAGGTAATTGTTAGGCCAAGTGGTAAGTTTCGGTGGTGGAATAGGTAAGGCTTGATTAAAAACAAGGTAGATGAATGATATAAGCGCGATGGCATTGTTTGACCTTTATCATAAGCAAGGTCAAAGCCTCGCACTGGAAGGAACCGATCTGAGTTCGTTTATTCAGGAGAAAGAGAGAAACGAAAGAGAAGAAAGAAGAGAAAAGATGAAAATGGAAGCAGAAAAGACGAAAATGGAAGCTGATGAAAGAGAGAAGATAAGGGCCCACGAAAGAGCTCTTAGTAAAGACCAGTTAGAGGTGCAGTCAGTGTCATCCAAAACAGGAGTGTCACCAGCGGCCAGCATGAAACTCCCGGAGTACAAGGACGAAGAAGATTTATGCTCATATCTCTCCCATTTTGAGAAAATATTTGAAGTCAATAATTGGGACCTAGAAGAAGATGGGGTCGCCAGACTGTTACCGCTACTCAATCGTAGGATGAGAGAGATATTTGTAGCTTTACCCTCAGAAGCGACTGTGTACTATTCCACTCTCAAAGCCGAACTTCTCTCAGCAACAAACCTTAACCCGGAAGAATATAGGATGAAGTTCAGGCAGTCTCGTATAAGACCTGGACAAAAATACAAACATTTTGGCTTTGAGCTTCGTCGAAGCCTACAGTTTTGGATGGAGTCAGAAGGGGTAGAGAACGAAGTCGCTGCGGTCGTCGACTTCATGCTTAGAGATCAGTTACTAAGTACACTACCCCAGGAAATCCGTGCATTCGTTAAGGACCGAAAAGCTTCTACCTTCAACGAGTGCCTGGACGAGGCTGACCTCCACGCGGTAAATCATCGGTTATATCCTAAGGAGTACAAGAAAGAAAAAGCTCCCTCCCCAAAGAAAAATGGGCCGCCACCCAGGCCTTTACAGAAGAAGCCCTTTAAGTTCTCAGCCGCAAAAGGAACTTATAAACCAAATTTTGGAGGAGAAAAAAATCAAAAAGAAGTTAGGATTCCACAAGGATCATACCCTAATACCGGCACGTATCCCAGGAAGCCCGTCACTTGTTTTTCCTGCGGGATAATAGGTCACCTGAGTTTCCAGTGCCCACAGAACTCCCGACTGAGGGAGACCTCGAGTCAACAGGTGCAAAACCTGACTGCCGCGATCCCAGCAGGACAAGCTGATTCGTCCTACGTCTTCGCGCCAACATCCGAAGGGCCCCAGCAACAGGTAAACTTTTTATTCAACAAAAGTTTGCCAGGCGGCCTACAATTTGAAGAGGGCACTGTTAATGGGTGACGAGTATCCACTTTAGTCAGAGACACCGGATGCACGTGCATAGTGGTATCCGACAAGTTGCTGCCCCCAGTAAACCCTGCCCATAAGAAATTCGCAATCGTCCACGACTTTTTAGGACGCGACAATCGATTCCCCGTCGTGAGATGTCATATACAATGCAGATATTTCACCGGTTGGACGGACGTGGTAGTAGCCCCGATTAAGTTCTGCGGAGTACTAATCGGACAAAACCCCCTAATTCCCCAGCAAGAAGTGGCCCAACAAGTAGTCACCCGGGCACAAGAAGCCCAGAGGAAAGAGCAACCTGCTAAGTTGACCCCGAGGATTACCCTCGAAGACAATGGGTTCAAATTGACTTCCTTCGCTAGTGCTCAGAAGGAATGCCCCACTCTTAAACCTCAATGGAAGAAAGCTATTAAAGGTGAAATTCTCCAAGTGAAAGGAAAGAAAACTATCCAGTATATCGTAGAAGACTCACTTCTCTACCGTACTATCAGCGAGGAGGATAAGGAGAACAAGAAAGCACTGTGTGTACCTCAAGAATACACGCAAAGAATTTTGAATACCGCGCATGATGGAATATTAGCCGGACACTTTGGGCACAACAAAACGGCGCAGCAGATATTCCGACACTTTTATTGGCCCCAGGCCGCCAGGGAAATTGTCGCCTATTGCCGATCATGCGACGTGTGTCAGAAGGATCCCTCCAGAGGACGGGTACCTCCCGCTCCCTTACAAAAGGTGCCCGTTATTACCGAACCTTTCCTTCGAGTGGCAATTGATTTGGTGGGACCAATTCACCCCCCCTTCAAGTGGAGGACACTCCTACATCCTCACCCTAGTGGATTGTGCCACCCGGTTCCAAGATGCCGTGGCTCTGCGGAAGATTGACACTATTTCCTGCGCGGAAGCATTAATTTCAATTTTTGTACGAGTAGGCCCGCCTAAAGAAATTCTATCTGATAGAGGGCGCCAATTCACCTCAGAATTGATGGAGTATTTTAACAAACTTCTGTTAGTCAAGTCAATTTTTACGAGTCCATTTCATCCAGCCGCTAACGGAATCTGCGAGAAATTAAACGGGACTCTCAAAAATAAATTGAAGAAGCTGTGTCAAAACAACCCTACACAGTGGCACAGATACCTGCCTGCTGCCCTTTTCGCCTGCCGAGAAATACCTCATCGGACGTTGGGATTCTCGCCCTTTGAGCTATTATACGGGAGAAATGTGCGAGGTCCTATGAGTATTCTTAAGGAATTATTTTCCAACGCGAAGCTCGATCAAGAAATCAAATCGTCTTACGCCTACGTGATGGATATGCGCGAGCGCCTAGAATACTGCTCTGGCTTAGCTCGAGAGAACGCCGAGAAAAATTTAGCCAAATACGGGGACTATTTCGATATGAAAGCAAAGGCTCGAAAATTAAAGGCAGGAGATGAAGTCTTATTATTACTCCCGACCGAAAATAATAAGTTATGGGCCCAGTGGAAGGGACCGTTTGAAGTAATCGAGGCACGGGGTCCAGTCGATTACTTGATAGATACCCCAACAGGGCAAAGAACCTATCACATAAACATGCTAAAAAAATATCACCGCCGCGCGTGACGAAGAAGAACCGATGGATGCCGTTTACCCGGGTACGCCCCTGCAAGTCATACACACCGTGTGTGTGGAACAAGACGAGGAATACGAACTTCCCTCGCTCTCACCTACCCCGGAAGACGCTCGGGTGGATTTAAAGATAAATCCTCACTTAGAAATTCAACAAAAAGCGGAAATGTTGAACTTGCTCATGGAATTCCCAGAAGTCATTTCTGAAAACCCTGGATGTGCCAAGGATTTTATCCATGAAATAAAACTAAAAACTAATTCAGTGGTTCGGAGCAAACCATATCCTTTACCAATCCACCTACGAGAAGCCTTCAATAAGGAAGTCCGGAATTTACTAAAATTGGGAATTTTAGAGCCATCGGAGTCCGATTATTGCTCCCCCATAGTAATGGTTAAGAAACCTGATCAATCATTTCGGATGTGCGTGGACTTCCGAAAATTGAATTCAGTGACCGATTTCGACGCCGATCCCATCCCACTAATAGATCAAAATCTCCATTTATTTGAAGACGCTAAATTCATCACCGAATTAGATTTATGTAAAGCGTACTATCAAATACCTCTCGCTAAGGAGTCCAAAAAACTGACGGCTTTTGCGACCGAGAGAGGTCTGTTACAGTTTACCAGGCTCCCCTTCGGACTACTTACAGCCGGTAGCAATTATAATAGGATGAGGAGGCGAATTATCGCTGGACTAAGCGACGTGTCGTTTTACTTCGACAACGTGTACGTAGCTACCCGTACATGGGAGTCACACTTACACGCCTTAAGCTCATTTCTGGAGAAATTGAAGGAGCAAGGTCTTTCCGCCGGGCCGACCAAGTGTTATTTTGCCTACGAATCCATTGACTACCTGGGATTCAAAATAGGACAAAAACACTTGACTACCCAGAAAGAAAAAGTGGACGCCATAGTCAAGATGCCCCGGCCGAAAACAAAGAAACAACTCCGATCGTTTATGGGAGCGGCCTCGTTCTATAGGCGTTTTGTACCACACTTCGCTTCCATTGCGGCCCCAATGAATGATTTGTTAAAAAAGACAGCGTCAGACCCTGTCACGTGGAACCCCCATGCTATAACTCAGTTGGAGGTTCTAAAAGGAAAACTCGTAACTGCGCCCATTCTTCGCTTACCAAATCCCAACAAGATCTTCGGCCTTCGCACGGACGCTAGTCGGGACGGGTTAGGCGGAGTATTGCTTCAATACGAAGATAACGAAACGGCCTATCCCATAGCTTATGTCAGTAGGAAACTGTTGAGTAGAGAAAAAGCCTACGATACTATCGAAATCGAAGCTTTGGCCATAATATGGTCCATAGGTAAATTCAAATATTATCTAATAGGGCACGAGTTTAAGTTGGAATGCGACCATAAACCGTTGTCATACTTAGGTAAAAATAAGTGTAAGAATGGAAGACTTCTGAGATGGAGTTTACTCTTGATGGAGTACCAGTACTCCATTCACTATATAAAAGTGTCCAACAATTGTATGGCCGACTCGTTAAGTCGGAACCCTGTCGACGATTAAGGAGCAGCCCAACTATTGTATTATAGCAAAGTTAAGTGTAAATCAGTAGAATTGTAAGTAAGTAGGGGCGAGTAGCCCGAGTGGTAGGTAAGAAAATCCTAAGTTGGCACAGTAATATAGGAATAAATGTAAGGTCAGGTGAAATGTTATCGAGGCATTCCCGAGTGAACTAGAATTTATTGTATAATATAATGTTCCGTAAGTTACCCATGTATATTATTGTAAGCGTCGGATTGGACCCCCCCCCTTCCCGTTATTTTCTTAAGAATGGAGGTAAATGTGGAGAAATGGCTACATTAAGCATCCTGGAGGACTATAGGTACATTCAAGCCCCCCTCCCTTCATCAGGAGAAGCGTGGGAAAGGTAGCCGGCGAAAATGCTTACAATGTGTGATCTCCTCGCCGCTGTGGGCAGTTGGAGCTAACATATGTTTGAAGGCGACCACCTAAGGTCCTTAAACGACGCTCTAACGATCGTATTACCTACGAGACCCATAAACCCGTGGTTAGGAAAAAAAAACGGTGCGAGTCAGAAAGCACGCCAAGTAGCGGTGCGGTTGCGAGCCTATAATTTGCGAGCTCACTTGGGCACCCCAGTGCCACCTCAGGAATTCTCGCTCTCCCCAGATGCTAACTCTCCATTCGCTCCCCCCCCCCCTTTTGCATCTGTGGCCTGGTCACTTCCCCCTTTAGATGGGGCGGCAATCCGCCCATATATAAGCCCCGCAAAGAAAGAGAAGAGGATTATCAGAAGTCGATACGCCAGAGTAGGATTAGTTCGTGAAGATCGATCCATCGGCTAGACAAGAAGATTATTAGAAGTCGATTCGCCAGAAGAAAGATTAGTTCGTAAAGATCGATTCTTCAGCCATACAAGACTATTTCCGTGAGAAATGATAGGATCAGATTGAGAAAATCGATCCTCCCTTTCAGGGCCGTATTAACCTAATTAGTCAAGTTTAATATCGGTGCCATACCGAAGAAGCCTTTTCCGTCTGCAAAAAAGCCCGAACGAAGAAAAGCAAAGCCGCTTACACTCGAGTGATTCTCACATCTCAAGCACCGTAAGAGTGAGAGGAGAAGAACCCTCATCCAACGAGCTCCCGTTCTTTAATTACGTTGCAGAATCAGCCCCGGCACAGGCGACAAGCAATCCTTCCTCGAAAATTTCAACCAGCGGCCACACCACTTCAAAGCGATAGATAAGTCCTCCAGCGACATCCGGTAATCCCTACTTCCTACCTGTAAGTTAACAATAACATTTATATCTCTATTGCGATAGTAGAAGTTTAGTACGTCCCACGTTTTAAAGGAGAGTAGAAACCATTATTCTTGAATCTAGGTCATATGTGTTTGTAGATGACGGTACGTTAATTTAATGTTTTATGCTAATCAAATAGGGTCGTGATAAAAATACTAATTGGCAATTGGCATGTTTACTGAAAGCCTACTTGTTTATGTTTTGTCATTGAAAAATCTTGGAGGCCAAATATAAAAATGTGTTTACTGTTGGTTTGTAATATTTTATTTAAAATACAAGTTTATTTTGGTAGATTCAGGTGTTTCCTCTTATCCTTATGTGTTTAAAAATAGCTCTTCCTTAAGGACTAAATCACTAAAATAGCACTCTTAGAACAAAGCCTACTTCATCATAGAAGTAACTCACGCCCCTGAAAGCACACCGCTGCAAAAAGGGTGTCAAAGCGTAGAGTGATCAAAGCCAAGGGTCATTCTACGACAATATCGAAGACTTTCTTTTGGTTTTTTAGTTTTTTAACTTGAGGCTTTTTTTTTGCTATCACCTTTCCTGTTCTTGAGAAACTTGTCCGTTATTATTTAAATATCTTCTGCTTGTGCTTTTAATTGTTGAAAATTAAAATTTCATAAGAGACCATCACTATCATCTTCACCAGAATCCCCAACAGAATTTTCATTTGTAGCATGAGATGCAATGTAAATAGCATAGGTTGTAAATTTTTTTTCGAACTTCCATTAGTTCAGCAGTTATCAAGGATATTGTGGGAAGGAAGGATATCACAGAATTAAAATAAGCTCAGATATATTGTACACACACAACTAAGAATCAAAATGTCAAAAAGAAACAAACTGTAGTAAATTGTTTAGAAATCTATCAAATATATTATTTATGTATCTAATATAACTTGTTCAATCATACAGCTATAGACAACTATCACTCATATATGGAATTGTTTAGCAAAGAAAATTGCACTTTAATAATAAGACTTACCAATCCACGACGCTATCTTGCTTGTGTGACTGAAGACACAAACTGAATCAAATCACAACAATGATTATACTTGCCACCCCTCTACTCGTTATAAAACGTTTAGACCTCTTTAGGTCAAAATACAGAAGCATAACACATGTTATATTAAAGTGAAAATCACGCTTATTCCAATCTGAAAACACTTAATATATATAGTTGTTTGGGCTGATATGGGTTAAAAGAATACATGTTATACTAAGGGACTCATGAGGTTATTAACAATGGTCTAAGTTCCCTTCCAAGAGTTTTGCCCTTTCTCGTATCTAGTGCGCACACTTTTGTTTTACAACAAGTAGCTGATATCACATTTGGGAACTACAATTTCGGCGTTATTGCAAGAGAATTATACTACATAAATCCCAATCATATTAACATTCGCTTTCTCTTATATAACAACAATATAAAGTTCCTCAAAATATCTATTAACTTAGTTTCGATCTCCTCATTGCGCAGAAGAGTACTGCTATTCTTATAATTGATGTCCACAAACGATTCTTTTCTTAATATTTTTTGTTGAAGGCACATGTGATGGAACTATAGCTACATCAAATCAGGAAAAAAGACATGGAAGAATATTTTAGGATTTTCAAGAATTAGAAAGACATTTTGGTTTAAACCTGACTGATCCTTGTTATTAGGAAAATGATGAAAAGGTAAAGAGTTTTGATGTTTTAATGCAGGAAGAGCGAAACTGGCATATAAGCCCTCCATCCTTCTTAAGTTCCTGCTCGCGGCAAAATAAGCTTGCGATTGAGAAGTCTGCCAAGTATTATGTGTTAGCGATAGTGGTGGGGGTATAAGGATGAATATTTCACAGAAGCATTGCTTAAATCAATAACTGACGAGGAATTAAAGTGAATCGTAATCACGTCAAAGGACATGAAAGTTAATTTTCGGAGTCAGGACGGAGATCTAGGGATTCAACTTAATCAAATTAGGGCACAGATCTAAGACCATCTCTAATGTGAAAGCAGTACAGCAGACAGGAATGCAACAATTCTTTGTATAATCAAAGGCAATTTTTCATGTGAAATTTATTTTCGATAGCTGAACAGGAGACCCAGTTTCTTAGAGGCAGACTTTAGCTATGGTTGAGATACTGGGGGTCAAGCAACATTGGATTTTACAGTAACAGTTATTAAGTTCCTTGATTCAACTGGTGTAATTGACGAAGGTGAGGGATAGGAAGGGTCTTTGATATTGTGTTGGGTAAAATTGGATCTTAGAAGAATGAAAATTAACTAGGTTTTGTCTACTCAACTGAGAAATCCTGTTTCACGTCGGAGTTAATTTCCGACATTTCTCTCTTTATTTCAAGAATAATTTCGTATTCGATAAAATAGAATTTAATTGGCTTGAAGCAACCAGGACACGGCAGTGGCTATATAGAGATTAAAAGAGTTCATATAGATTAAAACTAAGACAGCTACAGTTTCAGGTGTAATTGCTGTTTACAACAATCAAATCCTTCTCCACTACTCTATGTAACTTTCCTTAATACTTTCAGTACTGTTGAAAAGGATCAAAACACCTGTATTTCAATCACAACGCTTGTTTATACATTTTAATAGGTGAATTACAAGGCAGTCCAAATTTAATTGATGTACGATTACCTATCTATATAAACTATGTATCGGTAAAGTTATGTAAAAGGATAAATACATTAAGTAAAATCATCACTAAATAAGATATTTACTAGAAAAGTTGAAGTCTCCAAAATGCGCCAAGGTAGAGAAGAAACAAATTTCTCTTGGAATATAACGATTACGTTATAATAAGTGGAAATCATTTGAAAATTTATAGTTAAATATTATTTAGTGTGAAAGCCTTTACAGGGTTCGGATAACATTTGTTTTCACTTTTAAACTGCTTACTTTACGCATTTATTTTACCTTCGTTGTCGTCTTTTTTCTTCTTGAAAACAATGCAAATTTTTGCCCTTTTTTTGACAAAATAAGTGACTCTGAAATATAAAAAAAACAATTTGTGGGAAAGACAGGGAGTCTTTTTTGTGATTCTTGCCGAAACGAGAAAGAAGGAAATTTCAGACTTCCTCATCATCAACAGAAGGATGGAGGAAAATGAGAGAAAAAATTAAATATTCGACTACGAGCAGAGCGGAAAACACACGGACGGCAATTTGAAGTTATTAGAAAAATGGAATTCGTCGCTGAAATATAGGTGATCATCAACAATAATCCCAGAAAGTCGATACCTTCCATGGTTAGGAAAAAAGGTCTGGATGAATAGCTCATCAGGCTGCTAGTGCATGATCACATTTGCTACTTTTTATACAAGATGTGAATAGAAAGATTTCTGTCCAAGGATATGCGGGAAAAGCCACTCAAGCATACCAACAAGATTATGGGTAACTTGTCGCATCTAAATGAGCAAAATATGCTGTCGTTCTTATAACACATGATTTTCTACCTAGCCCGAAAGATCAACTCCCATAACAACTCGTGGCTCGCTCTCGCACCAACAGTCTTGGCCATTCACATAAAGAAGAAATTCGTAAGGAAAATCAAGATCGGTTTCGTCTGCAGTCAAAGTGACGTAAATGCCACCTCAGGGACATCAGGGGCCTAAAGGGGAAAGTGTAACAAAGGCTTGTAGCCTCTAACACAAACACTTCTTTCCAAATGGCCAAACCTGCGAGTACTAATGGCTTCAAACACTACGAATGCAATGTAAACTATTAAAATATGACAGATTCAAGCTTAAAAGGTAGAAGTCGGGCATTGGGTGGCATGTGTCGGTTATGGGTCGGGCAAATATCTCTCTCTCCCCCTCTTTATATATATATATATATATATATATATATATATATATATATAGGCGATCAGCGCTTAGTGATACAAGTTCAAATCCAACTTCTTTATTTATTTTCATATAACGGTTAAAATAGTTTGTCCTATCTTTGCATTCTCTACATCTCCCATTTTCCTTCTTAAGCTTTTATTGGTTCACGTGATATTTTACTAAGTGGCTTTCCGGGTTGTGTTACCAATTTTGATTTCCTTCGGCTTTTAATATATATATATATATATATATATATATATATATATATATATATATATATATATATATACAAACCTGCGAGTACTAATGCCTTTAAACACTACAATTGTAATGTAAACTATTACTGTAGAAGTCTAAATACCGCGTAAATAAGTGTACGCAGAAACACTCCGACACAAAGCTGCACGCTTTCTCATATTCCCAAACGCACCTTTCACCTGCCTTAAATTCTCCGTCACCCTTTTTTGCACTGCCTTAAAATCTAGATGGCTTGAAGCCGTAAATGACATATCGTCAGCCCAAAGATGAAAAAATTCTTTCGCGCAACGATACAGATTTCACGAGCATTCGATTCTCTCGTTCGATTTTTCTCGTGGAAGAAATAAAAGAAAGATTTCTCCCTAAAGTCAGGCAGAAGCTCTTGGACCTACGTCGAGTTTGTGTGAAACTCGATCCACATAAGAAACCGTTCGCCCACTGCAAGGAAGGAACTTCTCGGGAAATTGGTTGTTGCCGTTACGGTACTTGTAGGTGCCAAACTTCTCGCAGCTCCCCCCCTTCAGAGTCTTAAATTACACATGACCTCCCTGTGCGGATTACCCTAGACGTAGCTAGGTAATCAGTTTTGTCTTTCCATTCCAGGAGCCGAATAATCGGACAGATACTTCGAGGAAGAAATCCAATTGAATCACCGCTTGGCTCACCTACGTGATCCGGCATAGAATCAGTATACCACCGGTCTATGATTACTTTCTCATTTTTTACCCTCGGATGGCCTGACTAGGTGCAATCATCGTCACCAGAAGAAGATTTTCATCGCCCGGCCTTCAAAAAAACTTACGAACTCAAATGTATCGTTAATTGAATTATCTCCTCCTCTAACTTCACTAGTTTATTTGTGTACTAGAATTCTCATCATGAGCCCATGCCCTCAAATATTAGAAGTGCTTACTTAATTAAGTGTTTAACTCAATAATAATATTCCCTTCGTTCTGTCTGGTGTCTTTAAGACGCAAACATCCCATTGAGCAATCTGCAAGTAATCTCTACAACATTTTGGTAGACCTATTTATTCAGGGCAAGATTAATCTTATTTATATTTATATATGCTGTGGTTATTTCAAATTCATGTAAATTGAAGATTATTTTTGTATATGTGTGTTTAACTAATTTGCACGATCCCTTGGCAATTATTAAGCAATCCCCTTGGCTTAAAACTTCTTATTCCACCGACCCGCCCATGGTTGGCTTATACTGAGTGGAGAACACACTCAGGGGATCATCATCATAGTTTTGAGCAAAAGAGTACGCACAGGGGTTATTATTATTCACCGAAAGTGGCTAAGGTAGGTGTAATGGATACGCTTTACTTCCGTTTCACCTCAGTGCGGCAATAAAATAAATGTCCAGGAAGTGGGACTGGGATTACCCACTCACTAAACCTTGACAATTACAATATTAACAGATTCAAGATTAAATGCTATGAGTCTCGCAAATATCTCTCTCTCTCTTTCTTTCTATATATATATATATATATATATATATATAGTACAAGAGGAATAAGAATTGGACGCGAATGAGCAAATGAGACAAAAAACTGAGTTTTTTTGAAGGCGAGAGAGAGGGACATTAGAAGAATCTAGAATAAAAGGGAGCAGAGGGCGGCACAGTGAATGCGATCCACTACCGAGAAAAGAGAAATAACCCCAGGGGAAAAATGATTTGAATTCCTGGCTGGGACTCGAACCTAGGTCTGTTGATTGCCGGTCAGATGCTTTACCGCTATGCTACCCGGCACAGTAACTATATTTCGCCCAAAGCGTTACCCCATCAAACCCAGTATCTCCCTAAGCTAGGAACCTCCAAGGAACTTTTATACCACATCCTCTTACTCGCTGACAATTTAAAGGCTCACTATCATTCTTTGTATATATATATATATATATATATATATATATATATATATATATATATATATATATATATATATATATATACATTTAGCTGTCCTAATTTAATTTGGATATAGGTAGCCAGAAACCACTTACAAGGCTTAATTACGTACATAAATAAATATGTTTTTCCATAACTCATAAATATGCAACTTAATTTAAAGTGTTATATTGTATCACCACCTTGCAACCAACTATAACAGTCAAAGTGGTATATAATATATTTAGTTAGCCTCTAAATGTTTACCATTATAAGTTTATTATGCCGAAGTGTTTTCAATGAAGCCGTAGGTGTGACTGTACAGTTTGTAACAAGTCGTTCAAGCATTGGTTACGTTCTGTGGTGCTCGGCTCGTACTAGACATATTCACATCTTTCACGTTGACTATCTTTTTATAAGATTAGCATTACAAATGTCCCAAAAAAGAAACTCATTAAGGATTGAAAACAAAATTCAAATTTGGGACAAAAGTTAAAGTTATGATGGAATCTCGAATTCGTCCCAGTTGTCTAAAACCTTAGGTATTCCTAAAACTTCACTTTCATGACTTCATTAGAAAGAAAACGAACTTTGAATTAGGCGAAAGAATTTGCCACGAGGAGGAAAAGAAAACATCACGGTAAAAATATCGAAGTTGAAAATGCGAGAGGTGTAAGGCTTAACGCTGAAATTGTTAAAGAAAAAGCCAAAGTTTTGGCAACAGAGCTGGGATATCCAGAGTTCCAAGCAACTGATGGGTGGTTTTCAAGATTTCAATCTCGCAATCAAATAAGATACAAGAAAGCTCAGAGAGAGAAGGCCAGGGCAAATTTTCATCTAGCAAAAGATTGAAAGTTTTAAAAACTACCCAAACTTCTAGAACAATACTCTTCTAATGACATCTATAATGCAGACGAGACTCGAAACTCCGATGGACCGTATTACAGCTTTACTTTGTGCTAAAATGTCTGGAAGTGACCAAAAAATATTGTTGGTTTACGGCAAGGTAGCTGAATCTCGGTGTTTTAAATAGTTAAGTATGGAATTATTGCCTATGGAGTATTTCTCAAGTAAAATTGAGAATGGAATGGGTAATGAAATGGAATCCGGAACTTCAAACAAGTAATATGAAAGTTTTGCTTCCTATAGAATATTGCAGTGTCCATTTGGACTTAGAAGGCCTGTCAAATATTCAATTAGAAGTTTTGCCTACTAATATCACATCACGCATTCAGCCGATGGATATGGGAATCATAAAGAATCTTAAGATGTCATAACGCTCAGCTTTGGTGCAGTTCACACTGAAATCTAATGAAAAGTCATTTTACGTGAGAATGAACTACGAATAGGTAAAGCCCAAAAATATTGATATCAGGTTGGACATTAAGACGGAGGAGAATGAAACTATCCCAAAGTTAGAGTTGTATGCTTGCTATGATTTTGTTGTTTTTTAAATTTAAATTAAATAAGTTACCATTCATCTTGTCTAGGGCAATATTTACGTGTCTCTCTTACTATGTATTGCACTATTTCATTTCCTGTTCTATTATTTATTGAATCTTAAATTTTAAGTTTACAAAATATGTATTGAGTGAGTTTTATTTTGTGTTAAATAAACAAAATAAATTAATGACTTGGATTTTATTTTGCAAAGAGAATGGCCCACATTAGAATGTAATAAAATGTACTAGGAACATCGAATAGATTAGCTAAAGATTATGAAAATACTGTATAAATCTGATATACATTGAGTAAATTGCCATTCTTAAAGAAGACTATAGTTTGTAAATTAACTGTGGCTTTTTATGAAACTTTATAGAAAACTTAATTTTAATACCAACTTCAATAAACGTTGAACTTTGTTATAAGGCACCATCGCTTATGGGAATGAAAACTTTGGTTCATTTTTCCTGAAACCAGTTGTTTTAAAAGATGACACAAGGAATAGAATTAAGATTTTTGTTAGTTGCTAAGATAGTTATGAATTTCATTTCATGAAGTTGATTGCTTTAGAAGAAGCTTTTGTCCAAAGGGATAGTTTAACCGGAATAGGGTGTCTTCTGAGGGTTGACTCCATACAAAATCTGAAGTTCTCAAATAGGCATTGCATTTGAGGGTCTACTCTGGAGCTGGAGAATGGCCTGATACCTTTTGGAAGTATCAACCGAATAAGCGAGATCCCAGTATTAAAGCATTACTCGCATGCTCCATGCCGTCATGCTTCAGAAAACAGCCATTGATCCTCAGTTGGTTGCAATTACAAATTCACGGGTGGGGTGGCAAATATCTACAAACACGCCACACAACACTTAAAAACCTCGTACATGAATAATGGTACTTTTCTTCTAGATGGGAATCCTGAGGGGGGCGGCTCCTCCAATTCGGAGAGTGAGGTGGGGATCGAAGTGGAAAATGAGGCTGATTTGCCCCAAAGGCCTAATTTGGAACCGGAAGGTACCGAAGTCTTGGAACATGTAGTTAACTGTGCCCTTAGAGCATCGCCAATTTATTTCCACCCTTTGAATTTCACAAAATCGGAACTTGAATTAGATTTGGGACTGGAGTATTTGTTTTGCCTAGAATCCCTTGGGTTAAAGAATGCAGATGCGGAGTCGATTGACAGATGTAAAATTGATCAGTTTATCAGACTTTCACGAAAATACGACCTATGTTTACTTGCTCTCTGAAATCTGGTCAGGCGCCTTCTCTAAACGAGGCTTCCTTCGAAGGAGTAAATTTACTTGCTTTTCTGTTTTCCCGTCTTATGTAGATATCGCTTTAACAAATTCGTGATATGAGGGTCGGTCAATAGGTTTTGTGAATCGGTAGGGCAAAACAGGGGAAGGGGGATGGCTGTGTGTTGGGGTATTAAGACAAGTTATGACAAGTCAGGACCTGCAGCCGCACGCTCATGCCTCGTCTATTTAAGAAGCAGTAGCTGATCGCAGATTGTCAGTCACAAATTTTTTTCAACAATGGAGAAGGTTGAGCACCACGCAGTGATCAAAGTTTTAAACAACGAAGGCAAGAATGCAAAAAGAGATCCATGAAGGCATGGTTGCAATGTACACCGACAACACCCCTTCCTATGCAAGCATTGCTCGCTGGAATAGGAAGTTCCGCCATGTTCTTGAGTACCTTGAAGATGACTCCCATCCAGAACGCCCGTCAGACATGACTAACGAGGACAATGTGGTCCGTGTGGAGAGGATGATCCTGGAAAATTGACGGGTAAGGGGTAAAGAAATCGCGCGTGAATTTTGAATATCACAGGGAAGTGTTATCAACATCATCAATGACAATTTGGCCATGATCAATGTATCTGCCTTTTGGGTCCCTAGAAACCTCACGAAATCTCACGCCCCATGATCGACTTCAACGTCGTCAAAGTTCGGAGGAGCTTCTGCTCCTGAACAACCAAGACTTAGAGGGATTCGAGTCACGCATAGTGACAGGTGATGAAATGTGGGTCCATCACTGGGATCCCGAGACCAAGCTCGAAAGCATGGCCTGGAAGAACAGGGGCTCTCTGACCCCCATCAAGTTCCGGACCCAACCCTCAGCCGAGAAGATCATGGCCACTATCTTCTGGGATTCTGAGGGAATGTTGTGGTATAGGAAGTTGGAATAAGATAGAGCTATTTCTGCCCCCTGATATTGCTACTTGGGTAAAACTTCGCACCGATTTGGTGATGTTGGTCGGAGGAAAAATTTTACGATATTTCGTTGAAAATGACGGAGAGGCAGAAGTTAAAATAATTTTCGATGCGTGCGCCTCTCACTACATAATTTAGATCTATTGTTTTCCAAGATTTATCTAATTTAATCATTCAAAATCTTCATTTAAAATGCTAACATCTTGGGCTTGATTCCACTCTCACCCGCCTTAACAACGAAGGATTTGGGGTTATCCTCCCCCGTCAAACTGTGAAGAAAATTCATAGCTATTTTTTTATCTGCAAAAGTTGAATTCTTTTGCAGCATAAGATAACTAATTTCCCGAAGGCTCAAACATCTTTTCAAACTTTATCAAATTCTTTATCAAACTTTTTAACTTTAAACTTCTCAAACCCCATTAAAACTTTCTCATTCTTGATCAGGTCTGACACTTGATAATCTAAAAACTTATCAAACCTCTTCCAAAACTTCATCAAACTCTTAATCATTTCTAATAATTAATTGTCTCTAAATTTCATCAGTTTCATGATCAATTCTGACACTTGATCACCTCAAACGTCTCAAACTTCAAAATTATCAAACATCATTTCAAAACTTCAATTCATGGACAAGTATGCCACTTGATCACCTCAAAACTGATCAAACTTATCAAAAATCATTTCAAACCTTATAATACTTGATCGTCTTAAATATTATTTCGAATACATGATAAAGTCAAATATTTGATCATTCCAATTACTTCCTCGAAATTCTTCATTTCGAATGTTTCAACAATTTAAAAATTCCTTTCTAATGTTCCCCTTTCAAATACCCTCGCTTTACTAATTATTCAAGTACCTCCTTCAAATGTCTCATGACAAATACTCTGTTCTGCTTTTTGAATTTTTTCTTAACTAAATTTTAGGAGTACTTGCGTAAGCTTGACTACTTTATGAAGTTGTTAAGCTTGTCTGGCCGGAAGCTTGTTAAGATTACAGACTATTGCACCGTGTAGCACATGTGTCTGTGTGAGCGTTCATGAACGCATGTATGTCAAAGGAGGTTAACTTGGGGAGGTTCGCCATCCCTCTCTCTCCATTGACCGCCTTATAGCGATCAAAGAATAACCATATGCGTTATGGTTATGAGTATATTAGAGGAGGTGTGGGTGTTTGCGCGCTTAGGACTCTCTTGGGCAGCTAGACGAATATTGCCGTTCTCCTCTTGGGCAATCGGCACAGTGGACAGGGTGATTTATGGCTTTAAAATGGGTAGAGGATGTTTTGAGTTCGGACACCCTTCTTTGACTCCTTACCTCCTAATCGTCCCCCAACTCCCCACCTTGCCGATTCCTTGAAAACTCTAATGCAGGACCGAAAAAAGTCCATTATTCATCACAAGATGGAGGAAGAAGCAGCTCATGGGACTCAGCCGGAAAGAAAACTTCTGAAGTGTGTGGCACCGGAAACGACTCCTCCTCGCAAGTAAAGTTTTCCCCCGCATTCTCCAGCCAAGGTAAGCTTTTACACCGTCTTTCTCGCATTGGTTTTGCGAGTTACCTCGAATTCCCATCAAACTCTCTCTCTCTCTTTTGGCCCCCTTTCTCGCTTAAATTCCTTTAACCTTCAGCCCTTCAAAATCTTAACCTTCTATCGATTTTGAAACAAGAAACATCTCTCAAACTTTTAAACTTCCCTTAAACTAAACTCTAACTAACCAGGGCATTCGAAACTAAACATCTTTTCGAGTAAGTTCTCTGGAGAGATCACCCTAACTTTCCAAATCCCTTGGACACTAACGTCTCTGACTCAAGCGCTACCACCTCGCTTAGCCCTGCCTGGCTCTCAGGGTAAAAATTCTAACATAGGTAATCCTCTAAACTATTAGGAAAAAAATTCGAGGATAGTTAATCAAATACAAGATGGAATGTGTCGACCAAGATCAAGAAAATTGTGAACACTTGAAATTGAGGATTCCTGGAAGATATCTGCTCCACCGTACTAAGGTTTCTACTTGTGCATGAGATAGGTGATTCAAGATATCCGTTGGAATAAAAATATATGTAATGTTCTTGTTTTATACTCACTGATTTCAACTTTGGCAATAATGTTCAGTGTTTATGTTAATACTGCTCGATTAATTGTTTTATTACCTTTCAAAAGTGTAAAATATTTAATCTCAAATATGGTAGTAAATTGAATTTGTATTATATCATTTGTGACCAAAATTACAGCACATTCGCATACTGTTTGTTGATTAGGGAAAGAAAGGATTTTGACACTTAATGGAGGAATATTACCCTCTGTTTTACAATATGCTGAATTAAATAGATCTCGTGTTGGCTTTTATAAGGATTATCGTGGTATAGCGATTATATATATATATATATATATATATATATATATATATATATATATATATATATATATATCAATATATATATATATATATATATATATATATATATATATATATATATATATATATATATATATATATATTGTCGAAGTATGGCCAAGTGTAGGTAATATGCGCACACAGGCTCTAAGGTAGGGTAAGTAAAACGAAAACTGTTATTTTTCTAAGCTTCTATTTGTATAGATAGTTGCAGCTGCGTAACCAAGGGATATACCAAACACAACGACAAAAATAGATTTTAATATACACTAAATAGAAGGCACAGCAATAAGTATGGATATATATGGGTACATGAATAAGACGGAATTAGGTTCCGAATACTACATAATTAGATAGCCTGGGTTATTGATTGGTTATAATGGGAGATTTTAGTTAGTGAGTGATTTAGTTCTTGTGACTCTCGAAAGTAAAGCAGGGAAAAATTGAGAGAGGTCTTGGTGACTTTGATCACTCACGGTGGGGTAGCCACAAACCAGCAGTGGATGGGGCTACTTTCTCCAATTTTTGTATTGCGAGATGCGGGCCTCTTTTTCTCAAGAGGTCACAGGACACACTTCGAAAGGGAGGTGGTGGAGATGACTTCTCCACATTCGGCTTGAGCGAGCTAACGGGCCTCTTTTCCTCCAGAGGTCATCAGAAGAACCTCGGAGTACGGCTTCTCCAATCCTTGATCCGGAAGACGGTTGAGAAAAGCTGACGTTGCCTCATGAGACTCTTCTCCCTAACTTGAAGATACGGGTGTGTTTTCCAGCATACCCGATTATAAGGAGGTCTGCAGCGTCGAAGTCTTGCACGGGATAACCGTCGAAAGGTAGGCAACTCAGGGAGTCGAGGATGCAAGAAGGGAATATGTTTTATGTCAAGGTTCTCGTTGGGGAGGGGGAATTCTACCTCAAGATGCTGATGAAGGACGACTGGTTTTCCCTCAGGCTTCTTGATGAGGGAGTACTTGCGCAAATTCACGAAAGAACGGCCCTTGTGATGAGCTGCTAATTGACTGGGGTGACGTTCACGGCGGAAAGATTCTAGTCATCGGTACCCGAATAATCTACGCAGGATCCGACTCGAGAACGTAATGTGTCTTCGTGCGTGGGCGTGCCGTACTGCTGATCCAGCAGGAAATCTTCGGTTATATAGGTCGTCGGCGGGCGGCAAAATTGCCTCTGGCCATGGCGTGCTCTCCTGGGATCTGAATTCGCCGGATTCGGCTAGGGCAGGGGACAAGGGGATGATACGAGATAAGGATCCGGTCGAATAGACCTTAGGTTTCTCTCTTGTCTTCCGATTAGAGGAGGCGAGCTTAAATTGACTCAGGAGCAGGAAATAGGCCTCGCAAGATAAACACAGCTGTTTTGATAAAGCCATGTTGACCCGATTTCTTCCTTGCTTCTCACGCTTTTTGTTCAATGGTTAAGGCCACCTGGCTCTTCTAAGGGTTTAAGGTAGACTTCCAGATCATATTAGACTTTATTCTTCAACAAGGATCTTCGTATATTTCGCTACACATTTTTCACATTCATCTGATGTGAGGATTATAAGGACGGAAAAACATAAATCAATAGTAATAGTAGATAAAAAGACATTTTAAGGATATCTTAATATTTTTTATTTATATTATATTTTGTCTTTATCCGTTGTGTCCTTTTCCTCTAAAACGTTCCATTTTTGTGAGCAAGGGAGAGTAATATTTTAAACAATTAGTTAATTTTCTCGAGAGATGTAATTGCATCATACCTTAGTTTTCGAAATTTGTTTTATCTCTAATGGCCAATGTGAGATAATAAAAAAATGAGCGGACTCATTTTTTTGTTTAATATCTCCCTCATTCTTGTCTATATCATGGTATTATGCGAGATTTCTCCCTCCTTTGGAGTTTTACACGCAGAAAGTATAATTCTATGAACTGTTCACTCGGTTATTCATATAAAAGAAACTTATTAGAAGCTTGAAAACCCCTAAGGAACCCCAATTAACCAGAAAATAATAGTATGATAATGTGTCATCTCAATTTGTTAAAAACTTCTGGGTTGGGGAAAAGAAACAGTACAAAAATGTTCAAATAGTGTAAATAAAAACCCATGAGAATGAAGCAGAGGCACATATCTTGATATCAACGTTCATGTGTTGAGAGATGTTTGGTAGCGAAAGCTTTGTTGCATTTGGATTCTTATCAGACAAAATGATTAAAATGTCACGTCGTGGCATATCTACTGAAAAGAGCATACTGTTCAAAATGTTCGTTCATAATTCAAACATAACCCTTTGAAGGAGTTGTTCTTTATATAGGACCCTTCTTTTCCACAGTAAGATTATTAATTTTTAAACGATATTTTAAACTTTTGAGTAGGGTATAGCCAAACCAAAAGGAAAAACTGCTTTCGATTAAAAAGAAGTTAAGCCAATTGGGTGCACTGTTTACATCAATGTTGTTCCGTTCCGCTTCAACTTTAAAGTGGCTGGCCTACCTTATCGTTGTCCGTGGTTCAGATGTCTCACAAAGCTATATAAACAAACTGAGCAATAAATGGCCTCTAAAGTCTGCATATATGTACATTGTAAGAGCTATATCAAAACAGATATACTGTATCAGTATATTTATTTCCTCTAAATTTTTTTTTATTTTTTCACTTTTATTTCCTTTTCGGTGGGAGATTAACAACTAAATAAAGGTGTGTAAACATAATTACAAGCTTTCTTTCTTATCTGGAACTTTCTTCGCTACTTTCACCTTTTACGCACATTTAAACGGAGTTATCTTTTAAAGTATTTTTTCATTTCAAGCCTCTTCTCGATTTTTTCGGATATTTTTTATTGACTAAAATGTCAATCTCTGATATTTACTCTCGTTTATCTTAGAGACACCATCTTTTTTTACGTCGTTACGGATACTGCGCAACATTTTCACAAACTTTTCTAAAAAAAGAACTACAAATGTTCTTTAAATATCGATTGACTACCTTTACCTGATATCCAAACTGATAAAATACATCTATTCACATTTCCAAGTTTATCTTCATTTAATCCAATTTATTGCCGTAATTCCTAAGCAGATGCACAAATCGTTACACGGGAAGAAAATACACGGATATGCTGATATGCACATATGTCGTGAGTTGGTGCCTATTCTCGTGTGCATCGAATGAAAATATAACCAAAAATACCCGGTTGGTCAACAGTGAAGGAATTTTATTGTATTCTGAGTTTAGCATTGGGATTATTCGTTTGCATGATTTATTAAGACGAAGGTACAAGACGATCATAAACCAGAACGTAAACAGTTTAAAACGGAGTAGCAAATGGAAGAAAAGTTGAGCATCCGATTAAAGAAGAAGAAAACACGAATCAGAAATTACTATAGGTAAGGAATTATTGGCGTGATTCTTTAGGTGGGTTGAAGATTTTAGTAAAAGCAAATGCACAACATAAAGGCCAGTTAAATGATACACATTTATGTTGTTGAGGCACGAATCCAATGATAAATGCAGACTACCTTTTTATTTGTTCACAATACTTCTGGAAAATTTTGGCCACTTCTCCTGGCCAAAAGTATTAAGATAGTCTTTAGTAATAATGTAATGAGGTTTTCTTCTCTGCCTTGTTGCTATATACGATACCAATAGAATCAAGAATAATGAAGGTTGAAAAAAGCATTGGGTATTAACGTAAAGGAGTGAAACCATCACCAAAAGCACTATGAAGAATCAGATTTCTATCTAGGTCACCCCTTTGCTTTCCCGCAAGGGACTTTAAACTTTTGAACACTTTTGCTCATTAGCCGAATTTACTTAGGTTGGGAGATGAAAATTATTCCAACCTAATGGACTTGAAAGTCTATATAACTATAAATTTTCATTCTTTGGCTAGTCCAACTGAGAGTAATCACGTTGAACGTAGGGTCGATGACTAGGAAAGGTCAGAAAGTAGCCAACTTGAGAAAAAGAAGAAAGATAGAGGTATTATATGTACACGAGACACGCTGGAAAGGAAACAAAGCAAAGGAACTTGGAGGCGGCTTTATGCTAGTTTTCAGCGAAGCGAGTTATGAAGGGAGAAATAGGGTTGGTTTTTTATTGTCAAAATACCTTAAAAACAGTATAGCTGCCATTAGTAGGAGGAGTGACAGGGTGATAGGCATTAAACTAAGGCTCGAGGAGATAATAAACGTTTTATGTGCATACGCACCCTATATGTATTGTGATGAGGAAGAGAAAAAATCTTTTGGGAGCAGATAAATAATGAGACACACTCAATACCAGTGGAAGAGAAACTGATTATAGGAGCGGACTTGAATAGCCACATAGCTAAAGAGAGAAACGTTGTAGATAAAGTGTATGGAGGCTGGGGTATGGAAGATATGAACGAATAATGATATAGAGTGATCGACTACACTACATTCTTTGATATAGCAATATGCAATACTTTCTTCCATAATAGGGCAAGTCATTATGTAACTTATAAGAGTGGTGGTAGAGAGAGATAGATAGGTTTTCTTATGTATGTTCGAAAATATCTGAGGTGAGTGAGATACTGTAAGATGCTAAGCATGGAGAGCGTAGCGGCGCAACACAAAGTTGTAGTGATCGATTCTGAGTGGGGTGTAATTAGGAAAAGCAGAAGGAAGCAGGTTTAACCAAAAATCAAATGATGGCAACGGAAAGAGAAAGATTTAAAAAGGTAATTTAAGGAGCAAATGCGGTTTAGAACTCGGCTTTATGCGGGAGTTCATTAGTGGTGGGAAGAGAACAGCAGTGCGATTGAAAAATCTGGATAAGTACTAGGAAAAACATCAGGAAGGTTTCTTCCAGTAACGAGAAACATGTTGGTGGAATGAAGAAGAGCAAGCAGCAATAAAAGGAAAAAATAAAGCGAAGAAAAATTTGGACCTATCCGGATTATACGAAGACAGGAAAGGTTTAAGCGAGCAAACAAATTGCAAAAAAGGTGGTGGCTGCGGCAAAGGCACGACCTCCAAAAAAGGTTGAAATAAACTTGAAAACACCAGGAGGAGAAAGGAAATTATACTGAAATGCGAAAAATAGAGACAAATCTTCAAAGTACTTTACCCACATAAAGCAGTTACAAGAGGATCAGGGCATAGTATTAAATGAGGAGGATAAGATCAGGCATATCTTGGAGAAATACTCTGGGAAACTCATCACCAAAGAAAATCCCAGATACTCCTATAGAGAGTGAGTCCTAAATGTGGATCTGGCACCAGAGATAAGTAGGGAAGAGGTAAGAATAACACTGAAAAAGATGAAAAACAAGAAAGCAAGTGAGCCAGGCTGTATCTCAGCAGAAATATCGAAGGCGCTTGGAGATGAGGGTGTAGACATGCTGTGGGATCTGATGAGGAAAATCTACCTGAAAGAAAAATTACCAGATGAATGGAGAGATAACATCATAGTAGTAATATATAAAGATAAGGGTGACCGCCCAGAATGTGGGAACTATAGGGGTATAAAGTTAATATCTCACACTATGAAGAATTGGGAAAGAAAAATAGAAAGATTGAGGAATGAAACAGCAATAGGGGATGAGCAATTTGGTATCATGCATAGCAGGGGAACAACTGAGGCAATATATGCTTTAAGACAGACAATGGAGAAATACCTGGAGAAAGGAAAAGGATCAGACATTGTTTTTATTGATCTAAAAAAGACGTTGGACATAGTTTCACGAAAAAAAGTATTGAAAAGTATGAGAAGTAAAGCTTTGCCTGGAAATTATGTACGCCTGATACAGGATATGTATTTTGATGCTAGAAATCGGTAAGAAGC
Source organism: Ceratothoa steindachneri (assembly GCA_963969495.1). NCBI lineage: Eukaryota > Metazoa > Arthropoda > Malacostraca > Isopoda > Cymothoidae > Ceratothoa > Ceratothoa steindachneri. Next base: position 49,256,073 of record OZ018319.1, read on the forward strand.
ACTGTGTTCCTGACTGGATGGATTACTTTCAAAGTCGGTTAAGAATAAGGGTCTTTCGTAAGCACATACCTCTTCGGCCTAATAATGGATATTATTTCTGGAGGGATAAGGGACCCTTTCCCCTAGTGCATGATTTTTGTTGATGACATTGTTTTACGTGGCACTAGTAGATTAGAGATTGAAAGGAAGCTGGGGCTTTGTAGAGAAGCATTAGAGTGGAAGGAGTTACAACTCAGTAGCAGAAAAACGAGCTATCTGAGTTTCTTGAATGACAAACAGGGAGAGCTTAGAATTCAGGAGGAAATCTTGAGAAGAATACGGAATTTTAGATATTTGTGGTCCACCGTGAGAAGTGATGGAAATTTGGACGCTGAGATTGCCGATAGTATCAAAGTAGGACTAAATAATTGGAAAAAGACACCTGGAATACTATGTGACCAAAAAATTAACATTGAGAAAAGTAGGAAATTGTATAAGACAGTGGTCAGACAAGCATGCGCCGATATGTAGATATACTATGTCCTTCGTAGTCTAAAAGCCCTACAGCTCACGTGGTGCTTGTATAATCAGCCAAGACTAGAGCTTCACATACAGTTAGAATATCAAATAGTTACTGATATTTGATACGCACCTTCCAGTGCATTTCTGACCTTTCATATTTTGTAGTAATCTTGTCCAATTTCTTTTACTCGCCGCTTTTGGAAGTTTCCAGCACTGAGGATAACCCCGTCTGAATAAAACTCCCCAAAGATATGAGACCTTATTTTACACCTCTTATCTTATATCTATGTCACTATGATTCCATTGCATTTTCTAAGGAGCTCGTAGTCCGATTTATAAAAGTAATAATATTTAAATGGAGTTCTTGAAGCAACTAGCCACTTGACCAGCGTAACAGGTAGGTGATGGAAATGGCCTTGCATGTCATGAAACCATGGTTAAATTTAGATAATGTGCTCATTTTATATTGTAAAGTTATAACGAGAATCTATAGTTTAAAACATTTAAAAATATATTTTCAGGTGATTTACTGGGTTTATAGCCATTAATTATATCTCTGTCAAAGCTTCCAACCATATACAGTATTCAATGTGCGAAACTTTCTTTAACACATTGTAAAAAGTCATAGATTTCTTTCCACGACTTTTTTCAGTTTGTGACCTTTTGTTGGCCATTCATAAATGAAAACGTTGAACAAATTGTCGGCAATTAGACTCATTCGCGAAAATATTACTCAGAGGAATAAGACTTTTCTTCGACAAAATCAAAATCAAACACTCGCATCACAGGAGAAATAGACCTGGCTTTTATTAAATAGAAATAAAATTAGTATACTTAGTTATGTTAATAATCTAAATATTGGTATTACTTGCACCTTTTAGCATTAGAAGTATTTGTGCATACATTAGTAGAAGACATACAAAAGAAAGTGCGCTGGTTATCATGTTCAAAATAGTGCTCATAATAATCTTTCGAATAAGGAATGGTGAACTTTGGACAAGTACAAATGTGTTCAATATTCGTAGTTTGTATAGGCAATATATGAGAATATCTGAAGTTCATTGAAAGATACGTAACTTTTCACCACCTACTTTTGTTCTGTAACAAAGGCAATATTTACTAGCATGCACAAAAGAACATTACATTGAAATTTATGTCACCAAAAGAAGAGGACGAATCAACATTAGGGAAGCTCCCCACGAACTATTCTTTATAATTAAATTCCAATCCACAATTTAAAGTTTAATGCTTTCTAAATTTCTAGTTTCATTGATTTATAATATTTTCCTAGAAGTGATTGGCTTATACACGTTTTCCCTTCTATGCTTATGGATTGGCTCAGTAGTTTATAAACCTTCTCTAATTTATAATTTTGCTTTCCTATAACTAAAGAGTTGTTGCGACTCTCATGCTGATTTGATAGTATTTGTGGTGACTATTCGTTTCCATCATTCCCTCACTTGCATGTCGATTTCTTCCACTCAGTATCTAATAGAAACTCTTTTCTGCACTTTGCTTTCTTCCTACACTACTGTTTTTCCTCCGATTACATTTGCTACGCTATTATCTCATCTTGCATTCTGTCATCGACTAAATTCACTCCTTTTTTCCTTAATGACGTTTCCTCAGTTATTAATTCAGAAAGTGTTTTCTTCTGTTTTTTTTTCTGCTGTAAACAATGGTTTGCATACGAAGTAGTTCTTTTTCTTCCTGATGACGCCAATCCGCAGTCCCCTCGGCGTCAATTTTGCGTCATTATATAAATTTCGGTTTAGCACTTTCAAAATTCATGGAAAATCGACGAAATCTTTAGCAAGAATGATATCGTCCACGCACGATTTAATTCTACTAACCTTGTAAGGCACTTATTAACTTATTTCTATTATAGTTTCGGATAAATACATCTCTATCCTTTTCTTTCTTGGTCCGTGCTCTTAACGCTTATCAACCTGAAATTCATCTTATTCTTTGGTAGAGGAATTCTAATACTAAAACTAAAGAATTAGCAACCCGAGGTATAATGTATTTAAATCGAACCGCTCTTCCCTCCTAATATCTGAACGGGTTGGGTGAGCTGTTCTAAGAATCTGTTCTTGAATCTTGGATTGGGTTTGTAGTCCTGTCGGACCAAACTCGTAAGGAAGCATAATACATTCATGGGCGAATTCTTTAGCAGCGACATTTTTTACGATACAAAATAGTGAGATAAATATTTATAATGTATACTTATGTATATATACACTATGTATACGAGATCTATTATGCATCTTTAATCGACTTCATATGGTTTTTGCATATTTGCACAATTTCACTGCTAACTTTATTCAATAATCACCATTAAGCATCACAAATGAACCTCAAATTTCATCCCATTCATTACTAACTCATCGAAACCCACATGAAACAAAAAGTTGCCTCTTAAAAACAAAAAAAGGCATACTACACAAATTTACTCATTTTTGTCTCATTAAGCATCAATTTTATTTAGTTTTAGACAGGGAACCGAATAGACTTGGCTGAATTTTTCATAAAGCAAGTACCATTTATAAACCTATTAGCTTATTGAATAATAATTGGTGGAGCCTTTTGAGATATGACTTGTTAATTGTATTGGTGTAATTAAATGTATCCTTCTACAAATTTTCCTTTTTCTGACTTCACTTTAGTATTTAAAGTAAAAATATTTAAGTAAATTTTGTCAGGCTTCTCATTATTTTCACACATTTTAAACCAATAAGAATACCATAATAGCCTGAACAGGCTTCATTTTTCTAAACATATTTTTCATCCTAAATCCTTAATAGGAGGTCAGATGGTAAGTAATTACTGTAAAATTTATAAAATGCCTGCCCCAGTCAGTGAGGTAGGATAGGCCTAAAAATAGTGTCGCGTATAAAACAACATGCTTCTTTCTAATTCGGAACTTACGTGACGAATAAGGTTAACCTAGTACCACATTCATCAATATATGCTGAATTTACCTCATGATTTTTTTAGTTTCAGCCTTTGAAAAAATCGGTTAATTGATGCTGTTTCATAAGACTAGTGAGAAATAAAAAATCACAGCTGGTCTTTGGGGCAGTCATACGTATATGTAAAGAAATTTGCTTCAAGAGGCGAAAAAGGGGGTCGACAGCAGAACGTGATTGAATTATTTAATGGATTACACTTCTACGAAGAATGAAATTGATTTATATTTAGCTTCTACTTATTCCCGGTACTTTTCATTACAAATTAGGTATATATGCTCGTGAACTTTGAGGAAGAAGGCGGAACCTGTGAGACCATGAGAAGATTAATAAATTGGTTCTTACAGTTTACATGAAGCATGATTGAATCTTTTGCAGTGATATGTGGAAGAGAAGGCGCCGTTCCTACACAGTCCAGTCGTTTTTCATGGTCTCCTGCACTTGCTCTCAAACGCAACACAGATTTAGTTCGCGAAGTGCCCAAATGTTGCTGAAAGGAGGGAGTAAAATGATTAGAAAGGACAGTTTCTTTTATTTTGAGTTTGTTTCCTTTAGAATTTCTATATCAACTTACGTGTAATTTCTGAAGGAAACTAAGATTTGTACTTAGTTTTTTATTCAACAGACCTTTCAAAGTCACCCCTTTCACTAATAAGGAAAAGTACAAACATTGGTCAGATGGAAATAATCTAGGATCTTACCACAATTATGTTTTCTGCCAGAGTCTTGCCACCAATTAACCACCGAATTGAAGGTGAGGGCTTTACCCCGTGAGCTTGGCATGGAATTTCATATTCCTTTCCCCCTGTCAGAGGGTTTTGCGGGGCTGTCATTTCCACGTTCAAAGACATACCTAAGGGAGTAGAGATACAAAAATCACTAAATTTAAAAACAAGATAAGTAAATCACATTTGAGTACAATCCACTATCCTTTCGTTACTTTTAACTGTGTATTCATATGCTTTTGTATGTAAAATTGATGCACGTATCTTTGTCTCCCAACAAACATCCCTGTAACTCAAGATTCATGATAATATGATTCCGCTACTGTACCTCTTTGAAGTTGTTCCTAAAACTACGTACAAATATTGACTTCTTTGCGAGATTATCACTAAGTTTTTTTTCGTAAGCGAAGATATGAGGGTTTCACAAAGCGATAAAACTGGCTGTTTTGTTTAGAAATTTTTATTTGAGCGAAGGTTTAATAATGTGATGACATTTGTATCTAAGCTAGGGTAGGATATTAAAATTTGTACGGTGCTCCCTACAATATAAAAAAAAGCTAACTGTCTCTACCGAAATCTAAATACCTTTGTCCCTCTTGCGACGGGTTTGAGTCTGCCCTTGAACTCAATGAGCTCAGACACTGCAGGAATCATGTTGGCTCGTTGACGCGTACCTCGGCCAGATAGGTGGTGGCAGACAGAATAACTTTGAAAGAATCAGAGGATTTTCGGCAGGAAAGGATATCACCACGGGATTGTGAAAGAATGTTCCTTTCTCCTCTACGGATTACTCTGGGAAATAATTTGCACTGGCTAGCGATGAGCCAAGACTTAATACTTTGACTCAAAGGCGTTCTGGAGGGAATGCACCCGGGGGTGTTCCTCAGGGGTGAGGGCTATATCATTGCTTTAGGCTGCACTTGAAAAAAAGGGGAGGGTTTCTTTGACGAGATTAAGTGGAACATGATTCTTAAATCAAGTTAACTTAAAGTTAAGCGTTACGATCGTGGACTAGCTCGAGGATGAGCTTCTTCTTTTTAGTTCCAGTCTTCCTCAAGGGCTAGGAATACCTCGGTTCTTTGAGATACACCGGGTTAGGGGATGGGAGTTTCTCCGACGAGAATAAGTTGAACTTTACAAGTTAACTTAAAGTTAAGTTTGATAACCAGGAACTAGCTCGAGGATGAGCTTCTTCTTAGTCCCTTTTCTTGGTAGCCCGGTCCTCTCACCGGGAACCTAGTAGCCTGCTGACTCATGTATTCTACCTCGTGTTTCCAAAGTTTTGGTATATAGAAATCGTCACTCCCTGGGGTAGGAGTAGGGGAGGGGGATTTGTGGACGGGCCGGATGAGAGTTCCTACATCAACGGTTTTTCTCAGGGCGTCTTACCTCTGATCCTGATGGACCTTCGGGCTTGAAGGAGACGCGTCTACAATTTCGTACTTAAGGTGAAATGGAATAACCGTTCTTAGGGGAGATCTTGCAGTTTTCCCCGTTCTGCTTTTCATCAGGACGAGGGGCGAGGGCGCTGTGGTTACGAATTTAAACCGTGGTGTCTACACGGCCAGGATGTTTGTCGTCAACGTCCCGTGTCTCAGGTGAGACAGCGGGGAGAGGGTTCAATTCCCCTACAGTTAACATCTTCTGATCGAAATTATTTTGCACTGTTTAGATATCCCGAAACCGGAGATTTATATCATAAGGTTGATCGTGTATTTAAATATAATACTAGAAGGTTATAGAATATGGATATCAAAAAGGGATGGGTCCGTCTGTTGGCCATCAGACGGCTACGAATAGGAGCTTAAAACGCTTATCTGATAAAATGGTTATTACAAATGAAATTCTCATTTCCCAGGCGTTTTTTATCAGTCAGTAAACTTTCCAAAAATTATATGCAATGATTTTATTTTTTTATTCTATTTATCCCTTTTCCAAATTAGAAATAAAAATATACAATTAAAAATGTCCACTCCGTCCAATTTCTGGCGGTCAAATGTACGGGCACCTGTATATCTCTCTCCCTCCCTCTCTCTCTTTCTCTCTCTCTCTCTCTCTCTCTAAATATATATATATATATATATATATATATATATATATATATATATATATATATATATATATATAAATACCACGTAAGGAAACGGAAAGATTGATTGGAGTTAGTACTTTCGTTCTCTTAACATTTTCAAACTCACAATGGTTTATAAGATAGAGTGTGATAGAACGGTCCGAGGCCGCATTGCTTCAGCCCCTATCGCATGTTAAAACACATGCTTCCCCACGTGTATCTTGCAAGAGGAAGTAGAAGGCGCATTATCGCCCATCATAGCAAATGTTAAATCAAGGAGGTTCACTCCCCCGTTCGCCTCCATGCATCGATCTCGTCAGATTGAATTAGGCTTATGGGCAGATAAAATATTTTTCCAGGTGCCACCGGGAAATTCTATCGAAGTCCCCCACCCCATTGTCTCCTACGCCAAGGGGCTGGCTCCGGCTATTTATACCATAGCATTTCACATTTGATGCAGATCCAGATAATCTTCACGAGGCATCAAGCCGATCCCGTCTCCCTTGTGCACTTAGGAACTCTCCCCGAAAAAACCCTTTATTGTCCAGAAGAGGACAGTATCCCTTTACTGCCAAGGTTTGTGCCTTTCGAGACGCCAAGTCAACAAGGCCCCCCTGTTGTTCAGAAAAAGAACAACGTCGGTACAACCATTGTTCTTTGAGCCCGTTCGACAAGAAACGGTTCTCAACCCCCTGTTGTTCAGAAAGAGAACATTAGATCAGCCATTGTTCTTCAAGCCCGTTTGTCAAGAATCGGTTTTCGTTCCCAAGACATCACGTCAGGATAATTTAATGCCCCCCTTTTTTAACGTTCCTTAAGAGAACGCTTGGTTACAACAATAACCTCCATTTTTCATCTAGAACATCTCCGATATCATGTCACAAGCACCGTTCGTATTTCCGAGCCCCTCTTTGCTCTCACTTATCGAAGAGAGTCTTTCCCCCCTCGTTAAGGAAAGCCCCCGAAAAATCCCTTTTCCTGGAAATCGCCAGTTGGATCGAAGATTCCTTCCCATCGCCTTTCTCTTCACGACAACCTTGTAATTACGTAAGCTAAGCATTACCTTTAATCATTTAACCTTTTTTCCACGCAACTCTGTGCTTTAAACGGTTAAGCGAACCTTTTACCCCTTCTTGTTTGTTTGCCGTTTTAAATCTCTTTAAATCTTAATTCTCAGATTAGTCAGATATTCCCATAACCTTTTCAATTCCGGTGTTTCTCCCATTTTTAATCCCTGTTTATGTAAATATTTTCCGTGTGTTGTTTGATAGTTTAATTAACAAAACTCTATTTTATTAATGGTAGCCATATTATTTATCCTTGTGCTCCACCTTTTTGAACTAACCTCGGTCATCAGATTACCACGCACTTGAAATATAGAATAATCCCCTCAACGAACAGTTATATATAGTATATCGTCGGGAGCCTATTCTACGACATAGAGAGACACCGTATTTATACAAAACAATGTTTTCCCCTATGGGGTCAGATATATTTTATGGTCTCAGATAAGTCATTTTTGAAAAAGAAAGATAGGACTGCATCTAAGGAAAACAAACTGGGGCTTATATTTACATTTCTTTGATTTATGCTCGAGATTAGGAACGATTCAAAGATATTTCTGCTAATAAAAATATTTATATGCATTATGATATCTGCTTTTGACAGGTTAATCTGGTGATCCATCTTAAGTATGTGGACGGCCTAAGCACTATTTGAATATCTCACTATCTTAGCCGTCTCTGGGCAGATCAACTACGGTCAACATTTATCTTCAAGCACATTTCATAAATTTTCATATTTGACGTTTTTCTTCATCTTCTCCTCTCTGAAACCTCTCGCCTTCACACTACTCTCCAGCAGACAAAATATAGCTAATACTAGCGGGAGAGAGAGATCCTGAGGTGAGGTGAGAATAATTTTGGCCCTTTCCTAGCTCTCTAATCTCGGATGGGACGGAGAGGAGGGATAGAGATCCAACGAGGCCGTACTATGCCTTCTCCAACCAGAAAACAAATCAAACTCTTTCCAACCTTCTATACCCTATACCTAGACTATCGAACTACCTAGACAAGCACATGAGAAGGGCTATATCTAATTAGCAGATGCCTGCACACAGATTATTACTTTTGATAGAAAAATTACAGAAACGTAGCACAAAAGATTTCCATAGAAATCAAGCAGATAACCGATTATGAAAAAAGAAACAGATTTGAAAATAACAATCACAATTTCAAATTAATACCTATTAACCGGAGTAAAACAGCTGCTGTACAAGAGATGCAATGGTGTATCCATATACTACGGAAATGTAAGTTCTAGCAATCAAACTAACGACAAAAGGATATACCTCATATCTAACATAGAAGGTTTCGGATGGGATAACGACACTAAAAGAAGTGCACAGAAGATCCCCAAACTTTTCAACCAATAACAAGAGGAATGACTACATGACCCTCGTCAACCTCAAGATGTTTCACACAATAATTTCAAAAGATATAATAATCAAGACACAAATAAAAAAAAGGCTGGAGGATACAATACTTAGCCATCTCTTTTTTCTCACACAAAAGAGGAAACGATCGACTCACATCAGAGGAACTACATTCGAAAACAACATTAGAACCAGTAAATATAATCGTACACAAACGTGAGAAAAACCTATGTGACAAGCTAAATAAAATCATACCAAATCACTATATAAACAAGGTGTGATAGAACGGGTTGAGCAGCGTTAGTTTCAACCCCTATCACATCTTATTTAAAACCACGATGCTCCGTCGTGCATCTTCGCTTCGAAGCTTGGCGTCTTATTGCAGCCACCAGATGTCAATGTTTAAACAAGGAGGTTATCGTCCCCCCGTTCGCCCCCATACGCCGAACTCGCCAGATTGAGATAGGCTTATGGGCAGATAAGGCATTGTTCCCAGCTTTGGCTGTGCATTCCCTCGAAGTTCCCACTCCATTGTCCCCCACGCCAAGGGAGTGTCTCGACTATTTAAATGAACACTTTACCACTAAGATCAGATTGGAGATCCAGATTTTCGTCACGAAACATCACCACGACCCTCTCTCCCTTTGTGCGCCAAGGAATCTCGACCTCAAATTCACCATCACTTGTCCAGAAGGAGGACAATATCTTTTGAGTGCCAAAGGTTCGAGCCTTTCGTGACGCCAAGTCCTCAAGGCTTCCCCGTCGTTGTTCAGAAAGAGAAAACAAAGTTAGAACAGCAATTGTTATTGAGCCCGTAGACAAGAGACGGTTCTCACCCCCCCCCATGTTGTTCAGAAGAGAACAACGTAGAACAGCCATTGTTCTTTTGAGCCCTTTGCCAAGAAACGGTTCTCACCCTTCCCCCTTGTTGTTCAGAGGAGAACAACATTAGAACAGCCATTGTTCTTGAGCCCGTAGACAAGAAACGGTTCTCACCCCCCCCCCCCCTGTTGTTCAGAAGAGAACAACGTAGAACAGTCATTGTTCTTTTGAGCCCTTCGCCAAGAAACGGTTCTCACCCTTCTTCCTTGTTGTTCAGAGGAGAACAACATTAGAACAGCCATTGTTCTTGAGCCCTTAGACAAGAGACGGTTATCACCCCACCCCCCCAATTGTTCAGAAGAGAACAACGTAGAACAGCCATTGTTCTTGAGCCGTTCGTCGAGAAACGGTTCTCATTCCCAAGAAGCCACGTCAGTATCCTTTTATTCCCCCCCCCTTCGGCTGGAACTCGCCAGCGAACCGAAAATTCCTTCACGTCGCCTTCCACTGCACCACTAGTATAAAGTTTTGTAAGCCAAACGTCACCTTTGAGTACTTAGCCCTTTTGTCAATTCTATCCTGTGCTGTAAATGGTTTAGCGAACCATCCCATCTCTTCAACTCTATATTTGTTTTACCTTTTTAAATCCTCTTATCCTCGGATTAGCCGGAGCCCCCACGACCCTTTCCATTCTCTGTTTATGTCAATATTTTCCGTCTTGTGTTTGTTGATAGTTATTATTAATAAAACTCTATTTTATTAATGATAGCAATATTATTATCCTTGAGCTCAGTTCCACTTCTTAAGCATATCGAAGATACATAATATCGGCCCGCCAGACATCCGCACTTTAAAGATAATTAAAGAAGATCCCTCAACGAATAGTTATATATAATATATCGTCGAGAGTCCATTCTACGACATATATATATATACTATTTAAATTTGGTATTAGTTGTGTAAGTTTTAACGCTATATCTTTGCAAACACTAGTGTTAGTCGAGTAAAGCATAGTGTTATTCGTTATAATAATAGAGTATAGTAATTCCCTTTTGTTTTAACGATTGCTATCCCCTTTTTTTAAACTTAAGAAGCTGGAGTAGCTCAAGGAACTGTTATAATAATTTGATTGTGTTTTTTTTTGTGATTTTAGTCAGTGGTTATTTAGATCGAGAAACCAAGTACGAATAGGTCAGTGCCCATATTTAGGTAGGCTAATTCTTTAGAAGGCATATTTCTTGTTGCAAGGAATTTTAGTTGGTTGACTAGTGCGCCCCAAGTGCAAAGATGACTCAGTTCGAAATCTTTAAAGCGCAAGGAGAATCCTTTGGACTCTTTGGAAAAAACTAATTGAGTACGTTCAAGAGGAGCAAAGAACAGAAAGAGAGAGGGAAAAAGAAATCCAACGAGAAGAAAGAAAAAGAGAGAAAGGGATAAGACAAGCTGAGCTTCACCATCAGATTGAATTAGCTCGTGTTGAAGCAGAGATACAGTCCGCCAGTTCCCGTCCGAAGCCCCCCCAAATCTCTCACTTAAGCTCCCCAATGTCAAGGATGGAGAGGATTTCGTAGCATTTTTTAGCCCACTTCGAAAAGATCCTCGAAATCAATAACATGGATCTGGAGGCTGAAGGTGTAGCCAGATTCCTTCCCCTGTTAAATTGTAAATTGCGCGAAATTTTTATATCTTTACCATCTGAGTGTACAATTAACTACAGCACCTTAAAAGCTGAGTTATTGGCCGCTCATAATATGACTCCCGATTTCTACCGCCAAGAATTTTAAGGAGGTCGTATTAAACCCGGACAGACGTTCCGTCAATTCGGATACATTTTTATGAGAAATATTAAATTTTGGTTAGACTCCTCAAAGGTTGATCCGAACTACGAGTCCTTAACAGACTTCGTGTTGCGAGATCAATTTTTGGCGTCTCTTCCGACAAAGATCCGCGCGTTCGTCAAGGATCGTCGGTGCCAGACCTTTAAAGAATTTACCGAAGAAGCAGATGTCTATGCCGCAAGCCATAATTTATACCCAAAGGAGAATCGAACTTCTCACCAATCCCCCTACAAGGAAAGAAGGAAGGATTCGCGCCCCTTAACAGGAAAGCCGAAGAAGTTTCTGAGCCCCGTAAGACCCCAAAACTTCTTTCCCCAAAACCCAGAACGGGACTCCAAGCCTCTTGTTAAGATTTCTCCTCCATCTCTCTTCCCGAAGCGACCAATCATATGCTTCACCTGTGGTATAGAAAACCACATGAGCTGGAATTGCCCCCAAAATTCAAGGCTTAAACGCGGACCAGCCCACCAAGTTCACCAGATTAATGCAACCCGGCTCCCCCGGTGGTGCAGACCCAAGCAGAAACTTCTCGCCCTCCGTCAGGCCACCAGGTAAATTTTGTTTTTGATAAAAGTTCATCGGGAACTTTGAAATATGAGGAGGGCAGCGTGAACGGCTGTCGAGTATCGACTCTCGTCAGGGACACAGGATGTACGTGTTTTATCGTGTCCGACGAACTCCTCGCCCCAGTGGACCCTAACCACGAAAAATTTGCGGTGGTACATGACTACCTTGGGCGGGCGAACCAAAATTCCCCGTCGTTAGATGTTAGCGGCAGTGTCAATATTATGATGGCTGGGCTGAAATCATTTCAGCACCCATACAATTCTGTTCCGTGCTTATAGGACAGAGCCCCCATGTAAGTTCCGACCCTGTGTATCAGGCCGCCCTTCCTCGAGGCCGAGCAAAGAAGGAAGCCCAGGGGCCCGTCCCCATCAGAACCCCAATACCGTCTGTGATAGAACGTGTTGAAGCTGCGTTTAATTTCAACTCCTACCCCGTATTATTTAAAACCACGATGCTGCCCACGTGCATCTTCGATTCGAGGCTTGGAGTCTTATCTCAGCTACCGGATGCCAATGTTTAAACAAGGAGGTTATCGTCCCCCCGTTCGCCCCCATACGCCGACCTCGCCAGATCGAGTTAGGCTTATGAACAGATAAGGCATTGTTCCCCGGCCCGGCTGTGCAGTCCCTCCAAGCTTCCACTCCATTTTCCCCCACGCCAAGGAGATGTCCTGGCTATTTATATGGAAACTTTACCACTAAGATCAGATTGGAGATCCAGATTTTCGTCGCGAAACATCACCACGACCCTCTCTCCCTTTGTGCGCCAAGGGACCTCGACCTCGAGATTCACCATCACTTGTCCAGAAGGAGGACAATATTCCTTGAGGGCCAAAGGTTCGAGCCTTTCCGACGCCAAGTCCCAAGGCTTCCCCCCCCCTGTTGTTCAAGGGAGAACAACATGAGAACAGCCATTGTTCGTTTTAAACCTATCGCCAAGAAACGGTTCTCTTCCCATCCCCCTGTTGTTCAAGGGAGAACAGCATTAGAACAGCCATTGTTCGTTTTGAGCCCTTCGCCAAGAAACGGTTCTCTTCCCCCCCTGTTGTTCAAGGGAGAACAGCATTAGAACAGCCATTGTTCGTTTTGAGCTCTTCGCCAAGAAACGGTTCTCATCCCCCCCTGTTGTTCAAAGGAGAACAACATTAGAACAGCCATTGTTCTTGAGCCCGTAGACATGAGACGGTTCTCATTTCCCCCTTTGTTCAGAAGAGAACAAAGTAAAATAGCAATTGTTCTTCAAGCCGTTCGTCGAGTAACGGTTCTCCTTTCCAAGACGCCTCGTCAGGATCCTTTTATCCCCCCCCTTCGGGTGGAACTCGCCAGCGGACGGAATATTCCTTCAAGTACCTTCCACTGCACCCTAATGAAAAGTTACGTAAGCCAAACCTCACCTTTGAGTATTGATCCCTTTTGTCAATTCTATCCTGTGCTTTAAATTGTTTATCGAACCATCCCATCTCTTTAACTCCATATTTGTTTTACCTTTTTTAATCCCTTAAATCCTTGGATTAGCCCGAGTCTCTACGACCCTTTCCATTCTGTTATGTCAATATTTTTCGTTTTTGTGTATTGTTTATAGTTATTATTAATAAAACTCTATTTTATTAATGATAGCAATATTATTATCCTTGAGCTCAGTTCCACTTCTTAAGCATATCGAAGATACTTAATATCAGCCGCCAGACAGTAAACGCACTCTAAAGATAATTAAGGAAGTTCCCTCAACGAATAGTGTAATATATGGTATCGTCGGGAGTCATTCTACGACATATATATATATATATATATATATATATATATATATATATATATATATATATATATATATATATATATATATACTATTTAATTTGGTATCAGGTGTGTAAGGTTTAACGCTATATCTTTGCAAACACTGGTCTCAGTCGAGTAAAGCATAGTGTTATTCGTTATAATAATAGAATATAGTAGTTCCCTTTTGTTTTAACGATTGCTATCCCCCCTTTTTTTTTAAACTTAAGAAGCTGGAGTAGCTCAAGGAACTGTTATAATAATTTGTTTGTGTTTTTTTTTGTGATTTTAGTCAGTGGTTATTTAGATTGAGAAACCAAGTACGAATAGGTCAGTGCCCATATTTAGGTAGGCTAATTCTATAGAGGCATAATTCTTGTTGCAAGGAATTTTAGTTGGTTGACTAGTGCGCCCCCAAGTGCAAAGATGACTCAGTTTGAAATCTTTAAAGCGCAAGGAGAATCCTGTGGACTCTCCGGAAAAGAACTAATTGAGTACATTCAAGAGGAGCAAAGAAAAGAGGAAGAAAGAGAAAAACAAAGAAAAAAGGAAGAAAGAGAAATACAACGAGAAGAAAGAGAAATACAACGAGAAGAAAAAGAAAGAGAGGAACGGATAAGACAAGCTAAGCTTCAGATTGAATTAGCTCGGATTAAAGCAGAAGTTCAAAGAAAAAAGGTAGAAAAAGAAAGAGAAAGAGAGGAACGGGAAAGAGTAATCCAACGAGAAGAACGAGAAGGAAAAATACAAAGAGAAGAACGAGAAAAAGAAATCCAACGAGAAGAAAGAAGGACGGACTCGCGCTCCTTCCCAGGAAAGCTAGAAAAGTTTCCGAGCCCCGTAAAACCCCAAAACTTCTTTCCCCAAAACCAACAACGGGACTCCAAACCTCCCGTTAAGACTTCTCCTCCATCTCTCTTCCCGAAGCGACCAACCATATGCTTCACCTGTGGTGTAGAAAACTACATGAGCTGGAATTGCCCCCAAAATTCTAGGCTTAAAAGCGGACCAGCCCACCACGTTTACCAGATTAATGCAACCCCGGGTCCCCCGGTGGTGCAGACCCAACCAGAAACTTCTCCCCCTCCGTCAGGCCACCAGGTAAATTTTGTTTTTGGTAAAAGTTCATCGGGAACTTTGAAATATGAGGAGGGCAGCGTGGACAGCTGTCGAGTATCGACTTTCGTCAGGGACACAGGATGTACGTGTTTCATCGTGTCCGACGAACTCCTCCCAGTGGCCTCTAACCACGAAAAATTTGCGGTGGTACATGACCAAATTGGGCGGGCGAACAGATTCCCCGTCGCTACATGTTACCTGCAGTGTCAATATTATAATGGCTGGGCTGAAGTCATTGTAGCACCCATAAAATCCTGTTCCGTACTTATAGGACAGAGCCCCCAAGTAAGTTTCAACCCTGTGTTTCAGGCCGCCCTTCCTCAAGGCCGAGATAAGAAAGAAGCCCAGGAGCCCGTCCCCATCAGAACCCCGATACCGTCCGATTTCTCGGAGACCCCTAACCAGGACTTTAGGACGGCAAAAGAGGAGTGTGAATCACTAAAACCCTTAGGTGATAAGGCCCCAGACAAGGACACGGAGACTGTCCCTGGACCCCAAGAAAAAAAGAACCCCCAACGCGCCCATGGAGATACCTTCGTAGAACTGGACGAAGCATCGGCGCTTGAAGAGGATTGCCCCGCGGAGTCCCTTAATGTAATCCAGACAGTGTGCATCCAACCTGATGCCGATTACCCTCCTCCTTCCCTACCAGGCGAGTCTTTGGAACCCTCTGACCTGGATAGTGACGCGCAGCTGACACTACGTCAGAGGAGTCAGCTACAAGAACTAATTAAATGGAATCACCATTTACCCACCCTATTAGCTCTTTTCGAGCAACTGCGTGAAAATGGCCTCACCATTGGCCCCAGCAAATGCCAGTTTGCCCACGAAACCATCAAATATTTGGGTTTCAAAATAGGACAAAACAAGTTAGGTCCCCACGAGAACAAGATTAAGGCAATCGCCGACATGCCCCTCCCGATTACAAAGAAGCCATTAAGATCGATCCTAGGATCAGCTTCTCCCTATCAGCGATTTGTTCCGAATTTCGCTGCAATTTCGGCCCCCCTATGCCCCCTTCAGGAAAAGAATTTCTCCGATCGTTTACGTTGGGATGATGTCGCTGTTTCCCATTTTAATCAGCTCAAAAGTAAGTTCATTTCTGCCCCCATTTTTAAGTTGCCCAACCCGGAAAAATCCTTTGGGGTTAAGACCGACGTGATCAACGAGGGCATTGGAGGTGTACTCCTTCAATACGTGGATGACAGAACGAGTCATCCAGTTGCATATGCTAGTCGTCAATTATTACCACGCGGAAAGAGATATGCCACTAGAGAAAAGATAGCTCTATCAATTATCTGGGTCATAGACAAATTCAAGCTGTACTTGATATGTAAAGAATTTCAAATAGGAACCGACCACCGTCCGTTAGTCTATATTAGGAATTTGAGACACTCAAACGGCCGCATCATGCGCTGGAGTTTACTCTTGCAAGAGTATCAGTTTAAAATAGATTAGATAAAAGGTTCCGATAACCAGGTCGCTGACGCACTCAGTAGGAATGCGTTACCGAATTGCGTAGAATAATTGTATTCATAGGATTAGTATCTCCATGTAGGTATATACCGTTTTGTACGACTTAATTTAAGATTCTTTTGTAATATATTTAATTAATGTATATGTCTGAATTTTGTAACGCTCAATGTCTAATTTTTTGTATGTATATATATTTGTTCTTATTAATTTACGTATAAATTATTTTGTCCCGTATGTAATAAGTTTATATCATTTCATTGTTCCATGTCCCTTTTTTTTCTCTGATTAAGTTGTATTAAAGGTTATTTTCCCCTGTAATCTAAAGATCAAAATGATCATATGTATTGAGGTAATACTAGTTCGGTGCAGGAAGGTACGGTTGGTACAAGAAAACGAGTTCCCCACAACAGAGCTCTATCGTTGTCCCTTCTCTCTTTTTTTCGAAGTTACAACTTCCCCTGGAATGGAGGGGTGTGATAGAACGTGTTGAAGCTGCGTTTAATTTCAACTCCTACCCCGTATTATTTAAAACCACGATGCTGCCCACGTGCATCTTCGATTTGAGGCTTGGAGTCTTATCTCAGCTACCGGATGCCAATGTTTAAACAAGGAGGTTATCGTCCCCCCGTTCGCCCCCATACGCCGACCTCGCCAGATCGAGTTAGGCTTATGAACTGATAAGGCATTGCTTCCCGGCCCAGCTGTGCGTTCCCTCTAAGCTTCCACTCCATTTTCCCCCACGCCAAGGAGATGTCCTGGCTATTTATATGGAAACTTTACCACTAAGATCAGATTGGAGATCCAGATTTTCGTCGCGAAACATCACCACGACCCTCTCTCCCTTTGTGCGCCAAGGGACCTCGACCCCGAGATTCACCATCACTTGTCCAGAAGGAGGACAATATTCCTTGAGTGCCAAAGGTTCGAGCCTTTCCGACGCCAAGTCCCAAGGCTTCCTCCCCCCTGTTGTTCAAGGGAGAACAACATTAGAACAGCCATTGTTCGTTTTGAGCCCTTCGCCAAGAAACGGTTCTCTTCCCCTCCCCTGTTGTTCAAGGGAGAACAGCATTAGAACAGCCATTGTTCGTTTTGAGCCCTTCGCCAAGAAACGGTTCTCTTGCCCCCCTGTTGTTCAAGGGAGAACAGCATTAGAACAGCCATTGTTCGTTTTGAGCTCTTCGCCAAGAAACGGTTCTCATCCCCCCATGTTGTTCAAAGGAGAACAACATTAAAACAGCCATTGTTCTTGAGCCCGTAGACATGAGACGGTTCTCATTCCCCCCCTTTGTTCAGAAGAGAACAAAGTAGAACAACCATTGTTCTTCAAGCCGTTCGTCGAGTAACGGTTCTCCTTTCCAAGACGCCTCGTCAGGATCCTTTTATCCCCCCCCTTCGGGTGGAACTCGCCAGCGGAACGAATATTCCTTCAAGTACCTTCCACTGCACCTTAATGAAAAGTTACGTAAGCCAAACCTCACCTTTGAGTATTGATCCCTTTTGTCAATTCTATCCTGTGCTTTAAATTGTTTATCGAACCATCCCATCTCTTTAACTCCATATTTGTTTTACCTTTTTTAATCCCTTAAATCCTTGGATTAGCCCGAGTCTCCACGACCCTTTCCATTCTGTTTGTCAATATTTTCCGTTTTTGTGTATTCTTTATAGTTATTATTAATAAAACTCTATTTTATTAATGATAGCAATATTATTATCCTTGAGCTCAGTTCCACTTCTTAAGCATATCGAAGATACTTAATATCGGCCGCCAGACAGTAAACGCACTCTAAAGATAATTAAGGAAGTTCCCTCAACGAATAGTGTCATATATGGTATCGTCGGGAGTCATTCTACGACACCGTCCGACTTCTCGGAGACCCCTAACCAGGACTTTAGGAACGAAATTAGGATAAGGAAACCTCGAAATATTAACCCAATATATAGATAAAAGAAAGAAAAAGAAAGACCCCAAATAAGGCAACCGAATTGGACAACTTAAACATTAAAACCAAAATAGATAAAAAACCATTAATAGATAAACGATGGGACCACAAAAAATTAAGGATAAAATGATGGGAAACAAAAAGATGGGAAAAAAGTAAAAAATAATACAAAACGAAAACCAATATGAATACGAATAGAGCAAAATGTGCGAAAAAGCACAGAACTAATATAAAACACCCATATGATACAAAAGATCAAATGAGCAAACGCTAACAAAGACTCGAATTCTCTATATGAAAATCAATCTACCCTCCCATAGAAAGAAAAATAATAAAAAGGAAAGCGTTTACCAGGCAAGCTGGCACAAATCAAATCACTCTCATCCCCACTATATCACTCCCATAATCACTCCCCCTTTACATTGATATCATCAAAATTACGTATCACACAATGTTGTCTAGCTATCCTCTATCATTCTCTCACGCATTCACCTCTTTTGCTATTCCTCTACCATATAACTCTATAAAAGCCAAGATCCTCATCATTATCTTCATTTTACTGACTTTGTCACGGTTAGCCTAATGGACTTAAATACTCTTACTGTCCTCACTCTGGTTAGCTTAGTGAATTAAATGCAACGACTATCCCACAGTGGTAAGCATACAGCAGAGTTGATGTTTACAGTTGAATCTTTACGTATACTTTCGCAAAGCACTAGTAACATTTTAAATTGCTCACCAGGTTGAATATGGGATTTTACATTGGTGACTCTGAAATATGTCTCATTCCATCATCATTTCCTCCACTCATTCACGTTTCTAATCGGTTTTGATGAAAATATCTGATAATGCTGAGACCTTTAGCTACGTGAGTGTCATTCTCCCCGTCTTTTGGTCACATGATCCTGCCATCTGGTTCCATAACGTAGAATCTCATTTCAACTTGGTAAAAATTACCACGATGCAGTAAGTTTAACTTTAGTCATATCTACCTGCGAGTATCATCTCAGAGTTTCGAGACGTCATTATTTTTAATACCACGACTGACGATCCTTACTTCCGTACAATGACCTGAATACGAACATTCTCCAACGAATTGCTATTTCAAACCGTAAGAAGTTTCACCAGTTAACTTCAATGGAAGAATTTGGATACCTCTAGCCATGTCAACTGTTAAGGGCTATGCATTGCATTTGAGATGTGCGTGTATTGAAATTTGATAAAGATATTTTCAGACAACTATACTTACAGAAGTTTTCTTCCTCAGCCAAGCGTGCTTTAGTCACCATGGAATCTACAATCCCGGTAAAGAACCTTGTTGAAATGACATACAAATTTGATGATATCGACCCTATTCCAACCACAAACGTAAGTAGGCATTCAGATTTGTAGATGAAGCGGAGGAGTATACTCAACAATTCACCCAATTTTATTCTTTTTTACAATAACGTTATAAGATCCATTCTCAATCGTGATTTCGGAAGAGTCATCGTTCGAGACCAGAAAGGTACGATAATATCGTTCAATGTATAGAAATGATGCCAGAAAGTGTCAGCCTCTCTGCAATGTCTCCTTAGAAAAAAAAGCACCGTGTTATAATGGCTTTGATTCTTCACTATGCTAACATGTTTTTTTATGAAGCATGGCAAAACTGGTATCAAATTTCTCATTTATACCGTTGCGTCAGTCGATATGCACCCTTAAACATGTGGTCATCTTAGGATTGTATGCTGCCTTCGGTTCGCATATTCCTATTTACGGAATTCAAACACACATAATAAACTTATACTTTCGTAGAATGACTCCCGACGATACCATATATTACACTATTCGTTGAGGGAACTTCCTTAATTATCTTTAGAGTGCGTTTTACTGTCTGGCGGCCGATATTATATATCTTCAAAATGCTTAAGAAGTGGAACTGAGCTCAAGGATAATAATATTGCTATCATTAATAAAATAGAGTTTTATTAATAATAAATATAAACAAAACACAAAAACGGAAAATATTGACAAACAGAATGGAAAGGATCGTGGAGACTCGGGCTAATCCAAGGATTTAAAGGATAAAAAAAGGTAAAACAAATATGGAGTTAAAGAGATGGGATGGTTCGATAAACCATTTAAAGCACAGGATAGAATTGACAAATAAGGGATCAATACTCAAAAGGTGACGCTTGGCTTACGTAACTTCATTAGGGTGCAGTGGAAGGTACTTGAAGGAATATTCGGTCCGCTGGCGAGTTCCAGCCGAAGAGGGGGGGGGATAAGATGATCCTGACGTGGCGTCTTGGGAAGGAGAACCGTTTCTCGACGAACGGCTGGAAGAACAATGGCTGTTCTAGGTTGTTCTCTTCTGAACAAAGGGGGGGGATGAGAACCGTCTCTTGTCTACGGGCTCAAGAACAATGGCTGTTCTAATGTTGTTCTTCTTGAACAACAGGGGGGGTGATGAGAACCGTTTCTTGGCGAAGGGCTTAAAACGAACAATGGCTGTTCTAATGTTGTTCTCCCTTGAACAACAGGGGGGGGGGAGAACCGTTTCTTGGCGAAGGGCTCAAAACGAACAATGGCTGTTCTAATGTTGTTCTCCCTTGAACAACAGGGGGGGATGAGAACCGTTTCTTAGCGAAGGGCTCAAAACGAACAATGGCTGTTCTAATGTTGTTCTCCTTGAACAACAGGGGGGGGATGAGAACCGTTTCTTGGCGAAGGGCTCAAAACGAACAATGGCTGTTCTAATGCTGTTCTCCTTGAACAGCACGGGGGAATGCCTTGGGGACTTGACGTCACTACAGGCTCGAACCTTTGGCACTCAAGGAATATTGTCCTCCTGGACAAGTGATGGTGAATCTCGAGGCCGAGGTCCCTTGGCGCACAAAGGGAGAGAGGGTCGTGGTGATGTTTCGCGACGAAAATCTGGATCTCCAATCTGATCTTAGTGGTAAAGTTTCCATATAAATAGCCAGGACATCTCCTTGGCGTGGGGGAAAATGGAGTGAAAGCTTGGAGGGAACGCACAGCTGGGCCGGAGAAAAATGCCTTATCTGTTCATAAGCCTAACTCGATCTGGCGAGGTCGGCGAATGGGGGTGAACGGGGGGACGATAACCTCCTTGTTTAAACATTGACGTCCGGTAGCTGTTGATAAGACTCCAAGCCTCGAATCGAAGATGCACGTGGGCCTCCTCGAGGTTTTAACTAATATGGGATAGGAGTTGAATTTAACACAGATTCAACTCGTTCTATCACATATACTTTTTGCGTTTGTTCTCATAAATTTTCGTCTGTGCGCATGTCGAGCATCCTATAATTGCACTGAATTACTTAAGCATTATAAAGTACTAGTGGACGTAAATGGTGCTGCAATGGTTAGCCTAACTGCCATATATACAGCTGCTGTCTTCAAATAGTAATTTGCATATAACCAACGGCAACTTCTCTCTGTTTTATCTAACGGACTCTATACAGCCAATGTCTCAGAGTAGAATACAGACAACAGAGTTGATATTTGCAGTGGCAATTTCACATAAACATCTGTACCGCACAAAAGACCCTTTAACTTGGTTACTCTTGTGAAAAGGGTTTTTACACTTCTCATAAAAAATAAGAAATTTGTAACAGAATAAGGTCGAAGAGCGACCACGTGCCCTTTTGTTCCCAAGTAGTCCTGAGATCACCGTATGGAGCTTTGAAAGCAAGGCTGAACCAGGATAAGGGTGCAGCCTACGCCGTTATCAAACCTCAGCTGTATTTGCTTATGAACCGATTTCATTGTCTTCCATGGCAGCCTTTCAGCCAACATTTCTGCTTTCTGTCATAAAATAGAAGTTCATCGAACGTTCCACGCCAACGTTATAACAATCCCTCCCCCCCACCAACGAAGAGGTCACCGACTTTTCCCCAAAATCGCAAGTGTGTGTAGAGGCCACCGCAAGCCACCAAAGAGCACAAAAAGCCACCTCACTAGGGGTCTATATAATTCTTCGACTCTGTTTAGTGAGCAGCACTAATAGACTTTTCACCTCCTACCGCAAACAAGTTGAAGGACGCTCGCCTTTCCCCGCGATTGGAGACATCAGCGATTTCTGTTCGAGAACGAAGGATAAAAGGTAATCCGTGAACTTTGCCATAGATAATCGTCGAGTATCGTACAAGGATTCCCATCTCCGAAGGTTATCTACGAGTGCTCCCTCATTTTAAGCAAGAGGTAACCCGACTTCCCCCTTCGCAGTCATCGTATTCCAACTGGCCCCTTTCCTGCAACGAGCACGTAAGCAATTTTAACCGTTTCCCCCTGCAGATTGATCTAGAGTCAGATTTACCCAATCGATCTAATCTTTGTGTCTGCGCCCTGGATTAAAGCCCTCTTTAAATCACCCACCTGAATGTAACCCCTTAATCCCCTAATTAACCCACCTGTATCTCGCGTAGATATTTAACTTCGTCTGTGCGACCATTTCCTTTAAATCAAATATTTAAGTATATTTAAATATTATTTTGTTGCTAGTAAAGATATATTTCGGTCATTGACTTTCTTTTGCAATCCCAACGAGTACCAGCTACCTGTTAATCTTTGGCCAACTTGCACTCTGAAATATTGTTTTAAAAAGGACCCCGTAAAGTTGATAATAAACCATCTCCACTAGACTCATAGCATTTCCCCATTCACTAACGGTCTTCAACCAAATTCCGCCCAAAGAGAGTGAGAGAGAGTTAGAGAGAGTGTCTGGCCATTTCACGACAAAATGGCATCGTATAACGTAAAGTCAAGAGAGATCTAGTTTATTTGGTAATGTTCAAATATCACTGGGGAATCTCTTTATCAAACCCTGTTTTAATCAACGAGATGATTCAAAGAATTCGTTCCTACAGTCACGGTCATGCGCGCTTTATTTATATTTGCTCTTCTATGTTTCTACTCATTGGCCACTAAATTTATCCGAGATTACAAATTATAGGCCACCCAATTGTAGCTAATTCATGATTAGATGCAATATTTTTATAATCATTACTAACAATTTGACATCCGGGATTAGGTTTTCGTTAACTTTAAGAGACCAATGAATACTATTATCTAAATCATACTTACTTTATTCAATATCAAATTTGTTTAGCTCCATTATTGTAATGTACTTTTTTCTTCTTTATAGGTAGTGATATTTGATAACTGTAGCATTCCGGTTTTTCATTCAAACTTAATTGCAGACTAAGTCTCCTATTAATGAAACTACAGATCAGGTAAGTCTTTCTGTGGAAGGTGTCAACTCTGCTCAACGCACTGCTGCTTAGCATTGCGCTACTTGAAACTACTCTCGCTCTCTCTTTCTGCAGGAGTCACCTAATAATAAATTTCAATGCAATTGTTGTTCCTTTAATTGTTTAAAATAAAACCAAGAACAAGCAAGATGTACTTACCCATTTATACTGATCGTTGCTTTTTTTGCAACATAAAACCTGCCTATACTGTTTAGGGCATGTTTGCAAACAGGCGCATGAGGTAACCTCAAGACAGCGATTAGTCACAAGCAGAGAGTAAGAGGAAGCGGGTGTGCTCTGTTTTAGCTCTCTCGAATTAAAGGAAAAGCTTCAGCTCCATTTTGACAATGCCACTCTTTGGCAAATATCATGTCTTCATCATTTAAAAAGTTTGTACAAATTATCTTGTGTGCTACCCTAATGAAGGTTATATATGTGTATCATTAATGGATTAGGAACATGTGAGATGATTGTATTTAATAATGTATTTAATTTAATAATTGTATTTAATGATTGTATTTATTTAATTACGACGGCAAAATTTTGAAAAAAATTGATTTTGCATGAACGCAACAACTAGCACTATAGTGAACCACACTTGTTGCATTTATGCAACGTTATTAATTATATTCACGAATATAAGTTTTTTCGGGAAGAATACCCTTTAAGGAAAAACACTTTAATGCCATTTTTCGCAGCACTTGTAAACAGGTTGGAAACCTGAGTGTGCCTGTACTAAGGTTCCCCAACGTAAGCTTACTACACATTGGTTTCATTGAGGGCTCAAAAGGGTCGATGCAAGGTGAGAAGTCCGCATCCTTTCTGCGGATTGCTCCCTTGTCCTTGTTGGCCTCCTCAGTCTGGTCTTGTTGTTGATCCCGTTGTTCCTCCTGTTGTCCTTGGTCCTGATCCTGCTGCTGTTGTTCCTCTGCGACATATTCTATCGGGTCGTCGTCCTTAAATGGATGGTCTTCGTTGTTGGGGACGTCTTGAAGAATATCGCTTTCCATGAAGTGATCCGGTTCTGAGTGAGCCGATGGACCACTTGAAATAGGGATTTCGCGGGCTGGCCTGACTTCAAGGTTATCTACATTGACAACCATTGGGACAGACATACCAGGGAGGGGTATGACCCCTATTATGTTTGTTTCGGGCCAAACTCGCAGCGTGGAAACATACGATGTTGTTTTGGGTTTTCAATGTTTTAGGCCCCCGGTAAGGGGGCTTGGACCGGTAAGGGGGGTCTGCTGATGAGGATATTCGATATCTGGTCAGCGTCCCCTTCCTAGTTTAGGGAGTCTGGCGTCTTGGGGACCTGCCACCTACTAGGCCAAGGTTGCGAGGGGCTCACCGTGTCCCTTGCTTCCGCTGTCTGTTGGAGACACGGGGTGATGCAGCCTAGGCCGGACGGACTCTTTGAGAGTATGGTCCTGGCTGCCAGTTTCTTGTGTGTGGTGATAAGTTTCTTTTTCGGCATAGCTGGAAAGCGATTGCATTACTCTTACGTGTTCCCAAAATCAACGATTTAACGAAAGGAGAAGTCAGTGTCCTAGAAGAATAGTCACTTTTTCACTGCACGGTAAGCAGTATGGAAGGCGAACACTGTCAGGATGATTCAGGGAACAAAAACATTTTGACCGTGCACTGGTGGTCAAAGTAAAGACTGATAGGGTTTCCCGCTCCCTCAGTCCTTTTATTTTCAAAATATAAAACAGGTTTTACCAAAATTTTAATTTTATAGATTCAACTGTTATTGAAGAAATTTGTTTGTAAAGGTGGCCAAAATAATTTTGACCGTGTACCGGCGGTCAAAGAACAGACTTATAGGGTTTCTTGCTCCCTCGGTCCTTTTATATTCACAAGAGGAACTAAGAGGAAGAGGCCTAAATAGGGTCATGGCAGCACCGTCCTTGGAAACCCAGTCAGCAGGATTTTAAATAGATTTAATATATTAAAAATAATGGAGGAATAGTGAAATGATTTAGAAAGTACAATAAGAGAAGTAGAGAATAATAATAATAGGATCTTTAAGGAAGTTTACCTCGACTAATATTATAAAGGACTGCCAAGTTATCTGAATAAATATGAGCCCTGGGATAAAGGATAAGGAAGACCAGGGCGGCCAGATACTCTAGCATATATATATTTGAAAGTTGCGGAAATTCGGAAGCAGGCCAAAAAAGGGTGGAAAGACCAAATTTAATGCCGATGCCCCTGAGGAAGGCGTCGCAAAATATTTTCAACCTATTGGCCCGTGGAAACTTTCATGAGATCTTATGAGTATGGGTAAATGGTTTAATAAGATTACATAAAGAGATTTGAAGTAAACACAACTGAATCCAAAAGAACGGAAGTCTAAGGAAATTTATAATAAAATTAAGAAGTCCAGCTAGTCTGGACTAACCGATAGCAAGACTGAGAACTTTTAGCAGAGTATAGACGCAAAAAGTATACAGCAGAGCTACATAATAACGACAAATTCTCAATCGCCCCATTGCATCCCATAGCATCGGGTCACACATACCTATTGTAAACGCCCCTTAATCGAAATATAAAGAGGTTTAAGAAATGTTTTTATTTCAAATTTGTCTGTAAACTCGTAAACCTTCTCTTCCTGACGTTGCATTTTTTGCCAAAAATCGTGCTATATGATGTCATCGTTGCGTTTTTGCAAAAATTATTTTTTTAATATAACATTTTATCAAAACATAGGATGACCATATAAAATAGGTTTATAGCAGTTCTGTGCAAATATTTCAACATATATAACACTCGTAACTCAACAATGAAGTTCAATTTTTTTTAGGCATAAATGGGTTCAAAGTCCTCAACGTGGATTTTCAAACTGACAGTTTCTTTCCCTTTAGCAAATTTCTGATCCAACTTAACTGTTTCTCTCTAATTTGAAACGCTTTAAGTCTCACTAAAGGTATACATCGAGGGCACTGATTTAACTACCTAACTGGGCCCCAGATAAATTATCCAGACATCTTTATGTCAGCCGTACATTTCCCTCAAATTATAGAGTCTATAATCATGGGATATGTCTCTTAAAGTTATCTTGAGTAGATTTGGAAAATCAATCTTTAATTACTATTATAACTATTTAATTTGGCTATAAATTACAGTGCAAAAAACAGGCTATGAAGTAAATGAGGAAACTATTGTACAAATTTGCTCCCTTCGTCAGATATTATCATTTTATTTAATACATGTCAACATATATCTATTCGTCATAGAGAGTAAGTGACTTGTTATAGAGCAAGAGAGAAGGCAGAACCCATATTTTTGGATCTGGGGCAGTCAATCGCTGTTTCTGAGAGAGACCATATAGACACTAGCAGCAGCTAAAGGGTTAAAGAGGCTTGACTTCTTTTATCCTAGTCTGGACGCGGAGGGGAGCTATTTGGGTGAGCAGTATGTTTATGTATTCTTTGTTAAGACTGCTGGTTGGAGTTAAAAAGTTTGTGCGTTTTCAGCGTGGACAAGTGTGTATTGCATTTGGCCACTTGATTGTGGCTTTATCAAACCCGCATTCATAGTACGGTTGATTTTGCCGTTTCACATGTACACGAAAAATTTGGATGGTCATATCAAATACCACGCAAAGTTTACCCAGCTGCCTCTGTTATCTTGTATCGAGACCTTTGGTCTCGCAACTGTTTCTTGGTCTGTGCATGTTTATGTGCTCGCGTTGAAACCTCCAACTATTCGCTTGCCTTCTTACACTCATGTTTTTCTTAATCATGTGTGATTCTAATATGGGTATTTCACTCTATTTTACAATAGGTTATTGCTACTACATGTAATATTATTTCACTAGTTAATATTTGTGCCCCATTTCATAGGTCAAACAGGGTCCTCATTTTGAAGGTTCGTCGTTGAGCCTTTTTTGCCTTGCAATTCGGGCGTCATTTCAAAAACTCCCCCTCGAGCCACAGTAATAAATGAAGAATTAATATACATCGATAATGGTTACACAGTTTGTTTCATTAGTAATGCTACATATTTTTAATACTTTGGGTTCTCTATACCTCTACAACTAGTCCTTCTGATAATACTATATGCAACGATTAAAATACATGGTATATACAATTGGTTCATAGCCGAAGTGCTATATATAAAATTATTTGCGTGCCTGTTAAAAGCCTTTATAAAATTCACATGATACTCATTTGGGAGGCTTCATTGTTCAACCTATATGCAACGATTAAAATACATGGTATATACAATTGGTTCATAGCCGAAGTGCTATATATAAAATTATTTGCGTGCCTGTTAAAAGCCTTTATAAAATTCACATGATCCACATATGGGAGGCTTCATTGTTCAACCTATTTGGCCTTGCAATGCACTTTTGTTTTATTATTTACATAGATAAAAGCTATACATTAATTTATAACCAGCATGTAATATATTATTTACATAAGCCGTTATTTTTTTAAGGAAAACTACTATACCTTTTTTTAGATTATTTGTATGTGCAAATTTATTTTCGTACCCATCTCAAGACTTCACAGGATTTATATGACACTCATTCGTGAGGCTTCATTGTTGATCTTAATCCACCTTGCAATGGGCGCTACTTGCGGTATACAAAATATTCCCCCTTCCAAATGAAGTTGTCTTACAATTTTTTACTTTATTGAAATGAAGGGTAAATTTAATTTAATATACGGTACATTATGTATTTATGTAGCTTAAGCTTATATTGGAGTTTGGCTCTGATACGGGTAAGTCGTATTTAGCGATTCTCTGGCGCGTTTGAATGTGGGAACTGCAACTCTCTAATGAGAAAATAATTTTGTTTACGTGTGTCCGCGCTCTAATTTCCGAGCTGCATTTCTTTAATCTCTAACAAAGCAACGAATATTTATAAGTTCCCTATGTGTGTCAACCACACTACCTCTCTTTCAACTGGGCTTAACCTAAACATATTGGGCTAACTTTAAATTTTAAAATATACACGGACTATGTACACTTAAATCGGAGTTAACTAAATTTGTACATTTTTATCTCGTCTAGAAAAATTGATATTTCCTTTTTACATTAACAGACATATACTGCTTACCACCTTTTATAAAAGAAATAGTGAATTTGAACAAGTAAATGGTTTAATACTGCAACACAACCCTTTCTACGTCCTTTGTTATTAATAAATTTAGAAAAACTTGTACCAGAACGTATGGCGTGAACGCATCTGTCTTCATCTTGTTCCAGTGTTGCTACAGTGGTCCGCTCTGTAGAAATGCCTCCTTTACCATTCTATCTGCTTCTTCTTCGATATGCGAGGCCGATGATGCTGGATTGGCTTGATGGTGATGGCATTCATGATCTCTGTCTCTCCTTGACCTTCTTGTTGATGGTCCGATGCGTCCATACTTCTTATTATGTTACCTTCTCTGGCCGATCGAAGGGGGTCACCTGACCATTTTATATGGGAGGAAGAGGTGACCGGTTAGATGATTCAGTTGAAAGACTATATTTTCAATGGGGAATTCACCAGACTTCTTCTCCTCCTTCGTCGAGGGGTCACCAGTCCTAGATTCTACCTCCTTGGGAAAGGAGCAACCCAAAACCGGTGACAAGGCCCTATTCTTACGGCTTATTTTATGTTTAGGGTGGAGGCTATCCTTCTGAGTGGCTGATACTAATAAGGAAGAATGAATAATTTTCATAAGACTGTTTCAACTCGTCTATTTATACTACCCTTAAATAAGGTGGCGTGATTTCTTTTCTCCTAATCTGCACGCGCGGTGAAGTTTCCGAGTGTGAAGTACCACCCGATTGTAGCCATCTCTTGCTTCTTTTCTATAAACTTCGCCAGAAGCTTTCGCTAACATTCACACAGTCGCTCCACACCTTGAGAATGGCATGGAATGTCAATAGAGAGTGGCTCTTTGAAAATATTTTGCAGGTCCGCATTAGATAGATGCATTGTAAGTGGTGGCTTAAACTTGCACTTCTGTTTAGATGGAATTAGATCTGTTAGGATCTTAAGAATTTGATCTAATTTTATTGGCATGAAATCACTTATCTCTTACTCATACACAGTAGCTTCTCGGGTCTTC
This sequence comes from Ceratothoa steindachneri, assembly GCA_963969495.1. Taxonomy (NCBI): domain Eukaryota; kingdom Metazoa; phylum Arthropoda; class Malacostraca; order Isopoda; family Cymothoidae; genus Ceratothoa; species Ceratothoa steindachneri. The sequence continues at coordinate 49,285,636 of OZ018319.1, forward strand.
TTGATTCTCTCAATAGCTAATTTCCTGCTCTTCTAATCAACATCTGCCAGCATTGCCAAAAGAACGTTCCAGGATGGGCCCAGTATTAATTCCTTTCGATTGTTCGCCAAGCTATGGCTTCACTGGTCGGTTGGATTATTGGCAGAAGATTGATCTGTTCCAGAAACTGTTTAGTCTATATCCTTCCGTGCATTTAGGAAAGAACTTAATGTGAAACCAGATTGGCTCTTAATGACACAAGGTTCTTCTGTTGCCAAATAAAGTTGACAATATTCTGCTGACAGTGGTTAGCCATCTTGCGTGAGATATTGGCCATGGTTTCATATGTAGAAGATCATCGTTAATTACACCATATAGAATAGCAGTAATGATTAGGCCCGACTAAGCTCATTTACATCTATATCTGAAAGAGGAGCTCCTTTAGCAATACATTGAAACCATTTGGTGATACTGGTAGAGCTTGACAGGTGATTAAGGCTCTACCAAGTGGTCCTTTCCATTGAGTTCTACTTTCTGTTGGACCAATATATTACCTGCAGGGATGCCTCAAAGAAAGCTCATTTAGATGCAAGCTGCATATGATCCACTGTAATGGACAATGTAATTGATATTCCAGCTCTCCTAAGGCTCCAAACTTGTAGTCAGTATTAGTTGCGGTATTGTTAGCTGCACTGCATTTATATATAATATCATTTTCAACAAGCGATTTCATTAGTCCATCTGCGATACCTGCACCTGTCCCTCGTTCAATAGTTAGATGATCTAAATAGATAGTACCAGGTTCTCCTACAAGCATATAGTGATCTAGAATTTATTTTTCTCCATACCATTTAATCCCTTTCTTCTTTTAAGCTGGTGTTGTATCTCTCCTTCCACGAAAAACCAAACAGTAATTTTCTTATCTCCCATACATTGAGATTCAGTGAAATTCCTCCTTACTTCTGTCGTGCCCTTAGAATTTGCGATGGTCAATTACATGGAAGCATTCTCCTGAATTTATACTAGCATAGTCGTATAGGGCTGCACTAATAATGGCAGCAACAGCTCTATTTGACACAAAATATCGATCTGCTTCAATGGCAGTTGTTGATATTCGTATGATGTTGTTTTCTCTTCTCAAAAAGTCTTTCTTCCATTCATCATAAATAAAAATAAACAACGAGAGAGATAGAAACCAAGAAATCAAACACTGGTGGCAAAGCGACCAACAACAACACTAATGTAAAAGACGAATGGTAGAGAAAAGAGAACAAAAGAAACTTAATATAAGAAAAGAAACCTTTCAAGAAATGCTCTCTCCACCAGTTCAATACTTAACTTCTATTTACATATACATTTATCTAATACAATGTTCCATAATTTATTCATCTTCTCTTCAACATTTGAGCAAATATCACTCTCGGAGTTCGAACTGGAGGGGATTTTGAAAATTTTCAATGCATGCTGGAACATGGGATACTTCCATGACAAAGTGACTAAAATGGTTTTGGGGCTAAAACCTAGAAATTCAACAACGCCAGTAAACTGGTTCAGACCCAGCTCGCTGCTAAATTTTATATTCAAAGTATTAGAAAAAATTGTATGAAGCAGATTGATTGATCACCTAGACACCAATCGTATATTCAGCCCCTAGCAGTACGGTTTCAGGAGAAAGAAACGTAAGCAGATGGCCCTAGTGCGGATTACAAGACAGCTAGCCAAATTGAAGAGTAAGGGTAAGATGTTGATGGTTGACCTAATGGCACGTGATGTGCAGCAGGTGTTTGACAAGGAGTGGAGGGACGGTCTCAAATATGAGCTGATAAAGATGGAGCTTGGGGAGAAAATAACCAGGCTGTTATGCAGTTTCATTAGAGACAGAAAGTCCTATATAGTGTTCGGTTGCTATAAAGGCCCTCACCTTGAATACAAAGGATGGGTTCGCTCAGCTTGGCTCCCTTTTCCCAAACCTCTACGCCATTTATACCAATTATCTCCCTTATCCCCTTAGCCGAAAAACAGCCTAGAACAGCAAGGAAAGCGGCCAAGAATACAGCTAAAGAGATCCTGAATTTAAAGAATAATGAGAGGAAATGGAAAATAAACACCAATAGTGATAAACTCGAAGTGGCAGTGATACCCATCAACAGGAGAAAGGTAGAAAGCATAAGAATTGAGGGTAAAAGATAGGAATATAAAGACAAAGGTAAACTATTGGGTCTGAAAATAAGTGAAACCGGTTACAGAATAAATGCAGCGGATAGGATAAGAATAGCAAAGTTTAAATTAGTGCAACTAAAGAGGTTTTCACAGCTGTCACCCAGTCACAAAAGGAAACTACATGGAAAGATTTAAAGACAATATCCAGAGGCTACAAATCCAGGCCACCTGATGGATTACAAGCACAAGGTAGATGGATATGAGAAGGCAATAAGTATTACTTAGGGAAGTATGAATGAAACCGGTCAATATAGTGTTACATGAGAGGGCACTTAAAATCTGGAGAAAGAATGATGAATAGTTGAGAAATGTTGGAAGGACAGTTTGAGAGTATAAGAGGAAATTAAGATCAAACTTCAATTCCCTAGCCGCAGGAAAAAGATAATAACGAATGCAATCCCAATTTTTGTTTAAGCCTGCTAAGTGCTAACCATAGAAGTGAGAAAGTCGGCTTATACAGAAAATGAAATTCATGTTAAGAAAAGGATAAAATGGGGTAAGCTTAGGAACAAAGGTCAATTTTGCTCCACGTCCAAAGAGGTGATGTACCTTTAAAGTAGGAGGGGGGTTATTGCATATCTTATAGTTTGACTCATAATTCTACTGCTTCGCAGTAGTTAAACTTTCATTTCTCGTCGCTTTAACTACTCTTACGACCAAAGTATACCATAAAACTAACAATTCTGGACTCTGCATGATTGCGGAAAGTAAATGCCCAGATCGTTACAAGAAAAGTGTAATTAATGCTTATATCAACCGTTCGTTCTCAAAATAGCAAACTTGGAAATATACACAAAATGAGATCGAGAGGGCGACAAAAGTACTCAACAATAATGGATTTAGCAACTACGATATACAGGAAGCCATCAAATAAAAATGGACCAATTTTTCTTCAAAGATCAAAGGAGCAATTGTAACAGTAACATAGAAAATAACATAAAGCTCTTATAGAAGAACACGATGAACACTGCGTACCAAACTGACGAAAAGGTAATTATGCAAATTACCAAACGATCTATAAAAACTACAAATACAGAACAAAAAATATCGTTAAACTATATATTATCAAACTAGACGCCCTGCCAGCCTCATCCTGAAAATAAACCAGAAGCCAATACACGAGCATATAAATGCAACCTAGGACACTGTCAGCTCTTCCTCCACTCATATAAAAACTAATTGTCATGAATAATGACATACCACCTAAGTAACGGAGCCCCCCTCCTTAAAACAAATAAAAACAACAACACACAAGTTTAAAATTATAAAACCATTCTCAACGGAGAATGTTAGAAGAAAACAGGAAAATTAGTGACAATTCACCAGATCGCCGACAACAACTTTTACTAAAAGCCATCCTTATTTTGGAAAAACAACCAAAGTTTAATATTTAATTTAATTAAACAGAATACTTTCAAGCTTAACAATTCTTAGCCGAACTATGAGGGATGCTTAATCTCCCCCCACCCCTTTTGAAGGCCCATCACCTCTTTGGACATGCTCGCGAAATTGACATCTGTTCCTAAGCCTACCCCATTTCGACCTTGTCTTAACATAATCACACGTTTGTCATTACGCTTGCACTTGCTCAACCTTTGTTTGTTTGTATATAAGAGTGTGCATCTAATGATAAACCATAGCAAGAGAGAATTATATGGGCAGGGCAAACAATCGAAAATAAATTAGATCAGGGGGTATGCAATCGAAGCGGATATTAATAAATGGAGCGAAGCAAGTAGCTCAATTAAGTTAAATTTTGAGGGATTGAACATCAAATATTATGACTAGACTAAGGCACGAAAGTTTAAATAGTAAATAATCCATAATGGAGGGGTCAAAAGGACGACTTAAACAATAAATTAAGGAAAAGTCAATAATAAACCAGATTGTTTAGATATTAATGGGACAAACTAAAATAGAAATAAAAATTTCTCTGCACGAATACTGACCTTATAACGGTTAAGCTGGAAGTAACAACTGATAGTACGGACAAAATTAGGCAAAAAGAAAACTATTAAGGGGGATGTGGTTGGTTTTTCATTTGTCTATATAGTGAATAATTTTAGAGATGATAAATAATCCTTGAGTTCCGGGTTTATTTGTTTGATGTAGAGATTCAAGAGTTTTTAAACTTAGTGAAGAGGAGGCAGAAGAGAGTATACTAAATGAATCAGGGTCAAGCGGGTTGTTAGGTTGTAGTGAATGTTCTCGTATAGAGGAATGTTCGGGTTTAAAGATGGGAATGTTGTTTCTGTATGTCACTCCGATATGCTTAGCGATCCTACATCTTAATTGTAGACTTGTTTGACCTACATAGCGACTTTGGAAGGTTGTACAAGTGAATTGATAAATGATAGATGAACGCAGGCATAATGGGAGTGATTCTTTGTGCCGTAGGAAAGTATAGACAGCAAAAGGATTAGAATTAATTAGGAGAAACTTGCGTTGGGGAAAGTATTTATTAAGCTTTGTTGAATTTTGTGTCAAGTGGAAGATAAGGCAGTTTTAAGAATAGTTTTTGTTTGGGGAGAGTTATTAGAGGGGTTTTGCGAGAGAACATTTTAAATAAGAAATTGGAAGTAAGTTTGTAAAAAAGATGGTCTGGGAAAAAATTAAAATGAAAAAAACTCCTGAGATATTCAATTTCAGAGTGAAAGTGAAACCAATTTGAGCTGATTTTGTAAGCTCTGTGTATACTGTTTATGAAGGCAGAATGTTTGAAATTACTAGGAGTACAACTAAAGAAGTGGGTGCCAAGTTTGGTGGTAGTGGGTTTCCTGTAAACTGATGTGTTAAATTTAGAACTAACTTTTGAAACAGTGACATCCAGAAAAGAGATTTTATTGTTTAATTCTCTCTCCATGGAAAATTTAATATATTAGGGTGTTGTTGATTCAAATAATTTAAAAATAATGGGGCATGGTCTTTGTGTTTAAAAATAAGGAAGCAGTCATCGATAAATCTTTTAAACACTAACAGTTTATATTGAACCGGACAGTCCCTTAACCACTTTTTTTCGTGGTAGGATAAAAAAGCATTAGCGAAGCTGGAACCCAATGGAGAGCCCATGGCCATTCCATCGTGTTGAATTTACCAAATCTTATTGAAAAAGAACACTGTATTTTCTACGGACAATTTTAATAAGGTAGAAAAAAGAGACTTGGTTAGACCTAAAATGCTATCATTTGATTAAAAAAGGGTATCGGTTATGATTTGGCAAGTTTCCATGACAGGTACATTAGTAAATAGAGACTCTGCATCGATTGAAGTCATAAACAAGTGGTTCAAATCTAATTGAGAAATGTAGCTGACAAATTCGAATGAATCTTTCAAAGTGAATTCGTTGCGAGTGAGAGGTTCAATTATGGGGACTAGAAACTTGGCTAAGTTAAAGCTAGGGGGTGTTAATGGCAGATAATATTGGACGGAGAGGTAATCCTACCTTGTGAGTTTTTGGCAAACCATACATATTACCTGGCGATGTACCTGAGGCAAACAGTTGGTTGTAAAAATCACAGAGAATATTTTTCTTTTTTAGAGAACGTAAAAAGTTGTTAATTTTGTCTTCAATTTGCAAGATGACACGATTCGCCGGTTCATGTCATATCAGTCCACTGCAAGTCTACCACGTTCAGGGTGCCTATCTTAAATTTCAAACCATGCAGCTAAACATATACCCCATAAAGTAAAGAAGAATCCTCATGTGACCCGATCTGAACTTCAGAAATATTTGAAAGCAGCTGGGATAAATGTATGCACAAATACAATCAGAGCAGTTCTTAGGAACAAGGGATTTCATTCTCGCACACCAAGAAAGACACCTTAATTGAAACAAATTCAGGTCAGAAATCGTCTGAATTTCACCAAGGAACATTGAGAGAAACCTGCAAGTTTGGGGGATCCTGTACTATGGTCTGACGAGACGAAGATTGAGTTATTTGGGTGGAATAGTGTTAGTCACCTTTGGAAGCTGAAAAAAATCAGTGCATGATCCTAAATTTACAATCACAACAGTGAACTTTTGAGGCTGCAACAGAATGTTATGGGGCTGCCTCTCATCTCTAGGTCCTGGAAGACTTCATATTATTGAAGGGAAAATGAATGCTTAGATGAATCGGGGGATTCTGGATGATAATCTCTTACAGTATCCAAGAAGGTTGACATTCCAGCAGGACAACGATCCAAAACATACAGCCAAGGCTACTGCAGCGTGGTTTTATCAGAAGAAAATAAAGGTTATGGAATGGCCAAGTCAGTCACCAGACCTAAATCAGATCGAGAATCTGTGGCGAGAATTAAAACTGAAGATTCAGAAAAGGGAGCCAAGAAATCTAACAGATTAAAAAGAATATGACAAGAAGAATGGGCGAAAATACTTATGAATATTTGTAGGAACCTCATAAGTAAATATCCCAAACAGTTGGAAGCTGGACTAACGACGAAAGGTCATATCACCAAATACTAACTGGTTTTCATAAATGTATCGGAGACTTTTTGAAACGTTCGTTTGATATTTTTGTCGTAATCATAGGAAGTTTTACTATTTCTGCAATATGATACCAATTTGTATTCAACGTACAAAATACATAAGAAGTGCAATTTACGATTACTTTGCTGTTGTGTAACTAAGGTATATAAACTTTTGACCATGTATCAAATATTTACTGCACATACTGTTTATATATATATATATATATATATATATATATATATATATATATATAGTACAAGAAGAGAAATTGGACGCGAATGAGCAATGAGACAAGAAACAGGAGTTTGTTAGAGGTAAAAGAAAGGGACATTAGAGAGCAGAGGGAGGTACAATGAAGGCAATCCCTTACGGAGAAGACAGAGATAACGCCAGGGGAAAAACGTTTGGAATTCCTGGCTGGGACTCGAACCTGAGTCTGCTGCTTGCCGGTCAGTTGCTCTACCACTAAGCTACCAGGCACAGTGACTCTAGTTCGCCCAAAGCATTACCCCATCAAACCCAGTATCTCTCTAAGCTAGGAACCTCCAAATAATTTTTATACCATATCTTCTTCCCTGCTCACAATTTAAAGGCTCATCCTGCATGTCACATGCAAAAAAAGAGGAAATGCAAGTTCTGCGGGTGATAACAACCACAACAGGAAATTCGCCTTTTTATTTTCTGCCTTTAAAAACCATTTTGAAGACAGAAATAAACGAGCACAAGCTTAAATGGCAGACTATATATCAAGACAGTACAAGAAGAGAAATTAGACGCGAATGAGCATTGAGACAAAAAACATTAGTTTTTTAGCGGTAAGAGATAGGGACATTAGAAGAAGACAAGAATCAATGAAAGCAGAGGGCGGCAGAATAAAGGCGATCCTTTACCAAGAAGACAGAGATAACGACAGGGGAAAAATTTTGAAATTCCTGGCCGGGACTCGATCCCGGGTCTGCTGATTGCCGTCCAGAAATTTTAAACTTTTTTCCCCTGGCGTTATCTCTGTCTTCTCGGTAATGGATTGCCTTCATTGTGCCGCCCTCTGCTCTCTTTTATTCTAGTCTTCTTCTAATGTATCTTTCTCTTACCTCTAACAAAACTCCTGTTTCTTGTCTCATTGCTCATTCGCGTCCAATTTCTCTTCTTGTACTGTATTGTTATATGGTCTGCAGTGCAAGGCTCTGCTCCTTTCTTTCTGTATGGCAGAAAATAAATATGGTGAAAGCCCTGTGGTGGTTGTTATTACCCGCCTAACTTGCATTTGTTCTTTAAATATATATATATATATGTATATATATATATATATATATATATATATATATATATGTATATGCACTGTTGAAGTCCACATCAGTGTCCAGCACGCTATTGATTTTAACTTGTATTCTCTTTAATTTCCCTACAAGTTTTTGGTCTTGTAGGCAAGAAAAAACATTCGCAAAAGAAATATTCTATTCCGAGAGGTTTTGCGACCGTGGTCAGCCATCTTACGTGGATAAACAGAAATGGAATGACTTAATTTAATGAGCTAGATGGTGAAGTGTGTGGCAGGTGTGATAGGAATGAAGAATTTCTTTAGTTTTAGATACCCTGGATGCGAGGGCCTCCGGTGCTGGTTTTAATCTTCCTTTTATATATATATATATATATATTTATTTAATTTTATTCATTCTTCCTTCGTAGCTTTCTAGACTTTCAATTTTATCTCCAGCTATTAGCAGAGTGGCTTTATTTTTGTAGTCTCTGTATCATCCTGAGTGTGTTACAACTTGCCTTCTGCGTTATCACTAACGCTTACACCAGTATGGAGAGCAGCAAGGCAGTGTATACTTTCTTCTTGTTTGAACGTTGAGGTTTCGGAATCTGTATAGCTTCTGAACTTGCCTTTTGGCTAGGGAGACTCTGGTGTTGCTATGAGTTTTGTACCCAGACTTGGTGAGCCGTTAACCCAGGACGTTTCTCTTTTCCGAGTACCGGTATAGGTAGTCGTTCACGATGACTTCATCTATTTTCCGGCGGAACATTGGGATTATTTGGGATTTTTGGCGTTTGGTTTTAATTTTCTGCATCCTTTTATATCTGTTAATGTTGTTTATTTTGGTAGCTGTAACCCTTGCTTGAACTCCGGCGTTTCTATAGGAGCTAGGGACGATTTCACTGAAGTCACCTGCAAATTACAGAGAGATCATTTCGTTCCGCACCAAAGAGGGAGGGCTATTGTGTACACGAGGTACAGACGCGGACTCAGACAGCTGCTATTTGGAACTCCCGCCTAGAGTTCGAATTCGGGTCCTGAAAATCCGTGATGGAGATTTGGGCTTTTCTCTCCATGATATAGTCACTGAGGACTTTTTCCAGTAGTGGATTCAGCTGTACGTTCAGGATCTTGAATTGGAGACCCATCAGGCCTTCTGTATATCGCATAGCACCACGTCTACGTATTTCCCCTCTGGTTTGCTTGGGCTACTTTCTCCTTTAGCAGAGCGAGGGGAGTTTATGTTCCTCGCCCATTTTGAAACCCGTGCTGCTGGGGTTTGTGAGCAAACAGTTTGGCTAGTTGGTCTTGAAGCCGCTTTGCTAGGAGTTTTTCGTAGATTCCACGTTTTTTAATTCGATCGCCCTTTCTTCTACCTCCTTTATCGGGTATCAACTTTCTTCTGAGTTAGCTTGGTTTATTCAATGAAGTGTGAGCAGTCAATGGAATGACGTCTCACGGTTTATTAAGAATAAATTACAAAGAGAGATTACATAAATGTAAATATATAGCGGGTAGTGTTGAAAATATAATTTAGCAGAGAAGAGATAGTTATAAGTATAAGTAGGAAGATAAAGGTTCCCGGAGACGTTGAAACCAAATTTCTTAACTCTATATAATACAAATTTTATATTTACTCATAAAAGTTAATAGTTTATAGTAATAAAATAATTATTTCTCAAAATATACATATATATTTACACATTATTATATATTTCTAACGTTACTTTACATAATTTCTACGCGTTTGTTGTAAAATGTTTTTACTATTCTATTTTAGTCCAGCTGATGATTTTAATTTAATTTTAAGTCACCTATTCGATTAATTCATAATAGATAATTTGATACTAGATATGATCTGTAAATTATTTAACATACACTTTCTATGTACACTTTTCCAAATCACTAATATTATCAATTATTTTGTCAATATTTATTTAATTCACTTTGGGCTTATCGTTATATTAATACACTTGTATTTTGCACTTTCACTTAATTTTGGATGTTCTTTGTCCACCTTTTATGGCTTGGAATGTTGACTTGTTCACGGTGTGCACGTCCGATGGTGGGATAAACACCGTGCCCCTCCACATCAATGCTTCAATTTAGTCCGGTGAAAAAGGTCGCTCGAATTTCCACTTGAATTCCCCCTTGGCAATGCCATGTAGGAGAAATTATGGGTCGTCTCTTGGGAGCAGGCACAGGGAAGATCTAAATACCTTGAGGCCCATGTCCTTGTGGTCGAAGAAATAACCGTTCTCGAGGACTTCCTCATGTGTATTCTTCTTCGTGCGCTTCTTCTTCGTCCGACGAATTTTGTTCGTTTGTCTTTTCCTGTATTTTTTTCTACCTCTTCCACTTTTTCTTTTTTTCCCCTCACTCCGTTTGTCCCTTTCCTTCCGAAGTTTTTCCCGTTATTTTTGGTTCTTCTGAAGTGCACTGCGTCCGCTCCTCATTTGGTTGATGTTCCATTTTGGATTCGTCGGTAAACTGGATATTAAGTATTCCCGCCGGTATGAATTTTTGAGGAACAAGAGTTTTTTTGGTACTCCCTTCTTTTCCAGAAGACGGTTAATTTCTTTGGAAAAGGATTTGGGGTTAGCTAGATTTGCCACGTGATCAAAGATCATAATTGTCATGATATCTTTACCCACCTCTGGCATCACCAGCTTCGGGGTATTTGTTGTGATGAAGTTGTTCGGGGCCGCCACTTAAGCGTAGTTGGTCTCACCTCCTTTTTCTTTTTTTACATTCTCCCAGTTTGGACGGATGGCTTCTTTGCGGAGGGGTCACCTTATGGCCAAGGCCGTCTAGTCCCCTCTACAGTTGTCTCACTTCTGCTTCCCTTCCGTGCAATCTTTCCAACCGTGCCCGGATTTGGTGCAGTTGGAGCATGCATCTACCATCGCCGTGCAATCCTTTGTCAAATGCTTTTCGAATGCATAGCAATTGTAGCACAGGTGATACCATTAGGTAAAACCCAAGCCGCCCATCTTTCTTGGCTCATCCCGCCATCTTGATTCTCGAGAAGATGATCTTCACTATACTGTTTCCTTTCCCGAATTTTTCCACCTTTAAAATTTTAGGCCAATATCTCCTTCGCTGGCAGCTTTGCCTTGATTTCTTTACAGGTGTTGTCATTGAAGAGTGAGTCCCGCTGCTGAAAAATAACAGTACGTTGCACTAATATTTCTTGTGGGATGTTTGCCTCTAGTCAGATTTTTGGGAGGTGGACCTTGACCTCGTTCAAGACAAGCCGTTCCATATCCTTTATGGTGCGGCAGAGTGACGCATAGCCAGTCGAGGTGTCAATTAGCCTGATGAGGACTACATTCAAAGTTTATAGATAGCTTCAATCACGGCTGTTCTTGACGCTTTAGCTCAAGTACTTACATTCCAAGAAGGTTCTAAAAATTAGTCTTAATCCCTAGTGCGAGACTAGTTGCCAGAAACTTTCAACCCCCAAGAGCGCTCAAGCTCCTTCCAGATACCCCAGGGCTCAGGCCCCGGGAGCACTAGATGCAAACCCACGCACTGAAAACCAAAAAACAGGCAAAACAAACAAACAAACACTCACACACAAACACAAACGGAAATGGAAGTTTCGGTGAAAGAAACTGCGAGACCTGACGGAAGAGCGCATTTTCCCCGCTCCCGGAAAAGCTCGGAGCCTCAAAGACGTCCAAGGTCGTCCTCTTCTTGTAAGAAGGAATCTAGGCACTTATTTAACTCAAGAGAAATAAACTTGAAGGTCTACGCCACAGAAAGGTCCCCTTTACCAAAGATGATGACTTCCCTTAATTATCTCTTAAGGAGTAATATCCAGAAAGTACAAATGCGAGTTTTCTTCGGACGACTGCACGGAAAAAGAAGTCAAGAAGGATTTACTACAAATCTCAATTAAAATGGCTCCCGAAATCTTCACTAACCTCACAGACAGCGAATACAGGAAAAAACGCAATGGAAAAACAATTATGCCACCAAATATCCTCCCCAAGGGCCCAGTTTGTTAGAGAATAAACCATAACAACAACACATACACAAGAACCTTACGTCAATAAGAGAATGGACCAGCTAAAAATACTACATATATATATTCATTCGAACGGTTGGACCGAGAAAAGACTACTACTTTACGGTAACATAATACGACAAAGTGACCTAGACGTTGTATTTATCTCAGAACACAGGGTGAATACAGATAGAAATTCAATAAGAGTTTTCGATACGAAGCATAACCAGAAATCACAGGGGAGGACAATTTGACGGTCGTGAAAGTGCTCTGAAAAAGGTACAGAAAAATAAGTGGGCTAAATGACTCTTACTTAGCTTTGGTGGTACGTACGGCAGTGGGGCACCTAGGCCTGGCAACAGGGTACCAACCCCTAAGAAGAGGGTAATTACTCCGCCATAACTTCCTGCAGCTTTGTGGTCATGGCAGAACCGTTCCTTTTGCGAGCGACCTCAATGCGAGGAGTGCTGCCTAAATCTATACGTTGAACAACCCAGCAGGCAGGAATCTTGACACTTATGGATAGAAAATTATGAAAAGATTGAACTAAACTTTTCCACATACATCACACACAGATCAGCTACAAAACCATACATAGTGTTCACAAGCACTTCGTTGCCATATAAGTATTTTATTGAACCTGGCCCTCATCTCCCCGGCAATCACCAGGCTATCCTTTTTAAAATTTTCAAAGCCCCTATTCAGGTCTCTATCCCAGAACGCAAGAGGTACGCTCGCACCAACCGGGATACGTAGAAACAACTCCTCGAAAGCTATATTCCCTACCCCTTAATTGATGCAAATTTAGAAGAAATCGACGAGGAGTTGGATAAAATTCCCAATAAATTATTAAATGCCGATAAGGAAGCCATTCCCCAATTAAAGTATAAAACCCTCCCGGCCATTACTTGGACTTCTAAAATGAGATCTCTGGCGAGAGAATACGTGGAATGGATCAATGAAGTGATCCTTACTGGCCTGAACATCACTACACAAAGACGAACACGACAAATACGCGACGAATTAATGACGCTCATTAGGGAACAGCTGAATGTACTTTGAGACAGTTTAATATGCAAACTTGACTTAAATAAACGACTCTGGTACATTTTGGCCGACTGTAAAACGACTAAAGTGAGACAGACACAGACGTCAATAAAACCACACGAGAGAACACGGAAATTACTGAGACTGATAAAATCGAGGAAGAATTCAGACTCTTCTGGGCATCTATTTTTAAGATATCCTCGGAGGAGAATGACAACTTTAACTTAGAATTCGAAGACAGAATCATTGACGAACTAAACGACCAAATCCATAGAACGTATCCTCATCATTACGTGACGTAGGTTACTTCCCTGAACATTCAAAAGTAGCAAAAATGATATTCATTTCCAAAGCCGGTAAGCCTCCGAACAGTCCAGCTTTCTTCAGTCCGATATCTCTCTTAGAATTTGCAGAGAAAGTCTTCGCGAAGATATTAGCAAACACGGTGTATACATCCCTTTGAAGAAAATAATTTCATAACAACTAACAGCATAGCTTCCGAAGGAAGTGTGGAACGAACAGGGTGCTAGTCCTGATCACCGAATAGTTAGCCAAAGTAAAAGCAGAAAGACACTATGCAAATCTGGTACTCCGCGACATCAAAAAGCCATTTGACAAAAAATGGAGGAGAGGCCTTGACCCCATACTTGAAAGGATTTTATGCGACTACATAATAGAGAGTAAAGCATCTGTGAACATTAAAGGATTCAATGGCCCCGAGTTTAAGCTCAAGGCAGGGGTGCCACAAGGCGGGTGTATAAGTGCCTACTTTACAACATATACACCATCGACCTTCCCCAACCTCTGATTGAAAGCCTATTATACGTACAATTTTCGGACGATGTTACGATGATCTGTACGACACCTTATCGAATTGTGAATTATATAGCACGGAGTACAGCGGTAGAAATCGAAAATATCTACCAATGCTCCAAAATTCCACATAATCCCACTATTCCGACGGACCCTCGCAGACATCCGTGTGGGGGTGTACGCATCCCATACCACGTGGAAGGCACGGTTCTTGGACTCCAGATTATGACTGGTGGGCATGGGATCCATGTAAAAAAAATCTCAGCAAATGCACGGAGGGACTTGGGTGAATTCTACCGATTCATAGACCTGCGATCCTCCAACAAAGTTAAAATCTACAATAAGTGCATCCGATGCAAACTACTGTAAGCCTCGGTCCCCATAAAAGCGAGTCCAAAGTAACGGATCCTTACACTGCAAAGGGTTCAAAAAATGGCTTTCTTAATTATAACGAGAACTCGAACAAGACAAAGGAGAAGACAGAGTGAGCTTCATGGTGAAATGGGGTTGACTCCCATGTATATGGAGCGTCACACAAGAGCAATAAAAATCTGCTACGCCGTACACCGGCACCTCCCTGCCAAATTTGTGCTCAAGCACATAAATTTTATTGACGGAGGACACAGAAGATCAGTTACAAATAGCACATTGCTCATCAACAATGCCATATACAAAACGTTGAGGTAAAATTCCATTTACGAAATAAGTACAAACAAAGCCAACACTTCAAAACCCATTTTCTTATTTTTATTTCCCTTGAATTAGTTTAAACTCTAATTCTCCCCAAATAAAAAGAACAACAATATAACCAAAAACAACAAATAAACGCAAAAGCAGGACCTAAAAAACTAGATTAAAAACTCTTCACCAGCAGTAGGAGCCAAAACTCCTCTGCTATAAAGACTTAAATGCCTTTCGTATACGTATATATATATATATATATATATATATATATGTATATATTTATATGCTCAATCCCTCCCAAATAACGCAAAGAAAGCCAGAGGTCTGTTTCACCAGGCATCTGTACATTCATTCTATTTCATTTCACTTTCCTTTTATTTTCCTTAATTTTCCCCACTATTTTTCTCCTAGTAAACACTTCTTCTACTATATTTTCCACTTATATATGTACAATGTTATTCCATTTCTGTTCATTCGTTGAAGATAGACGACCACGGTTGAAACTGCCCTCAGAATAAAATGTCTTTTGCGAATCTTTTTTCTCGCGTACAAGACCCAGACAAAAAACTTGTAAGAAAAATAAAGAGAATAGAAATTCACAACCATAACGCTGCCACTGCTGTAGACCTCAGCAGTGCATGTATACAACATGGCCTATTACCTAATTATACATATATATATAAACATATATATATGTGGTTATGAAGGCAATTTTTTAGCTTACTAGCTCGTTATCAAAGCCCTCGGAAGGCGAGTTTCCTTGATTCACAAGAAAGTAACATAAAATAAGTTTTTATGCGTTACATCGTCGTTTATATAAAAGATCTCCTTCGGAGGGCTTTGATGAATAGCTAGTATGCCAAACATAGCATTCATAACCACATAATTATGATTGCATTATTGCAAATAATTCTCGATATATATATATATATATATATATATATATATATATATATATATATATATATATATATATATATATATATTGATATATATATATATGTATATATATATAGAGGGCTGGACGAAATAATTAATATTTTAATTATTTAATGAGCCATTAAGAGGGGCAGTCAATAAGTTTTGCGAATCGGTAGGGAAAAACAGAGGAAGGGAGATGGCTGTTTGTAAGGGTGTTAGGACAAGTTATGAAAAGTTACGACAAGCAGACGCACGCTCCTGCATCGTCTATTTAAGAAGCAGTAGCTGATTGCATATCGTCAGTGACAAATCTTTCAACAATGAAGTGAGAACTTGGATTATCACATGGAGGGTGTTATCAACATCATTCACGACAATTTCGCCATGACCAACCTCTCTGCCCGTTGGGTCGCTAGAAACCTCACGAAACCTCACGCCCCATGATCGACTTCAACGTCGTCAAAGTAAAAAGGAGCTGCTGCTCCTGTACAACCAAAACCCGGCGGGATCCTAGTCACGCATAGTGACAGGTAATGAAAGCTACGTCCATCACTGAGATCCTCAGAACAAGCTCAAAAGCATGGCTATGAAGCACAGGGGCTCTCCGACCCCCATCAAGTTCCAGTCCCAACCCTCAGCAGGAAAGATCATGGCCACCATCTTCTGGGATTCTAAGGGAGTGTTGATAGTGGACTATGAGCCTCATGAAAAGAACATTACAGGCCAATATTACGCCGAGGAACTGGCTGGGTTGCAGAAGTGCATCCGTCAGAAGCGGCGCAGCAAGTTGACACGCGGTGTCCTGCTCCTCAACGACAATGCCCCTGTCCACATGGACAGAGTTGCACAAGCTGCACTGCGCGATTGCGGATTCGAGGAGCTCAAGGATCCCACATACAGTCCAGATCTGGCCCCTAGCGACTACTTTTTATCCTGCCAGCTCAAGGCTGCACTGTGTGTACGCTGGTTTGGGGACGAAGATGATGTCCAGCTCACCGTCCAGGAGTGGATTGAACAGCTGTCGTGAGTTTTCTGGTTGTCGGGATTTTGAAGCCTTAGGGACAAGTGGCGCAAGTGCATTCAAGTTGAGGGTAGTTATATTGAAAAATAATAAAACACTTTTTCTTATATCTCGTTTGCTTATATCCGAATTGCAAAAGTTATTGGACGCCCCTCGTATATTACGAATATCCATTTAAATTTTATTGTGAGTGTTTTGATTAATTGTAGATAAATAGTTTTATTCATCCACCTAAATTATTTTGTGTATTTCTTTTTCAGATCGTGTTATAGTTACTAAGCTGCGTGACCTTACTGAGTTCCCAAAAAGGCAAATTGTTGCAGCTCGAATTGCAGGAACTTCCTTCACCAGAACAGCTAAACTTCTTTGTTTTTCTAGAGCCACCATATCAAGGACCATGACATAATTCAAAAAGCAGGGCAAAAGTTCAAGTAGGAATTCAAAGCTTGCTCAAGGATACCGACGAGTTTTGAAAGGCATTGTGATGAAAAATCACCGGACAACTCCTCGAAAGAGACTGCGTAGTTGCATCAACATATTTCTATCATGGGAGATCCACCCTCAAGAAACCTCTGCTTTTTTTATCAAGACGTTAAGGGGTGATCGACCAAAATATGGAAGCAAGTAATATTCCCCGACGAGTATAGATTTCTCTTTTCCCCTCTGCAGGCCGAGTTTATGTTTGAAGGCAGCTCAGGGTAGCTTTTAATGCTGACTTCCTTCTTTATACAATAAATCATAGAGGAGGGCGAATGATGGTTTGGGATACTATATCCTGGAATGCTCTTGGTCCAATCGTTGCCTGATATCAAAAGAAATAAATAACTGATTAATTTGGAAGATCAAGTCCATTCCATGGTCCAGACATTATTCCCTGATGGCGAGTGCTTTTTCCAAGATGACATTGCACCAATATACACAGCTCATGTAGTAAAGAATTGGCGTGAAGAGCATATGAGAGAGATAAAACACATGGAGTTGCCCCTAAAATTGTAGTGCATCTTTGAGAGATAAGTTAAAAGTCGTTACCCTCCACCGTTGTGTCTGAAAGAGCTGGACCAGGTATTGCAAGAACAATGGCTTATGATTCCTCTGCATGAAGTCAAGAGGCTGTATGCATCAATTACAAGACGCATCGATGCTGTTCAGAAAGCAAATTTCCATTTATTTTCTCAAACCCTATATATATATATATATATATATATATATATATATATATATATATATATATATATATATATATATATATATATATATATATATATATATATATATTTATATATATATATATATATATATATTTATATATATATATATATATTTATATATATATATATATATATATATATATATATATATATATATATTTATTCAAGAGGCAGCTACACTTTTTGAATTCCATATATGGAATTTGAATTAGAGGTGGCTGATAGTTTCAGGCTTCGCCATCGTCAGCTGTATGTCCTTGAGTAGGCGTTGCAAACTTTCACAGAATGACAATGAAGTGGATGAAATAATTAAGAAGACTCAAGATCAAGGCTTTAACATCCACGAGATTCCCACAATGTGTGGTCGTCACCGTTCAAGGCTACTCTCACTACCCGCCTCTTCCAACTGTTTTAGGTCATATTAACCTCAAAGCCACTCCCTACTGCCCCCCTCCCTTTATGGTAGTTCATATTGATGTGGATATATACCCTGTAACATCTTTTCTAGTAAGGCTTTATCCGTGTCAACTGATCTGACTGAGAGGCCCCGCCCATTACTTTCATTCCGTTACGCCTTTGTACAGAATTCTGGGGTGCGGCTGCCCAAGTTAAAGCCACCTATTTAGGATTAGTCGCCTTTTACCACTCGTGTTGATGGTCTATATGGGTATTTTCCCTACCATACATAAAAGCACCCCTCCACCCAAATAAGAAACTCATACGAATTGTGTTAATTGACCAGTTAGGAGCCATTAATTAGTGCAAGCGGGTGATGAAGCTTAATTATTTCGATTCCAAGGGTCAGTGATTTATAAATTAAGGAAGAATCAATTTGATATTTAATATTTCTCGTCCTTTAGAAATATTTTGCTGCTGCGACCATCGTCAGCGCTCTTGTATTCGCATCTTCAGAGGAAACGTAAAAATAGAAATGAAGGAGAAATAAATACGGTTTGAACGGAATCAATGAGATGACACAAACAGGAGGACGAAGAAACACACTTAATAATTAAGGTATAATTGTAATTAAACAAAGAATAATTATTTTGTAAAGAGTAATAAGTATAGAGTAAATTTATCGTGTGAAAATACTTTATTGATTATGAAGTCTTTCAAATTAATTTAAATTTATTTCTTGCAAGATATTTATGACTTCAGATATGCTGGAAAAATCGGTTCTGATGAGGTAAGTTAAAGTGTTGAATGAAAGGAAGTCTACTCATTCCTATAACGGCATTTATGCAGTATAATTTTATTTCATAATTATTTTCTGATTCCTTCTATGCAAATCTATGACGCTATTTGAATGATATCCTATAATTTATCTTACTTTATTCACTGCAAAATTCATTATTAGTAAGTTTATAAAATGTAATATTGCTAAAATAATAGTAATGTTAAAATATTTCCATATTCTCTCTAGATTCTTTAAACCACTATTGAATTTTTGAAATGTCTAAGTTTTAGGCCCGCTCTAAGTTGTAGGATTTTTCAACCAGTATTTTATACTTAACAGCCAAGCTTAACTGAATCTGAAGTTAATTAAAGGATTTGACTCTTAGAAAATTGGTTTCCTCCAACAAGGTAAAGGAATTGCCTTTATTTTTATATGTTAAGTAATGAGTATAAACGAAACTTTATGATATCGCATGTGTTCATTTTGAACTAAGCAACTTCGAACGCATTAGAGATGTTAAGCTTTCGAAAAAAAAAATATATCTATATATATAAGTGAAAAAACTCAATAGCGAGTTATAGTATATTATAGTGAAACCATTGTATAGGAGCATAGAATTTATTTACGAGACTAGTTTCAGTATGAAGATTACCATACCCTCTTCACTCGTATACTGAGAATGAAATGGA
This sequence comes from Ceratothoa steindachneri, assembly GCA_963969495.1. Lineage (NCBI taxonomy): Eukaryota > Metazoa > Arthropoda > Malacostraca > Isopoda > Cymothoidae > Ceratothoa > Ceratothoa steindachneri. Next base: position 49,305,136 of record OZ018319.1, read on the forward strand.
CACCAAAGTAGCTGAATAGCCTCAAAATCACGAAAAAGGAAAAAAAAACAGAAAAGGGGTCAGTAATGAGAAGGTACATTTAAATTGACCGTCAGAATAATATATTGAAATTGGGGATTTCTCCTATTAGTATCGATTCTATAATTTTTCTTTTACGGAAATTCTTACAATTGTATATGATTTGGGACTTCGAATAATCTGTTTGGTGGTTTTAATTGCTAATGTGATTGAAAATACTTGATGCAGTACCCCCTCGCTTGACATCCCCTTTAAGTTCATATTTTCGTTTTCTTTTAATGTTCTCGTAGTCTCTAGTATAAAAACAAGTGAGGGTTGATTCACACGGGATTACATATACACCTACTTCATTTGGCTTATCCATGAGCTTAGTCGAAATCAAAGATTTGAGGATGGAATAAGGGTATTTTTCATGGCTCGACCTGGAGAAATAACTCTTTTATCCTTTGAGGAGGGAAGAAAATGGGAGGGATAGACAATTCATGGTACTCACTTTGTTTTTATCTTTGAAGTGGTAGTATGTAGATTTATCTAAAGCTAAGCTCTCCTTGAGGACGGGTAGTGGATAATTTATTTCGATAATTCTGCTGGATGTAGATGTAATCTCGTCTTCTAAAAATCATGGATCATTGATTCTAAGTGCTCTCAAGAACGTATGTTTTAGATCCTCTTTTTTATGCTAAAATCATGATATGAATATAAATGAATGCAAAAGTTCAAATCGGTTGGCTTACGGTACACAGTTAGTCAATGACTTACAATTTTGACATTGAGAAAAGCTATACAATTATCTTTTCCCATTCTACTTTAAAATTGATGTTGAGATTGAGGTTTTTAAGATTGTTAAATAAATTCTATGGTCTTATACAGTGGTTTCATTATCATATATATAACGTTATAAGATACGTTTTTTCGTATCGTATAATGGCCACCGTTATCGAGTTTTCTGTCCGTTAAACGACACTAAAGAAAGAAATTGTGTAAAGAGGAAAAACTCAGTTAAAAGCAAGGGCGCCCTTATGAGAGATAAATGGTTCAGGCTTGCCAAATCTTGTAAATGTGATTCTACTTAACCGCTTTTAAGAGTTTTTCACCCTCTCATTTAATGCTGAAATGTGGGTACTATCTTCAGTTCCCCCTTTCCCTCTGTTCGTCTCCAAGCGAAGCGAATTTATGTTTAAAACTAAACTAGTACATTGACTCTCATTGTTTACAAAATGGGACTTATACTACTTCGACGGTTATAATGTTTTGATTTACAAATATTGCACGTTTTCTCTCTACCACAAACCGAAGGGTAATTTGATCCCATAAGTAGTTTATGCTTCTTGCATGCCATCAAATAGATATAGTTTAAGATATTCACGAGACGCATCTAGGCAAAAATCGTGGGTAGTTTGGAAAAATACCTTAAGTGCTCTTACAATAAATTCATGTTTATACACAGATATTAGTAGCAGAAGATAGTAGTTTACAATTGTGCTTTACAAACCAGACGACGGAGTTCTCAGAATTTGTCGAAATTATTTCATTTACCTAAGCATGAAAACTTATCTGCTTAGGATACTTGGGGCATCTTTAAGAATGTAGAAATAGAGAAAATGGATGTAGTTAATTAAAAAAAAGGCAAAAGTTAGGAAATAAAGATTTAGGGCAATTTAATCATCATCTTAGATCTTTAAAATTCAAAGAAGAGAAAATATTGTTTGTTGTAGATTAAAAATGATAACCAGACTGGAATAATTTTCTGCCATCATTCCTATCAAAAACATTAATAAATGACGAAAATGACCAACAAACCTGTGACGAGCAGTAGTTTAACTGATTTAGACAAAGGTTCTATATCTGGGTTGTTAGAAGCTATGCAAGTTAAATTCGCTCCTTGGATGATCTCCGTGGGAAGAATGGCACTTGGCAAAGCATTCTCGACGACCGACGTCGTCGACATGGTGAAAGAATCTTTGCTTTCCACCGAGAATTGTGATGAATCTTCCATAATCGAGTCGTACTCAATTCCACCCGCCGCCCACCAAGTTACGTTCGGGTGAGGATCACCTGAAGAAGAAAAGATCTCTAAGTAGATGATTACGATTCCCAACGGTGCACTTAAAATCTATGGGAAAGGGCAAAACACCCAAAAACCTTTTTCGCCTCTCCGAAATATCGAAATTTTAATAAAATCTTATCCTTCCCAAATACATTAACCGTAATAATTTCGTAGCCAAAATCATGGAAAAAAGTTAAAACTTTAGAAAATTATATAGAAAGATGAGAAAAAGGTTTATTAATATTAAGAATATAGGAGCCTCCCCACTTAAAAGAAAATAATATTAAGAATAGGAAAGTTAATGCCGACATATTTCAGCTGAAATCATGCGAATGATATAAAGTTTTTCCACCTCTTTATCAACTTAGCTTCATCTTTTAGTTCGAAGAATTTGATATTTTCAATATTGAATTCCCACAACAAGAAAGATTGTGTCCATAAAGTTGGATCCCGGTTACATTTGAATGTCCATTGATCCACCAATTATAATTTTGAATCTGGCTTTCCCAGAAAGAGCAATTCTCGTATTACATATATGATTGACGCGAGGATAAATCAGATTACGAAAAATTTCTCACTATTTTTAACAGATCATAGGACCCCTTTTATGCACATACCTCCAAAAGCTCTGCAGACAAGCGCTAATGGGTGACCATCTTGCACAGAGATCTCATCCCCTACTGCGGTGTCACCGGTAGAAAAGAGACGAATTGTTCTGGGAGGATCTGAAAAAAAAGAGGAAACAATAAAAGGCAGGGATAGGAATTACAACAGGGAGGCTATTTAGTACAAATGGGAAATGAACAGCAGTAATATTTATAAGATGAGAAATGTAAGATTAAAAAGTTATATATTTCTTTTATTTCTTCCTAGAAAACAAGGTTTTTAGCGGCAATAATACTAAATGATTGGGCATGTTACGGGGCATGTTAGTAAATTAAAAACATAATTTGACGAAAAAGAAAGATATACGATAATATACAATGGATTTTTATATAATGTGGTGTGTATGGTTTGATATATATATAGTTATTCAATTCTACCACCTCAGACCGGATATGGGTTCTATCCTGTGTCGGGTCGGGCTACATTCTAGATCAAGTCGTTCTTATTCACTTTATCCAAACTTCCTTGATAATGGGTGTAATCAGTCATTGGTATTGTGAGACCGTTGGGTGGGCCCTATCACAACTAATGGCCAGAAGTAGTAGTCCAGTGCGGACAAATCTGAAGAACTTAATACGAAAGAAAGGCTACATTCACGAAAGGGCCAATCTTTTAATCCCGATGATTGCTGATAAAGGTGACAAAGACGGCTCAACATTCAAATCCCGTCTCAGGCTAGAAGCAAACCTATGTCTGGTGAAACAGAGATATGATCAATTTGTGGCCATATATCGCTTGCCAATTTTGTTAAAATATATACCTGGCTCTGAAAAAGAGTATTGAATAGCCATGTAAAAACACTCTTTAACAAGTTGATACAAGTGAATTCAATTAGTTTTATGGTAAGAACCTAAATTTAATTTGTAACAGAACTCACAAGCCAAGGAAAATTGCTGCCGACATTTTTAATTCATGTAGTGCCGACGTTTCAACCATATTACGGTCATATTGTTAGGAATATTAGAAAATATATATATATATATATATATATATATATATATATATATATATACATATATATATATATATATATATATATATATATATATATATATATATAGTAGGAATATGAAGATATAGGGGATAGTTACGAACATTTAATTTTCCGGATGTTTTGATCATTAACGATGACCATAATCAGCGAATTCTAAATACAAAGAATTAGTTTTATAAGAATAACTAATCACAGAAATAAAAAACAGGACAGGAGTCGAAAATGATAACTGAAAGCAAGAAGTTAAAATAAAATATATAATCCTAAACCGTTGAAAGCATATGGGTGAAAATCTATTAATAAGAATTTGATTAATATCGTTAAAAATAAATAATTCAAATAATAATACCACGAGTTTAAAATAATGCTTAATAAACCTTAATTAAATTTCTAATTAAAAAAAATTAGAAACTATAGCAATAAAGTCGAAAGCTAGGGATGAAGAAATCGATTAATAAGACTGACAAAAAACTTAAATAATAATAATCCCATGAGCAGCAAACTTGAATAATAAACATGAATCAAGCATTAAGTGGAATAAGAGAAATTCACTATAAACCACAGCAAGAAAGAATTATAAGGGCCGGGCGAATAATCCAAAATAATCTAGATTAGGGGCTATGTAATTAAAGTGGATATTAGTAGATGGAGTAAAGCAAGTAATTCAATAAAGTTAAAATTTAAGTGATTGAACTTTCAATAAATATGAGTAAACTAACGCACTGAAGTTTAAATATTAAATAAGCAATAATGGAGGGGCCAAAGAGGACAACTAATACATTAAATTAAGGAAAAGTGATTTGGAAACTTGATGAATTGGATAGAAATGGGATAAACTAAAATAAAAAGAAAAATTCCTCTGCACGAGCACTAACCTTATTTTGGTGTAGCGAGGAGTATCACCTGATATTACGGAGAGAATTAGGCAGAAAGAAAACTATTAAGGGGGGTGAAGTTGGTTGTGCGTTTGTCTATATAGTGAATAATTTGAGGGATAATGATTAATCATTGAGTTCCGGGTTTATTTGTTTAATATAAAGTTATTCAAGAATTTTTAAATCCAGAGAAGAGGAGGCAAAAGAGAGTATACTAAAGGAATCAGGGTCAAGCTGGTGGTTATGTTTTAGTGAATGTTCTCGTATAGAAGAGTATTCAGGTTTGCCTGTTTGTCTTGTATGATACTCCGATATGCTTAGTGATCCTACATTTTAATTGTAGACTTGTTTAGACTACATAGCGACTTTAGGAGGTCGCACAACTGAATTCATAAATGATGGAGGAACGCAGACATAATGGGAGCGATTCTTTGTGTTGAAGGAAACTTTAAACACCAAGTGGATTAGAATTAATTAGGAGAAACTTGCATTAGGGAAAGTATCTAGTAAGAGTCGAGAGTAAATATTTGTTTAATTTGCTGTTCTAAAGTGGAAAATAAGGCAGTTTTAAGAATAGTTTTTGTTTAGGGACAGTTATTAGAGGGGTTTTACGAGAGAACTTTTCAGATAAGTAATTGGAACTAACTCTGTAAAAACGTGGTCTGGGAAAGTGAAACCAATTTGAACTGATTTTGTAAGCTCTGTGTATACTGTTAATGATAGCGGAATGTTTAAAATTAGTAGAAGTACAACTAAAGAAGTGGGTGCCAAGTTTGGTGGTAGTGGGTTTCTTGTAAACTAATGTGTTAAATTTCGAAATAATTTTTGAAACAGTGCCCTTCAAAAAAGAAATTTTATTGTAGAATTTTCTCTCCATGGGAAATTTAATATTAGGGTGTTGTTGATTTGAATAATTTAAAAATAATGGGGCATGGTCTTTGTGTTTGAAAATAAAGAAGCAGTCGTCGATAACTCTTTTAAACACTAACGGTTTATATTGAACGGGACAGTCCCTTAACCAGGTTTTTCGTGGTAGGATAAAAAAGCATTAGCGAAGCTGGGGCCCTATGGAGAGCCCATGGCCCTTTGATCGTGTTGAATGTACAAAATATCATTGAAAAAAAACACTGTATTTTCAAAAGACAATTTTAATACAGTAGAAAAAAGAGATTTTGTTATATATCTGCTTTTAAACAGTAAACATTAATTAGCCAAATTTAATTGGGTCTTGCAGGAAAAAACGTTAAACTAGTCAAGCTTTGAGTAAGAAAATGAGTATTGTAAATTGTGACTCAGATGACTCTTTTAAACATTAAGAGTACAATAAATTTGATTTTTTATCATGATTTATTTACCTACAGTTTCTTTTTAAAAAATAATTATCATAAATAAGCATATTGGTATGTAGCTCTTAAATCCTACCTGCCTTCACAAACAATGTACTTCTTCATTTCTTCATATATATTTCTTAATTACTTTTCCTTCACCTAATATACTTGTATATTTTTTAATTTACTGCTTATTTTTTTATTTCATTAGTTATTTTTTGCTTGTGTAATATTTTTTGTTTTCAATTATTTAGTGTTTTTTCTGATTCTTATTCCTTTCCTCATTGAAAACAAGTGAAAATTTATATTTTAGCTTATAATTTATCTATTTTTCCCTTATTCGTCTAATTCATTGTAATTTGCATATTAATACCTCCTGTTTCTTTCTTTAATTTAGTTTGAATTTTATTTTGGTTACATTATATCTTTTACAGTCTATTTTCTCTACCACTAAATTCACTTGACTCCAGCATCTTTCTTTGTGGAATTCCTGCACATTTCATCATAAAATAACATGAACCGAATGTTATATTAAATTCATCTCCTGTAGTTAATCTGGAGCTGAATTTAGAGAGGTCGATTTTTCTCCTTAACAATCTAATAAAAAAATTTTGCAGTGCCTAAATATTAACTTGTTAGAGCTCTCGTTTGCTAAGTGGATAAAGCGTTGGATTTTGGGGGCCATGTGCTTATCTTCATCACAGCGAGAGCAGAAACAAAAATATTTCTTGGCTTGTGGAATAATTCAATTTTCCCCACTTAAATAAGAAATTTCATTTTTATATTTTGAACTATATTAGAAGCCTTATTTCTTTGTTTACACGCTTTTTGGTTATTTATAGAGAATGTTTTTTCAATATATGTAAGTTGATTTTCTTCCAGGTTCTGCCACTAAAAATAAAATTTTCCTCGTATAAGGAAGCGTATGTTTACTTGCATGTTTGTTTACCTTTCTTCTTGCTTTTCTGTAAATAATATAAGAAAAAATGACATGACTATAAATCAAGGTTTCTTCTTCTATTTTAAAAATAAAATTCTCCTAACACTTTCTAAGTTTTTTAGATTACGATAAATATTTAGATATAAATTTATATCTATTTAGTATTTTGATTAAATGTAAATATAGTATATATACTTAAGCTTTCTCTTGTATTTTCTATAACTACAAAAGGGATTATTCATTTTTAGATATAGGAAACTAATCGGTGTCACATGATATTGTTAAAGTAACTTTATAATAAGTTTTGCAAGAAATTGCACAATGGCGCTATTTATTTTCTATTTATTGCAGTGATTTATAAAGCTAACGACACTTAATTTTAAAATACAGTAATATTATAGTTTTGCTTGCTTGCAAACCAATGTATTTATTCTCTGCACCAAAATTCCAATAAAAGTTTTAATTTTTTCACTAGAAATTTATACAAAACCTCTATCAGGCTACATATACAAACATCATGTGTTTGAACATGAATAAGTGAAACAAAATAATAAAACCATAGTTTACTTAACTTTTTTTTAAATATACATTTGGACGTCCACTGGTATTAATAACATTTTCACTATGTTAAGAAATTGAGAGATGCAGCTTTTGGACAATATGTATTTAGAAGAATTTAAACAAATTAAGCGAGCAAAGCCAACTTCAGGGTTTTCTTAGACGCTGCAAAAATGAATCGGTTTCCTGGTTGCTCGCATATATATAATAAAATAGCAAGATTCGTTCGGGTAAGATATGTTTTACTGTCATTTTTAAGTATTTCCAAAAAGCTTGTAACCAATTTATTGGTGTGATTGGATCCATTATCGGCAAAGAAGTTCGCTCGGGCAGGGGAAAAACCTTTGATCAAAAGATGCAGCTAGGAGACAAAAATAACAAATAGTATTAAAGTTTTCTCATACCATGCAATACTACTACAGGATCTAGAAGGGAATTCGATCATATTCCTCTCCAAATCATCACTGATTTACCTGCTAGGTTAAATATCGCAGACAATCAGGCCCATAAGCTTCTTTAAGCATTCTCGGCCAGATCATGGAAATAATGAAGAAAAGTTTCTTTCAAATATATTGCATTCTTCCATAGGTTTATTGTCTAATTGGCATGCTATATACATATATTTTTGCAACGCTCTATGTAGATTTGTGATTACAACCTTTCCGTAATATGCAGCTTCGTGAAGCTCTCTAGGAAGTCATGGTCGAAACATGAATTGTTAGATGACGATTAAGTTTCATAGTCACCATAAAAGCGGTGATCGCACTATTCCTTGACAATAATTTAATTATAGAATTCTCGAGTTTCTATTGTTTAGCCTATTATTTATTTCACTTATGTCGAAGCTTGTCTCTCTTTGGTTTTCATAGGCACTCATGATTTTCGAAACCGTTCATTAAATACCTTAAGAATTTATTGTTAGTGATGCTTAAGCCAGTAGAGCTCCGACAATCGACCCTCTCCGAACGATTTAAATACTTTTCTCTCCCAATGGTAAAAATCCCTTTCCTACCTAAAGGAATAAGAACCTCTCTTGCAAAATGACTAAATTCCCTTCTCTCCCATTTGAATAATTACCTTTTAGGCATATCTCAATAAATCCCTTTCTTAGCCAGCAGGATAAAAATCATCCCATTTTTATCTACCAGAATAGTTCTCCTTCTTACCAAACCCAATAAAACATTTTAACCAAGAGAAATATCCCTTTTAACCAACATAATAGAGCTCTATCTCACAAACATAAAAAAATGCAATATTTACCAAATAGAACTAATCACTTTCCTTGGCAACAGAATAAATCCATTTATTACCTAACATAGTAAATCCATCTTTAATCAAAAGAAATAAAAATCCATAATTAACCAAGATAATAAATCCCTTTTTGACAGCATAATAAATGCTTTCCTTACTTAACATAAACAAGTCATTTCTTACCAAACAGAGTAATCGTCCCTCACCAAACTGAATAAATATCTTTCTTACTGTACGGAATAAATCCCTTTCTTACCCAATAAGATTAAATACTTTTTCGAACCAACAGATTAAATCTATTTTCTACCAAAGAGAATAATTGCCTTTCTTACCCAAGTGAGTAAATAGATTTCTCGCAAAACAAAAGTAATCCTTTTCTTACCCAAAAGAATTAATCCCTTTCTTAAAGAAAGGAAATTATCCCTCACTTATCCCTTTTTCTCCTAACACAACAAAGCTTTTTCTTTTTATTATACATGAGAATAATTCTATTCTACCTAACAATTAATACAATTATCTCATCGGATAGAATAAATCCGTTTTCTGCCAAACAGAATAAAACTCTTTCTTACACAACATAAATCCATTTCATTCCAACAAAATAAAGAACCGTCTTAGAAAACATAATAAATCTCTTTCTTAAATAAGAGAATAAATCCCTTTTTCCGCCTATAGGAATAAATCTATTTCATACAAGGAAAAATAAATACCTTTCTTGTCCAATAGAATAAATGCCTTTCCTACCCAAAATAATAACTACGTGTACCTTTCTTGTAAACTCACGAAATTCCTTTTTTTTCAAATAGAATTAATTCCCCAACTGAATAAATCGCTTTCTCCTCCAACAGAATAAACATTTTCCTATCCAACGAAAAAAATCACATTTTTATCCGTCATAATAAATCTATTTCTTAACAGAATAAACCTGTTAAGACAATAGAAAAATCCTCTCTAACGAAAATAATAAATCTCTATCTTACCCAAAATAAAAAAATGCATTTCTTACTAAATAGAATAAATAACTTTGTAACCACAACAATAAATATATTTTTTACCACCATATAAATCCATTTCCTAGCCACGAAATAAATCCCCTTATTACCCAACATAGTAAATGTCTTTTTTATTCATTAAAAAGATCTCTATCTTATCCAGCTATAATAAAATCCTTTCTAAAACAACAGAATAAATAATTTTTTCCAGACATATTAAATCATTTTCTTACATAACATTTTCTTTCTTACCTAATAATAATAATAAATATTTTTATCTACAAACAGATTAAATCCATTTCCTACCAAAGAGAATAATTACCTATCCTACCCAAATGTAAAAAGCTTTGTCCTAAAACAGAAGTTATCTTTTTCTTACCCAAAAGAATTAATCCCTTTCATAAACAAAGGAATACATCTCTTTCTTAACCAAACGAATAAATCGTTTGATTATCCTATTAACAAACAGACTAAATCAATTTCCTAACAAAGAGAATATTTGCCTGTCCTACCTAAATGTCTAAATCGCTTTCTTAACCAAGAGAGTAAAGAGCTTTGTCCTAAAACAAAAGTAATCCTTTTCTTACCCAAAAGAATTAATCCCTTTCATAAACAAAGTAATACATCTCTTTCTTAACCAAAAGAATAAATCTTTTGATTATCCTGCTTGTCCCAACATAATAAATCCCTTTATTATTTTGCAGAATTTTTTTTCCTAACATTCAGAATCATTTTCTCATCAAAGGGACGAAATCCCTTTCCTAACACACAGAATAAATATCATTCTTAACGCAATAAATCCCATTGTTAAGCACCCGAAATGAATATTTTTCTTACCAAACACAATAAACCCTTTTTAAAAAGAGAATAAATCCTTTTTAAACAACATATTCAATCCCGACCTTACACAACATAAAAAAATCCATTTCTTAACAAAGAGAATAAATCACTTTCTTAGCAAACAGAATTAATTTATTTCTTGCCCTAGAAAAATAAATCCCTTACCTAGCTAACAGAATAAATCCTTTTATTACGTGACATAATAAATCCTTTTCTTATTCAACACAAGTAATCTCTTTCTTATCCAGACATAATACAATTTTTTCGTAACCAACAGAATAAATCATTTTTCAAACCTAATAAATCTCTTTCTTACTTAAAATAAAAGATAATTTTTTTCCAACAGACTAAGTCTCCCTGTTAGCAAACAGAATAAATAACTTTATTACCGAACAAAATAAATCCTTTCTTACCCAATAAGATTAAATACTTTTCTTAACCAACAAATTAAATCCCTTTCCTACCAAAGAGATTAATTGCCTTTCTTACCCAACTGCCCCAATCCCTTTCTTGCCCATGAAAGTAAATACCTTTCTCCTAAAACAGAAGTAACCCTTTTCTTTCACAAAAGAATCAATCCATTTCTTAAACAAAGGAATAAATCTCTTTATTAAAATCTTTTTATTATACAAAAGAATACATCTTTTTTTCCATAGCAATTAAAATCATTTAATCGTCAAAAGTATTGAATCCCTTTCCTACCAAACAGAATAAATCTTTGTCGTAAACAACAAAATAAATCCATTTCATACCCAAAAGAATGAATACCTTTCTTAGCAAGTAGAATAAATCTCTTTTAACAAAATATATTCAATGCATTTCTAACCCAACAGAATAATTTCTTTTTATTCCAAACTACTAAATCCACTACCAAACAGAATAAATATCTTTCCTATCGTACAAAATAAGTCCCTTTCTTAATAAACAGGATAGAACTTCCATCATCGAAACGACTAAATCTCTTTCATACCCAACAGAATAATCCAGTTTCTTCCCAAATGAATAAATCAGTTTCATATCAAACATAATAAATCCCTCTCTTACACAACAGAATAATTATGTCTCATACACAACAGAATGAATCAATTTCTAATCCAAAAGAATAAATTACTTTCTTATCCAACAGAAAAAATCTCTCGTGGGAAAAACTAGTGCGTGGCTCTCAAGAACACTGGTCCCCTACCTGGGCTTATACGCTTTTTACGACAGGCACGGATGACGGTATGTGTATTCTACCTCTAGTTTCATATACACATAATTACATATTCTTACGAAATATTCCTTAAAATATTTCTAAACCCAACGAATATTACAGTCTGCAAATTCATGGAGACATCATGTGTCTGGAAATGAAACTTCTGAATAATATTTATATGGGGTCTGTCCAATGAGTCCCCGCTAGATGAGATCAATTCTCAAACCACTAAGCAGAAACTTTAAATAATCGACAGAATTCAGTTCCATTTATCCCAGGGGAATTCTGAAAACCACCCCTGAAAAACTTGTGCCATTTCCAGATTAGCCTCAATAAATTCTGAATTGAAAGTGCTGTTCGCCTGTGTCCGTCTTTCCCCCAATAAAATAAGATCCCCAAGATAATAATACCCTCCCTCATATTCGGAATTCCATTAATGCTATTACAATCATTGGTTTTATTATTTTTAGTAATATAAAATCGATTCCTAATAATTTTAATTTAGAATAAATAAACTGAACCATAGTGTAAGTTTCGCATCGTAGAGCACAAAATTTAATCGCAAGAAGAGATGAAATGAGAAAGTTACTTGATGGGGAAACGATTTTTTTTAGGATATTTATATGAAATCATTGAATAAGCTTCAAATGGGTTGGGAAAATTTCCGGTCCTTATTTAGTTAAAGAAGCGTCCTAGAGCTTTGAATGTGTGGGTCACGTGTAAGGGACAAATAAGAAAGAGGATATAGAGTTGCGTGGTGTGTGTTTGTGTGTGTGTGGGTATGTATTATAAAAAGAAAACATGCGAGCGTGCAAATAGAAGAAAGATTTGACCTTGGTTTAGGTGAAAAGTGGGAGTATGGTTACAAACGCGACCAAACAAGGACCTTTATCATGAATTGGAAATTCAAGAATCTAGTAGGTGATGGTTGAAAATGGAAAATGGTATAAGAAAAATGTAAATGAAGCATAGCATATAAACTCAGTCTACAGGAAAACGTACCCTACCACCCCTCTAAAATTTTCCTTTATGATATCCTCCCTGAGTTCCCACTGTTGCACATTACAGCTGCGTAGATGACATCATCATTTATGCTAAACGCTGCAAACACAGTGCATTTGCAACACTCTCAACTAGGTCCGGAGGGCCTGGGTAACCAATCTTTCTAACTTCCCCGCAACACCCTACATCTCACCTGTCTAATCAATGCAAATATCAGCGCCCTCTGCAACCATGGAATAGGAGAGTTCAATAAATATTCACAGCATAGGATTTGTTTTCATGTTTTTCTTACTCGAAATAACCTAGAGAGTGTAAGTTAGCATTACACTAACTGTAAAATAATTATATTAGCTTTGATTTTAATATTTTTCTGGCATTCCACTTATAATTTACGAATTATTCTTTTCGCTATGAAATCAAGTTTTTTTAGTATTATGTTTGTGAGAAAGAAACACCCGGGTTTTACTTTATAATGCTTTTTATTATTATAAGGCTTTGCCAATTTACACTATATGAGATTGTTAGGGAGTGAAATAATTATTTCCTACTTAGCTATAGATAAATGACTGAGGAAATAGGTGGATTGAGTTGTTTGGGTTTATTTGGTTTATTGTATTTATGGGAGACCTCAATGCTCATCATAGGCAATGGCTGTCTTCTGTCTCCCCTACTGACTGTCATGGTATCAGGGCTTATGATTTTGCGTGTGAGTCGGGTTGTGAGCAAGTCATTAGGGAGCCTACCCATTCATCTGGGAACTGCCTCGACTTGGTTTTCACTGATTCCCCTGGAGTCGTTACAAGTGCTGTTGATCCTCCTGTGGGAACTTCTGACCACTGTGCAATTTCTATAACTATCTGTATTGAGCAATCTATTCCTAATATAGCTCATACAAGCAAAGTATTCATCAAATCTCAAGTAGACTGGTGCAATATATTAAATGATATCTCCCGGATCAACTGGCCACTAATATATAAGGAGGTTGAAGCAGTTCGTATTTTGAATGATAAAATTGTTTCAATTATTGATAGACATGTTCCATTCCGTATGATCAGATATCGCACTAAGGACAAAGCCTGGTTTAATGATGACTGTAAGAGGGCTCATATGCAGAAACAAGAAGCCTACAACCTGTGGAAGGGGAGTAGATCTGCCTTTCTATGGGATAATTATGTGCACTACAGAACAGCAGCTCAGAGGGTATATAATAATGCTGAAGTTGAATTCAATACTACCACAAAGGGAACTCTTCAGCGCACAGCAAATTCCCACAAATTCTGGACCACTCTCAAGTCTGCTCTTTTTGGGAATGATTCATCTATGCCACCCCTTCTTAAACCTGATGGTTCCATTACCCATAGTCCTGAAGAAAAGGCAAAACTGTTGGCTGATGTTTTTGATAATAAACAAAGTAATGAGAATCTAACTCTACCTGACACTTGTTTCCCTGAACCAAGGTTAAACAAGATTGCTTTCCGTTCAAGTGAAGTAAAACAGTTACTTCTTGATCTGGATGCTTATGGTGGTACTGACCCAAATGGTATATTCCCTTTATTCTTTAAGAAAACTGCAGAGTATTTGGCTCCCAAGCTTTCCGTTATTCTTCGGAAGCTGGCGAGGAGTGGTAGTTTTTGCGAATGTTGGAGAATTGGTAACATCATTCCACTATGTAAAAGTGCAAGTGGTAGTTTTAACCCTACTGAATATAGGCCCATTTCTATAACTCCTGTTCTATCTAAGATTTTTGAACGTTTACTAGCTAAACGTTTAAGTACATTTGCCGAGCTTAATCGTCTGTTTCCCTTTTTACAGTTTGGATTTCGTAAGGGTCTGAGCACTTGTGATGCACTTCTCACAGTCTCCACCATTGTCCAAAAATCATTAGACTCTGGTCAAGAAGTTCGCTTAGTTGGCCTGGATTTCAGTGCCGCATTTGACCGTGTCAATCATAAGGCCCTGATATTTAAGTTGAAGCAGTTGGGAGTAGGTGGTGTATTTTTAAATATTATTGAACAATTTTTAACAAATCGACATCAAAAGGTTTATGTTGACAATATTTTAGTGATGAGAGAGAGGTGCTATCTGGTGTACCACAAGGCAGTGTTCTTGGTCCTCTACTGTTTATATTATATACCCATGATATGTGGTTTGGACTGGAAAATAGACTTATAGCCTATGCTGATGATGCTACTCTAATAGCCCCAGTCCCATCTCCTGAGTTGAGAGCATCGGTTGCAGAGTCTTTAAATAGAGATCTGGCTAAGATAAATGTTTGGTGCACTTCATGGGTCATGAAGTTAAATGCAAAGAAAACCCAGAGTATGATTGTTAGCAGATCCAGAACACTAGATCCTCCCCATCCAGATCTTTTAATAAATAACATTCCCATCTCCATATGTGATTCTTTTAAGTTGCTTGGAGTTGTGCTTGACTCTAGGTTTACTTTTGAGAATCACATTCGATCTATTTCCTCCTCTATTGCTCAAAAAATTGGCATTTTGAGGAAATCTTACAAAGTATTTGGAGAGCAGACTGTTCTTAAAAATTGTTTTAATGCTTTTATTCTTCCGTGTTTTGAATATTGCGCCCCTGTTTGGAGTTCTGCAGCCAACTCTTATCTTAATTTATTAGATAAAAATTTGAGAGCAATAAAATTTTTAATTCCTGACCTCAAAGTTGATCTGTGGCACAGGCGAGCAATAAGCTCCTTATGCATCTTATATAAAATTTTTAACAATGCAGATCATCCACTGCATCACGATCTGCCCAATTTATATGTCCCTCAACGAGTTACCAGAGGTGTACTAAATGCCAATAGTAGGGCCTTTACGCCTATGAGATTCAACACAACACAGTTTTCAAGAAGTTTCATTCCTAACACAACTAAACTGTGGAATGAACTTCCTAGTGTTGTTGTTGAGTCCTTGGAACTTCAGAAATTTAAAGTGGGTGCTAATACATTTTTAATTAACAGAAACTTATAACTTTAATATTTTATTCATTATCCACACATATATAATATTATAATATTTTTAACATTATAGCATTTAATTTTTTTTTTTTTTTTTTTAATTTTCTATTTATTTATTGTGTTTTTCTTAATCTTTGTTTCGTTTTTTCCATACCAGGTTTCTTTCCCCGCTGGGGCCCTTGGGCTTATAGCTATTTGCTCTTCCAGTTGGGGTTGTGGCTTGGAACTTTAATAATAATAATAATAAAGAGTTGTGTTTTGTAGGTTTAGTTGTTGTTTATGAATCATAATAGATAAATAAAAAGGTGTTTAATTAAGATGTTTTTTAATTAATTTGATTTTATTAATGTCTTAAAGTTGTTAGAGGGTGATTAATATTGGTATTACCTAATCTAACGTCAGTAAATCCTATAAACCACCTACAAGTGATCTAAGCCTCGCCGCACTCTGTTCCTTGCTCTAACCCACTACCTGAAGATATACCACCACCCTTATGTTCCCACCTGAAAATAAGCCACTACAGATGTAAATTCTTTAAGTAAATTATCTGAATGTGGTCCATTAATGTACTTTACGTATGGCGAACTCTCTTGAATGCTTAGCTAAATTTGAGTATGATAAAAATAGGCCCCTTGGGCGATGTATATAAAACAGGAAGAGGTGAATTGCCCTGCATAAAAACCTTTGCGGACATAAATAATGAATTTTGACTTTTACAAATTTATAGATATGAACTACCTTAAATTAAATAACTCTAATTAAAATATAATGTAATTAATATAAATAACCTGATATTTATGGCTATGTTTAACTGATAGAAAAATTACTTGCATCGGAACGCGCTGGAAAAGAAATTATATTAATGAAACCCTTGACAGTTCAATAATAAATATGAAAACTCACAGACCGTCAAGTGACAAACAATGAATATTCATCAGTCATCCAAGGGAATTATGATAAATCCTCATTGGCTTTAATAAGAGCGCGGGAATTAAAATATCAGTCATAGCCAATAGGGGTAAGTACATATACGTTGCAAAGTTTTGATTTAGAGTAATATGGCAGTAATTAATACGAACTAGATTCATTATTGAGGAGAAGTACTTTAACTGGAAAAAAATTCAAGTGTTGTAAGGAGTTATAAATTTCCAGTATTTTTGATCATCGCTTAAGATCTAAATGATCCCATCTTTCCGATGCAATGGGGTACTCATGTTCACATTTCTCCTTTCCAATGAGTGAAGTAGCTAAGTCTTTATCATGATTAATTTTGGATATTTTCTTTGTCGGAGCTTATTTCACTGCAAGAAATTTAATGGATTTAGTCAGTTTATTATCTACTCGAAGGGAGCTGCTAGCTATTAGTCTTTAGCAGGCCATTTAGTCGTCCTCTTAACTAGGAAGATTATATTTTCATCCACATATTCTTCTCTCTCTTTTCTCTTCATTCTCTTTTCAATTACTTTTAAAATATTTCTAGAGTTGAGAGATAGTTGGGTTTTGCACATATCTTAGTAAATAATGAAATAAAAGCACTTGTTGCGTTAATTTTTAGGAATAACAATGATTAATCCAATTATTAGTTACTCTCTTTTCCAAATATTTGTCCCATTGCATGAAATCCAAGGTAAATGAACCAGGGAGTGAATAATTTATTTATTTTAATTTATTTTATCAAATTTTTTGTATTAAACTAAAATAAGTCAAAGCACTATAAGAAATAAGGTCAAGATAACGGATTAATAAAGGCAGACCGAAAAGCAGAAAAAGTAATATAAAAAACTAATAAAATTACAATCAAACCTCTGAAAGAGACGATAATCTAAATATGAAACCAGAGTAAAATACTTGTTTTTTTTCCCTGATAACAAAGTGGATCTGATATGTCTATAAAATGCATACTCCAAGTAGACCAAGGAAGAGTTTACTGGCATTATGCAGAAAGAACTAATTTGTGTGCTAGTCAAGGTCCTAGAGCGGGTAAGATCTAGATCACATGAAAACGGCTCCTTCCCACAAGTAAAGTAGGCACCTTTGTGAGAAATTATAAGAAACCTAACAATGTCCTAATATTGATTGACCTTACTGGATATACAGGATAAGAGCTGGAGATTCATGGATATAGAGGACAAGAGCTGACCGTTACTGGACATAAATCATAAGACCTGGAGTTTCCTGGATATAGAGGATACTAGCTGGACGTTACTGAATATAGATTATAATAACTGGACGTTACGGGAAATATAAAGGATAAGATTTGGACGTGAAAGGAAATAGAGTATAACAACTGAATTATAAAAAGCATATAAGAAAGGAACGTTGCTTTGCTGGATATAAATCATAAGAGTTGTACGGTAATGGACTTATAAGTTAAGAGGTAGAGGTTACGAGATATAGCAGATAAGCACTTAACGGTACTGCACACAAAGTTTAAGAACTAGAAGTTACTGGATATAGATAATTAAAGATCAAGGTTACTGGACATTAATTTATTTATTTATTTATTCTACATAATCCAACGTACAGCATAAACATATTACATTTTAAATCTTGATTAAAAGTAAAAATAAGTACTTATACACACTCGTATATATGTATATACATACAAAGATTAGTTATGGGCCCAAAATAAGTCAGCGACTTTTAGGGCAGAAACTCAAAACTCAAGACTAGGCATAAAATTATCATGTTTATAAAAATATAAACAACTTAGTATACATTTAAGAACCTAACCATTGTAAAGATTGCAAATAACGAAGAATTATATTATTTAAATTTTGAGATAAATTAAATAACTATTTTATTGCCAGCGAATATTTCAAAAGATCTGTATTCAACATAGTCAACAGCCTTATATAAATAATAACATATTTATAATGTATATATCATAGTAATAGTACACAGTATAATAGTGTACGGTAACAAATAAATACACAATAACAAAAACTGAATAGGAATTTAGGAAGCCGAAAATATATTATTTTTAAGAGCTTTTTTGAATTGAGCTAGAATTGGTTTGGGATTTAATCTTGTCGTCCATGCCATTCCATATTTTGATAAATTTGTACAGAAAGCTACATTGTGATTTTGATTTTGAATACAAGGGTGAAATAAATTTTGTTCTATTGCGGGTTTGGTGATTATGAGTATTATCAGCGGTTTGCAACATATTAAATATATAGTTATTATAGGAACACTTTATTGTTTTGTAATGGAATAAGGATGTTTGAAAAACAAAGAGATCATTTAATTTTAGAATTCTGGATTCTTTAAAATATCGATTAGTGTGCTCTTTGTAGTCAAGTTGATGGATGGCTCGAATTGCTTTTTTTCTGTAATATGACTAATTTATTGAGATAATTTTGATATTCTCCATACCAACCCTCTATGCCATATGTCAAGTAAG
The DNA here is from genome assembly GCA_963969495.1 of Ceratothoa steindachneri. Classification (NCBI taxonomy): domain Eukaryota; kingdom Metazoa; phylum Arthropoda; class Malacostraca; order Isopoda; family Cymothoidae; genus Ceratothoa; species Ceratothoa steindachneri. The sequence continues at coordinate 49,324,219 of OZ018319.1, forward strand.
GTTGCACCATTGTCATATATATAGATTTAGGAAGAAACTTATTTAATTTATATAATATTCCAAACGATTTTGATAGTTTTGATCAGAAGAGAAGAACAAGGAATTTGGTACATTAATCTCATTAAAATACGAAAGAAAAGATTTATCGACTATTTTGCAGGAGTCTGAGATTTTTTTTACCTACGTTGACCAAAAAATTATTGAATTCATTCGCTTTTCCCTTATTGTCATCAACTGCTTTACCATCAATGATAATTTGTTTAATTTGGTTTGTTCCTTTAGTAATTTCAGGTTTGATCACAGAATTGATTAATTTCCAAGTTTGTTTTATATGGTTTTTCGTTTGATAAAATTGTTCATAGTAATAATTTTTCTTGGCTATTTTAATTTGGTTAGTAACTTGATTCCGAAAATTTTAATATGTGTGTTTTGAAATTTGACTAAGCTTATAAAGAGAAAAGTATTTTTGACGTTTTTTGATGTTATTTATAATTGCGTTTGTTATCCAAGGTTTTCTTTTGTGTTTATATGATATGGTTTTAGATTTTAGAGAACAATTAAGATTAAAAGCATCGTCTAGCCTTGAAATTAACTCTTGGGTAGCAGAATCGATGTCATTTATATAGGAAATTTCATATAGATTCTGATTTAGAACATAGTTATAGAAGATTGATAAGGTATTTTCGTTAATTATGCAGTAAGTTATTATACGGTTTTGATGGATATTGTCCGAGTTGAAAAAAGACTTTTGGATCATGAATATAGGAAGATGGTCCGATATGTCACAAGGGAGAATAACGGAGGAGAAAATTTCGGGGTGAACTCTGAAAACATTGTCAATTAGAGTTGCTGAGTTTAGGGTTATTCTTGTAGGTTTTGTTATAATTGGAAGTAAGGAATGAGAATAAAAAGTATTGAGGGAGGACTGAGTTGATGCTTGGTTTTCAAAGCTTAATAGATCGAAGTTAAAATCTCCTGTAATTATTATGTCGTCATAGTTTGTAACAATGAAGTAATTGATTAATTCAGTAATCTTATCAATAAACATCTTTGGGTCACCAGAAGAAGGTCTATATACGGTTGCAATGATTATTGTTTTACCATTTGATTTTACTTGGATAAATAAAGTTTCAATATAGTTATAGAAAATACTAATTTCTTCAAATTTTTAGTATTGAGTCTGTCAGATATATACACACTTATACCTGTTACGTCGCGTAGTGAATAAAAAGAGCTATAGTTTGGGACACTGATAAGGTGTTTATTATTATTTGTTAGCCAGCTCTCCGTGAATGCCGAAACGGAAAATTTATAATTAAGTGTTGACAAAAATATTGAAAATTCATCAATGTTTGCGTGCAAAGATCGAATATTAAGATTTAAAATGGACAGGTCTGTTTTTTCAAATGAATATGTAGTTTTAAATTTATCACAATCGTAGTATTCGTTTCTTACGTTATTTTCTTTAAAATTTGAATATAATTCATCAGAATGGTTTATGTCTGGATCAATATTATTGAAGTGATCCAGTTGTTCAAACATAAAGGTAGTTCTATTGGAATTTAAAAATTAAAGATTACAAATTGAAATTAAGTATAAAAAATCTATAAACAGGTAAAATACTATTTATATGATAACTTTAATAAGAGAAAAAGGAATAAAGTATGTAATACAATTGAAATAAAAGTAAGTGAATGCTAGGTGAAAACATGGATTGTTTGTTTTTGTTTTTTTCATCTAAAACAGTAATATTGCCGACATTACTGAACATAGATGATAAGAGCTGAGCGGTACTAAATATAGAGAATAGGAGCTGAACTTACTCGATATAAAAGATAAGATCTGGACGTTACCGAACATAGAAAATAATAAAACAACGGTACTGGAATTAGAGGATAAAAACTATAGGTTGCTGAATATATAAAATAATAGTTGTAAATTATTGGACATAGATAATAAAAACACTACTTTACTGGATATAGAGAATAAGAGTAAGACGTGAATTGACATAGAGGATAGGAGATGGAGGTTATTGGACATAGTAGATAAGAGCACAACGTAAGTGGACATAAGTAATAAGAGCACGACGTTACTGGAAATAGAGGATAAATGCTGGCCCTTTCTGCACATATAAATTAAGAGCTAGACGTTACTGGACATAGTTGATAATAAAAAAGAGTTACCAGCATATAGAGGATGAGAGCTGCATGTTATTGGATATATAGGACAAAAGCTGGACGTTATATAACATAAAAGATGAAAGAAAAACTTTTGTGGATATAGAGGATAAGACCTTTGTGTTAGTGGACATAAAGGATAAGAGCTGGACGTTAATGGCAATAAAAAATAAGACCTATACTTTAATGGAGATATAGCAAACAGCTAGAAGTCATTGGACATATGGGCTAAGAGCTAGACGTTACTGGGTAGAGAGTATAAGAACAAGATGCTATTGAACATGAACGTAAGAACTTGGCATTACTAGATATCAAATATAAAAGTCTTGAAGTTAATGGACATAGATGATAAGAGATATGCTTTATTGTTTAAAGAGGAAAATCTGTCTATGTTACTGGCCATAAAGGATAAGAGCTTGTTGCTCTTATAAATAGAGGATAAGAGCAAAACTTAGATGATGAGAGCTTGACGTTACTGAATATAGTGAATAAGAATTGTACTTTCCTGTATTGAGGAAAAGAGCTGGTGTTAATGGCTATACAGATTAAGAGCACAACATTGCTGGAAAAAGATTTTAGTAACACAACCTTTTTGGCAATAGAGGATATTAATAGGAAGTTAACCTTTTTATGGATAATAGATGAGTGTTACGCAATATATATGACAAGAGCTAGACATTAGTGGGCAAAAATGATAAGAGCCAGACAACAGGATATAGAGGAAATGAGGTGGACGTTACTTGGCATATAGGATAGAGGTAGCCGCTGCATATTACTGGGTATAAACGATAGGAGCTGGACTATACTATACTTACATTTTTTAATCAGCCTCCTGGTACTGCCTTTTTGTGAGTACAAAACTGCAAAAGTCACATACAAGCAAAAAGTATAAAAACACAAAAGAGCCAAAAAAGCAAGTGGAAAAAAGAATCACGTTCCGTTGTAGGGAAGAGACCTGCCCTTCCCCCACACAGACATCGGAGCAGAAAGAATCAAACTATAATATTCAACAAGAATGTGGCAAACAATGCTGGTAAAAATTGAAGTGATCGCAATAAAGTGTAGGTGAGCGCTTCATCAAATGGCCGTACATTGCACCAATGTGCCCATTTCGAATTCGACAGAAAGAGACCTGAAGCCAGTGTTGCATTGCGAATTAGGTCCATAGGAACAGTTAAGGCGCAATGAGACATAAACTTTAAGTCCACTACAAAGTCTCCCATCTTCTTGGCCAGGGATCCTGTACCATTGCACTATTTTTTGGCCATTAGTCGCTGTGTGGCAGAGCAAAATGTTGTTGTGCTTGTTCAGTCCTCGCGCTCTTTGATGCCAACATCGGCACGCTCTGTCCCCGCAATTACCACATGTCGAGAGCAACCGAGCAAGAGATAATTTCGAAATCCACACGGGTTTCGGCAACTGAGGTCTCATGAATACTGTGAACCAGGCATTATAAAGATTTAAACGGAATAAGAGCACTCAGTGCGCTTTGTGAGTCACTAAAGATCACAATCCGTTATCAGGTCCGGACACGACGCGCTATTTCCCGTAAAAAGGGGTATATTGCTATCAACGCACCCGTGAAGACAGACGCAGCACATGTTAGAGTCTCGCCTCCCTTCAATCAAAGGGAATACGACATGGAAACTGATCTCCCTCTCACTGCTACTTTGAACCATTTGTATAAAATGGCACTGATCCAGTTTTACATGAGGTGTGTTGAAAAAGGCCGTATGCAATACGACAAGCACTGTATATGCTTAGGGAGCAGAGGCGTGAGGCAAATATTCAAAGGTGATACCAAGCAAGGTGGCATCTTGTGCAGAATCGAGGGGGCTACCGCGTGCTGAGTGCCAATCCGAGATCCTGATGTAGTTTCCTAGCCCTAAACCGAAACGTCTTCGAGCATAAAGCTCGTCTCTCGGTCGCATAGGCAGAGTCAAGATCGGCTATGGATGCAATGAAAATATTGTCTACTGAGAGAGGTGCAGGGCTCGCGCCTACACGCGAATAATACATTGTGCACGGCACAGAGTGAGTGACATCTCTCCATCATCAAAAATATGGCTATTAAGTGGGGATATGCCGAAGGCACCAGTCGCCAGGCGGAGACCAGTGTAGTAGATTGATTCTACCTTCCCTATAACACGTTCACCTGTGTAGGCATGAAATTTGCATCTGTAGTCAAGCTTCGAATGAATAAATGATCGAAATATAAGCACGGAAGTAGGCCTTGCAGCTTACCAGTAAATCCATACACATTAACGAGACTTATCTCCAGCTCTTTGATCAGGTCGGCAAGGAACTAAGCCAAGAAAATGATTGAGTATTGTCCTGAGAAGGAGTTGTTTACCCTTTAAATCAACGAGAGGTAGAAAAGGCTTTGGGTAACAGTGCCAAGATGCGGGGGAATTTCCTCGCGTGAAAGACTGCTAACGGTTGAATATAGGGAGAAATCACAGCATACAGCCTATCTAAGTGCAACCGCTCTGTTACTGCCCAAAGGGGGGTATTTAAAGCAAATAGAAGAAGGAGAAATAATGGCAGGTGTAAATGGCCCATCCTCTTGCACGGTCACCACCACAATGTGGTGGTGGGGTCACAAAACCATTATACTTTGAGAAGGGTGGGCACGGGGCAGGCGCAGAGCATGGTCTCCTGAAAAAAGATAGATAACTAGAAATGGAAAGAGACTACCCTTAGCAGCCTCCTCCCAGCCTAGCTCGGAGGAAATGGGTGGTCGTCTTTGAAGAAAGGTTACTCAAGGGAATGCCAAAACGCTTCCAGGATACAGAACTCTAAGCGTTGTCGCCCGATCATGGCACTAAATGTTCTTTTCTGGTCGAGGACTTAAGGGATGAGGTTGGAGGTTATATGCGAGTCTTTTCATTCCTATGCCCTAAAACTTTTGGCTACGGGGGGCAGCTTCAGAGGCGCTGGTCCTTTCTTTGGAGGATCATTGACTACGAGCCACACAGTTAAGCCTTGCGGGGCAGAGCAAGAATGAGTTCTTCTAGTACTGTCTTGTTTCAAAGAGCAGCTTTATGAACCACGGGAGGTGGCGTCACAACCATCTTTAGAAGTGTTCCCTCTTGTGAGTCTCACGACTCAGTGAAGGCTTGCGGCCTTTTTGCCCTAAGGGAAACTGTCATTCTTGGGGAGTTGGGGGAGCCCTAGTTTTATCATTGGGTGTGATTGAACACTATTTTTTACCTTCTGCTTTCCTCGGGTTGCGAGCATGGTAAGTAAAACCTGCGGAAAGTATGGAAATGGTGCGGAAACCATCGTGCAAGTAGACTTAGAGGAGCAAGGAGAAGGGTATGATATTTTTAAAGCCTCACGAAATGAGAGACGATCCGTAGCTTGAATGAACAGGATTTCCTTCTCCAGAAGATATGCACCAAATTGATTGGAAAAATTGTGGTGCGGCTCCCAACAAATCACAGACTTAGCCATAAATTTGAAGACTTATCGTGTGCGGCCTTGAAACAACTTAGACAGACTTTAAATAAACCCGATTTGCAGGTCTACAGGAGTGATTCTCATGAGTGAAACGGTGGTAGTAGTAGCATCTTATCCGTAGTAGCTCGAATGTTTTCACACTGTAGTGATATAAACTGGCACAAAGCTGCTCGGGGCACCTGTCACGGTCAATCATGAAGAAGAGTGAAGGGAGGGTATCGAGGCCCTTCCATGTTTTTTTATCACAAATTTATTGTAAAGTGCGGCATCAGACTAACCGGAGAGCAATTAACTTGTACGCAAGGCGCAATTCCTGGCTGATTAAGAAAATTACGAGGCATTCACCAGAAGGATGCTGTCCAAGAAATAGGTCACCTTCTGCTTTCTACCAATCAAGCTAGATAATGCTCGCTTGTGATAGATCATATTGCGCGTGGCAAAGATATCGGCTCGTAAACGCTCAAGAGTTTCTTAATAAGGTGCTCCTAGGTAATCCAAGACCCGGTCATCAATCTTGCATCTTTGCTCTTAATCTGTCCCCCACTTCACATGGGTGACTCGTAGTCGGACATAGTGTTCATGGCCTTGTCACCTGCTGAAGCCGCAGCGGACCAGATATGTCCCAGGAGCCACCGCGGAATGAGATAAGCCCTTAGTCCTCTTTGTCCTCTTCTCATTGTCCTTTCTCTTTTTTAGGAGAGGAGGGGGGGAATGAACCCTCTTGTCTCTATCGCCATAAGTAGCCCCGAGGGCGGACGGACTGGCCTTAGCAAGATCATTATGCAAGATTGTGATAGTATATATTGGCTGTCAAAGGGGAATCAGCAGGAAAAATGTCTCTCCTCAGGGGCCCAAGCCAAACGTAGAGAAGCTTGCACATAGGTGAATTTAGGTTCGGTGTTTGACACCGAGCTCAGGTTCGCTTCCAGAGTGGATCATGCCATTAGGGGGCTGTTCAGGTCCGAAATCATGTCTAGCTCAGGCTATGCCTCCTTAAGGCATCAAATATCCCCTTTGAGGTAATTCAGTCAGATTAAGTCTCAATCGACCTCAATCGGGGAAGAGATGGGTGCGGCCACGCCGTACACCTTCAATGTCAAAATACATCACTGCCGACTACAGGAGATCTGTCGATTTTGGGCTTCCTGCCTACTCGCTGGCAGGCTCTTGTGGTGATAAAGGGGCGAACGATCATTTGTGTGAAAGCTAAAGAGGTCAATGGGTAACTCCAAACAAGGGGGTGAGGGGAATGCCTTATGACCATAAACCTACGAGAAGAGTAAGAGTAAGGGTTGAAGGGTCAACTGAGAAAGCACAGTAAGGCCAAGTCCATTTCTGAGATAGAGATACTCAAAAGAGGCTTCAAAGATGGAAATGGGGTAGCCCTCGGCTTCATGCGGATGGTTAGACAAGATTACACCCACTGAGCAAGTAAGTCTCTCATGTATCTCTTCCTTTTAAAAACCGAGGGAACCGAGGGCGCGGTTGCAGGTGAATCCCCATACGCAATCCAAATATTGCGTTTCATAGTCACCATAGTTGTCAAAGCTATGACCCAGAATAATTTGGAGATTCAAAGAGAAGTATCCATTTGTTCAGAAAATTCTTGACTGTTATCATTTACAGATGCTCAATCCACGAGTCAAGCATTAATGGGATAGGCCAACCCGGCAAGCCATTTATCCGACAGTGTCCTTGAGCTTTAACCATAAAGGATGATGCTGGCATAGACACATTAAATGAGTACATGAAGAAAATAAGAAGAGTCGAGGGCCCAGCACATCCCGTACGGATCTCGCATCAGGCAAGGACCTCACGGTATACACTGCCGCTCGACTAAGGCTCATAAGAAGACAAAAATGCGCCGCGTATTAATAACCTCTATGGATAGTAGACGATATTAGTAATACTAATTATACTAATCAATACAACTACTACTGCTAATAAAAAGGATAATGTATTTTACTACTAATAATAATGAGATTGATAAAAAGATAGACTAGTTTTGATGAGAGTGGTGAGGTGAAAGCGCATTATCTACTTTCCAAGGCTTCATTTGCATTTAGGGTATGAGGACTTGCAATTCCTTTGGATACCAAGAGTAATCTACTACGTGGGGTATCCCCCTGCGGTGATATTCTTAAAGGATAAAAGCTGGACATTGCCTCACATAGATGATAACGTTAGTGCATATAGTAGATAAGAAATAGAAGTTACTGCACATATCAGATGAGAGCTATTCGTTTCAGGAAGAGAGGAAAACTGGTAGGTGTAACTTTAGATATAGAATAAGAATTGAACGTTACTAGATATAGAGGATAATAGCTAGATGTTACTGGACAAAGAAGATAAGATCTTTACTTTACTGAACATAGCGGATAAAGGCTGGATGTTGCTGGACATAGTGTATAAGATCTAAACTTTACTGCACATAGAGTATAAGAGACGTAAGTTTTTGGACATAGAGTCTAAGAGCTGGACGTTACTGGGCATTAGGCTGTAGTATCGATCAATTAATTTCATCAAATAAACCTGCACATTTCAGGTTTTGTACACTTGAATTGAAATAAGTCAAAGTTGCAAAAGATTTTTTGAGAATTATTTGGAAAATCCCCTTTTTGAGCTCAAAATTTCTTTTGTTTTCAATTTGCAAGCTAGAAAAATATACACCATCAGATTTAATGGTTTGTTTTTATAAGTGCTTCTAAATATATTAGAGTTGAGTTTAAAATGAAGGACAATAAAAAACTTTTTAATCTAACTGATCCATACTATTTGTCAAGTTATTCATTAAAATCTTGCTTTGTCTCAAGTTACGGGATTTTAGTACCGCCCGAATATATCTATCTCTTGCTTCTTTACCATACATTCGCCAGAAGCTTCCCTTACAATTCGCACAAACTGCTCCATACCTTGAGAATGGCAAGAAAAAGTCAAATGAGAGAGGTTCGTTGACAAGATTTGGCAGGTCCGCATTAGATAGATGCATTGTAAGTGGTGGTTCAAACCTGCACTCTTCTTCAGTTGGAAGTAGATTTGTTAAGTCCTTAGCAGTCTTATCTATTTTTGGTGGCCTGAAATGACGTAACTCTTCCTCATACACAATAACCTATCGGATCTTATTGATTTTGATCAACGTCTATCGTCATTGCGAAACGGAACGTTCTCAGGATGGGCTCAGTACGAATTCCTTTGTATTGTTAGCCATGCTATGGCTTACCTGGCAGGTTGGAGAATTTGCAGAAGTTTTTTTGTGTTCCAGGATATATTTAGTTTAGATCATTCCGTGCATTTAATGGAGAATTTGATGTGAAACCAGTTAGGCACATAATGACACACGATAAACTGTGAGGACATACAAGTCATTATTAGGTTATTCTTTTGCCAAATAAAGTCAACATATTCTACTGGCAGTGGTGAGCCATCTTACAAAAGATATTTGCCGTGGTTTCTTATGTAGGATCTATCGTCAATTTCACAACTTCTAATAGCACTGACAATTATGTATAGGTTAGTTTGTCCCGACTAAGCTCATTCACATCTATATCTGGAAGATAAGCTCCTTTAGCAATACATTGAAAGCCATTTGGTTAGATTGGTAGTGTTTCACAGGTAGTTAAGGCTTTACCAAGTGGACCTTCCTGTTGAGTTCCACTTTCTCTAGGACCAATATACTTCCTGCCCATTGGCCTCAAAGTAATTACATTTAGATCATCCACTGTAAAAGACGATGTAATTGACGTCCCAGCTCTCATATGGCTCCATTTTGGTAGGCAGTATTAGTTGCCGTGCTGTCAGCTGCCGCTGCATTTATCTTTAATATCATTTTCAACAAGCGAATTCATTAGGCTGTCTGCAATACCAGCACCTGTTCCTTGTTCAATAGTTAGATGATCTAAATAGACAGTACCAGATTCTCCTACAAGCATATAGTGATATTGCATTTCTTTTTCTCCATAGCATATGTTCCCTTTCTTCCTTTTAGTTTGTGTTGTGTCTCTCCTTCCATCAAAACACAAAGTACTAATTTTCTTATCTACCAAACATTTAGATTCGATAAAATTCATCCTTAACTTTACTCTCCAGACTTTGTGAAGGTCAATTATATGGCAGTGGTCTTCTGAATTTATAAGACCATATTCGAATAGGGGTGCATTAGTAATAGCAGCACCAGCAACAACTATATTTGACACAGAATACCGATCTGCTTCCATGGCAATTGTTGGGATTGGTATGAAGTTGTTATATTTTCTCGCAAAGACTTTTTTCCATTTATCTTCACAAATGTCAAAATATCAGGATTCTTCATCAAGGTTTCGTCTGAGCTTGTAGTTTTCTCTTTCCTTTTACCTTATTGTAACTTTTCTTTCTTGAATTCGAACTTCTCTGATCTTCCTTTTTATAATCATTTGACTTGTTTGTACATCCACTTCTCTAATTTTCGAAAGACGCCCAGTTTTTTGGTCAAGAAGAAATTCATGCTCTCGACGTGGAACTCTCATGTTCTTTTCACACTTGCAATCGAAGAGATCAGTACACTGGCAGTACGTTATATGAAAGAATTGACCACATGATGAGATAAAACTTTTACTCTAGTGGCATTCATTCCTTGTTTTGATACCACACACGCTTCTTCCATTAACAGAGCAATTTGGTTTTAACATTCGTTCGGCTGAACAAATGTTTAGCCGCACAAGAGGAACATCATTGTTCCTCTTGTATTTATTGTCTTTTACATACTGAATATATCTTTCAACATGTTTTTTTTGGCACTACGTAATAAGATAGTTCTGGAAGTGAGGATCTAAAAACAAAAGACATTGTGACTTCTTGATATTCTAGAATGACCTATTACAATAAAAAACAGAAATAATACATTTGAGGAGTAAATCTATACCATACATTCAAAGAGATGAATTCATATCCCTCCAAAAAATTACTCTGTAAATATCTCGTAAATTCGTCATACATCGATTAATTTATACCTCCGTCCGAGTAGTTTAAAACCAGGAATTCCTTAATATAAAATTGCCTAAACCTTTTATACATAAGCAGATAAAGTGCACATTTTCTTCCTGTACGAAAATTATTAATTTTTAGCTTCAGAGAAGAGATTTATAATAACTAAATACAACCAGCTTCACCCTACGGAAAAGATCATTTTTAAGCAAAATTGGAGCTCCAAAAAGGCGTGTTACGATTTTTCCAGATATTTTTTAAGTCCATTTCCAAATTTTTGATGTGCTGCTCTACAAAACCTGAAATGTGCCATAATATTGGTTTTGGCAATACGTCCTACTGGACAAGAGTAGATAGGATCTAGAGGTTAGTGAGAATAGAGGATAAGAGCTGGAATTTATTGCACATAGATAATAAGAGGTGGAATTTTGTGCACATAGAGGATTAGAGCTAAAGATTCCTGCTCGTAAATGATGAAACCATGTCAATAAGGGAAGATAGAACAACTGAACGTAATTCTAAATAGATAATAAGGTCTGAATTTAAGAGCAGAAGTAGAATAAGAGCTTAGCAATAGTACATATAGAAGAGGAGTGATAGGTGTTACCAGACATAAAGGATAACAGCTGAACATTACTATTCAGAGATGATAAAAACTGGACGTTACTACAACTAAATGATAAGAGCTTGGGGTCGTGGTATATATGACGTATGTGTGACTAGGTTTGTTACGTACTTAAATAACTCCGTTACTTCTTTTTCTCTAGGAGTGCGATAATTCTTCATTTAATCTAATCTTTTGCTTTGCTTCTTTAATCAGGGAGGATATCTATTGGCATGTGCAGCGTTACGAGGATTTAGTTAAACAACTCTAAACAAAATATACTTTTAATTACAACCCCCAAAATGAAATATTAAAATCAAATTTTACATCTACAAGGAATCTAATAAAAGGGTCTAAGTGAAAATTACTACTTTAAAATTGAATATTAAGCGATAGTTGACATCCAAGCTCACTTTAATACTGAGCGCTAAGTAAGACACATAATTAAGTAGGAATGGCTTTACCTATAATAACAAGCGACTCCGGGGGAAGGGGAGTATGAGGGCTCGGAAACCCAGCTGATCGTATGGCTGGGAGACTGACTGGGAGAAAACAGCTAGGTTTGATGAGAGGCGCGATGCGCTCAGCACTGTATTTTGATCTGACGATTTAAGCAACGGGACCGTGGAGGTATGCTTCTTCCAATGTTTAGGTTACTCTTGAGGTAATTGTCACTGATGAGCGAGGATCAAAAAGTGAATCCTTTAACAAATGCGGGCGGGTGGGGAAGTTCACTTTGGGTGTTCCTCAATGGTGAGGAATATCTCTGGTTTTAGTTGAAAACCAAGATAGGGTTTTTAGCTGACGAGAGATGTATGAGAGTAATTCTCTATAAAAGGGTCTACTCCTCGCTGTGACAACCAGGAATTGCCTCAGGATTAACTTCTTCTCTGCTCGATTCCATTTGTGCCGGGCCGTGCCGCCGGACTTTGTCGTTTCGATATCTAACTCGATCTCCTGGTTATTCTCCAGCTATCCGTATATATACTTCGACTAGCCACTGAGTAGGGGAAGGGGAGTGAGGGCGCCTATGTTTAAGCCTCTTTACTATAGTGACACTTTTCAGAGTGTAGTTACTTAGCCCTAAAGGCATCTTCTGGCTTTCGTCTCAGCTCCTACAATTTAGTCTATTAGGGGAAACTAGATCTCAAATCTTAGGCGGAACAGTGAGCCTGTTTATACATTTTAAATTCTAGCTGCTCTCCTCCCCTTCGTTTATTTATGCAATCTGACAAAGAAATCTATTGATTCTGACTTTCTCGGCGATGAATATCAAGTCTGGTTGCCAGCGGGTCGAGAGGGGAGAGGGGGTAGGGGTTAAAGTTTCGGCCTATACGCCGCATAGCGTCTTGCCCTGGATGTAACCGAACTGGGCATCTGTTTTTTTTTAAAGTGTAATTTCGATTTTTCCCCACTCGGCATTGCCATCGTGATATATACAGAAATATGTCTGTAATTTAATTATTTGCCTCTTTCTTCTTTAACGCAGCACGAGTTGTAAACGATACATCTCTCTTTCAAATGGCTTGCATAAATTATTCATTTTTGTGTATAGTTCAGAGGTTATGATTATTAGACTTAGGAATGGATAGAAAATATCAAGCCACGGTGTTGAGGAATTATAATTGAGGTTCGTATATACATATGTTTAGAAGAGATAATAGAAAAATGCAAAGGATATGAAAAAGCGAAAAGGGAAGGGCTAATTATTTTCTACGTTCCTTCTCATCTGCCAAGTTGAATCCATACGTAGCAATAGAAAACTTTTTCCAAATACCTTCGATGTACAAAACAAAGGCACAGTTTTTTTAAACCAGTTCCATTAAGTATTTATAACTTACGCTTTGCTCCTGTATTCATTATTCTACTGATCTACTAGTATTACGTACTGAGGACTTCTATTCATTATAGATGAGTTCAATCTAACTACCATCTCACGATGGGATTTAAGGCTTGGCAAGTGTCCAATATTGCGCTTAACATCTGGTTGATTGCATGCACATGATGTCATAAGGCCTGTAAGATGTTTGGTCGCTATAGATCTTTCTCGCCTGCTTTACCCTGGTTGGAGAGTGACACACGAGATGTTAAAAAAGGTGACAAATCTTTTCCACATTTAAATTTCCTATTTTATTACTCTTGGTACAGATTTATTACTAACCACTATATTCAAGACATGCCCTCACTGGTTTTGGCTTTGAATAAAATTTTAAACCTACACTAAAATTTTCTCTACCGCTGACGTGACCAAGTCGATAATTCCACGCTGATGGGGGTATTGGTTTTTGGTCTTTATCCTGAGAGTTATGTTTGGTTTGAGGATTTAACGGCTTTTCATATATAGTTTGTGCTACAGAAATGCTCATATGTCGTTTTGACTATATAGAATAGTTATTTGTGTTTTGGAATATATAGAATGGTCACTTCAGTTGGGATATATGAATAGTCACCTGTGGTTTGAGCTACATAAAATGTTATCTTTGGTTTGAGCTCAAAAGAATGGTTATAAGGGGTTGGGATAATTAGAATGACCGCCTATAATGGAGCTGTATATAATGCTCACTTGTGTTTTGGGGTATATAGAGTAGTCACGTCTTTTGGGGGATATAAGTAATGGTCACCTGAAGTATGAGGTATATAGAATCGTTAATTGTGTTTTTGGTTATAAAAATTGGTCATCTATTGTGTGGTCTACATCTATTTGTTACTTCTTGTTTGGGTTATATATTAGGGTTACCTTTGGCTTGGGCTATTTATAAGTGGTAATTTTTAACCCTTGGTGTGACTTGGTTAAGGATCTCTACCGACTTCAAGTCAATCATTTCCTTAGTATTTAACTTGATGGCAGCTGAAATTCTTTTTATCAACAACCTTTTACCTTTAGTATATTCATAAATAGGAATTTTTCGCATATGTGGTATAAAACTAAGTTAAAGATTTCATTTCGGGACTATTGAATTGAAAGATCTAACCTTAAGAAGTGTAAGCAAATCAATCTGCTTTTTAATTAAAATAATTTGAATTTATTTTAAAAAATCTCAATAAAATTGGGATAAAATTGATAAATGTTTTCCAAAATTAGAACAAAGATTGAACTAAAACTTTAGGTTTTCGATCCAATAAAATATTTAGACCTATGTTTTAAACTAAACATTTCTAGAAACATTCTTGTTAGTGTTCCGTTCAAATTTGATGGTAGAAGAAAATTAAGCTTCGTTCTTCTCATGCTCAAAGATTTTAGCAAAATTGCGTTATTCTTTGAGTTTGAAAGAATTAATAATATTTACACTAAATTCAAAACAAAGAATAGGTAAAACCTGAGAAGAATTGGTATCAATTTTGTAAAGGAAAATAACAAGTTTACAAGCGATTTTCCTATTCTGATTTCTATCTCTGCATGGAATATGTCTATTACGTGTGTATATTATGCAGTTAAATTTTCGTTATTTTTTGGATACATTAAGATAAAATTGTATTCTTGTTTAATACAAAAAATGCTCATAATATAATGGCATGCTTGTATATCACGTGATATATCATATGATGGAAATGCATTATATTATTTATTCATAACCATTTCACATCCTAATATATAAAGAATAGGACCTAATAGGTGTGTTTGTGTGAATCTCACTGATAATTACTGGTATATTTAGAAAATCTACATTAATCCAAAAGGCAAGAGAGTGACAGTGTCGAGAATTAAACTTGTCTATAAGTCCCTACTAATTTTCTTGTGAGATTGTAAATTAACAGACCTAAGGAAATCCGCTACGCACAGGGTCACCATACAAGTTTAAAAATTAGTTGAATGTCAACCGTTATGCGATTCTCATTCCTCATAAATCGGCATGATTCAACAAATCAGTTTTGCAGTTGATATTATCGTATGAGAAAGATTTTCCAAAGGAAATATATCAGTTAAGTTCTTAAGTTAAAATAATAATAGGGCAACAGAGAAAGTAGGCCCATAGGAAGCAAATAGTTCCACACTTGTTTTCGGAGAAGTAGTGTGGGTGATTTGGAATTAGCAATTTAAAAGTAAGTCATTCATGTTTTTAGAGTATAAAAATGTATTCATCTTCAGGTGGTTAACAAAGTCCTCTGATTTCGACAAGGAAATTTAAAATATATAAAGTTTTAGTTAAGGGAGAAACTTGTTTCTTTCTGCTCTGCTATAAGTGGTGAGATGCAGAAGATAGGCTGTAAGTGTGATGAGAGCCTTAAGTTAGGGTAGTTTAGCTTAGTTAGAGCTATTTTAACCTACCGGTCGCATATATTATTAGCTTAAATGAAACTGATTTATCTAAGAGAATATTATTTGGGTTCATCAAATATAAGAAGCACAAGGAATAATTAACGTAACTTTATACAGGGTGTTCGGCCTATATTTTACGGTTAAAGTAAGAGAAAGATACTGAAAATATCTCAGCTAAAAAGAAATGTATTTTACACATTCCAAACATACCGACTACATTATGGTTGAGAGATAACAGTTTTCTCAAATCAGCCGACTTCAGCTTCCATCACGGCGTCCCTGAGAAAATCTTCGATCACTTCCAAGATCTTGGCCACCAACAAACCCTTGTATTGCAAGCAGATCGGTTAGTATATTTCTCAACCACAACACATGCGATTACAAATCAAGGAATAAAGAGATCAGTAATTTGTGCTGTTGGGCTCGTAGATATTCTCCGACATGCACTAATGATTCTTTCTGAAAGTATCACCTTCCAACAGCAACCTTTTTCAGGTAGGGTTTAGTAAGTGTTTTCAATAGCTTCTATAGGCGGTTGAATTAAGCTTAATTTACTACTCAAAGTTTCGGGGCATAACGTCACACTGACTGGAGACACACTCAAAAGACATCAGAATTTGAGGGAACTTGGCCTCATAATACGTGAAACGTCTCATGGATTCTGGGTAAGCCAGCTCTTGTTTTGTCTGTTGTTCAACTGGTCTTGGCTGAAGTTCTTTTCCTTTTAAAAGAACCAAATTGTACCCGGCTCAACAGGATACTTCCTATTGTTCAGGAACTTCTTTGCCTTTATCAAGCGGCTTTCTTGGCATTTGCTCTTACAGTTCTTAAGCAGCTAAACTATCATTATTAGTATGTTTTATTTTTCATAATTGGGTATTGGCTTATAGAGATCCAACCTCTCCCAAGAAGCGTTAAAATGGCATTTGATATATTTGTTAATCAATCCATAAGTAATTTATTATTTCCTAATACGAACTCTTGATGAGATGCGTTAGATGGTATTTGACCCTTAAGTTTATGACTCATCCCAAGGCGGATATATTTTACTTTCATGATATTGTCAAGGAATTATTTTTAGAAAAATGAAAATAAACCAATATAATATGTACCTGTAATCAACAAAGTAGTTACCATCATTAAATAACACACTCCTGACCTTTAACTATTATCAGTGTTTGGAAAGGTTTTATTATACTTGAAAGCACGTTGAGGTGTCATATTATAAATTACATTAATTCTAGACAACCTGATACATATATTCAAGAACATAAGAGACTCCCGACCTTTAACTATGATCAGTATATGTGACTTTCGAATTGTTTGTTTTAATGAAATATAAACATTGATATCACTTTTGCGTTCTGCATAGCTTTTTATTGAGATGATGTTGTAGTGATTGAAATAAGTGGTAATCAAATACAAACAAGATTCATGTATGAGTGCCCATTGTCACAAAGTTGATATACTCTATATTCCTGCTATTACACAAAAACGGTTCCAACAATTCAAAAGGAATCAACCTGCTCTCTATATGTTCGAGACTTCTTTGAAATTCTTTCTCAAAGTGTTTGGAAAGGTTTTATTATACTTGAAAGCACGTTGAGGTGTAATATTATAAACTACATTAATTATAGACAACCTGATACATATATTTAAGAACATATGGAGCATGAACGTATTTTAAGGGTCCAAAGAAATGGAAACTGGTAACACAAAACGGAAAAACGCTAAGGAAACTATGATTACGTGTACCATCGAAGCTTAAGAAAGAAAATGGAAGATATAGTGGAACAGAAAATCATGGGCAAACCTTTTTAACCGTTATCAGAAAATAAACAAAGGAGTAGGATTTAAACCTGTGTCATAAAGTGCTCTTCGCTAAAATGACTACGACGCTCATCGCAAGAGCTACCATCCTAAGCCACCAAAAAGGTTGATTCAAGACGCTTTTGAATAATGAAGTGCAGATTTTATCCAGTAAGAGACAAAAGAAGTGTTTTTTTAGTAAGGGGGGCACGTGTCTTTTTGGTTTGTACTAATTGGAAATCATTTATTTTGGCCTTGTAATTTTCATTTCAGATAAGAAGGAATTAATTGTTCGTCAATCTGATGATGATATTAGCCAGAGTCAGATTGCATACTATCTTGGAATTACTGTTACAATATTTAACTCAATGATTGTAGAATTTACACTAACTGCAAAGAATCAGTACCATTTTGTTCTGGTCGACTTGAGCACTCTTACAGATGTTCTCGATCTCTCACGCGGATTGTTGAAAATATTCCTCACTGTAAGGAAGCTGATATCTCTGAGTAACTCTTAAGTTAGTCGGAGTGCTTCTGTGAAGTAATTTTGCTACTATAAGAGAGTAACTAGAGGTAAACCTATTCCTTAACCAGCAAATATTTAATTAGAAAGAAGTGGGTAAGTGGATAGTAGAGAGACCCATAGGTTTCTTTCTGGCAGACTCCCATATTCCCTGAATAATCTTGATTTGAACAACTTTCTGAGGTTCGATGTGTGTGGAACTTCAGACTGCATCATCAAGAGTTTGATTTAGATCGGCTGCAAACAACTGTGAACAAGCTTGATTTTCACTACGGGCTTGGGGAGAATTCTAGAACACTAATCATACGAGCACAACTGAGGAAAGCATTTTTTAAATAACATCGTTATGGTAATATTCATTTATTCCTTAATGTTTAACTACCATTCACCATCCATTATTATACCACTCCTTTGAGACGAACCTCTTTATGTGAAAGGAGTAGATCCTTGTGAGACCACCTTTTTATTTTACTAACCCTATAAATCCGTTAAATGAGGAAATATGAAGTTATATGACCCAGGGAAGAGATAAAACTTAATTCAGATCGGTCACATAATATTCAAATTCTTGATTGAAGGAATATTATCGTAAGAAAATGATTTACAAATAGTAAAGATTAATCTTAAAGACTCGATTCATCCCGCCCTTACAAACACAAATATGAGAGAGAATGGAAGTTTTGGATGGAGAACCGTGAGCTCAATATGAATAAACTAGATGGGATTGGAGAGCAAATGAGAATGTGGCTTCGTTTATATATGAAGAATGGCACTGTTATAGTTAGGTATACATGTGAGAGTTCTAGAGTGTGCCAAGTAAGTCTATTCCTCTTGCTGTAAAGATTATTAGCTACATATATACAGAAATTATAGAACTATGAAGGACGACATTATCAAGTGTGTAGTCTGTGTTTCTTTCGAGCAAGCAGTCCAATCCTGTTCTTGTTATTTGTTGAGTAATGTAACTAAACTAGGAGTGTCTAAACCAGTGGTTAAATAAATCATTATCAGCGATTTCAAAGACCTGAATATGATAATCCAGAATGGTCAAAATCCAGAAAGGTTGAAATCCATAAAAGCTTAATTAACGAAAAGCAAAAATAAAAACCAACCTACAAGCAAACTTCAAATCAAGTAAATATTTTTTTTACCCTTGCTTTAAAATAATATCCGCTAGACTCATTTATAATATAGAGTAAATGCATAAAATTTAACTTTCCAAAAATGGAGTGATAAAGGGAACGAACACAGCTATTGAATAGTAAAAGATAATCTAACTCAACCTAACCTCTCACAGACTGAGAACATCGAGCGTTTAGGGAATATCTTCGTGCAGTTGCTCATAATATCTCCATATAATTACTTTTTGTCATTTCTGATTGGTTTTATTACAACCTTTCTTTTATAATTTGAAATATATGATACTTGTTTACATTTATAATATCTTTGATTCTAGCTTTTGAAAGAGGTATTAAATTGTAGGAAATATACTAAAATAAAATATTGCTTAACAGTATTCAAAAGCTTAATCCTGAAAACATTAGTGCATGGCAAATCATTGAATTAGTGTAATAACGAAATGTTCAATAAATCTTGCGTTTTGCTCTTTCATCTTTTGTAGATTTCAGCTTTAAGGTGCTTAGGCTTTTAGGGATTTTAGCCTTAGGAATTTTTCCTTTAGAATTTAAGTTTCTGTGCTTTGACTTTCGAGATTTATTCTTTCTATACATAGTTTTATTATGCCTATATATGATAATGAGTATTATTGTACCATATATATATTTTTTTTACATTGCCGGTTTTTTTTTATTTTGAGCACACTAAAAAAATTCAATTCGCAATAAAATATTAAAAGTGGGTCGTTATCATAGCCAATTAAGTACAGAAAGTTGGTTAACTAATCTAAACAAATAAATTCAGGGTAAAACTTTTAACTGGGTGATGCATCAAAGGAGTGATAATTAATAACGTTGAATAAGAGACACATCAAAGGAGTGATAATTAATAACGTTGAATAAGAGACACATCAAAGGAGTGCTATATAACAAAATCAATGATGGTAAAGGTTCAAAGGAGTGACATTAAAAAAGTTCAAAGTAGTGACATAACAAAGAGTTCATTTGAGTGAAATATCAGAGGAGTGATATAAAAATGAGAGCAATAAATACATTTCATGTAAGTGACATGAAAATTATGTTCAACGAATGACTTATCAATACATCTCTCAATAATGACATAATAGAGGCTGTCTTAATAATACTGTTCAATAGGTGACTTATTGATGGTTGGGGTAAAATGTGCGTAAGATTATTTATATATCAACTTCAATGCATTGATAAAAGATAGTGTGAAATGGAAGAAACAAAAGAACCAAGTGAAAGCAACCAATAGATAAAGAAATGAGTCCATAAAGGGGAGATGGTACAGGCTACTTTTCTTTCTTCTCCTGCTCACTTTTCATTTCCCAAAACTCAGTGCAAAATCGTGTATAGTAGGTGTAGTGTGATGCATTGTGTATAGAGGAGTCAGCATGGAACCCGAGATTAAATTTATTAGACAACCGATTTCTATATTTTACCGGTAGAGCAGGTTAAAATTCTTAAAAAAATGCGTGAATGATTCCTTGCCACCCGCTTTTGACCTTCGTAGATATAAAAAGAATAGAAAGAACTTTCAAAAAGTAAACTGGATTTTTATTTACGTTGAAATCTCTCCTACCTTAGGTTTGAGGAGCAGCCTGGTATACTAAAACCATACACACAAGAGAGATTACTCACCGACAACGTGCAGGAGCACCCTTTCGATGTGGGTCGGCGTCGATTTGTAGTCAACCCGGCAACGAAAAAGACCCTTGTCCGAAAATTGGGTCTTCTGAATCACTAAAGTAGACACTCCTGATCTGGACTCGAACATGGCCCGGTCCCCGAACAGCTCTTCCGGAGAACGCAACTTAGCCTCGCTCTGTGGCCGAGTTCGCATGTCCACACTGCGGAGAATAGGTTTTTAGTTACGAACGAGGATAAATTTAGTCCACTGAAGAGTGTGAAGTCATGCTAATGGGTGAATTTATTGATTAGAATAAAACTGAAAACTGACGGGGGCATCAAAGCCAGAGAGATTTACATAAAAGTAACTATAGAAACTAGTGACGTTAAGAGAAGTGAATTGTTATTAAAGTAATAAGGCAAGAACCAAGATGGAGTGCAGAGTTCCTCAAAATAACCCTTAACGGCATACTGACGGCGAAGTGACCAGCTATCTTATTCCCCTGTTTATTTATCTTTTATTTACCTATTTACTTTTATTCTTTACTGAACAGGTGAGTAAGAGTTAAAGGGCAGAAGGTATAAGAAAGTCGAGAAGCCATCTTTGCTAAGCTTCAATGCCCGGCCAGAAAGGTACATTCACACTTCACAAAACAAATTTATATGGATGGACACTCAATGGCGCAAATTCTCACCCATTTCAGGGCCTCTAGTGTAAAGATGTTCCAGAATAAGCACCATTTGTAAGGCCATAATGTAAAACACTCTTGTTGTAGCTGCCACTATGTAATCTTCTTAATACAATATGAAAAAAATTGTCTTATAGCTAACTCTGTAGTACTGTTTAAAAACAAACGGAAATACATTGATCCAAATAGCATTTATTAGAGAGCTAATAGCCGTTAAGTAAGGTCATGTCCATTAACACTCGTCTTTCTTTGATATCGTCAAAACAACGGAAAAATTCTCTGATTAGGATAGATTTCATGCTTTATACAGTCCGTATAAGATAATCATTAACGACGATGAATGAATAAAGCAATATTATGCGTTAAGAGTTCACCAAATGGATTTTAATTAACGCTAGACGATGTCGTTCAAGCACACTCAAGAATTAATCTAGAGCATGGATATGTAAGATTATTTTTTTCTTGTACCTTGTATTTAGGTTCCGTACCAAAAATTCAACTGGAAGTTTGTTCTATGCTGATATCATATATAATGAAAGGGGTGGTCCTAAGCCCCTAATAGGCAAGCGATTTTAGTGCACACTCCTCTCCTGTCAATAACACCTGACATTGTTTATTTCCTTAAGTACTCGGGTCATATGTCTCGCACACCTTCACTTCTTTTTCGCGCTCATCTCTTTAAAAGTTTTCTAGCATAGTCACTGTAGTTTTCGCTTAAATTGTTAATAAATAAGTAATGGTTTCACAAGAATATTAAACGTTTTAGCAGCTTTAATAAATGATAGGCAAAGAGAAATATCCCTCCCTCGTATGTACTGTTGGGTTGGAAACCAGAGTAATATTTCTCACCTAAAAACTGGAGTTTTTGTCCCGTTCCTTAGCCACAAGACCAACACCGCTGGGTCTTTCTTGGGAGAGGTTATATTGCAAGGGAGGCGAGCCGTCTGGCCTCTGATTGCGTACACAGCCACAAGCGGCGCTGAAATAGAAGAAAATATCAAGAATAAATAAAAAGATGTGAAAAGACATGGTCGGCTATGACTTGTCCTGAGTGTGATTAAGAAGACTCATATAATTTAAACACATGTGAAGCATTGCACTAAATAAAAGGAGAGGAGAATGCTGAAAGAAATAAAGAATCATTACCTTTTGTGTATAAAGTGTACTAATAACCATTGGAAGTATATTAGAATTAAGTCGTAGAGGAGAAAATAAGATAAAAATCATCTTAATTATAATCATTAAATTTTCCCCCACAAAGTGGGTTCAACACACGTGCAAATATTATCTAGTCCCCTTCCTAGTAATTATGACTTATCAACCTCAAAACCATGCAGCATTTTTTTTACGCCATTTTGGCCTTTCATAGTAATGGTGTACTGTGTGCTGTATCTTGTAGTCTAGGTAGGATTACTCCATGGGGTAAGTAAGACCTCAGACATGATAGAACAGCCCAAAATATCTTGCATTTGCTCCTCTATCAGCCAGTTTTTTTTCTAAACCAAGAACATTTCTCTAACGTTAACCATTCCATCGTGCATTATCTTTACAATTTTTGTTCCTTTTATTCTTTTTAAATGCTCATACCACATAAATCTCTTTAATTCCAAACTTTATTCCCATAATCATTTACATCATAAATACGTCTTAATGAGCCAATCCTCAATCTTTATACTCTTGGGAAACCAAGTGCCCACCTCAATTTTTCCATATGTACTGCTCTCAACCTTCTTTTAACATATATGACCTCATTTGCAATTGATTTGTTAGGTTTGACCTAACAAACCGAATTGAAATCTCGCACTTCACGTTGAGCGAATTTAACCATATTGTCTATTAAAAGAAATGCACGGCGATAGTTTGTGCTTAGTATAAAAATAAGCAGCCACCTTATTTCTGCATCATGCACAGCTGTGAAACACCGTTCATCAACGCAAACCAAGAGACGGTATCCAATAGCCTAGTCTAACAGCCCTAAATATAACTATATCAATTGGGTTATTTAACCTTACCAATTGATAGAGTTCGTTAAGGGCTTTACTAACCACATATTGTGTATGATTAGTCCCTCGGTTAGGTCTAATTACTAGAGCTATTTACACGTGGCAGCCATAGACGTCGCGTCTTCTACTCCAATTTTAAACTATACTAATCAACTGGGATATGCATCAAACTATGCAATATGTTATAGGAACCGCATCGTTATTAATTGATTGCCTAAGGATTTTATCGCTTTGCAGTTGAGGTATACTTCGATGGCCCTTGCATTATAATTAATGCAGTACTAGATTAATAAGGATCTCTGAAACGCTTCAGTATAATATGACAAATAATCCGTGGTGGCTATAAAAATGATTTACGATACAGAGCGTCTATGAACTCCTTTACGATTTAAAACTTTTTCACAAATGAAAAAAGTGAGATAAATATGATTCTTTTATAAAATAAATGAAAAAGTAACTTTTTCCTGATATTTTTCATTTGTAACGAGACTTTATAACCACATTATGTGGTTACACGAAAAGTAAAACTTGTTTTGAGAGATTTCCTTACTTTATTTACTGAACTATTACATAGGAGACGTATAGCATATACTCGTATCATTTCCAAGTAGAATTTTGATTGAACAAAATGAAACTTGGCTAGAAAGAAAAGGAAAATAAGAAGATATAGAGATGAATGAAAATAAGATGCCGTATATATAGAGTATAAAAAAATGACTAAGAGATAAAGAAAAATTAAAGGAGAAAGAGAGAAAGAAAGGAACACCAAGAGATAAAGGAAAATAAGAGGTTGCATATATTAGGGAAAATAGGCAGTGCCAGATAAAAGGAGGATAGGAAGACCCAGAGGTAAAAGAAAATAAAAGGCCAGGGAGAGAAAGGAAAATAAAAGGAGCAAGATATGAAGGAAATTATGAGTAACCAGGAATAAAGAAATAGGAGAACCCAAAGATAAAGACAATTACAGGAGATAAAGTAACATAAGATGACTCAGATATTAAGAAAAATAGAAGGCCCCGTAGAGAAACAAAAATAAAAGAACTCAGAGACAAAGTAAAATACGAGAAACCAGAGATGAAGGAAAATAAAAGGACTAAGAGATGAAAGTAAATTAGCGGACCCAGTAATAAGAAAAAAAGAGGATGAAGAGATAAATGATACAAAGGCTCCAGAGATAAGGTAATATAGGTGGAACCAGAGATAATGTAAAATCATATTAGCCAGAGATCAAGGAAAATAAAAAGCCCAGAGATAAAGCAAAATAAGAGGACCCAGAGATAAATAAAAATAAGAAGACCCCAAGATAAAAAAAGAGTAACAGCAGCTGGATTAATATGAAAGGCGTCATAGATAAAAAATAATAGGAAACCCAGATATGGAGTAAAATAAGAGGAACCAGACACAAAGAAAAATAAAGCGCTGGAGGGATAAAGAAAAATAAGATGTCTTCGAGAGAAAAATTTTGAGCATGAGATAAGAGAAATAAAAGACTGCAGAGAAAGGGGAAAATATGATGACACAGCCATAAAGGAAAATGATCAATAAATCGAATAAAAAGATACAGTCAACAGGATAAAGGTGCAAACATACCTATAGCACATCATGTTTACATTTTCTTGATTTACTTAAAAAGGAAAAATTACCAGTGATCCTCTAAAATATGTGCTCGTTTTTGATAAATTATTGGTAAAATTATAAGAGAAAATGTTGAAAACACATTTATAACATTTGAATAAATCAATGAAATTCACAAGTCTGAGATTAAACTTGAGGTGAAAAATCGGATGATAAGCCACAATGGCCCTCGTTAGAGAGCCTAATTCCACCGTTGGCTCAAAAGAAATATAGAAACAAAAACATATTTTGCCCCCTAATCAGAAGTGTTCTACACTTTGCAATCTAATTTGGACAATTACTTTTCCTAAAGGTTTTACCAATAATTTCCCGAGCTCAGAACAGATAGGAAATTGGAACACTAATTTAACAAGAATTGAAAGCAATTTAAACTTGGTTACGCTTAGAAAATCATAATTGAAATTCATTAATTCCTCATTTAGCATCTTAGTTTTGCTCACTTATTTCGTCTCGATGATCAAAGAAAAGAAAATTACCGCTATTCGAACTTGAAATGAGCAAAAACAGCGATGTAGAGAAAAAAAAGAATTAATACAAAATATATGATGAAAACTGTTCACGAACTTCTTGGAGCCTTGATTATGTACACAGAGAGGAGTTATAAAGATCTTCAAAACTATCTTTCTCGCATGCTGGCGAGCACGTTTTTTGCGTTGATGTTCTCGTCGGTTGTGTTCAAGACCATCCACGTCCCCTTGTATGAGTCATCTACAAGTCACCTTGTTTGAATCCGACTCCTCCAGATTTAAATGGTCAATTATTCATTTCCTCAACATTTTCTTGATGTTATCTTTAAATCTGAGCTTGTGCGACCAGTCGCTGTATCCCTTTCGTCATGGATCTGACCACACAGCACTCTGCGAGAAGTCTTTCTTCAGGCATGCGTATGACGTAACCCAGCCATCGCAACTAGTTTTTAACAATGATTGCCTCGATGCTGGTGCTCTGTGTTCTTTCCTGTATCGAGGCGTGTGAAATTATGTTCTGCTATGTGATACCAAGGATCTTTTGCAGGCATGTTACAAGAAAGGACTCTTAAAAATTTACGTTTCTACTGTATGTCGTACATTTTTCGCAGGTAAACAGGAAAGATTATAGCCACACCGCATTGTAGACGGTCATCTTAGTGCTTAGTTTTAAGTCTTTATTATGATATACTCCTATAAAGAGTTGGCCAAAGTAGGCTGCTATTTGTCGAATGCGATGCTGTATTTCAACATCTTAATGAGTGTCATTAGAGAGGTAGTGACCAAAGTACTTAAAACATGGAAGGTCTGCGAGATTGTCATCAGACATTTAAAACACTAGGGGATTAGTTTATGGTTCATCATACCCCTGTGTGAGTATTTCTATTTTGTTTATATTTACAACAAGGCCAAATTTGGTGTATATATCAGTAGCAGTTGTCAAGACATATTGCAGTGCCTCTAATAAGTTAGTTTCTGTGAGGCCAATGAAGGCTATGGACAGATATTTGTATTGCTCTCTAGATTTTTAAGGCAGTTGCTGGGCTCAGAAAATCATGTCAACTGTACCTCGATCCTCTTGAAAGCTACATTGCGATTCTAGGAGTATGTCGTCTGTGTTCAAGGATCTTATTCTCCGCATCATGAATTTAAAGAGGACTTTCTGGCAAGAGGAAATGGTGATATACCTCTCCTGTTACCACAAGTGTTTTTGCTACCCTTCATTTTATAAATTGTTATGATATTAGCATCCTTCCACTTTGGGGGGGACTTGCTCCCTTTTCCAGAACCCTAGAATAAATTTGTATATGTTATGCTTAAGCAAGCATGCTCCTGCTTGAAAATATCTTATGGAATGTTGTCAGAGCCTTAGGATTTGTTGTTCTTGAATGACTTAATTGCCTATAGTATTTTATTGAATGTAGCAGGAAGATACATTTCGTGGGTTAATGGACGCTCATTTAATTAATGAGGACAATGTTATCGGTTGGGTTTGCTTGATTTAGTAGGTCTTAAAAGTGTTAGCTCCTTCTTTTGATTATTTAACTTTGTTTTTTAAGTAGTCTATTCCTATCAGCTATTTTCACTGGAGTAAATGAACAATTTTGCGGACCATAAAGTCTTTTGACAGCATCGTAGAATCCGTTCATATCATGAGAATTTACATATGCCTCAATTTCTTGTCCCCTTTTTTCCCACCAGTTATTCAGTAGATTCCGAAATGTTCTTTGCACTTAATTCCATATGTTAAGCCAGTGCATTTTCAGGGCTCGATAATTTAGGTGTTTTAAAGAGGCATCGAGAGCTTTATTCATGCTATCAAGTAGAAGAAATATGGCTTCATTATTTTCATCAAACCAATCTTTGTTTTGGGGGGTTTGATTTCCAAGTGACTTTTCTGCTACAGCTTGGACCGTGGCACTAAAGGCGTTCCAACCGTTTCGTAATGCAATTGTAATATCATGAAAAATGTTTTCTCTCAGTTAGTGTTGCAGCTATGATGGCAACACAGAAATAATTTCCTAAGTTCTCCATTTTAACATTTTTGGTGTTGTCTCTTTTTATTTGATTTTTTTTATGCCTAGGAGGGCGGATGGCGAGTATTAGATTAGATCTAATTAGCCTATGACCTGTCTAACAGAATGTGCCCCACATTGCTCGCGTGTAAAGGACATCTTGAAGATCCTTTCTCTTTTATATATAATATATTGAATGAGATGCCAATGCTTTGAGCGTTGTTGCATCCAGGAAGTTAGGTATTTATCTTTTTGTTGGAATATAGTGTTGGTGATGGTTAGCTGATATTTAGCGAAGATTATTAGGAACTTGACACCATTATACTTCATCATTCCCACTCCTTGACTTCCAATGGCATTATCCCATAAATTACTGTCTTTGTCAACTCTTGCATTGAAGTCTTTCAGCAGTATAATTTATCTTTCTGTTGATTTTGCTTAGGATCTTATCTAGATTGGAATATAAATGGTCCTTCTCTTCTTTAGGTTCATTTAGGGTTGGTGGATATATACTTCTTATTGTGGCGTAAGTGCTTTTGGTAAGCGTAACTCTGAGCGACATTAGTCTTTTATATATTCCAACCAGGAAGTTTGTTAGTTTTTTCAAGATTTCATTTTTCATGGCGAATCCAACTTCATTCAAGTTCAGATCTAGCTGAGGGTACTCTTTCTAGAAAAATGCGTATCCTTTACCTATTTAGCATAAAGATTCTTCATCTAACAGGTTTGTCTCACTGAGTGCTGCTATGTCACTGTTATACCTTTTAAGTTCAGATGCAACAAGGGCTTTTCTTCTCTGTGGTCTGTCCGATTCTTCTAGGTCTACTATGGTTTTGACATTCCAATTGGTTACTTTAAGGGGCAATTATTTTCTTCTTGATATTGCGGCCACTATATGGGATGTCCCGGTAGGAGCAGCTACCTACCCGAGAGAGAGTGGATCAGAAGAAGTTTAGATTACCTTTTCAAGGTCCTTCCCCGTTCCGGAGGGAAAAGCGTGGATCCTAAATTGCAGGGGCCAAAATAATAGATCCCAAAACTATCTAGTTCCTTCTCCCTTCATCCAATGCCCCATCGCCTCCGGCTTTGAAATACTAACGAGGTCATTTCTATTAGAAAGTTTGAAAGAATAGACCTGTAAAAAAAAGTGGTGAAGGAGGTGGAAGTGAAAGAGGGTGGAAGATATACGAGATGCCACCAATTTGCCCGGAGACGAGAAAAACAACAAAATGTATCAAAAGGTGCCTCACCTAACCTCAAATCTTTTGTTTTATAATTTTTTTTCTATCAAAACGTTATAATGCTCCTTTTCAATTGTATTTTTTTCTCTGAATAAGGTAAAAAATTAATGACTACCATCCATAATCAAGTAAACTTTCATCCGGTTAGTAACCACCTGCAATTCCTCTTCATATATCTCATTGTTGGAAGGAAGGTTTGCACGCATATACAAACTGAACTACGCTAATTCTTGGTAGGAAATGTTATGATTTCTCAGTTCTCTGTGAGTTAAATTTGATGGAACTTTTTCAAGCTGGTCTGCACAATATGGCAACACTAATGTTATTTTTTCATTATGTTGTGTTATGTGCTTAAAATTAAATTTTAGATTCGTCGATTTTATGGTAAAGCACGCTAATAACCCTTGAATGAAATAAGACTATCTATAACTATTTTGGACAAAATGACGAATAATTATGCGTATTAAGTATATCTCGAACATATCTTTAACAGAAAACAATAAAGTATTATTACCCTACATGTGTGCTATTTAGACGGAGTACTTCAAAAACCTATGATGCATGAAATCTGTAAATTTCTTTAGAGGAGCAATTTAGACTGCCTCTGCGTAGAACTTTGACGATTGCCCATAAGACATTTTAGAAGAAAAGTGACGTACATCGGCATATACATCTTGTTTATTCAAGGACCACTTTTCGATTAGGTAAAGATCCAGCGATGCTGGCGACCACACCATCATCTTGTCACCTTTTATGCAGTAAGAGCCTATAAACGCTTGAGTGACCCTGCTAGAGTAGGATGGAGTGGTGTCATGCCTGAAAATCAAAGTCTTTAGAAGTGACGACGGTATGTCTTTTAGCAAGAGCTCCAAGTCCTACTTAAAGAGGTTTCAGTAAGCGGCTGCGATCACTTTAAACCCATCAGGCATCTTGACTGAGCTAAGAAGTCTGTGTCCAATTACACCTCGTCAGAATTACATCTCCAAAATAGACCCAACCATTTGCCCAAATCACAGGCCGTTAAGTGACGTCATGAGGTTGTCAATAAAGAGAAGGCAACTCATGTTAAGCGTCATGTACTTCCGGGCCCTTTATAAGGGATGCAGTTTCTGGGAATCTCCAAAAAATCCATGGTCCCTAGGAAAGGTTTTTGGTGCTCTTCGGTACATGAAGATGGCTAGGTTAGGTGAAAATGACTTTGCTTGTTTGTTCGCGTTTTCCACGTAAATGGAAGATAATATTTCTCGAATCCATAGCTGTCACAGTCCAACACTCATAAAGCTTCTTACTTAACAAATGGTCCTTCCTAAATCTTCTAATTGGTTTGACAAAGAGAACTGAAATCTTCTCATTAACATGAACAGAGGTGCCTTCAGCATTTTCTTTGATGATAAAAGAATTTTCTTCATCTCTGAAGCCTCTGTGACGCCTCATTCTTCTTACCCCTTTAATGGTCAGATTGCTCAATTTGTGAAAAATTAGATGATATTCTTAGCATGCAAAAGTTGAGCCCGCTCTAAGATATTTTCACTCCTGTGATTTTTAAAAAATTTGTGTCTTAGCTATTTTAATGAACACTTAAAAGATTATCCCCACGCTACGCTCATTCTACTTGGGCTCTTTTTTTTACATTTAATTACTTTCTACATCTATTGAAAATGCTTGTCTTAGAAGTAACATAAACTGCAAGAGAATATCAGAAAACACATCTGGAAAGGTACAAAATTTATTATTATTAATGAAAACAGGACTATAGCATCACAACTTAGAAGAATCATGAAAGGGTACGGAGCAGTATTTTGGGGTCAGAAAGACACAAGGCAACATTTCATGAAACACACATCCATTTTGTTTGGTGAATGTTTTTTTTTCGGGATCAGTCTTTGTAGGTCTGACGCATCACGGTGAATGTGACCAAGTGGCTCATCGAGGAAGCTGAACTCTGTCGAACAACGGTTGACACTTCAGGTGATCTCTGATCCCATACGGAGCAAGGTAACCTCGGAAAGTGAATTGTTCCTGGCTTGCTGAATCGTCCTTGCCAATAGCAGCCCCTGCAAGTGGGCGAACTTAGAAATTCTTAGACGGAAGTCTTTGAGTGGAGTTGGACTGATGACAATGGATACACAGTCTCTCTTGTAAAGTAGCAATGCATTGGAGACACACAGGTCAATAGCATATGCAAACAACCGCATATACCAGCATTTGGTCTTCAAATGGGTCTTGTACAGATGGGCAAGAATATTCGTCATGTCTACCCAAACCATCCGGCTGCTATTTCTCTTGATAAAATTAGGACAAGTTACCTCCTTCTTCTCCTTTGCTTTCTTTTCCCATCGCATCAAAGGAGACATCGGCTGAATCACAGCATCCGTGGAGATGATGATAACAGGTTTGTTGTCGATCCACTTAACATCCAGTATACTGTAAGTAGAGTAATATTCCATTGTTCGTTTAAGGAATTGCTTCAGTGTCAAATCTTTTGCGGAAGTTGATGATAGATACCCGATACGGTTTTCTCTTGCTGTTCTCACACACCAGCAGTTGTATTTGTGCCTCAAATATTCAGCAAAACCAATACTTGTAAAATAGTTGTCTGCATCAGTGTCTTATGACAATCAGACTTATGATAATCTGTTCAGTCTTATTCGTCTTAATTTCCTACGTAGTAAACTCATTCATATCGGCTGGAAATTTGATTATCCTTGATAAAAGGGGCGGTTAATAAGTTTTACAATTCCGATATAAGGAAACGAGATATGAGGAAAAGTGTTTTATTATTTTTCAATACAACTACCTTCGACTTCAATGCAACTGCGCCACGTGTCCCTGAGGCTTCGAATTCCCGTCAACCAGAAATTTCCCGACTGCTGTTCAATCCACTCCTGATCAGCGAGCTGAACATCTTCATAGTCCCCAAACCGGCGTCCACGCAGTGCAGCCTTGAGCTGGCGGAATAAAAAGTAGTCGCTAGGGCCAGATCTGGACTGTAGGGGGGCTCGTTGAACTCCTCGAATCTGCACTCGCGCAAGGCAGCTTGTGCAACTCTGGCCTTGTGGACAGGGGCATTGTCGCGGAGGAGCAAGACAACGCGTGTCAACTTGCCGCACCGTTTTTGACGGATGCACTTTTTCAACCCAGCCAGTTCCTCGGCATAATATTGGCCAGTGATGCTGCTTCCACGAGGTGCATAGTCCACCATTAACACTTTCTCAGAATCCCAGAAGATGGTGGCCATGTTCTTCCAAGCTGAGGGTTGGGTTCGGAACTTGATGGGGGTCGGAGAGCCCCTGTGCTTTCAGGCCATGCTTTCGATCTTGATCTCGGAATCCCAGTGATGGACCCACGTTTGATCACCTGCCACTATGCGTGACTTAAATCCCGCCGGGTCTTGGTTGTACAGGAGTAGCAGCTTCTCCAAACTTTGATGACGTTAAAGTCAATCATGGGGCGTGAGGTTTTGTGAAGTTTCTAGGTACCTAACGGACAGAGACGTTGGTCACGGCTAAATTGTCGTGGATGATGTTGATAACACTTCCATGTGATATTCCAAGTTCTTGCTCGATTTATTCGACCTTCACCTGTCGATATTCAAGGATCATCATCTCACGGGCGTCCTGGTTTGGGGTCATCTTTAAGGGACTCACGACCATGGTGGAACTCCCTATTCCAGAGAGCAATTGTTGCATAGGAAGGGGCGGTATCGGTGTACACTGCACTATGCGTTGATGGATCTTTTTTGCATTCTTGCCTTCCTTGGTCATAAATTTGATAAGTACGTAGTGCTCAACCTTCTCCTTTGTTGAAAAATTTGTGACTGACGATCTGCGATCAGCTACTGATTCTTAAATAGACGAGACAGGAGCGTGTGACTGCAGGTCCTGACTTGTCATAACTTTTCCTAACACCATCACAAACAGCTATCCCCCTTCCTCTGTTTTGCCCTACCGATTCGCAAAACTTATTTATCGCCCCTAGTAAATAATGCCGTGCTTAATGCCGTCACTGCTGGCTATGTAAAAGACTTTGTAGCCATACTTGTGTGGCTTGTTGTCTATGTACTGTTTTACGTTTCCCCCCTTGTGCCCTATTACCCACAGACTGCTGATATGTTGCATGAATTTTCATTAATTACTTTATTTAGTAACTTTAGGTTTCATGCCATTTTTTATTTTAAACATAATGCTAATTTATTTTCAAGCAATTTCTTTTCCTTTAAAGTACACTCGGAAATTTTGTACCATTTTTTATCTTGCTCAATGTATAAAAAGTAAAACAGCTTATAAATCACACAATTTAATGGCGTGTTTTCCTCGTAAGATTATAAATATAATACTTTACCTTGTGTCCATATATTCACCATATTTTTTTGATGCAGACTTTAGCTTTGCTTGCTCTTTCTTCTACTTCTTATTTTTTCCGCATACTTGATAAAAAGGCTTTCTTCCATTCGCCATTAGATGAATAGCATTTACTGGCATTTTATGCGTGCAAAAAGCTGTAACGTTGGAGCATGATGTTCGCATGAAAACGATAGTACGTTTGGGTTCATATCCTTCTTGTGTGCCTTGGTGGATAGTTAGATGGA
This sequence comes from Ceratothoa steindachneri, assembly GCA_963969495.1. Lineage (NCBI taxonomy): Eukaryota > Metazoa > Arthropoda > Malacostraca > Isopoda > Cymothoidae > Ceratothoa > Ceratothoa steindachneri. The sequence goes on from OZ018319.1 coordinate 49,357,414, forward strand.
GCCGTAAATAATGTAAGAACATTAAAGGCTGTAATATCTTTCTTTTCCATCTTTAACGACGCTCTCCCATGGTAGAGTTAATAAAGGGCCCCTTTGGAAATAGCTGGTAGATAAGCTAATATAAAATTATAATAGTAAAGCATATATAAAAAGTTTTATGCAGGTTGAGATCATTTTTGGGGTGGTATTGGGAGAGGGCGTACTTGTTCATGACGTTTTAAAGGTTATTTCTTGATTGCATCAACTAATTGAACTTATCGAGTCGTAATGATTTGTAAAATTTGGCAAATCGTTATCCTTCAATTGTTTAATGCACACAGCTTTTAAAATAGGACTTGAAACAAATGCATCTTAAGTAGTATTCGTTGTAGAGAGTTGGGAGGAAATTAAAATACATGAGTAGTAAAACTTAAATCGGCCTTTGTGCGAAAATATGAAAGAGAGCTACAGAGGATTCAACTTGCTTAGGGTAGGCTTAAATGAATAAAGAAAATAGATAGAATTGTATTTAAAATAAAAAAGAAAGGCAAGTCCAATAACCTAAAATTTAATGTAAAAAATGAGAAAGAACGAGGGGAGCAAGTATAGAAGAAAAATGATGGATAGATTTAAAAGAAAACGACACAGAAAAATATAAGTAGCACATAGACTACATAGAGCAAAGTGATGTTTAAGTATGAACGCTAAACTCTTTTACGGAGGGTGGGTAGAAAGTTTGGGACATAATGAATTATTTTTTAAAATTTAGGTGTAAAACAGATCTTGTATTCAAATTAATGGGGTTAATTCCACTAAAAAGTTGGATGAAGGAGAAAACAGCAAAAAACGAACAAATGAAATTGTCTAAAATAGTCAGTAAAAATCGCAAAATCACATTGGACACTGGCCTTCCAAATATGATCATAATGCTACTTTGGGACACGGTTGTTTTATAAATTAACACAAATAATTTTGCATTCATTTCCTCTCGTACTAATTTCCCCAAAATCTAGCACTATAAAGGTCAACAAAATAATTGGTTTTAAGGCAGATCATTACTCCTTCACTTTTGGAATATTGTTTTCATGCCTGGTGCCCTTGCTACCAAAAAGATATTAACAAGCTAGATCGGATTCAACGGCTTTACCAAAATGATACCTCGTCTAAAAAACAAATCATATGAGAATCGTTGCAAGCAATTAATTCTATTCTCATTAACCTAAGGTAGATTAAGAGGTGACCTAATCCAAGTATTTAAAATCTTCAAGGAATAGTTGAAATGAATTCTAAAAGAACTTTATAATCGAGTGATATAATTACAGGAAAAAATGCTTGCAAAATTACAGGTTAACCGTTTAACTCGCACCGATTGTCAACTTATGGATTGGTCTCTGCCGTCACGTCATTGACGGCAGTATAGTTGATTCGTTTGAACATAGAAAAGACAAAAACTTTCCTTCAAACTAAAAACTGCCTACGTTTATAATCGAGTTATTATTTATTTTTTCTCCCTCCATCAGATAACCGAACATCAATAATCAAAGCGTCAACGTTTAGTAAACTTAGCTTAGTATGGTCTGACAACAACTATGTAAGAATTAAATTGTCTGTTTTTTTCAGGCTGTTTCCTTTGTATTCCCTTCTAAAATTTTCGAAGCGTTATACTGACATGAAAAATCTAGCAAAAATTTGGAAATATTATTGTGCAATTTCATGCACCAGATTACCAGTGAAGTTAAACTAACTTCCCAAACTAATAACGAGTTATCTTATGATAATCATGAAAAGTGTTACCCGTCAATTTAAAACGGTTTGCTCATTCGAAGCACCTAGAAAAATCCCGTCTAGACGGAGTAAGAATCTTAAATTATTCAGCATGTTACCTTGGAAAGAGCGGGTGGCTCGAAACCTTCCTTAACTCTCTCTTAGCGTCTCGTTTAAATAAAATTAATAATGATAATGCAAGAGCAAACAAGTTTGCATTCTCTGTGGACAAATAATCCTGGAAAAAGGAACAAATAGAGCAGGGACAAGGAAAACGAACGTGGAATATAAACACTGAAAGAAACCTCATCATTATTAAATGCTGGAAACGGAAGAGGCTTTTGTTTTGCATTCGTATACTATTAAAAAGGTCATCAATAGACACGCAAAACAAGTTACAAACAATAATTCGTTTCCTATAGAATTTTTGAGGGAGACACATAAAGAAACGGTCAAAGAGCAAAGATAGCGACTCTTTTCACATATCAAAACCATCTTCGTAAATACGATTGCATACATGAGATTCAAGACATATTTCCATTTTACCTTATTTTTCAAATTGATCTTATTGATGGCTTAATTTTGGAAGCACTTTAAGCAAGAAGGAACGGATTACAGGAGTTATCTCATAGAAAACATCAAACAGCCTCACAGGAATTAACAGCAGGCAATCGAATTCTTTATTCGATCTATCTTGAGTCTTTTCACGTTTCCGGGTTACAGACACTTTTCATCGCTTCTGCATGCATACTGCTGTGTTCGGCGCGTGTCTGTGTAGTGTAGATGGGTGCATTACGGGTATATAGGTTTTCCATCTGGTCATCAGGAGCTAGGCACTAATTAAAAAAGGGGATAAGATAAAATAGGGGATTATGTACTTCGGCCAACGACTGATAGCAAGGCTAAAGGACATTTACCTAATTGCGATGGTAGGGAGAGACGCCAATATAATTGACCTACTAGGGCCATTAAATTTCCAGAATTTTTCCCTTGTACTATCTCCACATATTCAAGAATAATTATTTCCTGAAGTTTGGTGAAGATGCCCAAGTTGGCTTTAGCTTGAATCTTCAAGTGTAATATAATGCTCGTTAAATTTCTCTCATAATTGTAATCAAGCTGGATAGTAAACGCAATATAAGGCTCGTATGTAATGGAATAAATTAATTTTTTTATTATCAATCTTACCTAGAACATTTTAAAATACCTATAAACCATACATTATTGTTCCACAGGGACCTGGGTTATATTCTCCAAGAGCAAAAGTTTCAAAGTCAAAATACCGAAAAACCAAAGACCATAAATAAAGAATTACCAAAGGTGGGAAAGATCTAATCTCGCCTAACCTAACTTGGCTTTTTATGGTATGTCAATTTGAGAGAAATATTACCTAGAGTAAAATATTTCCCGATAAGTAAATTAGAAGATAAGAAAAAAAGAAAGAGAATGGTTAATATAGCAATATAGCATTTTTCGCCCTAAAAGTGGAGTTACTATTTAACACACAAGACCCATAATATCAAAGATTCTGACATCGATATATTAGTGTTATATATATATATATATATATATATATATATATATATATATATATATATATATATATATATAATATAACATCATACAAAGTGTTTTATCCTCTATGTTTTTCTGTGCCCTTAGAATTGTCTCACCAGAATACCTAGACCTGGAAGTCGATAGAATATATAAAGTAGGGATAATTTGTGCTACCCTCTGTACTTTCTGGAGAATTGTTATAAGTCCGCTAAGCGTTCCTATTATCAAATTAATTTAATATCCCTAATTTTCAGGCCAAAAACTTATTAGTTTTACCCTATAACCTTATTTTTAATAAATTACTTCGTTTACTGAGGCTTCTGAACATAAATGTTATTTTTAAGTAGGGGACTACAATTTATCGCATCCTTGTTAAAATTCCTCCCGCTCAGACCTTGCATTGTTTATTCGATAGGCTGCAACAACTGCCAAAAATGCTATTATGGACAAACCGGGAAAGAATCGGTTAGGCAACATCAAGCCAATGTACGTAATCACAGTAAACAATCAGCGCTTTTTGCTACATATATATGTACAATCTTAACCATACCGTTAACTGGAACAGTGCCAAACCACTTATAAAATGCAGTGATTATATTTCCCAAGATATATTAGAATGTATCCCCATCAACGCGTTCCCATATTTCAACCTTAGCCCTGGTTTGTTAATGCTAGACCCCATTATTACTAGATATATAAAATCTCAAATAAAGGTGTTTCAGGATTTTATGCCACCTAATTAAGGTTCAGAGGTGAGTGGTCTAATCCCCCCTTCCACTATTTAATGCAATGTTTGTCCTGCCTCCTGTAAATGTCTTGAAAAGGTGTATAAGAATAAAGACGAAAGCACTCGAAATCATTTTTCACTTTTTCTTTGTGGGTGTAACTTCATATATATATATATATATATATATATATATATATATATATATATATATATTTATGGTGCGATGATTAATTTTTCGCTGTTGGCAATTCTGAATTACGCGGATGTTTTTTATATGCCGTCGATCTTCTTTCTTCATATCATAGTAGACTCAGTTGTACTTCATCGGTGAAGAAATTAATACCATGCGTGAACTCAATTTTGCAAAAGGTTTACCCTTTATCGTTTGCAACTATCTCTTAATGCCAGTATGCATCATCTATCAATCAGAAGCAAAAGCACCCCCAACTCCTCCTCTTTTACGACATAAAGAAGTTGAAGATTATTTGAGTGTTTACTTATTTCTTAACACACCAAGTAGCCTTCTTTTTTTAACTTTACTAGATTTTTCGACTGAATTCAAAACTTCTCTCTAACTACAGCATCCCACATAGTTGATGTTCACCACTTCTGTTGGACTATATACCCTCATCGCTTTTATTCTCTCATCCACACTGTATTAATTTATATCTTATCTAATAGGAAATCTCAACGGTATGATGACGACTAATTATATCAAACCTTTCATCATTTCGTGCCCGTAATAAAGAATTGAATATACTTGTGACAATAAACATGTAAATTCAACTCTCCCTCATTATTAACGGTAAGCAAACTAATCCACCTTAGTGGTATTTATTGCAAATAAATTTTATTATTTCTCCCTTCTGACTTAAAAAATATTCCCTTTATTTTACTGCTTTTAACAACTCTTGTCTAAGGAAAACGCTGAAAAAGTCTTCAGGTGAGGCAGCTAATAATGACTTTAATGCTGGTCATGTTACGGGTGAGTACAATAAATATTTACATATTTCATCATGATGAGAAGTGGATAAGTTGATCGATGATATTTAGCAATTATTTCTTGACATATTTTAGGCCCATTATTATAATATTTTCTCCATCTAATATTTTAAAATATATATTATCATACTATTATAAAGGAGAAAAATATGGCACCCCTTCTTTTGACAAAAAGATAAGCTTCAGTATGCTCCTCAGATCCGCAGGAGTAAGTAGACGCTCAGGAGGAAAAGAAAGATATACGAAATCCATGGATTGATGGAAGTTGGTTGTGTTCTAACTGCGAAGGATTTCACAGAATTAGAAGTTATCCATCTCGACCTAAGAAATGAGGGAAAACTCCATCACAAAATATCTTACGCGAAGAACCTGGTCCAACAGTTTATGTCAAACGACAAATTGCTGAAAATCATTTTTTTAGTGCGTTTAGATTACTAATTAATGACTTTATTTTGTAACATATATAAAAGGTACTTAAGCAGAAGCTGATAGCTGATTGAAAACTACTTCATAGATTGTGTCACTGGAATAAATTATAGCCACTTTTGGCACCAAGTTTGCTCGAGAAATATAGGCCAACGGAAAACATGCTGATAACTATGTACTCGGTGGTCAAAATAGGGGGATCTCCTTTTTTCATGAAAAAATGGCAAGAGATTGTTTTAGAGAAATTATGAGATATTCCTGCTTTGACATGAACTCTATCATATCTGAAAAGCTCAAATAGACAAATTGGTGCTGGCATCCGAAGTTTGGCATCGATTCACATGAAAAGTGCCTTGCTTGCTAAAAACCAACCGAAAATATTTCTTTTAATGATCAGTTGTTCCTCACTAAATCAGGGTGCCCCATTATCCAGTACATTGCCACTAAGCCAGACAAGTTTGAAATAAAATTTGAATAGCTACTGATAACAAGTCAAAATATTTTTTTAACGAATTTCCATATCTCAGTAATGATGAAAAACGTCCATCAAACCAAGTACTTTCAAAATATGTAGGTCATCAGCTTTTCAAACCTTACCTGAAGAAACGTTCAGACGGACAACGTTTTACTTTTTTGAGTTTAAGTTGTATACTACAACAAAAAATATTAGCCTCGTAGGGACAATAAATCGTGACCGAGAGGAAGTGCCAATTGGCATCAAGAATTTGTGAGACAAAAAGATCAACACTCAATTATGAAAAGGACCTTGCAACATAAATGTCTATTAATTCAAGCTAAATAAAAATGCGATTTATCTGTAAGCTAAAATTTTATTTTGCTGAATCGGAGGTGCAATATAATCAGCCACCATTTAATTAAGGGGAAAGGGTAAAGGAGACAGATGGCATTGCTTGACTGTTATTTACAGTTTCTGGCCTTACACACTACCAGTAAGTTGAGGTCCTTCTCTGTATTTTCTTTCTCATACGCATCGTTTCTTAGACCTCCATACTCATGCTGCTGAATGTTACATGTTTTTATTTTTCAGGAGAAAATACTTACATATTGTTCCATCTCATGGGTGGAGAATAGAATATTGGTGTGCTAGAGATCAGGGCGACGCTACATAAGTTTGAGAATAACGTGCCCAAAACGATTTCATCGATGCTTCGCATTCTTCTTCAATTTTATCTTATTTTTTTATATTCATGTTTCTTCTCTGTTGTTTAACTTTCTTACTTATGGTTTCATTTTCGTTTCCTTGTTTCCTTTACTTTTCATTAATTTTTATAGGTTCGTTTCGGTTTGTTTCTACTTTATATCCTTTCTATTTCCATTATACGGGTGTGTTTTCAGGGCAGGGAAACGGTTGGATAAGTGTTCATCACTAGAGATCAAGTTGGCGTTTTCCCATCCAAATGCTAACAAGACGCAATGTTGATTAATTTAAACGTAGCCCTTTTGGGGTGCAGATTTACTGGGCGCTGACCTTGAGATGACTCCATAAGCTGGGATAATAGGATCGATGAATGCAGGCCTATTTATTTCCCACGTAAGTTTGCTAAACCACTGGTGTAATAATGAATTCTTTTAATCGGGCTTTTAATTTGAAGCAGGCTTACTTATATCATGGTATACGGATGGACTGCGCTTAGCTTTTAGAACGAACAGTTTTACTTTGTAATGAAATACGCAACCTTATTTCGACCTCATTTTGAATAGTTATTTATCGAGTCCAAAAAATATGGGCATGGCCCTTTTCTGACCAATCATGTAGTTTGGGGTGAGCTTGCTTGAATAGAATATTTATTCGTGTGTGCAATAGTGAGAGAAAGAGAGAGAAAACTTTCACCCGAAAAGCTTGTTTATCTGTGGGAAAGAGATAGTTTCTAGGAATTACGATTTCGCGTTTCGCAGCACTGGGACAGTAAACAAAGGTCCAGATCTTTCTTGTTTTGAACTCTGTGTCAATTATTACACCTGCTTTGGCATTTGGCCTGAAAGTTAATGAGGGTGCCGCCGTTGCTTGTTTTAGTGTATGACCGTGTGAAAGTGTCTTAGCTTCACTTTGGCCTATGCAGCCCTAACTGAAATACAGTATCTACATGATTTCATGACAAAATGATATACAATTTGATTATATTATTGCATATACATAATTATGTGCTTCCCCATCTCGAAACTTCATAAGAACCAAGACACTTATTTATGAGGCTTCATTTTTAATCCTATTTCACCTTGCTATGTGGCACGACAGGATTCTCCTCGGCAAAACCGGAGATTTGCAAATAATATTGAACTCGGAGCCTTACAATTTTATATATACATTAATAAGGAACTAGGAGTCTTAAAATATTTTATATTTAGATTTATCAATACGCAGAGTAGTCATCGGTTCTGTGGAGCGTTCGGAGGTAAGAGCTCCACTTCATTAATGCCAAAAGAATTTGTTTGCGTGTATATGCGCGTCTCAATTTTATTATTATTACTATTATTTTTCCCTCCTTCACGTTTATTACTAGCTACAGCATAAAATTCCCTCCTTAAGCGCTACTGAAGGTTTTGTATTATTTAAAATTCGTTTTATGCATACAGTTTTTGCCCGTGCGCTCCCCAACGTTATATTTACTATCTTATTTCATTTTTGCTATACTAAACCATAGAACATAAATTGAAAAGGTGTCAGCAATCCTGAGATTGTTTGTTTAATTTATGTAATGCCGAGCGGGAAACATTTGAGTGTTTGGATCCTCGAGCTGAAGTTCCTAATGGCGAACAAAACCTCTTTTTTATATTCATAAATTTGTGTGTATGCACCAGCCTATTTTTCTTTAAACTAGGAGGAACCTAAAAATACGGACTTAACCTAAATTAATAATTACACGGACTTTGCACACTTAATATCTATTTAACTTTAAATTAATAATTTTACGGACTAGGTAGACTTACTCTGGTATAGCAAAATTACTATTATTATTCATATCACCAAAGACTTGATATTTCACTCTATATTTTTTTTAACTAAGTAAAAATTGAATTTAGTCTCTTAAATTGATTTGCCCTGCAATTATTTTATCCACATTATTATTATTTGGAACGTTTTCTACGATTGTTATTACCTATTTTAAAACTGTGTCCGAAAGTATGCCGTGAGTTCGTCCGTTGGTTGTATATTGATCTATTTTTGTCCTATTTGAGCTGCGATGATTGGTGTTGTGTTCATATGTAGAGATTGAACAAATATTGCCGGGTTGGATCTGAACCAGTAGCGCTTCATTGTAGCTCATCCATGTTGCTTACACTAATCCGGGGTATAGAGATAGGATCATCTACCATTCTAATGGACACTACGTTGAAAAGCGAGGCCAACGCGGATGGAGTTTGCCAGGTCTACTTCTTCTTGCGCTGACAGTAAGCTTGATGGTGATCGCGTTGGCAAATTCTGTTTCTATAAGCCTCGCTCGTTGCTCTTTCTGTGAATCCATTTTTAGAAGCAAATCTTAGATCGATCAAAAACGGTCGCTAGTTATAGCGCTGTTATCGTCCAGAGAACGGTTGGCTTAATTTTCGCGGTAGCAGTCAACTTGCGGACTTCCATCTGAATGATAAAAAGGCAAAATTTTGCTTAATCTCGATGTAGCGCTTTTGTGGTACCGAGTTACCAGGCGCTGACTTTGGGCTGTCTGAATTTTTTTTTTATTTATTACGCTATAGGCTGAGATGAGAAGATCAGTTGAATGCACGTCTGGAGAAGGAAAATGCAAGAGGGCAGAAATTTTACTGAATATCGGACGTAAGTTCGGTAAACCACTGTGTAAAAATGAATTCGTTAATTTGAGGCGGGTTTACTAATGTCGGGAATTAAGAATGGTCTACGCTCCTTTTTTCGAGCAAACAGTTGTACTTAGTCATTGAAAGAAGTAACTCTGACAACTTAATGCATTACCTTGGACTTCATTTTGAATCGTTATTTCTAGAGTCGAATAATTCAGGCGTGTCTGGTCTAGCAATCATGCGTTTTGGGCCGGAGCTTGCTTAAATCGCAAGTTTGTTCGTGTGTGACAGAGATAGAGAGATATAGAGAATTTTGACACAGGTCGGCTGGTTATCTCGCGGACAAAGATAAATTTTAGGAAATGAGATATTGCGCTTCGCAGCTCTGTCACAATAAACAAAGATCAGCATCTTTCCTGTTTTCAATCTGGTGTCAATGACTGCATCTGCATCAACCTTTCTTTGTACATCTAAGACGGTTTCCAAAACTTGCGCGACCCAAAAGGGTCCGAAAGCTAATGCAGGAGCTGCCTTTGGTTGTTTAAGTGTGTAGGGCTCGTTCTATAAATAGGTAGGCCTCTGGCACCAAATTTCAGGATTTAATATGCCAAGCGAGAAACTCCACAAATTGACGATCGGTGGTTTTATCAAATCTTAAAAATTGCTATCTGTGTAAATTAAGAAAATAATAGACAAAGCCTAATATATAGAGAACCAAAGAGAATTAGAAAATGAAACTATTTATATGATAATCTGTACAAATAGAACTGAGGCAAGCGGTCGTTGGAATCGTGCGAAACATAAAAAGATATCAAATGTGGCCACCTGGATAAACACGAGGATTGCATACAAATAAAGATACGTATATGGGAACATTTATTGGCAGCTGAACAAATTTAGGCTCTAACCAGAGAATCCCTATAATAAAGCTAAATCTATAGGGAATATGTAGGCACAAGAGGTACACAAAAGTACAAGAGGTACACGCACAAGGGGTGGAAACAACGAAAGAACTATATATATATAAATATATACATATATATATATATATATATATATATATATATATATATATATATATATATATATATATATATAGAGAGAGAGAGAGAGAGAGAGAGAGAGAGAGAGAGAGAGAGAGAGAAACAGCCAGACAGACAGACAGATGACAGACAGACAAATTAGTCAGAGGATTCATTAACCTAATTCATTCCCTTAGTATCGTCAAGGAATCCCATTTACTCGCCTAAGTCCTGCGACCTTTAGACTCGATACTTCGTGTAAAACAGTAAGCCTACATATATCTCACATAGGCGCATAATACAGGACAGAAACATACACATCTCGTCTACAATCGCAACCACCGGCAGACACGACTATTTCAGGATAAGAACTGACCGGTGGACGACTATTTAAGTATAGTAACCAATGTGAATCAGGACAATCTAAAGGTAGCAACTACCGGCAGTGAGGATCATATAGAGATAGGAAATACCGGCAGTAAGGGCTATTTTTATGATTGGAATTAGAGGCATTGAGGAATATATATTTGAAGATAAGAAATATTGACATTCATTACCAGTTAATGACAGGAAATATTATCTCTCACGACCACTTGAAGAGAGGAACCTACTGTAGTAAGGACTATTTAACTATAGGAACTTCCGGAAGCTAGCATCAATTAAATATAGGAACTGACAGGAGTCAAGAATATTTACGGATAGGAACAGACAGAGGTTACGATTATTAAATGCTAGAAATTAAAGGCGTCACCACCATTTATTTCAAAATAGGAAATATCGGCAGTCAGGTCCATATAAGAATAGGAAATACCGACACTTAGTTCATCTAAAAATAAAAACTACCAGCATTCAGGATAATATAAATATAAGAATTATTGGCAGTCAGAGTCATTTAAAGATAGTAAATGACAGAAGTCAGGCCTTCTTAAGAATAGGAACCGTTTGGAGTTAGAATTATTTAAGTACATTTAAAAATAAGAGCTATTGCAGTCATGCCCATGCGAAGATAGGAAATACCTGCATGCATGGCCATAAAAAGATATTAAATCCCATCATTCAGGACCATTATTGATAGGAGATACTGAGATTCTTGACCATTTATTGATAGCAACTAAAGGGCAGTTAATTTTATATAATGACGGGAACTTTTGACTGTACTGACCATTTAAAGATAGAAACTATTGGCCCTCATGACCATTACACGTATGAACTATAAGTTGTTCTAACCATTTAAAAATAGAAAATGAAGGCAGTCAGGCCTATTTCAAGATTAGAAGCATTGGCAGACAGGACCACTTTAGGATATAAAATATTGTCAGTCACGACTATTGTAAGAGATGAACTTTCGCCAGTCAGGACCATTTAAATATACGAATTACCGTCAGTCGGGATCATTTAAAGCTAGTAACTAGCGACATTCTTGGCTATTTAAATCTATGAACTATTTGAAGAATGGAAATTTAAGGATACAAAATAACAGGAGTCAGGATCATTTTAAAAAAGAAACGATGTTCAGTCAAAACCATTGCTGATAGTTGTTAAGGGCAGCTACGAATATTAAAGATCGGAACTAACGGCATCTTGATCTATTAATGATAGGAACTCATGACATTTACGGTAAGTTAGGCCTAGGAGATAAAATTTATATATCAATTTGGCCTGTTTAATCTATCTAACAAACCCAAGGAAAACCTGGACTAGCCAATCAGAAATCATCAAGAGAATCGCAAAATTATTGTATATCGAGCACTTTCTTTATTTATGGAGTAATTTATCCTCAAAGTCGCCACAACTTTGAACTATTCAAATAGTCATGGGCATGTGTAAATCTTTTCGTGTGAATAAAAAAGGGAATGATATAGTTATATATTAGAATGATATTGTAAAGGCTCTCAGAAGGAAGGTGAAGTTAAGTTTAAGTTAAGTAGCGCTGATGAACAAGTAGTGAGCACAGTCCATGGTTCCATTCTAAAAGCTAGAAAGTTGGTGCTGTAGAACGATGTGGCTTACTAGGAGAAGGTGTTTTGTCAGAATGCTTAACGAAAGCTTGTGTTTTGAGTCTCTCACTTTATTTGGAAATAAGGGAAAGGAGGGGAGGTCGTTAAAGAAAACAAAGATATCCAGAGCAATCGATCTCTGAGGGAAGCGGAAAGATCCATTAAGAGGCATTCTAGGACACTTTGTACATAATACGAATAAAAACATTTCCTACTCTTCTTTGCTTCAGAGAATGACTCTCAAGATCGGAAGAAGCAAATGCTCTAAGGTCACGAGTCACTTGATGGGAACCGAAAGGACGAAAGTATGGTCGGATTTTCTCCAAATGTTATCAGGTCCTAATTTTTTAACACTGGAGAGTTATTGTTGGTACTCATTATTACATCTTTCCTTGGAGCTTTAACCATTTTATGCTCACAATAAGTAATGTGTATACTTGTTAAAAATGAATGCTTTCAATTTTGTTATGGTTTCTTCATTCTTTTTCATTTGCCGTTTATTAAAGCATTACATTTTCTTAAGATAGAACAGCTTAATCCTCGATTTCCCACTCACTTTTTGGATTACTCAGAGCTACACTTATCCTTCTAGAAGAGTGTAAATGTGAAAAAAATAGTTACGTCAAACAAACTCAAATTTCTAATTTTCAAGCAAGTATCATTATAACGAATTTTCCATTGTCTGCACTTGTGTCGATATGGAACTGTAAAGAATCGAGATCTCTGCTCTCCTGAGCGTGGATGACAAGTCAGAATTTACCTAGAGGCTCATCGTTTTTCTCTAATAGTTCTTCAGTTTTGTGTGAATAATTTAGTCACTGGATTGAGTGTAAAAACAATGGCAATAACATCCGTAAATTTCCTTGTTTTCAGTAAATTTATTAAAGCTTCATCATGAGCAGTGCTAGAAGAGTTTTTAATGACATCTACTGCCAATAAATTTTCGTCGATCATTGAAGGTAAACTAGACATTAGTACAGCTAAAGTCTCTGAGCCACTTTTAGGTTTACTGCCAAAGGCAACTTTGAGTAACATTCTATCCCAGTGTTCAGCAACATACATTTGTAGTTTTCACAAAACTTGGTCGAGTGACGCTGGCTAATATTATACCTCGATAGCATTCTATTTCTACGTTTTGTTGAAGTTATAATGTCAAAGTTGATAGCATTAGCAACTTCAGCTTTAAAAATGGCAGAAACCATGGTAGTATTTAGATGTTGATAAAATCCAGAATGAGCATATCGCTATCCAGGTCATACCGGTTGTGATTTCCAACTTTATTAGATCAAAAATATGGACAAATGGCCAGGAATGTACATATAAAATTAGAAAAAGCTGATTTTCGAAAAAGGCTAAGATCAGCTAAAAATTTGGACCTTAACCCTATGTCCAAGTTCGTTTTCTTGCTTTATATTTTAATTTATTTTCGAAAGTGTTATAATTTGTAATTTTATGTGAAAGACTTATTTAATAAAAGGTTTCTAAAGAAATTTATTAGTTATATTTATTAAATGGACATAGGAAATTTCTCTTTCTTTACCGGAATTTACTGTGAACGGATTTCAAAGAAAACAAAGATTTAATGGAGGAAAGGGTGTTGCCCCCATATATATATATGAACGTACTTTAGTTCTCTTTCATAGGTAATCTTCTCTTAGTGAACATCTAACTTACCTTCAACCGGGCATTGAACTTCTAGGCCTTAGCCTACTAATAAATTTAGCAAACTAAGTCATTCACTACCTTCATTTAATATTTTTAGAAATTCTTCAGTGTTCTCAATAAAATTTCTGCTTGGCGTCTTTACTTTCCATTTTCACTTAAACATAATAGATTTTTGATTTACTCGCTTTAATATGTTGTTCAAAACTCCAATGTAAAACTTCAAATAGGCCAAATATCCTGACCCTTCAGGTTAATAAGTTGTAGAAACAAAATAATTGAATTATCATTTAATTGTTTTATTTCTACCGTACCGCTGAAAAAGTACCCCTTCAACAACACCTATTCACTTTGATTACAATTGAAATTTGTCAACTATATCGAACGTACGTACATAAAACCTATTTTACTGTCTTAACCTAACCTCCATTCAGCCCAAACCATTGAAAATCAACCAATCCTCTAAAAAACTTTAGCATTACGGCATTAAAATTCACTACAGCTAAATTTGACACCCGCCTTAATACTGAATCCTCTCTTTGATGGCTCAAATAAAACTTTCCAAATCTCACCAGGCAAATATCTAAAATCTTCCTCGACGAAAGACTTGGAAATTTTCCTTACTAAATTCTTTGAAATGAAGGAATGAAGGTCATCATAACTTTTTAAAGTGTTTTTGCTTACGAAATATTCTGAAAGTATCATTAAAAAGTTTATTTTAAAATTAGAAAACGTATCTCTCATGCTATTTCCATACTAGCTACGACGACACTGTGTTTAGACTGCGACTACTTTATGCCACAATATCCTCGCAACTCATAGTCATAAAGATATGTATATATCCCTTTTTTCCCTTGTCACAAAATTTTATCATCTGATTTCATCAAAACTTTTGACAAAAAATATTTTGATAACAATATAAATGTTGTCTTGTCTTAAATGTCCCTCTAGATGTCCGCAGGAATACAAAAGCGATCATTTAATAGGATGAATCATTAGGTAAGCATGTGCATCTGTAAGAGAGAAAGGGAGAAAAAAAAGACGCGCGTGGTTGTCCCTTTTAAGTAGAGAAAGAGAAGACACACATGGTTGACCCTTTTTAATACACACTAACGAGGCGCAAAATCGTAAAGGCCGTGATTGGCTGGAGGCAAGACTTCGCCGAAGCATGAGATGTGCTTAAGGGCACGAGTGGTCCCCCCGAGGATTATCTTACGATGGCGTGAATCAGACAACGTCTACCGTCGGGCGCGGGGAAAAGCCTCTCTTTGTCACACCTAACACCTAAAAAACGCGCGAACCCTTGCCGAATCCGTTAAGTTGCGTGTATTCTCCTAGAACTCTCTAGAGTCAACACTCTACGCGCTGGTACCCGTTACCCCAGCGCGACGCGTCAAATTTTCGATTTGTTATTCTGAACTCGAAGCAAAAATCTGAGGTTATCTAGCGTAATAGTCCTTTCTCAAGAGGTGAATATTTTGTACTCTAAATCGTCTTAAAAAAGGCAGGATTACTCCCTCGGGGCAACTCTTTGAGGAAACCGCAATGCGCAATTCTCTTGTGCAAGCTCCACCTTCCTTAAGCCTGCGTGATCTGGGCTTCGCGTACATTCAAGGTCATTTGAGCGTCCCATCTGTGATTTTCCACTTGTGTATATGGTGGTCAACAACGCCTAGGGCGCTCTTTGAAGCTAAGACTCGTGTACGTTACTTAAAACTCCCTTGAATTTTGTAAATATATTGTTTTCATAGTAGTAAAGTATATTTTGTACTCCGTTTCTATTTCTGCAGAACCTTCCAAGATAGCTAAGAATTAGCCAACATAAAATTCACTCTGAAACTTAATTGCACTCTGATTTGTATTTATAATTTCACTCACGCTGATAGCGGACTATTCCTTTCATAGGCTTATCTATCTCTCTCGGGCGGAGGAATTTGGAAAAGGTTGGGATGTAACATCAACCTACGACAGCATCTATGTATATAATCTCTCCCTGAGTTAGTCATAGAAAGTTAAATCAAAGGAACATATTATATTGGGTCCAATCACTTGAGTTTCTTTGGGCTTTAAATTCAATTCTTAGGTTTTCAGAACATTAAGAGGAAAAGGAATCCTTTAAAAGCTGTCTGTTTAACCCAATTAAACCTGAACAAAATATCTAAAATATCTGTAGTTATTATTTTTCCACCAACACATGTTATTAATAATTACAAAATTACGATAATAGTTGAGTACCGCTAGAGAATGCACGAACCGAAGTCTTAGTTTAGTGAGCATAATACGAAATCGAAATGGAAGGGCTCTCTAGGAACCAGTCCAGTCAGGCCTGTATGGCAATGATGCGGGAGGACTAAACGTATAGAAAAAATACTGGCAATTTACTGAATGGAGAAAGAATGGGGAAGCAACAAACAGATTAAAGGACTAAATAGCAACGATCCACTTTAAACAGTGTGAAATTACAAATCATTGATCTAGTGTGTACCTATCAGGGCTGTGATTAACGTATTTAACTAAGCATTGGAACAAATAGCGTGCCACCTCTAGTGTGGGAGATTCTTCGTGTACTAAAATTACCAAATTGAACATTACAATTAATATACAGTAGGAGCAATCCATATACAGCATTCATAACATTGAATAATACAACCGAATTTCCAGAATCATGAAACTACCGAGTCTGCGCAAAGCGTTGAACAACTCTAGCGAATTTCCATATTCATCCATGTATTAATTGTGAGAAGATGTGTGCTTATTCCTTGAACAAAAGTTTGTATATAATCTTATATATTTCAAAATACAAAGTTTATTATGTTTTTGCTCGAAAAAATGGTTGGAACTGTCTAGAGGAATCGTCACTCCCCCGTTCTCTCTCAGTGGAGACACGGGACGATAACCGCAAGAACATCCAAGCCAGGCAACGTGGGTAAAGTTCGTAACCACAGAGCCTCGCAACTCGTCACTATGAAAAGCCGAAAGGTTTTAAACTACAAGATCTTCCCTACGAGAGTATATTCAATTGCACCTCAAATAACAAATTGAAGACGCGTTTCTCTCAAGCTCGAAGACCAGCATGAGCTGAGGTAAGACTTGGTAAGAAAAAGCGTTGGAATAAGAAACATTCTGGGCCCGTTCACAAGCCACCCCCCTCTAAACCCCTACCCCAGTGGGATGACGAGGTATAAATAACAACAACTTAGGAAAAACGGGGTAGAATACATGAGTCTCCAGGCTATGAAGTCCCCGGATAGATGCCGTGCTACCGAGACTAGACAGGTAAAATACTTGAGTCGCTAGACCAAGAAGTCCCCTGAAAGAGAAGCATGGCTACCTATAGGGCTAAGAAGCAGCTCATCGTCGAGCTATTCCCTGGTTATCAAACCGAACGTTAAGTTATCTTGTTCAAGTTTAACTTATTCTCATCAGAGAAACCTACCCTCCTGGATCCTCGCCCTTGAAAAAGACAATCCCCAGAGTACACTCCTCGCCTATGAGGAATTACCTAACGAAGGAGAAAAGCTCCCCCTCGAGCCCCTTACTCAGTGATCACACCGAACTCTAAGTTAACTTGGTTTAAGAACCAAGTTCAACTTACTCTCGCCAGAGAGACCCCGCCTACCTTGGTGCCGCCTAAAGCACCGTGATTGTTCTCGTCCTTGAAAACCTCCCAGCTTGAATACCGTGTGGACCCCCATCTGCTACACTCGCCAAAGTACCTCGTGATCTTGACCACCTTCAACAATCTGGTCGAAGCACGCGTCAAAGGACCTACCAGATTCCTGTGGTGTCTGGGGCTAATTGAATTCAAGGTCAGACTCAAACCCACCGCCAATACAACCAAGGGATTTAAACTTTAATAGAGACAATTAGCCTAATTCTTGTATATTGAAGTGCGTATCGAATTTTGTCAATTTTAGAGGGTCAAGTTAATTGAAGTAATTATTGTGTATTTTAATATTCGGAGTATTTCTGTGGTTTATGTTTAGTTTTTGTGTAGTAAGTAACTTGTTAAATTTAAAATATACGTTTATTTGTGGAATTCCAGTGCGTTTATCTATATGCTAACGTGTTGATCGGCTCTTCCTTGACACAATCAACAAAATTAGCACTCTTAGAACAAATCCTACTTCATCAAAGAAGTATATCACGACCACAAAGAATACCACGACAAAAGTGGTGTCAGGTGTGAAGTGATCAAAACGGGCATTCTGCAACAAAAGTGGTGTCAGTCTTGTAGCTTTTTCTTTAGAAAGAACCTAGCAGCGTCTAATTAAGGAAGAGCCAACACGTAAAGGAATACCAGGAATAAGAGAATAATTGACAAAAAACCAATTGGTAAAGTTAGGGGTGGAAACAATTTGATGGTAATTGCTAAGCTAAGTGGTAAATTTGTTGTCGGAGTGGTATTACAATCAGCATAGTAGTGAGATTAATGGTAAGTTAGGCAGCGCGCAACCTGGTTAGTGGCGGCCTAAGTACCTGAGAGTACAGTAAGGAAAAATCGACGGACCAACACAAAATGGTTTCGGTCGAAAGATTCAACCAACAAGCCTGAATTCCGTGACTTGAAGGCAAGGATATGGATGCCAATATCCTGTCATAATTGAGAATACAAAGAGAAGAAGAACAAGAAATAATAGAGTTTGATAGAGCAATGGAAGATATAAGAAGAGAGGGGAAAAGAGAATAGGAAACAATGAAAAGACAGACGGACATAAAATTTGAAGAAGTCAGAATACAGTTGAAAATAGAAACAGAGGAAAGGAGAATGCCAAGAGGAGGTAAAACAAAAGAAAAAATAATACTGTTGAAAAGAGAAGCAAAAGAATTCAGAAAAAGGATAGAAAGGGAAGATGAAAAAAGGAGAATAAAGATAACACGAGAAGATGATGAAAGAACAATAAAGATAAAATGGAAGATAAAAAAAGAAGAACCCGAGGGGAAAATGAAATAGCGAAATAAAAAAAAAGCCGAAGAAAGAAGAATAAAGAGGGAACAGAGTCAAAAGAAAGATTGCTCGCACTCGAAAATGCATCTATCGAGAATCAGATAGAGGTCGAGGAAGTTTTAGCTTGGCCTGGACATAAGAAATGACCAATGATGGAAACCCAGCCAAATGGGGTAACGATGGAAGAAGTAGTAACTAGGGATGAGGTATCAGCTCGAGTACCTAAGGAACAAACAAAGAGGAGAACCCAGTCAAATGGAGTAATGATGGATGAAGAAGTAACTAGGGAATAGATACAAGCAGGTGTACCTGTGGAATTACCTACGAAGAGAACCGAATCAGATGGGAATGATAAGGAAGCAGAAAAGAGGTGTTAATGCGATACACCCCGATGGTAAACGTGGATGAGTATCTCCTACCCCTAGCAGTTTCCTTCCCTAACTGAACGTCCAGGGAGTTACCACTAAAACTCCAAGTCGTAGTGAGCGCCATGGCAATTATCGACCCCGCAAGTAAAATTTTATTCGATCCCCAAAGATTGAAACAAGACACGATCTCTTCGTGTACCTGGTTAAAGGAGCCCTTTGGCCTCATGCTCCCATTAATTATGCCCAACTGCAACAGGCCCCGGTAAGAAAAATGGTTTGTAAACTAATTAGATCGAACACAAACTCGATCTCCAAAAGTACCTTGTTAAAGGAGGACTATGGGACCCCCGCTCCCATCAATTATTCGCCACTCCAACAGGCCGCTCTAACCATGAGGGTTAGTTTGAATGTATCCAAGTACCATAATACGGGTATTTCGCATAAAGTGGAGTACCCCTACCATTTAGTGATTTACTTGGGTAGACCCCATAAATTTAATGACCGACTCAGGTGCGGTAAGGTGATGGTGACAGAGCACCATTTTAATATTAGCTACATCAAAGAAGCCGATAAAGTACAGCTGCTCTATAAGCTGATGCGAAATACCATTGAGGGTTATTTCACTCCCTAATAAGCGTGAAACCATGTTTTCATTTATTTTTCGTGTGAGTAGTTATCGGTAGGATTTAAGTTCTTAAAAGCTTAGACATGCAAGGAAGTAGCTTGTTTTTTGTTTTTTTGCGTGTAATCGACGAATTAGTTTTTTGTTATTTGAAAGTTAAATTGCATTGCGAGTATGTTAAGTTGGCTGTGTAACATACCCCCCCAGTAGGCTCGCGAGGTCCAGTTCGACCCAATGCCAGTGTATGCGCGCGCGTGTGCGCTCAAGTTTAAAAAAAACGAAAAGTAAGGAAAAACTCAAAGATATACAACATTTTTAAACTCGACTAGGTTGAGTTAATTGTTTTGAGTTGCCGGGAGTCCTCTCCCCCAATAAGTTCTTCGAAAGAAGGTGTGTAGGAGAATTGTCACTCCCCCGTTCTCTCTGAGTGGAGACACATGACGATAACCGCAAGAACATCTGGGCCAGGCAACGCGGGTCAAGCTCGTAACCACAGAGCCTCGCCACTCTTCACTATAAAAAGCCGAAAGGTTTTAAATTGCAAGATCTTCCCTACGAGAGTATATTCAATTTTACCTCAAATAAGAAATTAGAGACACGTTTCTCTCAAGCTCGAAGACCAGCATGAGTTGAGGTAAGACTTGGTAAGAAAAAGCGTTGGAATAAGAACCCTCGTGGGCCTATCCACAAGCCCCCCCCCCCATCTCCTAACATACGCCAGTGGGGTGACGAGGTATAAATAACAACGACTTAAGAAAAACGAGGTAGAATACGTGAGTCTCCAGGCTACGAAGTCCCAGGATAGAAGCCAAGCTACCGAGACTGGACAGGTAGAATACATGAGTCGCCAGACTACAAAGTCCCCTGCAAGAGAGGCATGGCAACCTAGGGGGCTAAGAAGCAGCTCATCGTCGAGCTACTTCTCTTCAGTGTTTACTGAAGAGTGTGGTCCCATTCCCCAGCCCACGGATTCCTACTCGGGGGAAAAGCTGGAGGCAATGGACTTCACCGAACGAGAAATAAAGAAAAAGATCGCTGACCTAAAGACGAATAAGTCCCCTGGACCGGACGGGTTTCTACCTAAAGTGTTGAAGGAAGTGTGCGATGAAATATCACGACATCTGTGCGCTATCTTTAACATGTCAATCCGGACTGGATGCGTTCCTAGAGACTGGCGCGAGGCAGAGGTGACTCCTATCTTCAAGAAAGGAGACCGCAACCAACCGTCGAACTACCGACCTATCAGTCTGACTTCGATAGTCGGTAAACTCATAGAAAGCATCATGGTGGACAAAGTGACGTCGTATTTAGAGTCAAACCTGCTACTGAGGAGTTCCCAGCACGGCTTCCGAAGGCAACGGTCATGCCTGACGAACCTTGTAGAATTCTTCCACTTCGTTTTCAGTGAGCACGATCGGGACAAGGCGGTGGATGTGGTCTACCTAGACTTTCAGAAAGCCTTTGATAAGGTACCACACCGCCGCCTTCTCCGGAAAGTGCGAGCGCTTGGCAAAGACGGTAAGGTAGCCGGCTGGATCGAGAACTGGCTAAGTGGCAGACGGCAACGGGTGGTGGTAAATGGACAGTCTTCTGAGTGGGTGCCCGTTACTAGCGGGGTGCCTCAAGGTTCTGTCCTAGGACCACTACTATTCATCATCTACGTTAACGACATGGACGGTGACATGGTTGCCAAGATTTCCAAATTTGCCGACGATACCAAGCTTGGTATGAACGTTGCAAAAGATGGAAATACTGCCCGCCTGCAGGAAGATCTTGGGAAGATTGGGGAGTGGTCGGACACGTGGCAAATGCCTTTTAACGTGGGCAAATGCAAAGTGATGCATATCGGCCACAGAAACCCCCAATCTCAGTATATCCTTGAGGGCACTGCTCTTGAATCGAGTGACACTGAGAAGGACTTGGGTGTTACTATCACTAGTGACCTCAAGTTCTCAAAACAGTGCATTGAGGCGGAGAAAAAGGCCCAAAGGATGCTAGGCTATATTAAGCGCCAGTTTGGTTATCGGAACCAGGAGATTGTACTGTGCCTGTACAATTCACTTGTCCGACCGCACCTGGAGTATGCCGTACAATTTTGGAGTCCTTCATTGCGAAAGACATCGCAAGATTGGAACGCGTAAAAGCCAGGGCAACCAAGCTGATTCCCTCTATCCGACATAAAAGTTATGAGGATAGACTAAGGGAATTAGATCTGTTCTCGCTGGAAACCCGTAGACTGCGTGGTCAGCTCATCGAAGTTTTCAAAATACTACGAGGGTTCGACAATGTTGACTACCGGGATATTTTCACACTGAGTGAGAACAGAACGCGCAATTACGGCTTCAAACTTGAGCTGAAGCGTTACAACCGCAATCTGTGTGGAAATTTTTTCACCTACAGTATCTGCGGTAAGTGGAACGCACTTCCAGGGGAAGTTGTCAACAGTGAATCTGTTGACCAGTTCAAGTCAAGACTAGACAAGGTCTTGAAAAGTGGCCGTTTAGGGACGCAAAACAATTGAGCAGCCTTGTGCCCGCTCGATTGCAAGTCCAATGGTACCCTCTTTGAATGGACCGCAAGGTCTCCTAGGGTACCTTCTTTCCT
The DNA here is from genome assembly GCA_963969495.1 of Ceratothoa steindachneri. Taxonomy (NCBI): domain Eukaryota; kingdom Metazoa; phylum Arthropoda; class Malacostraca; order Isopoda; family Cymothoidae; genus Ceratothoa; species Ceratothoa steindachneri. The sequence goes on from OZ018319.1 coordinate 49,379,866, forward strand.
TGTTGTTACTCCTTGTTGTTATTCCATTGTTATCAAACCGAACGTTAAGTTAACTTGTTCAAGTTCAACTTATTCTCGTCAAATAAACCCGCCTCCTCGATCCTCGCCCTTGAATAAGACCCCCTCCCCAGGAACAGTCCTCACCCATAGGGAATTACATAACGAAGGAGAAAAGCTCCCCCTCGAGCCCGTTACTCGGTGGTCACACCGAACTCTAAGTTAACTTGGTTTAAGAACCAAGTTCAACGTACTCTCACCAGAGAGACCCCGCCTTCCTTGGTGCCGCCTAAAGCACCGTGATTGTTCTCGTCCTTGAAGCCCCCCCTCTTGAATACCCTGTTGACCCCATCTGCTACACTTGCTAAAGTTCTTCTTGATCTCGACCACCTCCATCAATCTTGTCGAAGCACGCGTCAAAGGACCTACCAGATTCCTGTGGTGTCTGGGGCTCATTGAGTTCAAGGTCTGACTTGAACTCGCCGCCATAACAACCAAGAGATTTAAACTCCAGTAGAGACAATTAGCCTATTTGTTGCATATTGAAGTCCGTATCGAATTTTGCCAATTTTATAGAATCAAATTAATTGAAGTAATTATTGTGTATTTTAATATTCGGAGTATTTCTGTGGTTCATGTTTAGTTTTTGATTCCTTGAACAAAACTTTGTATATAATCTCATATATTTCAAAATTCACAGTTTATTCTTATGTTATTGCTCGAAAAAACGTTGGAACAAATAATGAACTACAGTTAATCCTTGAAAAAGGCAACCTCACCTGTATTAAATGGAGGTAACTTGATAGTTCGGTCTCTATGAAAGTTGAAGGAATACGAGAAATGGTCATTTACTAATGAATAAAACAATAACACTGTTTATGATTGGCGAAGCATATGTGCAGATAATTTTACAAATTTTATGTGTACTTTGAAACTTATTGGTTATCGTTCTTTAGTTTTGGACGCATCTTATCTTTAAATAACTTTTAGTATGCCTTGTTCTATTTACTTAAAAGAGACAGGATCAGAGTCAAATAAAAAGGAATATTTTGTGCAAACTTTATCTAAATTAAAGAAGTATTTTCAATAAATTGGAGATTTGGGCATTTTGCGCTCTAGTTTTAAGTTTACTCTATATATTATATTCTTCTTTGAAGTATCTGCATTATTTTTTCTAATTGCTCGCAGTGAGAGAACATATCAACATAATTATGCAGTTGTCTCATCTAGTAAACTGTGGGATTGGTTAGGTAATTCTTTTGGATAAATAATTTATAAGGTCATTTTACAAATTTCACCTGGATATCTCTGCTGGTATCCATTTTCTGGGTAATCGAATTTGTATTAAATTTTTTTTTGTTTACTACATTACTTATTGAAATATGACACATCATAGCTAAGAATTTAAAGATATCTATATGTATGTTACAAAATTTATTCTTTTAAATTTGGGGGGGGGGCAGCATTAATGATTATTCCTTATTATTCCGAAGAAAATCTACGAATTAATCATGGATAAGTCAGAAATATGTTTGCCAAATTTTCTCCGTTGTGTTTTAACTAAATTAAATATCAGCCAGCCACTACGTAATGACTATCTCAGAGGGCGTATTAGCTATTCAAGGAAGCACGTAACATTTTTTAGAAACTAACCACAAATAGTCTGTGATCAATTCCAGCAGAGAAAATACCCCGCATGCTTTCATCTTCATGGCGTTTATCCAGTTAGATATCGCATAATATTAATGTTCAATAAAGGAACTTCATTAATGTAATGGCTGCGAAATGTTTCTGATAATAGCGTAATATCAAGAATTAGTATACATCTTCAGACATTTAAGAATGTGTGGTCCTAAGAATTTTATTGACCTATTAATTGTAATCTGAATTTTCGAAGCTAGTTAGGAAGTATTTGTCACTGCCATATTTATATTACCAAAAGGAATAAAATGAAGCCAACTAATTCTTCCGTTCTCAAGATTTTAGGTGTATGACAAGAAGCAGTAATAATTGGGTTTTTGATAAAATGACATTAAATTCTATCAATTATTTAATTTGCCAAGACACATGCGTTTTAGGGGCTCGTGAGCTTTGCTCTAGTTCCAAAAGACAACAATTCTCGTTGCAATCATATCTTTGTGAAAATAAATGTTAAAAATTATACCAAATGCAACGCATTAGGCATTTTAACCGTTACTACACGATGTTAATAAGACGGGGAACTTTTAATGAAGAATGACTACATAATGGCAGAAAAATTCACTTGCAAATAAAATAATGTTCAAGATGACTTACCAAAGATTTTTCTTTAACTATATACTAAATTTTAGCCAAAATAATACCATTAACAATGTAAGGTTCTCCATAAGAAAAATTTTATTTACGTACTCAAAGCCTGATAAGGCAGACCCATGTGCACAAAAAGAGGACGCATTAATAACAAAGGTGAGGTTTTTTCTAAGAAAATCAGCCAGCGATTATTCTATGTATTTCGAGAGAATGACACTATTTATATATGCCTCAGCAACAAATAACCTCCCAACATTTTGGGTAAAACTCCCCTTTCGTTAATCCTCGACAAAGAGATATGAAAACAACGCTTTATTGAGGCAAGAAAACACTGCATGAGAAGTCACTAACGTCTCTAGTTTCGGCTCTGCGTTTGAGGATAATCTTTATCATCGAAAAAAGGGTAATCCTATGAATTTGTAACAGTGGTCTCGATAGAGAAAAATATTCTATATCTTGTAAGACACAAGAAGTAGCTCCTTTCATCACTTAGAAATCGACTGCCATTAATGGTTCTCTCGCCTAAAAACTCCTCATCAATTTTCTTTCCTTCCCTTCTCTGCCGACATTCTTATGTCATTAATGCTTCGATTCCTGAATCTCCTGTCGCTATTAACGTAATGTAATTCTTCACCAGAGAGTCTCATCTCGTTGAAGCATTCGGAAAAGTAGCACAGAGCCCACTTGTATCAGGGATAGCGTTCTCTCACGATTTTAATTCATTACTCATAGTAGTCGATAATAACTAGTAAACTAGTGGGTACTGCTTACTACTTGACGGGTCGTTTGATTAATTGCATTTAAATGCTCTATATAGAATTGTTTTATTCTTTTCCTCTTTTAATAGTTTTTCGGACAACATCTTCAATTGTGAAATAGTCGTTTGATTTCTCATTAAAATTATAATTATAGTAAATGATAATTATTTAGGGGGTTAGATTTTGTTAAATAGAGCATTCGCATTCACCCGTTTCTCTTATGGTCCGTTAACTTTAATGGAGTAAAAAATTTTCCTTGAGTACAAGCTCGCAGCATTTCAAAAGAAATTTAAATGAAACATCATTTTCTTACCTTACTAATTAAAAGTCTAATTCTGACTCTACATAAACTGTATTTCACCTATTAGAAAAAGTGAAAACGGAAATATAATTTCAAATCATGCAAGTGCCACTTTATTTAATACCATTTTTAGGAATACAAACGGTCTATTTACCGATTTGCAATCTCTCTGTTTACTTGAATTCCTGTAATTCGGGAATTCAAAAGAGAAGATAAATCATCAAATATAGTTTCCCTTGAAAATAAATGCTCTGCTTCAACCTTAAAATTATCATGGATTAAACTTTCGAACCTTTAAACAAGAACTAAGAATAAGAGTTGGAATTATTTTGCTGGTAGGAATAAGCGATTCAATAATCCGCCTAGCTATCCTAACCTAAGTTTATTGGAACCTACTTATTAGAAATTCCAGTAGAATGTCGATTTCCATTAAAATATTTAAAACAAAGAGTTACTTGTAAGCAAAGGATATTTGGTGAAAAAGCTTGTTTTTCAGATACAGTATAACTGGCGCCTTATGTGGCGTAATTTGTGGCAAATAGTGAGAAAATCGAGGCATCAGACTGCAGATATTACTAAACCGACAGGCAGAGGAAGCGGAACAAGACGACACCAAAAAACAAAACGCAGAATGAGAAGAAAAAAGAAGCAGTAAAATTGAAAACTCCTGCACAGAAACAAAAAAGAGAGGACATAAAAGAGAATGAAAGAGCAAGATGGCTACATAAGACTCCTTGGAGGTTTCAGTCTCATCAGACTCAGAAGTTGCTTCTCAAACCAAGAGAGCCAAGGGAAAGAAAGGTAAAAAAAACTGGACGCAAATAGAATCAACCTCTTTATCTACGCGTGAAAAAGATTTCCCTTTCTCGAGGATTTGGAGCACATGAAAGTCTTCCAAGGCATTAAATAAAAAATCTATAAGTCGGAATTCGATGCTGATATCGACACGGAAACAGTAGAAAAAGAATTGCCTTGCCATTGCGTCGCTCTACATGATGATTGGTGCGAACAGGTCTCCAATGCCGAATTCAAGAGGAAGAGGAACTGGAAGTAGAAAAACACAATCCAGAAACACTAAAAGGACAATGTGGATAGAGTAAGCAACAGAATGAGGATCCTGACGCTCAACATTGACGGATGGAAGGGGTAAGCAACGGCATATGAAAACATTTCGTGTGCTGAACCCCGACATCATATTAATAACAGAGCACGGCATTGACACTACATCTGGTCAAAGTAAATATTCCGGGCTACAGATTGGTCATCAAAAATCATTCAGAGGACAGGTTTGATATGCTGCGATAGCTGTCAAGGGGAATATCTCGTTCAAGTTCCTTCCAGAGCTGGACGAATTGTTTTTGGTGGTTGCACTCTAAACATTTGTAGGATACGTCGAGATAGCCGTAGCTTATCAACGAGCTAGTCTTCAACATGCCCATAACAACTTTCCAGGCTGTTTGGGCATCGCAGAATGGCAATCTTAGGGGCGAGCTCAATTTCAGATGCCGTGCGGCAGAGTATGGTATAACCATCGCAAGAGGCGGAAACTTGGAATTGATTATTAGAAGTAAAAACATCCAAAGATTAAGATCGGACTTTCTGACCTATATCCCTTCAAAATCAGCCACCAAACCTGACATAAACTTAACAAGTGAAGGCTTCCCATTAAATTACCATAGCGAGTCGGGTCTAACAGCCCCAATCGATCACATAGCGATCCACACCACAATCTCACTCGCTCTGATTCAGGACCAGTCACTCTTCGAAAAAACTCGGCAACTAAGCACGTTTTTAGAGACAACTCAGTGTATTCGCTCCAGCTGACCTGAGTGATGCAATCCTGGATGAGATGGATAAAGAGCTGGAAAGGATAACTGGATCTATTCTAGAAGCAGTCTGTGAGTGTGTATCCAAGACAGGGTACAAAACTCCTCCTAAACCCAGACGGACATAGAAGATGAAGGTGAGGCTCGTGTTCATAGGGAAGTGTGTGGTTAGTTTTAGACGGGCAGGTCCAAACCGGGAGAGAACTTCGCTACAAAGGTACATGTGCGCTGAGCTTAATGATGCCATCAACCTCGAACGGGAGGAAATATGGAATAACTTAAGAGACAGACTCGATAGCGAGTTGAACCTGGCTAAATTCTGGCTGCAAATCGGAAAATTAAAAGTACAAACAGAAAAAGCGAAGGTTTGAATTAAAGAGAACTTAGATTATATAGAAGAACCAGTGATTCTAAACGAAAGATTTCGCACGCACTGGAAAAATGTCTTCATCATCACTCCAGAAGACAATGAATAGTTCGACGAGGAATTAGAAGGCCAAATGATAGAAGACCTACATCAGATCATATATCGAAAGCACCCAAATTACCAAGTAGACGAAGGTAGGGAGATGGCGGAACAAGGCCGCCTCATAATACTTGGGTAGGTCAAGGTCACTGTAAAGTTCTTTGAACAAAGGGCGCAGGCTGGACGGGCATCACTAAATGAAGCCCACTAAGTGGACTTCAAGACCACTTAGCCGAACAAGAAGCTAATAACACTCAGCAGCCCGGGTTCTGTAGGAGACGAAGAACGGAAACCGCTCTCATCCTCCTAACGGAAAAACTCACGAGCAGCAAAGCTGAGCGGAATTACATAGTACTGGTACTGCGAGATGTTCAAAAGGCCTTCGATAAGGTTTGCCTGGGGGTCTAAAATAATGGATGTTGAACCTTCCGCTAAACCAAAATCCTGAAAAGGGTCCTCTGTGAGTTTATCATGTAAAGGAGAGCGCAAATTTTGATCGAGGGCTACAGAGGCCTAAAATTAGAACTCAAAGCGGGTGTTCCACAAGGCTACTTTCTGAGTCCGTTGCTGTAACCCGTGTACAAAATAGACCTCCATGCTCCAGTGAAGGACGATACGATTTATCTACAATTTGCAGATGAGATCACACAAATCGTTCCAAGTCCCATCCGGAACGCTGGAGTTCAAGCAAGGGTGACAGCTGCCGAGATCGAAAAGTTGAAAAATTAAGACAAACCGCCAGAAATTCTAGGTAATTCCAATAAACCGCCGGAAAGTAGTAGACATCTTTGTAGAAGACGAATACTACTTGTACTCGAAGGAGGACAAAGTCGATGGTCTTACGACTCACAAAATCAGGATATAAGACCCACATTAACAAGTGAGTCTCCCTAGCCCCTCCCAAAGCTGAAGAAATTCTACAAGTTCCGAATACTCAACGTGCCGAACAAAAAGAAACTCTACACTGCTTTGATCTGCTCCATCCTGGTGTACCCAGCATAGATGACGTAGATGACCAGCAGTTCCACTCTCAGGACGATGCAGAGGGTAAGAATAAAGCCACACTGCTAATTGACGGCGCAAAAAGTTCCACCATATGAGGCTCACAGTCCTACACGAATGACTAGGACTCAACCCAATTAATATGGAGATCCAGAAGCTCGGGAATAAGACATGGGATAAGGTGGAGGAAAAAATACTGAAATACTCGAATATCAATAATAATGTCAACATAACTCAACGCAGACAACACTAAGGAGAAAGAACAGCACTATTCCCCAGCGGAAGAAACTCTGCGAGGGAAGAATTAATATCGATCTATATCTAAGAATGTAAACCTAAAAATATATTAATAAAAAAGAGAAAGTGAAAATAAACAACAAGGGACAATAAGGATAATTACAAACTGGCAAAGAACCTAAGTTAATATTGCACAAAAAATGAAATAAAATAAACAAACAACCAACAGAAGTTAATAAACATTAAAAAAGGAGGCGAATTGCCCAAGTTAAATTGTAGATAAAAAACCCAAAAGTTAAAAGCATAGATAAAAAATCGGTGAAGTGCTCAAATTTAATTTTAAATTAAAACAAAATTATCAAACAGCAAACATAAAAAACTTAAATAAAAGATGCAACATGCCCAAAATTAAATACTACAACTAATAAATAACATAGATAAAAGGAGGCAAAGTGCCCAAATTGAAATTTAAATCAAACTAGAAAAAAAATAAGGAACAACAGAGATAAAATCCTTAAATAAAGGATGCGAAATGCTCAACAATAAAATAACAAACAAAAACAAAAGTAAACGAAGAGACTACTAGTTAGCAAAATATGTCCACGACAGAGTAACCTACTTAAGAGCTGTTAAAATATTTAAACATATGGAACAACATGACCGTCATGGGCGCTCTCCAAAACTATAGAAGGAAGAAGATAACAAACGAAAAAAAATAGAAAAATGCTAGTGATGCCCTCAACACCAAAGCAAACTAGTAAACAACTTCACCCACATAAAAACTACCACACATTTCATCACTTTCATTAAATTAAGCTTGAACTTGAACTTTTTAGACCCGTAATTCTTGGACGAAATACATTTGCTCTTTACATTTCACTACCCAGTAAACGAGTTAAGGGTTTGTGGGAATAAAAAAACGCCTTCGCTCAATAAAGAACTGTGACAGCGATTTCTGTGAACCAATTATAGAACTTTACAAGACTTCAAAATGCTCATCTTCAAGGTGATTTTGCTTCAGATGTGATTCTGAAATCTGTTACCACCATTATAATTACACTGCAATATTGTGACGAGAATAAAGTGCCTAAGATTTTCCATAGTCGAGGAAGAAAACATAAGTTAAGAAGAGGAGAACTTTTAAAAAAATCTTGGTTCTTCTATACGCATATGTTCCTCTCAGCTCAATGTCTAGTTACATGTATGCGTTAGCTTAAACAAATGCTTTTATTTTCAAATAAATTATTTTTTATTTTAGTCTCTTAATTTTCTATCATTATTGTTAATTTATTATGCGTTATCGTTAAATAATGGACGTATAAAGAGCACGTTTACAACGTCATGTTTTTGAGTTTAAAAAATGCAACAAGGCTAAGTAAAGAGCAAAAAGTTTGTATCAACTAGAAGGTGAGAGAACTATTTATTGTGAGCAAGTGCCAAGATGCTTTCAGAATTTCCTCAAGAGAAATGTTTCTGTAACAGATAAACGACATTCAGGAAGTGCAAGAAAATTTTATCAAGATCCTTTACTAATAACATTAGAAAATTCCAAATTGCAAGTATTAAACAATTGGCTCAAAAACTAAATTGCACTCATTCATTTTACATAGCTATTTAAATGATATAGGCAAGGTTACATGATTAGAGTAATGTATACTCCCTGACCTTTCAGAAGTACATTTGCAACAAAGAATCGACATTTTTTCATCTTTCCCCTCTCGACTGAAAATTCAACCATTCTGAAAAATATTGTTACCGTAGACGAAAAGTGAATAACTACAATAATATTAAATTTTCTATACAATGAATTATCCAGGACGAAAACCAATACCCAAACCGAAAAAGGAGATCATCCACGAAAGATTCGCTCGTACGTTTAGTGGTATATGAACAGCATGATCTATTTTTAACTTCTTAATATAAATACAATTAACATCAAAGTTTTATTGTTCTCAGATGGACCTTTTACATATAGAACATGAAGAAAAAAATAATGGCATCCTAGAAGAAGAGTGTTCTTTAATTAAGGCAAGGCGTGACCTTGAATCGCAAAATATACCATACAGAAGATTAACAACTTTGATTAGAAACTAATGAATCATCCTACATACTCGCCTATCAAAGTCATATCAGATGACGCTGTTTTTATGAATTTAGCAGATCTCCAAAAGAGAATGGGAACAACAGAAGAGGAAGAAACTATCCTAAAGATCCTGTAACTCAAAGTCAAACGACTTTTACAATTAGGATATTGATAGGTTAGTAGAAAATGGAGACGAAGGGTAGAAACTGTTCAGAATTATATTACTAAATTAATAAATCAATATTTATTTAACTATGAATAACTTCAAAGAGTTGTTACGTTTCTATTCACCATTAATGATGAAAATTAAAAGAAAACTGCCACATTAGTATTATAAGAGTATATGACTATTCTAGTCAAATTTAGGTATACAAAACTTAGCCCTTATATATATAAACGTTAGTGGAGTTAAACAATTAATCATTTTATTTTTTATTTTTCATTTGTACCCTTCTTTTTCTTAAAGAAGTAGGCACCTTTGGATCATGTAAATAAGGCTCTATTAAATCGAATATATCAAATCGCTAAAATTTTAAACAACAAGAAGAAAACGCATGCAAAACATGACAATATTTATGACATTATTTTGTATTAATTTATTGACAAAGGAACGTGTAGTGTACAATCATTACACACACACAAAGAAGGAGAGAAAGAGAAAGACAAATACACATTTTGCCAGGTTGAAGTATCAAAGATGAGATGGTGGAAGCAAAGAAATAAAGTCGTTTGGAGAAGGTTTGTGAACTAGCGGAATCTGATTAGAACGTCTGGATTGAAACCCGACCACAAGTTAAGGCTATGGTATCTGAATGTGAGAGCAGATGGGCAAACATAGTAATTAAAGCTGTCTGGAATGGGGAACAGAATCGGCGACATAAGATTTTTCACCTTAATGTAAAATATGATAAGGTCATCTTGTTGCTTTAAACAAATGGAGTCTCTGTGATAGCCTCGCAGGAGATAGACCCTCAAATTAAGATACGAAGTTGAGGATTTGAGCTAATCACAGGCTAGACTTCAACCAATCGCAAGATACACTGGCCTTCGAAGTAGCTAAGCACCGCCTCAGCAACCGAAGGAAACCAGAGCTACGTGTTGCCTCCAAGATGCTGCCCAGTATAAATAACACCTTTTATTTAAATGAGGATTATTAACACATTATTGATTGATTCATTTAGTTATTCATTGATTAGTTATTAGACTCTAAATTCACCGCTTTGCAAATTTCCATTATTTTTGCTCTTACTATTATAACTCGATTTAGTATATTCCGATGTGCAAATTAAATCTTTACCGTAAATGTAAACATTTTAAACTGGTATAAAAATAGAAGTGTTTAATTCATTCACAAAGGAGCCTTTAACTTACAAACAATGATGGGTTAATACCCTTCGGACCGTACGTCAAGAAACCTGTACGCAATCCACTTTACCAAACCCATATAGTATCGCCTTGCAATCCAAACAAGGCTTACTTACGAAGACCCTATAATAAGTGACCCTGTAATTGGCGACATTTTGCCTTTGATCCTCTAGAACTGGGTAGCAACCTCAGCTGCCGAAAGAGAACAAAGAATAAAGAAGAAAGAGGACGTATAGCACAGAAAACCAGCAAGCAAGGCAAGAAGGAGTTTTCTCGAATGCGGTGAACATAAAACCCCCTATGTTTAACGAATCAGCGGTCACTGGTTGGTACCGTATAATGGAACCCTCAGTTCAACAACCTCAGAATAAACAGGAACGAGGCAAAGTTTAACAAATCTTAGCATCACTGCCCCCGAAGACTGTAAATAGACTGCCAGAGGATATTTTTAAAGGACAAAACTACATCAACCTGAAGACGGAAGTTATTGGTCATTTTGAAAAGAGCAAGCACGAACCTTTCGACAAACTCATAGCGTTTTCCCCACTTACCGGTAGGCTCTCATTGAATTTAGAAGAACTAAGGAGTCGGTGAAGATTTACTGCGACATAAGTTTGTTCAGTCCTTGCCGCCGAGTATAGCGCCTGTAATCGCGTCAGAAAAGGACTTATCCGTGATCAGCTAGGTAAATCCACCGATGAACTGATTATGTTCGACAAAGTGCAATACCCGAGAGTAAACGCGAGCGGGCAATTGAGGGAATACATTGTAGTCTCCACATTTAATTCATCTGTGCCAATTAATAGTGCATATAATAATCGTGATTTTAATAATTATCCAGTTAATGATCGTGAAGTTAATAATTGTGGATATAAAGATAGTGTAAATAACGCCTCCAATTGATCGTGGCCAGGGCAAAATAACAGTGGCTATAAGCATAACATCCCGTTGGGCTTACTTGCATTTAGTAGGGAGCAAACACCAATGTTATGCCGCGCTCATATTTATTTTGGTGAAAAGGCAAAAGTTTGTAAACCCTGGCGCAGGTGGCCAACGAGAGGTGAGACTTTGCAAATGCAGCCTTACTCTAGGCCATCTTCGCCGCTTCTGACCAAAAACAAGCCAAGCATGCAATATATTGCGCAGTCGCTGGTGTGTAATCTGTTTTTAGGATCACCACAACAATATACAAGAAAATGCAAATTTTTAATAAATACGGGTGCGAGTTTGTCTATCGTACCGGCCAAACTGGTGAGATTAACTGAAGTGAGTGAATCGGGAGTTAACATTTCCACGACAAATGGCGGAAAAATTAAGGTGCACGGAAAAGTGCCCACGGATATTGCAATCCCAAGTCTCCGGCGATCATTTAAAAGGATCGTTCGTAGTCGCCCATACGACCTCTCCAATATTGAGAATTAGTTTCCTGAGGCATTTAGATCTCTTGTTGGTTTGTGCGCGCAGCAAACTACTGGATCGTCAAACGACACCCACCAGAGCCGTAAAGATCTTCGAGAAGTCTTCAGTTGCACTAGTAACTGGTGAACTCCTTAACGTACCCCCCCTCCCCGGTGCCGTCCATCGTGGAAAAGTTTGGGGCTCTGTATAGGCTCGCCTCCACTCAGCCATCACCGTCCCTGCCGCAGTCGGTGGAACACACCATTGACACTGCTGTGCCTCGTTGACGTTCGCACAACATCGTACAGACCCTCCACAAACGGGATGGTGAAAAGGGAACATAGGACCTTAAAGGCCTTAATAATAACCCATCAACAAGGTTGGCTAACGGCACTGCCAATAATCCTGCTGGTCATTCGTGCCTTGATTAACGATGCGGGATTTTCCCCTTTTACGGCAGTGACTGGCACTACATTATTATATCCGCAACCATTGGTCTCTTCCTTTTCGTCAAAAACATAATGCAAATTCATCAAGGAGTTAGCATTAACGTAGGCTCAAATCGATTTCGGGTAAGTATCGGAGGGCAACCTTCACTCGGTGCGAAAAACTTTCATTCCACAAACTCTGCAAGACGCGTCACATGTATAGGTGAGTATAAATCGCGTTTGAAAGCCTCTACAGGCGCTCTATGCGGGCCCATTTCCAGTGATCGAACGCGGTCCCAAGGTCTTCAAACTAGAGTTCTCGAACAGCAGGAGGGACACTGTCTTCCCTGACAGGGTGAAACCGGCAAAATTGCCCGCAACCAACCAGGGAGGTCTTCCGACGCCCAGCCTCACCCAAGGTCACGGGTCTGTTATGAGCAACTTGGCCGCAAAATACATAAGAAAGTAGAAGGCGACAGAAGAAGGGAACACCAAATGTGCACCACTTAACGCTTCATCGGAAGCGAAGGAATCCTCGAGAAAAATTGTGAAAACACGATCAGGGAGACTGGTTTCATTTGCAAGAAACCCAATGTACAAATATGATTGAACTTTGTAAATTTTATATATGTACATGTGAAATTGTTAATTGTTATCATTGTATAATGACTTAGATATATATTGTTTTAATAAACATGGTAGCTTTGAGATTAGATATCAATTATATATATATATATATATATATATATATATATATATATATATATATATATATATATATATATATATATATATAATTATATCTCTTATAGTATGAAATTTTTTTGTATCGTACGCACTCCGTGGACGTTGATGGGACGTATATACTGTACAATTACTGCACACGCAAAGAGAGAGAGAGAGAAAGAGAGAGAGAGAGAAGGACAAAAACAAGATGGAATGGTAGGAGCAATAAAATAAGGTCGTTTGGAGACAGTTTGTGAACCAGCGGAATCTAATTAGAACGTCTGGATTGAAACCCAACTACAATGTAAGGCTATCGCACGCATGTGTGAGAGCACATAGGCAAACAAAGTAATTAAAGCTATATGGAATGGGGAATAGAATCGGCGACAAAAGATTTTTCACCTTAATATAAAATTTGATAATGTTATCTTTCGCTTTAAGCAAACGGAGTCTCTGTGATACCCTCGCAGGTGAGAGACCCCCCAAATTAAGATACGAAGTGGAGAATTTCAACCAATCACAGGCTAGCCTCCAACCAATCACAGGCTTCGCTAGACTGAGATGTAGCTAAGCACCGCCACAGCGACCTAAGGAAACCGTAGCTACGCGTCGCCTCCAAGATGCTGCCTGGTATAAAAAAGACAACATTTTATTCAAATGATGAATATTGACACATTATTAATTGACTCATCTAGTTATTCATTGATTAATTATTAGACTCTAAATCACCGCTCTGTGAATCTCCATTATTCTTGCTCTTGCTATTATAAATCGATTTAGCATATTCCGTTGCGCAAATTAAATCTTTACTGTAAATGTAAGCATTTTAAAGTGGTATAAAAATACAAGTGTTTAATTCTTTCACAAAGGAGACTTTTACTTACAAACCTGGATCGGTTACTACACCTCGCACTGTACGTCAAGAAACATGTAAGCAAAACACTTTACCAAACCCTTATAGGATTACTTTGCAATCCAAACAAGGCCTAGTTACGCCGCCCTCATAATATACGACCCTATAATCGGTCCCTCTTATATCAATTGAAAAATCAACGATAGCCACTTAGTTAACAATAAAATGTTATATAAATTAAAATTATATTTTCTATTAATTACTCAATTGTATAAACTTTAAATTTAGGCGAGGAACTTGAATGCTTTTACACCCACAATTAAAAGCTCAAAAGAATACTTTGTTACTTCAAACGAAAATGAATTACTCAAACAATAGTGACACTGCCATAACAGCGTATGACAACGCCGATTCTTCGCCTAACCCTTAATGAGAAACCGATGATCCTGTCGCGCCAAATCCCATCAGCATACTGAGCGTACATATCACTGTTCTATGCTCAATCATTGGCTGAACTAGTTCTTGCCCCTACCCCCCGTCCTCTCACCTCTCTCCTTCTCTTTGGTTTTACGGCTCACTGAAGTATGACTCACGACTTCAGTTGGTATATAGAAATGTTTAAGGTTAGAAGACTTTTGACTATAATTGCAGTGCTGATAGGGACTTTCCTCGACTACCAAACGAAAGAGGCAACATCTGACTAGCGATTTCCACTGAATGAGCAGGAGGATCGCTTAGGTACATTGGTACGTGGCAGCTTTCATTTTTTGCCAAAAGTGAATCGCCAATGATCATAAAAGAGGTGTTTTTTGATGAATAACATTTATTCAAGATAACCAAACATATTAATATTCAATGCTATGAAGACCATATATGCCATCTTTTGCCGACACAGCGTTACATGAAATCAACACTGTTTCCTTACCATTAAAGACCTCATAATTTAATTGATAGGTAATATTTTTTATTATAAATCTATTCAAGAATGTTTTATAAACTACTCTGTGAAAACCCATCGAATTTACTCTCTTCTCTGAAATGCAATACGTTTATATATGTCGAGGTATTGCAAGGACCGAGTGGTGGTGTACGTGCGTATAGGTTTGGTACGTACTTCAAAACTCCTTTATTACGTTTTCTCTAAGAGTGCTATATTATATTATTATTACTACGTTAATTTTAGTCTTTGAGGGTTTCTAGTGCCATGCTCATCATTTCGAGGATTGAATTAATTACTTCTACGAACCTAGACCTTTAATTAAAACATGAAAAAAAATGAAATCTCACCAAAAAAGTTTAAGTGAGACTTACTAAATTACACAAATGAATATACAGTAATGGTTGACCCAAAGCTCACTTTAATATTGAACGCTAATTGACCTTTAAAAAGAAGATAATAGAATTTATTTACCATAAAAAATTAACAACCAGAAGGGAATCTGGTTGAAAACTGACCTCGGCATCTGTTTTTAGGTAGACGCATGAATGTTGTTTGCAAGCAGGCGCGTGGCCGTATTCACAGATCTTCCAGATGTTTGGCTGGCGCGAGAATGGGATTAACTAACCACACATGAATTCGGTACGGCCGACAGATGGCGTTATTTACGTTGTCTTGAGAAGATGACTTCATCAACGGGACGGGGAATGTATGCTTCTGCCAATCTTCTGGTTATCTTGGAATAATTCGCTCTGACGAGCAATGAGCACACGAGTGAATCCTCTGGCGAAGAGCGAGTGTTTGAAGAATTTCACTTTGGAGTATTCCTCAATAGCGAGTACTATCTCTGGATTTTTGTTGTAAACCGGGATAGGAGGTTTCTCTGACGAGAGATAGTTGAGCTTGTTTTTCAATACAAGTTAACCTAAATTTCGATGTGACCACCAGGAAATGGCTCAGCATGAGCTCCTTCTGTGTTCCTTTTGTCGAGGTGCCGGACACTGAGGCAGACTTTGTTGTCTCCATCGCAAACGCGATCTTCCTGAAACAAAGTGCTAATTTTTGGTGCGACCAGCAGGAACTGGATCAGGATGATCTTCTTCTGTGTCTCTTTCCTTGGTTACCGGGCTTCTAGCCGAACTTCGTTGTCTCGATGACTACCTCGATCTCCTCCTGTTCTTTTAAAGTTATCGGCATATATTCTTCACCACCCCACTGGGGGTAGGGTAAGGAGTGGGAGGCGATGAGGTCTTCGGAATTAAGAGTGCTCCTCTAACGGTTCTTCTCAGAGCGTCTTTCCTTAGCCCTAAATGCACCTTCTGGCATCTGGTCGACTCTCCTCTAATTTTGTCAATTAAGTGAAATTAAATACCAACTATTAAGGGAAATTTTGCTGTTTTAACCAATGTTAGACCATTTGGACCCGAAACTCGATGATACTTGCATTATTTGGTTGTGGGAGACACTTCTGGTGATCCTGGATGTGAGGGAAGTGAGGGGGAGGAGTTAAGTAATAGGGTTACGCCACCAAAATGTCAGGACGTTGTGGTCACCGAACAAGGCCTCAGTTTTGAGTGTGAGATATTGATTTCCCTACAATATAACTTATCGGAATTAAAAAGAAGCTCCCAGCTATTTGTTGTATCCAACTCTCTTAAGAGATAACTCCAGAGAAGATTACTTCACCCTATTAGTTTAAGGATAATATATGTTATTACATGAAAAATTGCGTGCTATTGTAAGCAGTGAAACAGAATCTACAAAGCAATTGAAAAATTCAATAAAAAAATAATGGAAATATTCGAACAGGCTGTTTACTATGTATATGTGCAAAATTGGCCTCACTGTTCATAGAATATTTATAAGGTATTGTCTTATGATACCTTGTGGTCGTGATGTGCTTATTTGTTGAAGTAGGCTTTAATATAAGAGTGCGAATTTTGTTGTCTTAAGGAAGAGCCGCCTCAACACGTAAGGATATAAGGAAACACACATGAATTATCTCAAAATAAACGTATATTTCAAATTTAACACCTAACTATGAAAAAAAACTCATAATCATATTTATATCATCGTCCTACGCTAACTTATACTAACCCGGTTGGCAACTAGGCCTATTACAATATTTTCAATGACAAAAGTAAACAAATAGGCTCCCCGTCAACACACTAATTGCTGATTAGTATTTTTATCGTGACCCTTTTTGATTAGCGTTAAACATTACATTAAACTACTCTCTTCTGCCAACAATATGACAGGGGTTCACACACAATAGTTTTTACTTCTATTAAATCGTGAAACGTACTAACCTCATACTATCGGAATATGAATATAAATGTTCTTGCTAACTCACATGACAGACGGGATCAGGGATAGCCGGAGGTCGTTGGAGGACTTATCTCGCACTTAGGAGATTTGAAGTTCCGATGATAGAATTTCGCCGAGATGTGATTGCGAGAGCGAGGTGGGGCCTAGGCAACTTCTTATTGCAACCTTGCCTCTGGTTAAGTTAAGAAGACGGAGAGAGTTATGGTGCTCTTTACTGCAAGAATCCTCTTCTGAATAATCTTGAAGCCTCTTGGTGTCTTATATATTCAACGTAGAGTGGATAACTAGATTTTGCGGTATTCGGTGGGATTTTTACCGTAATTAAAGAACGGAACCTCGTTGGCGCTGGGTTCTTCTCCTCTCACTCTTACGGAGCTTAAGATGTGAGAGTCACTCGAGTGTGAGGTGGTTTACTTTTCTCCAGTTAGAACTCTTCTAAGTTGGTAAAGGATTCTTCGTTATGGCACCGATACAAAACTTGAGGATTTATGTTAATTGGGCCCGGGGGGGGATTGATCTTCTCAATCTGATCCTTTACCGTTTCTCAAGGAAATCCTCTTGTCTAGCTAAAGGATAGATCTTCACGAACTGATCCTTCATCTTTCTTACCGACTTCTAATCACTCTTGTCAGGTTGAAGGATCGATCTTCACGAAACGATCCTAACCGAATAATCTTGATTGGCTGAATGATAGATCTTCACGAACTGATCCTACATCTCTCTCACCGAATAATCTTGCCTGGCTGAAGGATCGATCTTCATGAACTGATCCTACGTCCTTCTCACCGAATAATAAGCTCTTCTCTTTCTTTCCGGGGCTTATTTATAGTCTGACCACCGCCCCATCTAATGGGGAAGGAGCCAGGCCACATAGGGAAGCGCGAATGATGAGGTCGCATCTGGTGAGAGCAAGAAATGCAGAGGTTGGCGCTGAGGTGCCCAAGTCGGCTTGTTAATTAGTGAGAACCTCAACCGCCACACTTCTTGGCGTGCCTTTTGACTAGCCCCACTTTTGGCGACATTACCACGGTTTTATGGATCGCGTAGGTAATTGGAACGTTAGAGCGCCGTTTGAGGGACTTAGGTGGTTGCCTTAACAGAGATGATCGCTTCAACTACTTAAGCACCGGGGAGATCAAACAGGGTAGGCAGTTACGTTTATTCGCCGGCTACCATTCCCACGAGTCTCCTTATGAGGCTCGCTTCTCCGGCTTTCTCCACTAGGGGGGTGGGGGACATTATGGTATATGTCCCCCTGCCCTCCAGGAAGCTTTATATTGCAATTCCTCTACAGGTATATTATACACGTCAGTGCATTAAAAAAGACGTTATCTTTGATCAAAATTTGAATACGGTTATCAATCAGATCCTCTAGATATTCCTTATCTATGTTCTATCAATATTTGTTATGTAGTCCTGGTTTATCTTTTCGTAAAATCTAAATATAAAGTAAGCTAAATTCCGCAACGATGTGATAATTAGAAAAATAAAATGAGAAAAAACAACATTAATAAGTTAATTTAAAATGGCCTCAAAAGTTAGACTTTGCCAACATTAAATAAAGTGATTTGGATGGAAAATTCGTTTACTTAACAAAGACCATGAACAACACTAAGAACATTAATTTCAGTAAAGACCATAACATACAACTTATTCCAACGTCACAAACTGAGATCTGGTAACATGCCCAGATTCTTTAACCCCAAAAGTTTATAGCCAAGGATAGAATATGCGTCGACTTAAAACGAATAAACTTTAATTACAAATGTTTGCTAAATGAATCGACTTGAAAATGCCGATATATTTAAAGACTAAATTATCATAGAAAGAACAAAAAATTAATTACAACTTTGATAGGTCGAGGTAAGAAATGGCCTTTTGTAATATGTAAAAATATTTAGAGTATGGAAGACACAAGAACAAATATGTACACAAAAATAACGCACGTATGATATTCCTATCTATGAGACCCTGGAGAAGGAAGGTTGAGCGACAGAGGGAAGCACTCACCCCTAACGTAACTACAATGTACCTACGCGCAATGACCGACTATATATATATATATATATATATATATATATATATATATATGAAGGCTTATACAAAAATAAAGGGGCACTCACCACTATTAATTTTCAGGCCTAGTATGGGCCACACAAAAACAAGGACACCAAACACGGTTGTTCTACAAAAGATGCACGAGAGGTACAACACTTGCGGTAAACCGGCACTAAAATACAAAAGGGGTACAACTCTGCCGGTTGTCTTACACTAAGTCAATCAATCACAATAACCTTAACTCACGGTAACCTTAATTAGTGAATCACAGTAACCTTAACTCACGGTAGCCTTAACTCACAGTGACCTTAAATCAGGATGGCCTTAAATTACAATAGCCTTAAATAGCAATAGCCTTCCAAGACGCACGAAATCCACTCTGCTCCCGAATACAACTTTTTTCTCCGAGCACGAAAAAATGGTCTGTCTTCGGTGAAGAATGAAGGCCTCGACATTGAATTCCCCGGAACAATAACAAATATGGATCGTTCAAAATCTCAATGCTACATCAACATACAATGAAAATTCCCAACTCCAGACATCAAATACTTTTATGACAAAAACGCAATAATCTTAATCCAATTTAATATTCAATGAAAAAATTAGGAGGGAAACTGGCCGATCAAAGCGAACGAAAATTCTAGAATTCCTTGGATGACGTGTCAGCCTCAATTAAGCGAACGTAGGTCCCACGATATCACGTCACAGCCATCGTCAGAAGATAAAGGCAAATTATCAGGTAATACGTGTGTGACAAACACTAAGAACATTAATTTGAGTAAAGACCATAACATACAACTTATTCTCACGTCCTTGAAAACATCTTAAAAGTTAGAAGTAGTCCAGACTCACTTGGAAACATACTTAAATTTGAACTTGTCTAGACTCAGTTGAGAACAGATTAGAACATTGAACTTGTGCCCATTTTATAGAAAAAAGAGTAGAATTTGTTTTGCCTTCCTTAAAACAAACTTGAAGTAATAACTTATTCAGATTCGCTGAGGAACAGATTAGAACAAATCGCATGCTTCAAATCCATTTAGAATAGAGTATAGCTTAGAAAATGTTCATTCACCTTTGAGAACATATAACAATTAGATCTTTTTGACTCCCTCAAGTAACCCTATAAGAAATTTAACTTGCTCCAACTCCTTTGATAAGAGACTTGAAATTATAACTTGAATAGATTCCCTTCATAACAAACTAGAACTTGTTCCGATTCTTTTCAGAACAGTTTTGAACTAAGAACTTATTCAGACTCTCTTCAGAAGGTACTAAAACTTGTTGTGACTCTTATTAACTTTCGGATAGCCCTTATAAATTGATAGGTAACAAGGGTGCTCTTGCAATCCTAATGGGAGATTACGAACGATTGCATGAATTGGTGTAATATTAAAGTGACACGAACATTGTAGCATTCTTTCCTCCAATATTCACTCGCTTGTCGTATATTAAATTTGCAAATAACACTCCCTGGAGTGTTAGACACGATAATGTGCTAAAGGTGATCTGAACTACCGTTCCTAAAAGAAAATAGCTACCACTGCGAGGCAAACGATGGCAGAGCTGCAAATGTGTGCAAATAACCTAGCCCTTGCAAGGTGTATTGTTTATAGGGCACGTAGTTCTTAGAAAGCTGCCATCATTTGGTTAGGAAAGGGATCACCTTCCTTGTATCGCTATAATCACCAAGTACAAAATAAAAAAAATTATCTTGAGACAACCGAACCACGTCAATGGCTGCAATCTTTGAGAGTTTTCTAATGACTGCTATTAAGCGTCGCTCAAGGTCGCAGTGTTCGGAAGATTAATCACCCTCATGCATCAACTCTTTCTATGCGATCCAATTTTTAGTCGCGTGCGAGTCAGCTCGCGAGTGACTCTATATCTCACTCTGTCGGTCGGTCGGTTCCCGTTTTGCTTTCTTCTTGTAATAACATTGTAACTATTGGGCAGATTCTAACGAAATCTAAAACCATTATGTTGGTATACATTCTCTTTCGAATGTCATAATTTCCAAAGTACTATCAAACATATCGCGGGAATTACTTTGTTCTAGCAATAACATCATAACCTTTCGGCGGATATTCTGCTAGAGAAGACTAAGCTATAATATGCAATACTCTTCTAGGCAAGCCTAGAATAAGCTCTGCTATGCTAGGCTATTATAAGCTAGGCAATACTATGCTAAGCTATGCTAGGATAGGATAGCATATAGTACGTTAGGCTAGACAATAATAAGCTATGCTTGAATTGGGTATAATATTATAGTATATGCTATACATGTCCAGGATAGTTAATGCTAGACTAGGTGATGCTATGCTAGTCTTGGCTAAGCTATACTGAGCTAGGCAGGCCATAAAAGGCTATAATAAGCTAGGCTACGTCATGGTATGCTAGGTCACGCTATGATAAACTAAGCTATGCCACACTAGGCTAGTCTTCACCATACCAGGATAGGATAAGAGAAGCTTTGCTAAGCTAGGCTAGGCTATGTTATACATGCTATGCAAGCCTACTATAAGATCTAAGAGTCTAGTCTAGGCTAGGCAATACTATAATATACTATCCGATACTAGTTAGGCTAGGGTAGGGTAGGGTAATGTAGGCTATGATATACTATACTAGGCTAGAATATGCTAACTAAGTTAGGATAGGATACAATATACTTGCAAGGCTCAAGTGAACTAGGCTAAGCAAGGCTATACTAAGATAGGCTATACTAAGTTTTAAAATACAATTTTAGGCTGGCTAAGCTAGGCTAGGTTATACTCTACTAGGCAGGGAAGGCTTACTTTAAGTGAGCTAGGCTAGGCTAAGGTGCACTGTGATAGGCTCAGGTATACTATACTAAGCTAGGTTATACTAATATACACTATGCTAGAATATATATGTAGGTCTAACTAGGCTATTTTAGGGGATACTAGGCTACTCTATGGTATGCTATTCTAGGCCACTTTATGCTATTATATACTTGGCTAGGCTATACAAGGGTATGTTATGCTATGCAAAGCTATGCTTAACTATATTACGCTAGACTGGGCTCGAATATAGTGTACCATACTAAGCTAGCATAGATTAGGATAGGCTAGGCTAGACTATGGTTGGGTGTGCTCTTCCAAGATATATCATGCTAGAATAGGATACGGTACACTATGTTAAGCTAGGCTATACTCGTCTAGACTAGTTTATACTATGCTAGGCTTGGTTATATTATGCCCTTCTATACTATGCTAAGCTAGATAATGGTAAGATTGACTATGATAGATAGGCTATACTATGGTAGGCTTTGCAAGGCTAGGCTATAGGAGGATAGGCTAGGAAATAGTATGTTAAAGTATTGTAAACTATACTAGGTTAGAGTATGCTATACTATTTTAGGCTAGTCTATAATATGATAGACTATAGAGTGAGGGTGTGCTGCCCGGTTTCCTTTATCAATCTTTGTTTTTATCAACAAACAGTGATATTGCTTATTTATTAAATAAAAGTGAATACTAGTGATTTTAAACTGCATTGAATACTAAAATTATAAATCTACGCATGTAAGTTAATTTATTTTGGAAATATAAAGTGATATTACCGCATTACGTTGAAAATTCCCAGGTTCCCACTGAGTCTGTTTTGAAAGCAATTAGGCCTAAACTCAACTGACTGATTAGAAGTGCAGCGCTGCCATACCCGTCTTGTTAAACTAATCTCTTCACTCTTTGAAGTAATAAATTAAAACAATCACTCATCAATTAAAACCAAACAACCTAAAAAGTAAAAATTTTAACAATTAAACATTACTGTTTCTCCCAGTAATTAAACAAACTCCCATAGCACATAAGCACTGTTGTCCAATTTCCTTATCATCCTTAGAAAGAATGGCTCCTCCTACTCTCAGGAAAGCAGACAAAGAAAAAAATACTCCAATTACAAGAGGAAAAACCGAATTATATGAAACAGTTAATTTTAATGAACTGCAGACCCATATTCCCTCATCTACGCTATCAGGTGATGCAAAAAGTATTTTGAACGTTCTCTTTAAGTTTTTTTAATCATCTTTTGCCAAACAAAAACAAAAAATCATCTTTCTCAAAAAATCTAACGAAGAAATGAGATTAAAAATCGAAAAATTAGAAGAAAAGGTTGATTCTTCCGACGCTTATGAAAGACGAGATACGATTATTTTCTCCGGCAATATACCTGAAGCTACCAACAATAAGAACTGCAGCAATATCATCCGCAAACTTATTAAAGATACCTACTACATACAAATGCAAGAAGCCGACATCTCTTTTGCTTATTGTCTAGGTCTCAAGCCTAAAGTACAAGGTCCCGATAAAAAAGAAACATAATTGTGAAGTTGCGCAGAAGTGATCTGAAGCGCGATGTCTTCTCAGCATGCAAAGAATTCAAACCTTCATTCTATGTAAACGAACAACTGACTCCAAGACGCAACAAAACCTTTTTTGTCCTCCGCCAAGCTAAAAAGAAATTCTCCACAAAGCTCGTCGGCTGCACTACCAGAGATGGATTCATCAACATTTTTCTGCCATCACCCTCCGGTCGCCGTGACCTACGTATAGTAATCAATACCCGAGCTGCCCCCCGAAAATTTCTGTCGGAACACCTCAATTAGACGCTTGTAGACTTTAATGGTGAGAATCTCTGGAACGATCAGTAATAATACCTTCGGCAATATTACTGCTTTAGATGATAATAGACAAACAAATCATGTTTTGACCTAGCATTCACTTACTTTTATTTCAATTGTATTACATACTTTATTCCTTTTTCTCTTATTAAAGTTATCATAAAAAATAGTATATTAACTGTTTAAAGATATTTTATACGTAATTTCAATTTGTAACCTTTAATTTTTAAATTCCAGTAGAACTAATAGTCTTTTAAATGTTTATTGATATTTTATACGTAATTTCAATTTGTAACCTTTAATTATTAAATTACAATAGAACTACCTTTATATTTGAACAACTTGATCACTTCAATGATATCGATCCAGACATAAACCATCTTGATGTATTATATCCAAACTTTAAAGAAAATAACGTAAGAAAGCAATACTATGATTGTGATAAATTTAACACTACATTTTCATTTGTAAAAACAGACCTTTCGATTTTAAATCTTAATATTCGAACTTTGCACGCAAACATTGATGAATTTTCAATATTTTTGTCAACACTTAATTATAAATTTTCCGTTTTGGCATTCACCAAGAACTGACTAACAAATAATAATAAACACCTTATCAGTGTCCCAAACTATAGCTCTTTTCATTCATTACGCGACGTAAACAAGATAGGGGGAGTTATAAGCGTGTATATATCTGACAGACTCCATACTAAAAACGTTGACGAAATTAGTATTTCCTATAACTATATTGAAACTTTATTTATCGAAGTAAAATCAAATGGTAAAACAATAATCATTGGAACCGTATATAGACCTCCTTCTGGTGACCCTGAGATTTTTATAGATAAGATTGCTGAATTAATCAATTACTTCAATGTTACAAACTATGACGACATAATAATTACATTAGATTTTACCTTCGATCTATTAAACTTTGAAACCACGCATCAACTCAGTCCTTCCTCAATACTTTTTGTTCTCATTCTTCACTTCCAATTATAACAAAACCGACAAGAATAACCCAAAACTCAGCAACACTATATTCATGATCCAAAAGTCTTTTTTTCAACTCGAACAATATTCATCAAAGCCGTACGATAACCTACCGCATAATTAACCAAAATACCTTATCAAACTTCTATAACTATGTTCTAAATAGAATCTATATGAAATTTCCTATATAAATGACCTCGATTCTGCTACTGAAGAGTTAATTTCAAGGCTAGACAATGCTTTTAATCTTAATTGTCCTCTAAAATCTAAAACCATATCATATAAACACAAAAACTTGGATAGCAAACGCAATTATAAATAACATCAAAAAACGTCAAATATACTTTTCTCTTTATAAGCTTAGTCAAATTCCAGAACACACATATAAAAATTTTTGGAATCAAGTTACCAACCAAATAAAAAATCCCACAAAAATTATTACCATGAACGATTTAATCAAACGAAAAACAATATAAAACAAACTTGGAAATTTATCAATTCTGTGATAAAACCTGAAATTACTGAAGGAAGAAACCAAATTAAACAAATTATCATTGACGGCAAACCAGTTGATGACAATAAGGAAAAAGCGAATGAATTCAATAAATTTTTTTTCAACGTAGGTAAAAAAATCTCAGACTCCTGCAAAAAAGTCGATAAATCTTTTCTTTCGTATTTTAATGAGATTAATGTACCAAATTCCTTGTTCTTTTCTCCTGTAAGCGTAGCCGATATAAAAAAAATCATTAGTTCACTAAAAAATAAAAAATAAAGTATTAATTCAATCTCCACTAAAATTATAAAATACATCTCTGATATAATTACTTCAATTTTAGCATTAATAATTAATAAATCATTTACGCAGGGTATATTCCCAAGTGGATTAAAATTTGCTCGGGTAACACCGTTACCAAAGGCCGGAGACCTAACAAACGTCAGCAATTACCGCCCTATTTCATGTCTTACAATGTTCAGTAAAAAATATTTGAAAAAATAGCATTCAATAAACTCTATAAATTTCTGGAATCTAATTCACTGTTGTATAAACACCAATATTGTTTTAAACGTCAGAAATCAACGATTCACGCGATAATTAACCACATTTAATATCTATATGATAACAATGAATAAGGACACGTTGTATTCTCAATTTTTCTCGATTTTAAAAACGCTTTCGATTGTGTCAACCAT
Organism: Ceratothoa steindachneri; assembly: GCA_963969495.1. Taxonomy (NCBI): domain Eukaryota; kingdom Metazoa; phylum Arthropoda; class Malacostraca; order Isopoda; family Cymothoidae; genus Ceratothoa; species Ceratothoa steindachneri. Next base: position 49,405,746 of record OZ018319.1, read on the forward strand.
AATATTCTACTGTCAAAATTAGCTCTCTACGGAATTAGAGGCAACTGTCAAAATTGGTTCAAATCATATTTAACTGAAAGAAAGCAATTTGTCTCCGTCAATTGTCAAGATTCATCCCACCTTAATATTACAACTGGGGTCCCACAAGGCTCCGTGCTGGGGCCACTGTTATTTTTAATCTATATTAATGATATTGTTGAATAATCTTCTCTGTTTAAATTTATATTATTCGCGGATGATAGTGTCTTATCAACTCCCTTGCCATATGACAAACCGAGCAACATTGCATCTACAATAAATAAAGAATTCGAAAATGTCTTCAGGTGGCTTAATGTTAATAAACTATCAATAAATGTCGATAAAACCGAATATATTCTTTTCTCTTACAATAAATGTATTGAATTGCCCCATATTAAAATAGGCGACGGAATAATTTATGAAACTACTCATATCAAATTCCTAGGCATCTTTATTGACAAAAATCTGAGTTTTAAACAACATATTACGCATATCTCAACAAAACTATCAAAATCGATTGGAATATTATATAAATTAAATAAGTTTCTTCCTAAATCTTTTCTCCACTCTTTATATATGACAATGGTGTAACATGACTTGACATATGGCATAGAGAGTTGGTATGGAAAATATCAAGATTATCTCAATAAATTAGTCATATTACATAAAAAAGCAATTCAAGCCATCCATCAACTTGACTACAAAAAGCACACTAATCGATATTTTAAAGAATCCAGAATTCTAAAATTAAATGATCTCTTTGTTTTTCGAACATCCTTAACTCTTTAAAAAACAATAAAGTGTTACTATAATAACTATATATTTAATATGTTACAAACAGCTGATAATACCCATAATCACCAAACCCACAATAGAACAAAATTCATTTCACCCTTGTATTCAAAATCAAAATCACAATGTAGCTTTCTGTACAAATTTATCAAAAGATGGAATGGCTTGGACAACAATATTAAATCCCAAACCAATTTAGCTCAATTCAAAAAAGCTCTTAAAAACAATATCATTTCGGCTTACTAAATTTCTATGCTAGGAGATACTATTCTACATATAGTATACTATAATATACCATATTATAGTATGCTACAATATGAGAAGCACCACTATGTAATAATATACCATGTTATAGTATGCTATAATGTACTATGCTATACTATTCTAGAATATGCAATTAGCGTGTGGACATTTTTCGCCTTTACATATTTCAATATAATTTAGTTCTGCTTTTTAATACTCATTTAGTAAGTAGTGACATTTGTTTCACGGGCGACTCTACCTCTCACTATGTCGGTCGGTCCAGGTTTTGCTTTTTTTTAATAACATTATAACAATTCAGCTAATTCTAACGAAATTTGAAACCCTTATTTTGTTTTATATTCTCTGTCGAATGATACAATTGTCAAAGTCCCCACATGTTAGCCAGGGATTTATATTGTTTTGGCAATAACATCATAATTATTCGGCAGATTCTAACGATCTTTGAAACCCTTATTTTGTTTTATATTCCCTTTCGAATATAAAATTGCTAAGATCCTCCTAAGATTAGCCATGGAATTATTCCCTTTTGGCTATACAAAATTGTAAGGACATAGATCAGAATAAGTGAAGGCACGCGAGTTTTTAGTCAGCAGACATTGTTTAGCTTACTTCCTGTATTACTTAATCTAGGAAATTTATTTTTAATTACGATGATTAATCTTTGATTTAAACTAATTTATGGTCGCCAAAGGCAAAGATTAACATTATTTAAATAGACTTGTTTACGTTTCATATTCCTAGTAAGAACCTTAGTTTAGTTTGTTCTACTAGGCAAAAGAAAGTTTCGAAAAATCTGGCTTTTGACAAGTACTTCACAATTCGCTCTATTAAAGCCCGAGATATCTCGGTAAATTTTAAATAATTGCAATCTGTTGTGATATGACATTATATTATATTAATACCATATCATATATCTATGGGAAAGGGACCAACAACGTAAAGGCGAACCGACAAGGGACGGAACGTCACGAGTTTCGCCGTGCGGAACAAGGAGATAAGAGTGCAACGAGGTCAGGTAAAATTTGAGCAATGGCAAAGCTCAAGGTTATTTAAATAGGTATGTACAACAAAAAAAATTTATTTACATAAAAATAAGAAAATTAATCGGCCAAATTACATAGGTTAACGAAGGGGGAATTGCAGAGTTATGCATCAGACTCTGAAGTTAGAAATTAATGCGTTACACAATGAGACTACTCAAATGGGGAGGATTAACTCAAATGTGTTACTGAAGGGAGGGAGCGGTTGGCTTATGGAGGATTCCGGGTGAGACGTAAGGGTAAGGCTTCACGGATGTCTTCTGCACGTGAGGTTAGGGCGCTCGGAGCTTCTGAGCGGGAAGTTAACGTGATGTCGACTCTCCCAAAGGGAGGGGGGGTAACGTCCGGTCCAGGGGAGAGTATGTCGGCCACCCGGAAATGAGGGGCGAACAAAGAGGGCTTCAACAAGAGTTGATGAGTGGAGTCGGAAATATCGCTCGGTAGCGATCGTCAAATGGAATTAGCTCACTCTCTGGGGCTAATTCCAACACACAAATAGTTCAGCCGTCACTTTCTTTGTTGTTAGCACCTGACTCGGAACTAATGGAATCTTCTTGGGTCCGGGCGAGGCTTCTCAACTCTGTGTGTGCCACATCGAAGACGAGCCCTATTTATATCCGAGGCTCTCCCAACTGGGGTTAGGGAAACAGTGCTACTCTCGAATGGCCTCGAATCTTCTTGCCGAGGCGATTCTAACTCGCGTAATGGTGGTCCGTGGTGGACGCGGTTCGAGGCTACCGCTTGTGGAAGGGTGGGGATGGTTACCTATTTAAGCCTAACCAACTTCTAGAATCTTCTCCAGCGCATGGACTTTACTTCCGTGCTTGAAAAGAAATTCCACTTGGAATTCCCCCACACTATCTAAAAATCAGATATCTTGTGATAACCCCAGGAGGAGTTAAGCGTAATTTTTCAAAATTATGGAGTGTAGTTTTTAACACGTCTTTACGGTTCATATGAATACAATATATAAACACATTGTCCAACATAATGCACATAATCTCGAGACATAGTCCTTTAAACGCGTACATGATTGCAAAGGAATATTCAATGAAGGGAAATGAAAGCACTCACTCAACCAATTTACGTTGTTTAGAGAAATAACCACCACATCTTTCCTTTGTTTTGTTTTTCTTACCGCTTCAAGTGAGGGTCAAAAGGGTAGCACGCGGTGCTTATGTCACCATTCTCTTATTTCCAGTAGGCAAACAAATTCTCTTGCCGAACAATGGGAGGTTAAGGAAAGTACAATCTCCATCTGGCCTTTAGCCACATATTACAGCAAATACAAGCCACTAAGCCTATATTAACGAAGCAGGTTATTTGGACATTTAGTCACAAGTGGTGACCAATATTCTTCGGAACTCTTAGAAACTTGGAACATCTTGGTTCTTGCAAACGCGTCGTGTTTAAAAAGCATGAATTTTATTGTACATAAGTAAAATTGGTATCTTGTTTTTAAATGTTCATGAAATCTGATCCAAAAGGTACAGATTTGTAGGTCGTTTATATGCATGCGGTAACCTGAATGACTTGTCACGCAAAGTCGGAACGGTATAAGATAATGACCGAATATTTATCGACGGCATTTCACATTTTATAACATAAGGAAATAAGAAGCAGCGCAGATCTGTTTAAAATAAACCTCTTATTTGAAATAACTTAAAATGAAATTGGCCCAAGAGGTTATTTTAAAATATGGAGAGAAATAGCGAGAAATTGAGAAAAAAAAGATCGACGAATAGAAACAAGTAAAATAAACAATGAGGGAAATTGCAGTAGCAAACTTTAAAAAGTTTGGTACTGATGTGGTTCGAACTTGATATTAAATTGCCAAACTGAGGAAGGAGGACTGTACTAATGCCAGGAAGTTTTTAAGCTACCAAGGCAAAGCCCTTAAGAATCTAGTAATGCAAGGCCGTTTTTTAAACTAGTTATGCCAGGTCCTTCTTAAGTTACTAATGAGATATAGTTTTAAGCTATTAATGTTGGGCAGTTCTTATTTTTAATATAGTAATGCCATCCTGTTTTGACCTAGTAATGCCAGGCAGTTTTGAACTAATAATACGGTGAAGCCCTTAATCGAGTAAGACTAGGTCATTTTGAAGCTAGTAATGACAGGCAGTTTTTAATTTATAAAACCAGTTTCTGGTTTGGCTAGTTATGTCATGCAGTTTTTAAATGGTATTGTGAAGCCGTTCTTAAGATAGTAATGCAATAGTATTTATAATCTAGTAATTCCAGACCGTTTTAAAGTTAATGCAATACTATTTTGAGCAAGTAATACCAATCCGGTTTAAGCTAATAACGCCAGGCCATTTTTAAGCTAGTAATGCCAAGCCATTTAGAGCTAGTAATTTAAAGGTGTTATTAATCTATTTCTGCCAGGCTATTCGGGCGAAATTTAAAGCAGAACTTTGTAGTATGTGAGATAAGATAGTGTGGAATATGGAAATATGTGTAGAGGAGTGGAAGGGATACTGATAGGTTTGTTCTACCTTTAGCAATTTTATTGAATATAATTCTTAATTTTTTACTTCGTTCACTTGTTTTGCTTTTGTATTGCCTTCATTTTTCACCTGAGATTTATATATATGGTGGACCTGGGTTTCTAACCATTTTCCTTCTACTGCTTGGGAATTTATGTTTTAGCTCAAGTCCCTGTTTATCCTTTAGCCATTTCTCAACTATTCTTCGTTTATCCTCCATATATTCTTCACCCTTTTTTTCACACCACATTGACCTGTTTCATTTCACTATTCTGTGCAGTTCCTCATGTCTCCTTATTTATCTTCCCCAATAAATTCTCCTAGCCGTTGAAGTTTTATCTTTGCTATTCCTCTACATTCCTCTTCATGGATCTTGTACAAGGCTTAGGATACTTTTGGCCCAAGCATCTTAGCTATGTGGGTATACTAGTATCTCTTTCACTCAATAATAATATTTTTTACCTTTCCTTAATTGATGGGTATCAATGCAAACTTATCAATTTGTCTTTATTTTTCATTTTTCATATATCTACATATATATGTGCACTACGTGTTTGGCGTTGTTCCTAGTCTCATCTTTAGGTGTTATTGACCTTGTCGTGATAATTCGGGCGACGTTATCGCAAACTCAACATAGGCTGTTTCGCGGTCTTGCTGTAATGGTATATCATTATTATGAATAGCGCCGATACCAGAAGAGAGACAGATGCCTTGAGAGTCCCCCTCCTTGGTACCAAGGATGATAATTTCAGAGCAGTTATGAATTAGAAATGTAAAGATGTCTATTTTAAGCTCGTAATACCATATCGTTTTCAAGTTATTAATCAACGGCCATTTTATCTAGTAATACCAGGTAGTATTAAGGCAGTAATGATAGACCATTTTTAAATTGTAATGCCTGGAAGTTTCAAGCTAGTACTATGAGGCCGTTTTTAAGCTAGGAATGCCAGGTCCATTTCAGTGACCAATGCCAGCCGGTTTTAATCTAGTCTTGCAAAGTCGTTTAAGCTAGTAATGCCAGGTTATTTTAAATGCGTAATTCTAGGCTGTTTTTAGCTAGTAATGGCTGGCCGTTTTGATCTCGGAATGCCAAAATGTTTTTAAGGTAGTAATACTACTCACATTACGTAGTAATTTCTAAGCATTTTTAAGCTAGTAATAATAGTATTTACTTAGGCCAGTAAGGATTCGGTCTATTTTAATTTACGTTTCTTTAGAACGTTTCGTCACTGATGCCAGCAAGTAAAACAAACATAAACCCAATCATGCTTTATGAATATAAAAAAAGGAATAGTTCTATATTGGCAGTTTAAACGTTCACCGATATTCATATTACTACTTTGAATATTCTGTAATTTCGGCGTGGGTTACTTAGTTGAAAAGAAATCAGTTCAATTCATTTCGGAATTTTGGTTAAAACATGCCTGGATATCCGAATTCTGAAAACGAGAGTAGTGATATGGCAGGAATTTTATAAGTCAGAGAAGAATTAGTGGGTAGGAATCTTATAAACGGAGAAGATCCACAAAACGATATTTATTGAAATACATGAACTGTCTAAAAGACAAAGTTACAAAGGGCGAAGTCCTACTTTTACAGTCGAAATAAGAGTAAGCAATTTCTGGAAAGAAACTTGGCGGTAAATGTATATGTGGTTCTGTACTGCAATACTATTAACAGAAAATATTGGTTTGAGCGCAAAAAAAAGAATATTTCTACACCTAGATGTATTCTCAAGAGCACAAAGATATGTTTTAAAATTGCTGGGGTAAGGAATGAGTTATCCTATAGGTTTAACAATGGCAACCTATAAATGGAGCATTTGGCCAAAACATCTTCAATTATTTGTCAACCGAAGGGTAATTGCGTTGTTCAGGAAATTCTTCCTTATCTTTCATATATAGTGAACCTTCACCGATGTTTAACTTTTATTTATTTCATAACAGCCTCACCTAATTTGTAAGGTTTACTTTGAGATGAAAGACCTGGAGATGGATATGAAGTTATACATTCAATTAAAACCAAATCAATTTTTAAATATAAATGTAATGTCAGAGAGAGAAGATTACCCCCTTCCCCCTTAGAACCCAAAGTCTACCTGTGGTGCCTAAGAACAATACAGCTGCACGCCCAGAGAGCCCCAAGAGAGCGTCAAGAATTTCGCGCGACCCCATGTCGGTTTCCGTTTTCTCCCGTCGCAACGCCTGATCGGCACCAGACCTACGGCATCGAAGACTTTCGCGCGAGCCTGTGCATGCTCGGCGAAAATACACCCCCTCCACTTGAGGAGCCAAGTCTAATGATATCCCCATCCCCATTTTTGAGGCCTCCGGCGACACGCTTCCGCCGTGGCAGTATAAATACTTCGGGAAAAGCTATGAGAAATTCGCACCATACAACCTAGTCGTGATTATCAGCCACGTACAATTTCGTAGACCCTGCCCTGCTTCCAAACGGTTTTTAGCTACCAACGCGACTCGTCATCTTTCTACCCTGCCTCGCTCGTACTTAAGACCAGAGTTAAAGCTCATCAGACGATAGAGACGGACAGGAATCTGTCACTTAGGGATCGACTTAGTTCACGACTGCAGTAGTCCTTCGTTCATTTCTCAGGGATATTGAAGAAGTAAGAATTTTGCAAGTAGAACTTTGCAGCCCCTGATTACTCGTCGTATCCAAAGCTTTCAGCAATTAGGTTTTACGTGAGTCTCCCGTCATTTGCACTCTCCCCCTTTCCCTGAAGCAATCATCGTCATCTATTCGAATCGCGTCCACATCGAGTCGTTTGTTTGCCCATCACTCGTTTTGTACTCTAAGCGTCATCTTATTTATTGTATTTACTTTACTTTTTATAATAATATTTACCTTCTATATAGTAAAGTTATTTTTCTACAATCAGTTACTCTAAACCCTCGCACTGAGATCTATATCCCAAATTCTGGCATGATTCCTTCACGCGTCACCGCAGTCAATCCTCAGGCAGCATCGACGTTCGACTCTGCGACATTATATTCTATTGTGAGTCTTTTAGGGTCACTCGCAGTATTTGATCTCATTTCTTTTAGATCTGTGACAGATTCTAAAAGGTATTATTCTTGTATATTAAAGCTTTTGGTTTTAGAAACTGTAGAAAAGACCTTACCCATTTTTCATTTTCCCTTTTGTGTGCGTATTTTGTATTAAATTCTGTAACCATGTGAAACTTAAGACACCTTTCAGGCCTCATAAAACGACTGCAGTATTGGAAAGAAGTTAATCTTATTTCTATTTTTTTGTATTATGTTTTTCGCTTTCTTTGTTGCTTATTAGGCAACACAGGTTCTCGTTAAATTCTAAAGTGAATATTTCGAGTATAATTAAGAATTTGCGAGTGAGAAATAATTATCGCTTGTTTGTTTATGTTTTTTTAGTAAAGAATCGTAGGTTCGCCAAAGCCTTCCAGCATTCGTGCCCTGCGTCTAAATAATTTCCCCTATTTATGTGGTGTTTTTCCTAAAAGCTGACGAACGCGATAAAATGGCCTCATTGTTTAACACGATTAAGTTGCAAGGAGAGTCACTTAGAATCAGTGGCAAGGAACGAAAGAGAAGAGAGAAGACAAAGAGAAAGAGAAAGAGAAAACCAGAAGAAAGAGGAGAAAGAAAAGAAGGGAAAGAAAGGGAATTAATCCGCCTTCATGAACTTGAAATGAGTAGGTCCAGGAACGAGACGCTGTCCATCAGCTTAAGTTCCTAAGTTCCCTCTATCTCGTTTGTTAAGCTTTCGGCGTTCAAGGAAAGCGAAGATTTCAGAGATTTCTTAATCCACTTCGAGAAGATCTTCGAAATCTTCCATCGTCCCACATCGAGGCAGATGGAGTGGCTCAATTGTTGCCCTTGCTTAATTCTCAACTCCAAGATATATTCATATTACTACCATCTGATGCAACAATTGATGATTCGACCTTAAAAGGGTTGTTAATGGCGGCATATAGCATGACCCAAGACTTTTACTGATCCAAATTTAGACAAACCTGCGTTGAGCCAGGCCAAACATACCGTCACTTTGGGTACACCCTCAAGCGTAACCTCAAGTTTTGGCTTGATGCTCCTAAAATCCCGCGTGACTACGATGCCCTCGTTCACTTCTTCCTGAGAGATTTGTTGTTGGCTGCACTTCTGAATGAAATCACACCCTTCGTAAAAGACCGACGGTGCCTCTCATTCAAGAAGTGCACAGAGGAGGCCGATATTGATTGAACAGGCGACAACCTTCATCCAAAAGCAGGTAAGAAAACGCTCCACCTTTCCCCAAAGGTTAAGCTGAACAAAGGCAAATTCATCCTGCAAAATGGAAGCAAGTTTGCCAAGGTAATTGGGCCGTCGAAGCCGAAACCACGCTTTTCGTCCGAAGAGCATGATGTAAAACCGTTCGAATCAGGCCCCTTCCCCCACGTTATATTTCCCGAGAAGACCTAGCATTTGTTTACCCTGTGCCGTGTAGTTCTACGTGAAAACGAACTGCCCCAACAGCTATTAGTTCAGGAATAACTTTTCTCACCACGTACACCAGTACAGTGCCACGTCGACACCTCCGTCAACACCATCGAAATCTTAAGCTTCTCTTAAAACCACAAGTCTGGGCGGCCACCAGGTAAACTTCTTGTTTGATAAGAAAACCCCTTGGAGGCCTTAAGTTTGAATACGGAACGTTAATGGCTACCGTGTCTCCACTCTTGTGAGAGATACTAAGTGCATCTGCATGGTAGTGTCGGACAAGCTGCTTCTCACGTTAGCCTTGGACCATAATAAATTAGCCGTCGTGCACTACTACTTGGGACGCGCCAATCAGTTGGGCATCGTTAAGTGCTACATCGATTGTGCCTACCTCACTAGCTGGGCAGAAGTAGATGCAGCGCCTATTAAATTCTGCTCCATCTTTATTGGCCAGTGCCCAAGGGTCTCTTCCAACTCTGTGGATGACCCGTTGTTACCGGTTCGCAAGTGGTGAAAGAATCAAAGAGGCCCTCTCCCAGGAAACATAATTTCCTATTAATTAATTTTAACGTTAAATAGATTACTCTTGTGTATATTCCTGAATAATTCTTGTAGTTTGTGTAATGCCTTATAAGAATATGTGCCATTATTTCTTTTTATTATTAGGCATATAATATTTTTAATGAGTTACCATGTTCGTATGTACAATGTCTTTGTATTGTGGGAACTTTTAGGGTGGGGGAAATATCCTTGCATGTGAGCCCCTGGTTATCGAGAATTTGTTGACCCCCTCTATTAATAAATATTTCTATCTATCTTATTGTATTTTTAATATAATTATTTTTTTTACTTGATGTTGTTCGGTAATAGGAATACCGAGCATTTCCCGAGCCCCCTTTGTTTGACTTAGTTGGTGCAGAGTACCCAGTACCATCCCTTTTGTATTTGAGTGTATAGTGGAATTTTAGCCGTGTAATTGCCGTATATTTAACTTATGTCACTTTCTTCGGAAGCTACATACATCTTGTGAGGGAACGACATGGCAGAGAGAGAAGGTTACCCACACGCCTCCTTAGAACCCAACGTCTACCTATAGCGCCTGAGAAAGATACATCTGCACGACCAGACCACCCTAAGGGAGCATCAAGGTTTTTGTGCGACCGCATGATCTATGTTTGTTACCCCTTTTTTCCGTCTCAACTTCCGATCGGCCCCAGACCTATGGTCACCAAGAATATGCTCCCTCCCCTCCCCTGCGCGCCAATTCTAATGAGATCCTTGTCCCACTTTTAAGGGCCTCCGGTGACATGCTTCCGCTAGGCAGTATAAATACTTCGGGAAAAGCTTTGAGAAAGTAGTACCATACAGCCCCGTTTTTTTTAGCAGCTACTTAAAATACCGTATGTTCTGCTCCTCTTACTAACGGATTTTAGATACGAATTCCCGAAGTCACCTCTCTGCCCGACCTCGCTCGTATCTAAGGCCAGAGTTCCCGCCTGCCAGACCATAGACACGGACAGGCAACTATAACTAGAGCATTGACTTCGTTCTCGTCTAGAGTACTTTCTCGTCCATTTCATAGCGAAGTTAAAGAAGCATGAATTTTGCAAGTGGAAATTTGAAGTGCCCTGCTTACTGGTCGTGTCAAAATCCTTCACTCAATTAGGCTTTAGGTGAGTTTCCCTCTCATTTGGACTCTCCCCCTTTTCTTTTAAGCAATCACCCTGCATCCTCTCTAGGACTATCGTTCCCTGTATATATAAAGAAACTGTTATTATCAAAGGTAAATAAATCACAATAAAGAAGATGAGATACAGGGTAGCAAATGAGGGGGTCATTTGCTACCCTGTATCTCATCTTCTTTATTGTGATTTATTTACCTTTGATAATAACAGTTTCTTTATATATACTGAAGTTATTTTTTTACAATCACTTTCTATAAACCCAGAGCTTCAAGAATTTATGATTTAGGCCAACCGCAGTCGATTTTGATAATTTAACCTCGCACTGGGATCTATATGCCAATCTGTGGCATTTTCCCTTCACGGGTAACCCTAGAGTAAATCCGCGGTAAGCACCGATGTTCCACTCTACGACATGGAACCTCTCTTAAAGTAAAAGATTCAACGTATATATTTATTTAAGATGTCAAATACTATTGAAAATTATACAGATAAGAAGTCCACACATTTAAACTGAACTCAACTCGCATTATAATCAAATTTTGATGAACGAGTGTTCGAATCACTATAGTTTATTAAAAATAAAAGCAAACACAGGACAGGCTTCGTAGACCTGGTAAACCTGTATCCCAAACCCATTTCTCGGAATCCTCATGAACGTGTGTATATGAATTTTGCTAATATGCACTTCACCGTATTGGCCCTGTATATATTTAGGTTTATATACCCATTAGAGGCTAAAGATATTTATCGGCCGTCCTGAAGTTTTTTTTCATATAAAGATTGGGCGAAATAGCAATATTATTCTAGATATCGGGTAATTAAATCTTATTTCCCTATTTTTACATAAACCTTGCAAACTTACAGTATCTTTGTAAAAGATGTGAATATTCTAGTTGTATATTAATTTTAATTACTGATATTTCCATTAACTACTGGCCTCCCCATCCCTATCCTAAATGAAAGTATCTTTGGTTCCAAGTATTATTGGGTATAGAACTAGAAATTATGCCGAGATTATGTCGTGTTGTTAATATCGATATGATCGGCATTGTTTCAAAGAAACTAATATTAGTTCCTTCATTCATAATGATATTAAAAGGTGTAAAATCCAATATGTTTTTAGACATCAACATAATTATGCCTGGCGGAAATTGTCTCATAGGTACAAATGAGAGAAGTTCCGAGAAATCAGAATAAAGATAAAATAAATTATGAAGAATATTTGAAGGGTGATAAGATGATTGTTGTGAATAGACGGAAATGGAAGAAACAAAAATTCTCTATTGTAGGTAAAATAATTAAGAGACGACAGGGTAGGGTAATGTAAACCAGAAATGGAATAATTTTACTTATTTGTTCTATTCACAATATGTATGAGACTAAGCCCATTTCGTCATAGAAAAAAAAATCCAAACAAATATTCTAATTAAATAATTTTTCTTATGCTTCTCTCAGTTACACCATTTTAGAGTTATTAAACCACATTTATCATCACATACAGACATTCGCTGAAACAAATGTTTATTTTGCTTTAAACTACACAAGAAATAAGAAGAATCAAAGTCTCTGCGTGAAAGTTTCCCTCAGCAAGAATTTCAACTTATAATTTCAGGTTCATCCTCTTTTAAAAATTATATTCGGGGAAAAAGAGTGCATTCTCTTATTGCTGTTATCGCTCATAAGTTTTTTCTTCTCTTATACTCCTTCTCTTCCTGCTTACGGTACAATTATTATGTCTTGTAATTGTATTCATACCATTGGGCAAATTCCATTATCTCACAGTATGCCATGTCGTTGTCTGGGCTTTATTATGTATAAAGGTGTCAAGTTGAGTATTTAATTTTTCTAGTTTATACAGTCTTTTCTAGAAAAGTCACCTGCCCATTTCTACTTAATTATTCTATTCATTTTACCATATACATATTTCTCTCACGAATGTTTGTGACGGAATAATTCTTCCCTGTCCATGCAGGTTAATCATAACTCCTACATTTGTATAATTCTTTGATTTTTCCTCATTTTCTGCGTTCCTTTTTTCTTAAGTACCAAATTCAAAACTCCTTAATATAAACACCCAAGAAGCAATGATTAAATATTTGAGGTTTTGAACCTAGAGACATTTCGCATCTAGATACGTAGCTTACTTCACTCTGGTTGTCCTGCCAAATTTTCGTCTACTACTAATATCCTGTTCCAAGATCTCTTCAGGATTGAAACTTTCCATAGGTGTATGTATTTTCTATCGGGTAAAGAGTTTAATTAAAATTATATTTTTTTACCTTCAGCAAACTATTTATTATTATTTTCATTTATGAACACTTCATGTAACGTCCAACTATGATATTAACTTCTAATCAATCTAGTAATCATTGTCGGGATGTCTTTCTTGATTAGAAGAAAATAAAGTATTTCCTTAGCTAAGAAAAGGCGAAGCAAATATCTTCCATTAATTTTGATTCTAGTTCAGATTCTTTAAAATGTCATCAAACACTATTGTAAAGAGGTTAAGGATGAGGAAATCTATTTTCCTTTCTCGCCAAATATTTTTATTTACTATAGAATGAATAAAGTCTAATTGAAGATGTTTCTGGCCTTTCTATGTAAGACCGTAGATTAATAGAAGCTAATGCTAGTACAACATTGCAGGTATAATGCGTCTCATGTTTTCTTGATATTTTAATCGCACACACTCGAAGTCAGAATATAGACCGCTTTTAGCATTAAAACTATGCCACATGCATCTGCTTATTGCCTTTATCAAATAAAATATTTATTTCTGAATAGATTATCATATTTCATGCATATCTTCTCACTCTTTATTTATTATTTTTGTAACTAATTAGTTTCATGTCTAAAAATTCTGCTCGGTTTGATATGTATTAGCTTAAAATTCGTTCATTTCTGCCCGCATAATTTTTTACAATTTGCGCTAGATAGTTAAAATTTCATTCACCACCCCTTTCTTCGAAATTACTCAGTGTTTAAAATGTTTAAAGAAAGATAAGTTTTCTGCATTAATTATTTAAAAGCCTTCAGGGATCGTGAGTTCGAGGTACTTGTGAAACCTGTACGTATCGGTGCCAGATTAAGTCATGCGGTCGCATTGGTCTTTTGCTTATCACAATTTATTCATTAATATGTTGCTGATAGATAAATTATCGGGATAATTTACCATTACCGATATTTTAAATAAGACAATCATGTTTGCTTTTAACGTTTTAATCAGAAATTGTGTGAAACACAATTTATTTAGTTAGTTTAGAAATTTAGTTTGGGTATTTTGTTTTATATTGTAAACGGGCCAAAAAATATACTCAAGATAAATCAACTAGGGAGGAAAGATGTATCTAAATGGAAAAGGCAAAGGAAAAAAGGTTTATGAAAAGCAAAGGAAAATACCTAAAAAGAAAAAATGAAAATATAATGATGAATTTTAAATAAATTTAACAACTAGAGAAAAAAATATAAAGAATGTTTTCTATAACAAGATCAATTTAAAACACTGAGCAAGATAATAAAGTTTTTAAAATACTCTGTTAAAACCATATTAAACTATATTTCTTTTAACTTTATCTCGAAGAAAAATAAATTAAGCTGAATTCTTTATGATTGAGAAATCCTATTCAGAAATTTCAAAAAAGAAATCAATATTTTATTCCTTTGGTTTTAAGTTGATTGAGACGTAGCGAAAGTTTTTTATGTGTCTAATGAAACTATTTAGTGGAAAACCTAATTAATCGACTAAATTAACGCCACTTATACTTTTATTGCATTAATTAATAAGAATGACACAATCGGACGTCAAAGCGACACTCTCTCGTATAAATACACAATTAGTTTAGCCATACACTATGGGTAAAAGTGTATAAGGAATCCCATATGCCTGTTGCATGGTTTCAATCATACACATAGAGATTTTTAGATCTTTGCCTTCAACTACATCTCTTTAACTATTATTTATATATCGTTTCTCGATAGAGCAACTGTGTAGAAGTTGCACTAGGCCGACAGCTATGTGCAGTAGACTCCATCAGGCGATTTTGTACGGAATCCTTGATTGCTTGGGTTACCCTAAAACCATCATTCATACAACGGGAATTTACAACTTCCGTAGGCAAATATTTACATCTAAATTGAGCAAGCCAATCGTAGAGATATGACCCGGAGTGATCAAAGGTCATCGCGTGATGCATCTATTTCAGAAAAATAGCACGATAAGTTAACCTCGGTATGTATTGTCACCATTCACAAACTAAAGGCGATGATTCTATCCATTTGCCCAAGCTAATCTTATTCTATTAAAATTGATGTCTTTATGCTTTTAATTGAATTTGGAAAATCTCTTGAGATACTCATCGGAGATTTGACTCAATACTTTTCCTTGAAACATTCCTTCGAGCAAAGTGCTCACGTCTCTATAGAACCTCGATATTGTTTGTATACGGTTTTAGGTAACTTAAAACGTTTCCGTCAGTTTAATAATCGCTTACATCGGCCATATCATAAAAAGCTATTATATAAATCTATTTCATTGTCCGTGTTAGACCAAATTGCATTGAAACAGTTTCTACTTGAAACTTCAATCCTATAAATCAGAATCAGCCAGTGAAACCTGATTTATTCCGATATTAACCAAAGTTTTAGCGGCTAGTAAGGCGGAGAGAAATCCTATTCCTCTTAAAATGAGTTTGCTTAATTTTGCGAGTTAAGTGACAACGGGAGATTTAAGAAAAAGGAAGCTAAATAAATAAACATTCACACATAGAGAGCCACACAAGAATAAATGTAAGCAGATTCTTGTAACGAAGGGAAAACGCTATTAATAAATATAACTTAAAGTAGTAAATAAATTATGGGATTATAGCTTAAATTTCCTCAACCATTATATCCGCAGGGATTGACTCCCTAGGAAAATTTCATATTATGGAGCCAAAAAATAAATATTTGTATTAATCTGATTACATTCTCTCTATGCTGGGTGTCAATAAAGCGACTCATTCTGACTCTAACGACCACAAATGACTCTTACTTTGCCAATCAAGAGATACAAACTGAAAAATCCAATTCAATTATCCATCGGCTGTTGTCTTGTTCACTACCTTTGATGCTCGTTCTTGCTTTCTCTATTTATTGTTGTTTTCTTTTTTTTCATGCCTTTGAGTCAAGAGTAGCATTGACATGCGGGCTTCTAATGTTTGTAATGAAGATTCTGGAAAATTCAACAACAGTATTTTCAGGTTGATAGACTTAACAAGCACCTGTAACGAGAATCGCTTAAATTTTTGACTAAGGGGGAGGGGAAATAAAGTTGAACATACAGATAAAATTTATAGGTATGTGGTAAACGAAAAATATGAAACCAAACAGGATTCTATGGAATGTAAGAGTCATCTTATTTTACACCGCTTGAGTAGATATATTCACCGGAACTAATTAAATAAGTTTAAAAAGAAAAGAATTCATCTAATTTCAACTAAGCCACAGACAAATAAAATCATCTATATAAGTGGAACAAAGAAGGGAAAAATTTAAGATAATACGAAAGTATTCTATCAAAGAAATCCATACATAAATTAGAAAGGAGGAGGAATAGAAAATTTCGCATAGCTATTATAAACATTTGAAGATAAAAGTTTACATTAAATGATATCACATATTTTTTCGTACCTAATGATATGAGGAACATAAAAGTACTAATAGCCAAAGGTGTATATCATCAACAATGCGAAACTTATCATCAAGCAAATTAAATAAATCCTATTGTGTAACAGATATTTATGAAATTTGTTTACGTTTTCAGTTTTTGTTTTACTCTCGCAAGTTTAAAATTCTGAATAAGAAAATCACATTCTTTTTTGTATACTAAAAAGATCAGCATAAAATTATTAGTTTCTATATAAACTTGAAAACAATGCTTATGTATTATCACCTAAATTATAGAACAGATTATAGCAACAATAGAATATTATGCAAAGAACAACCAAGAATAAGCAAATCAAAATTTTATTATTATTATGGAGCAATGAGTGAAAAACCTTATTATGTGAGACGTGAATTTGGAACGTCGTTGTCTCATTTTGTCCGTACTCATTACTCAATCCACGTTCTATACATCGTAAAAACTGTTCGGTTCATACCACTTTTAAATGTCTGGGTGACCAAGGTGGTTGAAGTGTTGACTCAATGATCGATCAACGTTAGACTATGTATAAGGGTTAGAATTAGCGTCACTTTTCAACAAGCATAATAATTTTCTTCAATACAATTCTAAGATTTGTCGGAAAAATTATAAATGGGATCATTCTTTTTTTTTTTGCTTCAAAATAAAGCAAATATCAGCGTCCTTAATTGCATTTCAATCTCTTTTATCGACTATTCTCATTTTCATATGCATTTCTTAGCTGCACCAGTTGTCCTACTAACACACCAGCATCAACCGTTAAATCGAAGATTTTCGGAAACATTGGTTGTATTTTGGTATAATGTTCATCCTTGCTATCAAATTCTGTAAGGCAGTGCTTAAATGAATTGAGATTAATGTTGATCTTAGGATTTTCTTAAGGGTCAAAAGAGCAGTGTGTTTTACTTTGTGGTTATTCGATTGCAGGTCTGATCATTTCAGATATACTCCCATCACATAATTGTTTGCTCTATCTTTACTATCTCACAAGCACAAAAGGAAAAGATGCTTAATATATCACCCCTGCAATCCAAGCGAGAATTTTAACATCGTGAAATTAGAACATACTTGTATATTCATGCTTCTTCAAGTCCTTAATGTTTTATCTGTGTTAAAAAGATAATTTTACTTCTGCATTGTAATTTCAAGTGTACGGAGTGACCAACACGTGTATATGAATCATTCTTGTTAAGAATTCCTGTTCTGTGATTTCTAGAGATACCAATAAAACAACCGCAATGATTAGGTAGGAAATTTAAACTATTGCTTCGAAAAACACTTTTACTTCACGTCTATTCCACTAATTTATATGCCAAGAACTATGCACTAGAATTGTTGGGTTTCAATTCTCTTACTAGGCTTGACCCAACTATAGAGAAAGATCAGTCGCCTAAATAATGTGTCAGTTTTCCATAGTTTAACGAAAGGGAAAACTGCTTGCATTTTCTGGGTCCACGCACATATTCCTTTACCGTAGATTTGCTGCTACCATATTTTGTGGAGAGCACATAGCTGCTTCTGCTCTCTATTGAAAGTGCCAAATTACTTTTCATATGCGACATAATATTTTATACTCCGCGAAATAACAGATTAAACTTGTTTAGCTGATAAAATGTCCACACACATAACAAAAAAACACAACTTATTTTTTGAAGTCTCTAGAAGCCACACTATTTATGCTGAGACAATAAAGCACGAAAATAAATTCAATATAGTCAAGTAGACCAATTGTAACACGAGCAATGATATACATGGTCGAAACCAAGATTTGACATAATTTACAAAATAGTAATGCAATGAGAAAAAAGTTGCACTGAGAGCTTATTAACCGAGCTAGAAAAATAAAAGAAAATTGAAAAACTCGAGTAAAACATGTTTTTTCATATTGCAGATTTGTAAGCTGTTGTTGAGAATTATTCCTTCCAAATTTGGAAGGGTGACAAACTGAGTTTCGAAATGGTTATCATTTTTAAAAATATGTCCATTTGCAAAAATATAAGTTCAATTTCCAAACGCTAAATCTCGATAAAAGAAGCATAATTAAATGATAATATTTTAAGCACCAATGGCATAAATATTGGCTGATCATATTTGTGTCTCGTAGGACCAGAAAATCAGGAAATATTTTGTTGTGGGAAATTTAGTAAAAGAAAAACAAACTGCTTTGATTCTTTTGCTACGTGGAAAAAGAAATTTACCCTATGTATTCTATTCTTATCTTAAGAAATATGTACTCGGAATTTTTCGGGCCAATATGTTTTGATAGTTTTGGAATTAAAAACGATTTTTTATTTGACATTAATATTTTGGGAATTAGAAAGAAGCATTATATAGCTTCTTATAGTTATGTTCTACTATAAAACTTGATAAATAAATGAAAACAAATGAAAAAACAGATTGATTCATTTCTTAAAGATATTCAGAACTGAGGGTTAAAAATGAAATTCCTGTTTAATGTGGAACTAAAACAGCTTTGCTTTAGTGGAAAAAACCATTCAAGTAATTACTTTATCCTCCACATGCATTTTACACTTTTTATCTTATCAAGAGCGAGAAAAATTCAGTCTTTATTTATGGTGAGATCTTCTACTTGCTTGTAAAAATGTCTCAGCTGTTCTATGGTAAAATTTTTTGCCATATACGTCTAATAAAAGTGATGGGCTTTGATTTTTTCTGTTTAATCCCAATATTTTTTCTGTGCTTCTATTTTATTTTCTGTGTTGTTGTTTGGAAATCTTGTTGATTTAATTGTAGTCGATATTTTCTGTAATTGTTTTATTCACTATCTAGCTTTGGCTAAGTGTATGTGGACTCATTGTTTTTGATTTGTGCTATTTTTGCGATATTATACATTGTAAAATTCTGTCTCTGACAAGAATGGTACGATTTCTTAGTGTCTTTTCTTTGAATTGATCATTAACCATATTAAATGAATTTGCTTTTTAATATTGAATTTATTTCTTTTACATCCTATTTTGTTCAGTTTGCTTGTCTTCTTTTTATTTTTATCGAATTTGATCGTACTCATGAGATATCTGTGGTACTTCCTTGTGTTTAAAGAGATACTAAATAATATCTTCTTTTTTTTATTCTACGGCACACATTCGA
The DNA here is from genome assembly GCA_963969495.1 of Ceratothoa steindachneri. NCBI lineage: Eukaryota > Metazoa > Arthropoda > Malacostraca > Isopoda > Cymothoidae > Ceratothoa > Ceratothoa steindachneri. The sequence goes on from OZ018319.1 coordinate 49,425,297, forward strand.
TCTTATTTTTGGATAAATTTATACCAATACATACTAATTTTCTGCCTTATCACTTTTTGCAACGGCGTGTCTATTTACATATTTTATTAATGTTTTCACGATTATCCATTGTTTACCGGTAATTTTAGTAAAGATTGTGACTTTGTTCTTCAATAACTGTCCTGAAGTTCCTCCTCAACCTCTTTATCCAATGGAATCCTTTTGTATGTTCATTCATTTCTGGTGAATAGAATTTATTCGAGCGATATTAAGAAGTGCGTAGTTTGGAATAGTCCTCTCGAATAGAACCTTGAATACTTAATTGATTGTTTGATTACTCTATCGGTTATTAATTTTATTTGTCTCATAAATTCTTAAGCGAGTTGTATTCGCGTCCTTACAACCTTTACAAGGGAATTTGTGATCTAGTAAAAGTGTATACCTCCTTCTCCTTTCCTTGAAATCTTTGGTACGCTATGTTTAAAAATTCACTAAACTAGTTTCCTTTACGAAGCTGTTTCTTCTGTGTGTGACAGTCCTCATATTTTGTAAAAAACATATATGTTCCATTTGCAAATTTGATTTTTATCTAAAATTAATTGCAAATATCGAACGGTTGCAAAAAAAGTATGTGTCCATATTTTTTGACGTTCCGGTTTAATACATTTCTTATTTTCAGTTTATTTCTATTTATTCCATCTTAAGTATTTGTATCGTTTAGAAATATTTTTAATATGCTTCTTGTTGAATAAAAAGATGATTTATATTTAGCATATTATAGTTCACTCACGTATTTTCTGATATTGTTTTGTCAAGAGGAGAAAAAGTCAACTTTTAGTACCCATGTTTACACCAATCCCTAAGAATTATGTTCGCCTAATGGCATCAGTCGTAACTTGCATTTGAAGAGCTCGTTGCTTTTCAATAGAAAACATCATGCAGTCTCAAGATAAGTGTACGCCTCCTACCTTTCTCACTTTTAGCATTTCTATAGTTTTTATTAAGAATAGTTATTATGTATCTCTCTCCATCTCTCAATTTTCAGCCATGAACGGCCAGTTAGAGATATTTCTTCGAAAGAAAGAATCTACTCCAAGGCCAAACATATTAGCAAACTTAACTAAGATAGAGAATAGCTTTAAATATTGATGAAGATCTTTCTTTTTAATTCCAAATTGGCCTTAGTATTGGTGCATTTATTAGATTTTCATTTATTTCCATTCCATAATTATATTTAGCATTCCAGAACAGATTAATTTTGTTCAAATTAATTTACTCTAATCGTTTTTGATATTTTCATTTAAATATATAAATTTCAAACTTTATTTTACCTCTACGGTATCTTCGTTGATTCTAATGCATAGTGCCTTGCTACACTGAAACCTTAGTTTTTGCTATTAAGCCAGTCAATGAAGATGACCAAATGTTTAGACTTAACGCATGGAAATAGTGAAAGAAGCCCTAAAGTGAATGCTCTGAAAAAATAAAAGACATTAGTAGGTATATTAGCTTCACCACATCCACTCTCTCTAGACGCATTAAGGAAAAGTTAAAGGACGCACAAAAAAGCGCCACAACCAATAACACTCCACATAATCTCAATATAAATAATTAACGTCAATAGCTCCATCTTCTACTAAGAAATAAAGAACTAAGCATGATTGTGATTGTCCAAAGCATTCAAATCATCGTAACGAAACCAATATAAGCCTTCAGCTTACCCAAGCACAGTCGTACCGAGCTCTAGAAAACTCCTCGCTGCCACCTCTAGTTCTCTCCTTCTTTACCATAATTAATATATATATATATATATATATATATATTATATATATGCAAAAATATCATACCGAAAAAATGAAAGCTGATTATGAGTACTTTCGAACTTTATTCAGGTTATTCTCAATGAATATTTAAAAAATTACTTTACAACAGGGGTCTCAAACTTTTCTCACAGTAGACCAGATAACAAAGAATCGCGAAAGCGGTCGGCATAACTATTTTGTTCGATATAATATAGCGAATAAACAAAAGATAAAGACAACCAACATATTTATTTACGAATACACACATTACAAAGCACACAAAAAATAAAGACAACGACAATATTTATTTAGCAACAAGTTATGAAGGAAGGCGAGGTTAGCACATATCCGAGTCTCACAAACTAAGCAACAAATAAGGATAGTGAGTTTTGTGGAACTGACTTTTAACTTCTAAGATATCATCAATATTTCCTTTGTAATTGCTGAATCTAATCAAGAGAATTGCCATCAAATGTTCATCAGTCAGCCTCGTTAGATGTGCTATCATAGTTCAGTTCTGAAAAAGTTCGCTCATAGACATAAGTTGTTCCAAACATTGATGCCATACTAGAGGCAAATTTCTTCAACTTTGAAAACTCATCTTAAGGTCAGCAGTGATAAATTCAACAAGATTTTTCTCTGTCTTCCTCTTTCAACAAGTCATTTGCTTGCAAATCGATGAGCTCCAACCGTAGTTCGACTGGTACGTCATCAAAGTTGCAATCAAACAGTTTCTGGAAAAGAAGAATGGCACTATCAATTCTGTCTAGGTCTTACAATATCTCTAAAAAAAAGCCTTATTTAAATTATAGATAATCTTGGTCGGAAACTGGAGGTTGACTTCTGCAATTCCAGCGCGAGACTCTTTGAAACCTGAAAATGAGAGGAGTTTCCTCCTTATAGTTGTGCTTCAAACAATGCTAGCTTTTTCCGAAATCCTATGGTGATTCTGTAGTGATCACAGATGTGGTTATCCTTTTCCTGTAGTTTTAAGTTCAATTCATTCATGTGGGATGTGATGTTCAACATAAATGACAACTTTGACAGCCAGCTAGGATCTGACAAAAGTGGATCATTTCTTTCCTTTTCGTTGAGAAAAATATCTATTTCCCTTCGCTGCTTATAAAAACGAAACAGCACTTTACCGCAGCTGATCCACATCACTGCTGTGTGATAAGGCAGTTCACAGAATTCCAAATCAATTTCTTGAAGATAATCTTGGAATTGCCGATGAAGAAGTCCATGACCCCGAAAGAATTTACCTGTAGAAACGACTGGTTTCAGTACGCAAGAATTCTCTAAGTCTTTTCCACAGATTGCTTGCTGATGTATAATGCAGTGTATAAACAGTAATTTGGAGTTGTAAATCTTCCGACCTAGTCTTATTCTGCCCCACCAGACTATTTTTAACACCAGCCATGTTTTTCCTCCATCAACAGTAACACATCCAAGCTGATTTCAAAAATGATTACAGTTTTGCAAAGTTTCCTCCACTTCCATGAAAATATCTTTTCCAATTGTTTTTTCGTCCATGCTGCAAAAAGATGCCAACTCTTCAGTGATCTGAAACTAAAAATTAACACTACGAATGAACACGAGAAGTTATTTCGTACACGAAAGATCAGTAGACTTATCGAACGCCAGAGAATACCACAAGAAGTTCGCATCTTTCTCGCGTATCTGCCGCACTATGTTTTCTCCAAGTTCTTCTGTTCTTCGCATAATAGAATTTGCTGAAAATCTGATACTTGCAAACATATTGGCTTTCTCAGAAAACAAGTCTCTTGCAGCTTCCCTCATACACTTTGATGAAGTTGCCGTCAGTCAAAGGTTTTCCTTGCTGTGCCATCTTATGCACTTGTTCGAGTGACAGATTTATTTTCAACGAACACTCTTGTCAAGAGAGCCTTTTGAGATTCCAAACTACGTGTCATAGACCAATAATTTTTCAGAACGCACCATTCCAGAAAACATCGAATATGTTGTCAGATGTTTTGTTTCCTAGTGACGCAGAAGTGATCGTACTACTTTAAAAACGGCAACAATTTTGTTGCATATTATGCAACTAGCCTTCTGGTTGTTCGTTTACACAAAGTACTTTTCTCCCAATTCTTCATTGAAAAGGTGACATTCAGCCTTCCTCCACTTTTCTTTTTCTAAAAAGCTATAACGATGGGTAAAGAAAACAAGGATCTGAAAATGATAAACAATTGTTCAAAATTTTCCTATAAAATTTTTTTATTGACAATAAAGATGAAATTATTTACATGGCCTAGTTATGTCTGCTCTTACTTAGAAGGATTAAAGCGGCATCAAATTTTCGACCCATGTTTTTTAACTATTATTTGTAGCTAAAATATTTAATAAACATTAATGAAATTTTGTGAACTTATTAAGAATGAATGATAATGCGTACCAAATATAAAATAATAATAATTAAAGTTAGGTGAGTTTTTAAAGTTTCAAATTTTGAAACCCTTTTTACGCCACCCGATAAAAATGAAGTTAATATTGACGAAAAATTTTGAAATAGATGTTTTATCTTTAAAACCGTCAGTGTAAGCATTAAATTCTAATGGGTATAAAAATGTTTGTTTGAGGATATATGCGTTTTAAAAGCAATTTGTAACGTCAAGTAAGCATGTGTAAAGAAATTTATATTTGCAAATTATCCTCCCATACAACCAAAGACCCTTTTAAGATAATAAACATCTAATATCCAAAAAACCCTTTAAAATATAATAGAAATTAAATCATAATTAATAATAACAGAAAAAAACTGAAAAGCAGGCATGAAAGATTACCTACACTACCTAAGAGAAAAATAATCAGAGTCCAATATACCTACCTATAATTGTAAAATATGAAAAATCCAACTCAACTTGATGGACTTAAAGTTAATTAAATATCAACACTAAATTGATAATTTTGTTCATAAAACTTAATCACAATTTCATTTTAATAGCAAGGTAGAAACGATCAAATGGGTAAATAAAAATTTAAATTATTTCTGCTGAGCTATAGTAAGAATAACTCGTAATGAAAGAAGTATTCTCAATTTTTCTACCAGCCAGAGCGGTGGAGAATTGAGTTGTGGTAATCGGAGGAGGGATAAATTCGGGGAGGGAAGCAATAATACATATAGGTGTTCATAATTTTCCACATTGAATATTTTACCCCCAAAATTTTTGAAAAGTAATAATTTTATGGATAGTTGCAAGTTGCAATGCAAAAGTTATATGCACAAATTATATTTTAGTTCGTTTGTGGCACATGGCAGTGGAAGGCCGGATGACTGACCTCTCGGGCCGTAGTTTGGAGACTCCTACTTTACAAAAATATAATATATGACCCCCGTGTGATAGCTTCTCTTGTGGACCCTTTTCTAGTTCGTGAGAGATTTGCCCCAGTATCACCTCTGGCGGTGAGTGTATCCGAACGGATAGATGTAGGCCTAGACGACGAGGCCACAATAGTGTTTGAAAGTCCTCGCCAATGACTCGGAGGCTTAGTCATTCGTAACAAGCCCCCTAAAGCAGTACCTGTGTGTTTGATTGCCCATATCCCCCTTCCTGTCTTCGCGGTCCCCTCAGTAATTAAGTTAACATACCCTCCTTTCCACGCTCTTCAATACCCTCCGACTACTACCGTTCGAAACATGGAGATGTCCTTTTGGACGAAGTTACCGCCCCTCCGGATATCATGAGAGACAACAATGGCAACGACCGTGAAGAAGCAAACAACGACAACAATAACCAGGATAACCACGGCAATCGTACCCCGAAGGAGAACGTGGCGACAACTGGGCTAGCCCAGCATGGACCCCCTGGAGGAGGCTGATTGTCAAGTAAGTCCTGATGAGAGTCTGGACAGACATGCCCCTGGCAATTTAACAAGCCTTCGGATATTAAGCACCTCCTCTTGGCAACACAGGCACAAGGACTACAACACTATATTAATAGGATCTACCATAGATGGGAACTATCAGCCCCCTCGCACAAGCCTCCTCTGGAGCAACTTCTTGAATATGATGTCATTGAAAGATCACAGCAGATATCCCATTGTCATAAGTTGTGAGAGGAACCCATCCTTTATTTAAATACAAAGAGGAAAATTAGAAAAATTTTCAAAACAGGAGAATGTTACAAAAGTTCGGGTGAAAAAAACCCGAGTTAACACGGTTATGGAGATTTTTATATATATGATATATAAACAAAATAGGAATGATAAATATGAGGAGTAACCTCACAGCGGGGGAGGGAGGGAACCAAGGTGTACGCTTGATAAGTGATAAACGACCAATGAGGCCTCACGGTCACGAGCCTCCTTATAAACACTGAGAGGAGGCGCCATCGAGCCAGACAAAATTTATATTATTGAAAAGTCGTGAGGCCTCATTAGCGAAATTTCGTATGGAACGCACATAGGCGATGTTACGCGCCCAACTCCTAAAGCTTCTGGAAATTTTTCCAAGGGTGGTGCCAGACAATCTGCGCAGAAGTTCCATGTGGAGCTTGCCGTGAAGGGTGTTATAGATGGTAGCGATGTTGTTTCAGAAGAAGCGGGCTTTGAGTAACAGGAGGCAACCGATCCACAGAACGGAGGATTCAGACAGGAAAATATTTTCACAGAGTTCAACTGGGAGATCGTGTTGTCGCAGGCTGTGCGGAGGGCGTTGCGTCCTCTCCAAGATATGAAAAACTAAGCGAAGCTCCGCCTACGTACGGCGAAAGGATGAAAAACAGAGTCGGCGAGAAAATTAAAGAAATAAAGTATGAGAAAAGGGGATTGGAGACAGGTAAAAAAGGTAAAAGACATATAGATAAAATCTCTCACGTAGATATCCTATCTCTCTCTCTCTCTCTCTCTCTATATATATATATATATATATATATATATATATATATATATATATATATATATATAATATATATAAATATATATATATATATATATATATATATATATATATATATATATATATATATATATATAACTTCACCGCAGGAGAGAGAAAACGTAATAATTTTTCTTCGAAAATATTTATTATATTTTCTTTTTTTCTATTACTTCAAAAAAATGCGAGCGGGGCTGAGATTCGAACCGTACACATTGAGGCAGCGAGCAACCGCTTAATCTCAATTAAACCGCCCTCAATGTGGACGGTTCGAATCCCTTTCCAGCTTGGATTTTTTCGAAGTAAGAAAAAAAAAATCCCAATACAGATTATTCTGTTTAATCTTTTTTGCAGTGAATTTGGATATATATATATATATATATATATATATATATATATATAAGGTTTTCTTCACAATTTCCATGCTATTCCTTGAAAATGAACTTGAAAATATAGTTCAAAAGTGCTTGAATCCCTTTTTTTATTTTCCTGTGGGTTAATTTTCATATATATATATATATATATATATATATATATATATATATATGCGTGAAATTTCCCAAGAAAAAAAAACAAACAATTGATAGTCCAAACGCTTTCGTTGTCAAAACTTCTTCAGGGGCAAGTACAAAGATAAATGTTAAAGAAAAAAGTTGAGCGGGCATATAAAACCCCAAAAATGTAATGTCATAAACAAAAGACTAACGACACGTATCCCTAAAAACGAAACCAAAGAATAAAGTGATTGTTATGTAATATATGTTTTATGAAACCTAAGGGAGCTTTTTTTATTTTGTTTACATATTTTTTCTGTTATAAAATTATCAAGTTTAAAACCCCATCACTAAGATTAAAATTCAGGTGCTGCGTAGATTTAATAATGGCGGATTCAATAAGATTACGCTCATGATGGATTTTACAAAAATTGGGGCTTTTTTCTCCTGACCAATCAATCTGATGGTCAGTGTATCTTATATGTATAAATAAAGCATTAGAAGTCTGCTCTGTTTGGCAATAATAATTATGTTGCGTAATCCTCACAGATAAACCTTTTCTAGTTTGACTAACATAAAACTCATTGCAAAAAGTACAGGGAATTGCATTAATACAGAAAAGTTTATTAAAGGGCGAATTATTAATTAACAAATTCTTTAAAACTAAATTAGAGGTAAAAACGACATGAACATTAAATGAGGATAAAAGTTTGTAGATATATATAAATTATCATTATAGGGAAGCCTGAAATATTTTTGTTGTTGAAATTGAAAGTATAGTTCCTTTTTAGACTGTCTTGTTCATCGTACTGTGCATGGGTTTAAATTTTATGTGTTGAGAAAATCTACTCATATTCCTCTGTATATTCATTTTTACTCAAACCATCCCATTGTCATGACAAAATCTGCTTTTATCTCCATGTTTTAACGTGCACTACGTGTCTGCAATCCTCAATTCTTTGACCGAGAGCTTAAGTGTATATATAATATTGGTAGGGATCTAAATTACCCTCTATATGTTTTATATAGTGCCTTGGCTTCGGCCCAAAAATCTTTTTACAATAAGGATAAAAAAACTCCCCCCAAAATATTTCCTGTCTTCCCTATAATGATAATTTTAAACATATCTGCAAGCTTTTATCCTCATTTAATGTTCATGTCGTTTTTCCCTCTAATTTAGTTTTTATGAATTTGTAAATTTATAATTCGCCCTTTAATAAACTTTCCTGTATTTATGCAATTCCCTATATTTTTTGTAATAAGTTTATGTTGGTCAAACTGGAAAAGGTTTATCTGTGAGGATTACTCAACATAAATATAGACGCCGAACAGGGCAGACTTCTAATGTTTTATTTATACATATTCACTCCACTGGCCATCATATTTATTGGTCAGGAGCAAAAGCCCTGATTTATGTAAAAGACGATCATGAGCGTAATCTTATTAAACCTGCCGTTATTAAATCTACACAGCATCTAAATTTTAATCTTAGTAGTGGTCTTTTTAAATTGTTATGATTTTATAACTGAAAGAATATGTAAACAATATAAAAGCTCTTTCAGGTTCTATATAACATATTTTACATAACAACCTCTTTATACTTTTGTTTCTTTTTTAAAGATACGTGTCGTTATTCTTTTGTTTATCACGTAATGACGTAACATGATTTTGTTTTATATGCCTGCTCCACTTTCTTCTTTGAAATTTATCTTTGTACTTGACACTGAAGAAGTTTTGAAAACACAAGCACTTGGGCTATCAGTTCTTTGCTTTTCCCTTAGGCAATTTCAGGCATTCCACGATCGCGTGCTGATTTGTGATTATTTTGTATATATATATATATATATATATATATATATATATTTATATATAAATTCACCAGTAATGAAAGTACATAGAATGTGGTGAAATTCATCTTCAGTTATTGGGTATAAACAACATTTCGAGATGTCCGCTCATCTTCGGGTTCTATGATATAAATGAATACATAATTTACAATGAATTATAATAGTAAAAAATTTGTCTAGAAATTACAATATTAAGAGTTGAAAAAAATCTACAAAAAGAGAGACTTTTTTCCTATAATGCAAAACCTAAGAAAATCCATAATTTATAATGAGCTAGGATATTAAAAATCCTAGTTGAATCAAGGGAGAACCATCAAAATACTCACCATAGTTCGTCTGATTCCAGAGAGAAGTGGGGAGGGGAAATTTGAGTGGAAATCGGAAAGATTGTTTTGGTAGTAGAGTTATGTCATAAGTGGGGAAGCAGCGGACGAGTCACAGTTAAGACTAGGGGCACGGAATTTAATTTAAAGGGACTCTAGTATCTTAGGCTTTGCTCATTGTTATCTTGATTTCTTATTGTAAAATTATCTAAATTTTATCCGTGTTGCATTTGATTGCATGTGCTCTGATAGGGGATGATTCTTTACGATTAAGTGGTTTTTAAGTACATGCGCTGATACCCATGTGTGAGGAAAACCTTGCTCTCATGGAGCGAATTCGGTTGCCTATGTATCTTTCTTGGAGACACCGAAGACAAGTGAATTCGTAAACAACACGACTGCGCATTCCTAGATGAGGTATGTCTTTTTGACTCAACTAACTACCATTCCTGGTACTCTCATTCCTTGTGATATTAAAGATTTGTCTGTCTATCAGCATCCCCATCGATTATATATATATATATATATATATATATATATATATATATATATATATATATATATATATATATATTTAAAGAGCATATTTACAAAAATATCTTTGCGCTCGAGATATTATGCGAAGATCGACAGAATTTGCATGATCTCTCAACGCGTCCTCTAAAGCCTTAGTTCTATGGCCGCTAGGTTAAGATGAAAGAGCGTAATTATGAATAAGAAGGAAATATATACTATTTAACTTTTGCCATTAATTCCACTTTCTCTTCCTGATAAATTGTTCCAATAAAAAAATGAACACTATATAGTTATATGTATACGAAATACTAGAGGTAGCGCATCATTAGAGAACAACAATTTTTTAAAATCCTACAGGAAAAATGAAATGCGGACTCCAACTACTTTCGAAAGTTACTCAGTTCATCTTTGGTTAGGTTAGACGCTTAGTTACCTTTGATCTAGATATCTTGTTTACCAATGTCCCAGTTAATGAAGCCATCGTTGTTCTATCTAAGGGATTAGACAATCCGATATTAAACCTCCCATTAAGCAAAAATAAAACTATAAATCTTGTAAAACTATGTGCTACTGACTGTATTTATTAGTAAAAGTGTTTTCGTCCGTCCAAAATCCGATTTTAGCATGGGTAATCCTTTACCGCCCATATTATATAACCCAATTATGCAAAAACATTTTGAAGTTAATTTACTCCCTTCTGTTATTCCACATCAAAGTTTTGTATGGTTTAGATTGGTAGATGATATCATATCGATTTGGCCTAGAAACAGTTTAAATTCATTGGACAATTTTCTCAAAGGGTATTGCGACCTCCATCCCACCATCATTTTAAAGTAGAATGGGATAAAGATAATTATATAGCCTTTCTTGATGTTAAGATTTTAAGTTTTTGATCATATTTGCTTCACTGTGTACGCTTAAACAACCCATTCTAACTCTTATATCAACTTCTTTTCACATCATGATGTTAATAGTAAAAAAGCGATTGAATCAGATATGTTTTTGAGTGAACATAGAATATGTGATTCTTGTTCTCTAGAAAACAAGATTACATATATAACCTGTTGATTCATTAAATTAAATTATCCTCCCTATCTCATTAATAAGGGTTTATCTAAAGCTAAATCTACATTCTACCGTCCCAATGATAATAAGGTGAGTAACACGAATTGTCTATCGTTCCCGTTCTGTCCTCTTCTAAGAGGAGTAAACACACTTATTTCACCAGGTTGGGTCTCGTTTAAATACCATTTTTCATCCCTAAAACTTTGCCTTCGACCAAGTGCTTAGATCAACCAAATGTGGTGGGTGTATATGTAATACCGTGTGAATTCACTAATTCTCCCTCATTTTACATAGGAGAGATTGGGAGAAAATTAGAACAAAACGAATATATGAACAAAGAGGTGATATCAAACGAGACAGTATTACATCTCGACTCATTTCCCTAAGTTGAGCCTCTTTTAAATACTCTTTTCAATCCTTCAATCTTTCGCTTCGAGCAAGTCCATATATGAGCAAATGAGGCCGATGTTTATATAATCCCGTGTGAGTCCATTAACTCTCCCTCATTCTAAATAGGAGAGACTGGGAGAACATAAAACAAGGTATGCTGAGCAAAAGGAATGTGCTTTCACTTATTCTTATTTATGACCTTACGACCATTAAAACTTTCCATAATTGCTCAGCTAACCTTGCAGGACTTTCCCAATTCTTTCATTCAAAAGAAAGTTTAAAATGCAACATCAAGGTTTGAAATTTTGTTAGAATCGGCCGAATAGTTATGATGTTATTGCCCCAAAAATATAATTTCCCTGTTAAACATGGAAGGAACTTTTCAATTATATCATTCGTAATAGAATATAAAACAACATAAAGGTTTAAATTTCATTAGAATGGCCCGAATAGTTATGATGTTATTACCAAAGCAATATGATTCCCGGGCTAAGCTTGGGAGAACTTTGTCAATTATATCATTCAAAAAACAATGTAAAAAACATAATGGTTTCAAATTTATTTATAATCGGCTGAATATTTATAATGTTATTACAAAAATATAAATACAAAACGGGGACCGACCGACATAGTGAGATGTAGAGTGGTTAGCGACAAGACTCAGACGCCACGAAAAAGTTAATATATAAATAGAAAGGTAATTTTTTAAACATATTAGCAATTCCAACCACCAAATAGATTATTCAAAGGCCCAATTTCTATATAATTGTAAAGAGTTCCTAAAAAGAAAAATGAAGATCGATACTATTAGGAGAAATTCACAATTTGATTCTTGGGGATTGTCAATTTAAATGTAGCTCTTATTCCCGGATACTGAGTTTAAAGAGTTTAATTAATGATCTTAAATCCATACCTCTTGATTAATGACCCTTTTTCTCCCAGTTTTTTCTTCCTTCTTGAAGGATAATGAGTCATTGTTATGAAAGTCTAACAATTTTGATATGTTCCCTGTCATTAATTTATATATGTGTTCAAATTACAACATTCTTCCGAATTCGAGGCTTCATTGGAAGTACCTAAATGACAAATACAAGGTCAGAACCAAGGTACTTCCAGCAAAGAACATTACTAGATTACTACTAAATCTTACCCTTTCGGATGCAGTCTTAAATCCTTCTCTTAAACGCAAGTTTTTAACTAAACTATCATCATCTTATATAAGTTAAATCTTAAAGCATGGAAGAGAGAATTGGTCTAAGTTTATTTAGTTAATCATTAAATCATCATTATTAGAGCACACGTAGCACTATTTGCTTTCTAGTCCTGAGGACTTGAAAATACACCTTATTTTACCTTCCTCAACGGATCGATGGTTCTTTGCGAATCTTTAATTTAGAACTATATATAAAATCTCACATTACTGTGTCAAGCTCTGTAGGCGTATTAATGCAGGCATTTGGAATGGACTAAGTTAGGCAGAGTCCCTAGATTTCTTAAGGCATAATAGTATTGCCATTTACGTGGCAGAATACCATGGCATTTCTGTGGCACAAAAACATTGCTCTTTATGCGGCGCAATAACATTGTCATTTGTGCGGCAGAATAAAATTGCGATTTGTGTAACTGAATACCTTTAAGAATTATTTGTCAGGATACCATTATCATATGGGTGACCTAAGTACATTAGCATATGTATATATGGCATTATTCTATTCTTTAGGCAGCATACTATTTTCATATCTGTGGAAGTATACTATAATTTATATGACAAAATGCCATTATTATTTATGTTGCAGACTACCATTGGCATATACGAGTATGTGAAAAATACCATTGACGTTTATGTGACCTAATGACATTAGCATATATGTGGCAGAATTCATTTCTATTAATGTGGTGAATACCACTGCCATTCATGTGACAGAGTACCATTTTCATTTATAAGGTAAAAACTATCAAAATAATACTGAAGTCATTCAACCAACGAAGAGCAGTCTAACGATTCATTGGTCATTACTTGACGCCGAATGAACGGCAAAAGAACTAATTTCGTATTCATTTTTTACAAAAATGGCTAAATAAAAGTAATTAGAAAAGACCTTATTTAAGTGTTCCGAAAATTTAGAAGGGAAATAAGAATTTACCAAAATTCAAAAACTGTCCTTGATGGTGTTTCTATGGATATTATTGCGATTATCATACGATTCAATATGCGAAAAATAAGATTTTAAATGTCTTTCGAAAGATAGATTTTAGTTGATAAAATGAAAAGTACAATTAGGAGAATAATACAGAAAAATTGTATACGATAATATACATATATATAAGAGAGATTAACACAAATTGATGAGATAAATGATTTAATATTTTGCTGTCCTAAATACAACGAAAGATTCCGCTCTATTGCGGTAAAATTAACCAACGGTTTGCTTGGTTTACGATGGAGTTGCCTTAGCTTTCTAATTATTTTTACCTGCCTAGCATAATTCTTTATAGAAATGAAATAAACAACTGAAAAGGAAACATGTTATCGCCCCCTCACGAACTAAGGGAATGAAAAAAGAGAAAAAAAATTAAGAAGACAATTAATTTAATAATAATGAGTGAGAAAACAGAGTTAACTTATTTACGTCAAAACTTCATATCGGTGCTCTTAACTGCAAGTGACCAAAAGAGTAGAAGGAAGAAATGTTTAGTGTTAAATGTGTAAGCAACCCATAGTAAATCATCACTTTATTCTCATTTTCTTTCATTCAACCAAGAGGTAGAACGTAAGACAAAAACTATTTCCGAATTTGCTACACAAGTAAAGAGACCAAGATTTTCTCTTTCGCCAAAATATTCTCTCGAATATTTCTTTCCTCGGCTCAACTTGCGGAAAATCTTTAAAAATGAAAATATAAAAGTGAACCTAAACAAAAATAAGTTTGTAACTTTGCCTTTCAATTATTTGCCTTTTCCTCAAAATCTGTTAGAAGAGAATTGATTTGAAATTCGTAAACTCCTCCAGCGGTGGAGGTTTTAACAATGAAAAAAATTGGCTGATAGAAATAAATAAAAGAAAGTCGAGAAGACCAATAAAACTTTAGGAGAAAAATAAAAACGAGAAAGCGAAAAAGATATAAAAGAGAGTCAGAGGGGGTGATGTGTGAAGTAAAATAAAACTAGCAACCTTTAATAACTCTGAGGAAGCGTAGCACAGTGTATTTTATACGCCTATATACTCGGACTATATACATTATTTCACTTCTAAATTTATCATTTCCTATACCAAACCTATTTCACAAACAGAAACAAAAGGTTTATTTTAACTAAATATACTTACATTATTCCACATCCTTCTATCTTCCTTCTTAAATTTAACCTTGCAATATATCTGTAACCTTTGTTGATCCTCAACTTTTATTTTCCTTTCCTTTACCTAACTATCAAAATATTATCTTAAGCAAGAGAACTATTGCAGGCGTTCTGCATACGCATCAGCAAATAAGAGCTTTTTGAATAAAATACTCACTTTGATTCACTTTTAATGTGGATTGATACATGTGAAGGCAATATAACCGTTATAGAAGCTTTTTCTCCTAATAAGCCCTACTCCCTAAAACGATGAGTGGAAATATAATTTAGTAGAGCATATTATCATTAATAATAAATTATTGTCGCACTTATATTTCACTTTTGGAGGAAAGAAGTTGCCGGGTGTCTGCAGAAGCTATTACAACTAGCGAGTCAATATCTCTTTTTCCACTTGTATAATTTTGTATCCTTAATCACAACCCGAAATATAGGAATCTCCGACCTTAAAGATAGGCACTGAGTCAATGGAAACAAATAGATATTGCCTCAAGTCATTAAAAATACAGAAGCGATGCCTGAGTAATATGAGAGCAAGCGAAATAATTTTTTCAGATGATTAGCGTAAATTTTTCCTAAAATGGAACGTGTTTTTTCATTTTATCTCTTCCTATCTCGTGTCGTTAATTACACTTAATTCCACGTGTTCGTAAATAGACCGAATAATTAATCATACTGAAGCTAAAGACTTTGTAGAATGAAGGATCTTATTCAATTATTTTGTTAAAAACTTCCTCTTCATCCTGTAAGGAGATATTCCTATACTCAGCAGAGTGCTAATTCTAGGAATGACGCAGGCGCCCTTGTTCTTAGTTTCATTATTGGGCTATTCTGGCTGTTTTACGCGCCTTTCATTCTCCTTATTTTACCTTTTTAACAAACTACTTCAACACAGTAAAACATTTATTTTATTTTTTAATAAATACACCCAATAATTCCAGGTTCATTATTTCTATGAGTCAAGGGAACTTCAAAATCAATTCGGATGACATTTTAACATAAATTGTGAGTGAGACTCTCCTTACAATGCAAAGAATTATTTAATAGTCCTTTGCCTTGGTTAGTCTATGGGCGTCCCAAAGACAAGCGTGATGCAGTGTTAAAGTGTCTATACATTGTTTTACTAACTGTGCCCAAACGTTGTGTAATTTGCTGTTGAACTGCGAGCTATATTTATAATATTTTCTAGAAAATCTCTTCGTCTTTACTTTATGTGGGATAATGGGAATGTTTTTGTTGTCTTGTATTACTTAGAATCGGGGAAGGTAAAGGTTCGGATTTTATCTAGGGTAAGAGTCTTTATAAAAGCAAAACCAATCTAGTTTTCGGCTGTTTCGTAAAAGCGACACTATGATAAGTTCCGTTCAGATCATTGAATATTGCCAATGGATATAATAAAACGTGAAAGTTGATAGTATAGGAAAGAATATTTAAAGTCAAAGTAGATATAGTAGGTATAATTTGTGAAAAGATAGTAAGAATTTAGATAGATATAGAAATACTTGTATTCCATGCTAAAAGGGTATCTGACATTGAAATTAGGCAAAAATTAGAATTTAGATGAAAGATGATTGGTTAGAGCACTTAAGTAGACTCTGGGAAATAGACTTGGCACAAATAATAAACTACCTATATTTCTGTTGGTTTCTTATCCACAGCAGGTTTCTCGTAAAATACAAATTATAAACGCTGTTCTTATATTTAAAAACTACCATCATTATTTTTTTGATATGTGAAGAATTTATGGACCCTTAATGCTTTCATTTTTTCACTTAAAATTTAAAGTGATTATTTGGCATTTTCTGAAATGGTGGATTTCTGCTACCTTCGTGTCGCATTCGGTATTTTGATATTTTAATTGATTTTTAAAGTTGTTTCGTTTTTTAGGGTTAAAAATGTTTGAGTAATATTTACTGATAATCTGTCTTCAGTTATGATGTGGAGATAAATAGAAGATAAAAGAACTAGTATAATTTAATTGATTTTTCTGAGACATGGGACCAGGTCTAAATATATTAAACTTTACACACGGCCCAAATGCAGTAAGTAGTCACCTCTTTTGTATGATCAAGCTAAGAACTACACACAAATTTAAAGTTGTTTCTTTTTTTAGGGTTGAAAATCTTTGAGTAATATTTACTGATAATCTGTCTTTAGTTATGGTGTGGAGATAAATAAAAGATAAAAGAACTAGTATAATTTAATTGATTTTTCTGGGACAGAGGACCAGGTCTTAATATATTAAACTTTACACACAGCCCAAATGTAGTAAGTATTCACCTCTTTTGTATGATTAAGCGAAGTACTACACACAAATTATCACAATCCAAACTTTTCCGATTCATTAGGAAACTAGTCCTCTGAGGGTGAAAATGAGAACATCTTAAATAAGAACCTCATTTTTTAAATATTTTGTCCATTCGCAAAAGGCAAGAGGTATAAATAATAAAAAAATGTCAGATATAATATACAGATTTGGAGAGAAACTACTTTAAAATTTAAAGTTTAGTTTTCTATTTGAAGAAACCTGGAAAGAAAGCTATCATCTTTAGAGATTCTTCCCCTACACAAGGAGATTTCAAGTTATTTCCTTCAAGTGATTCTTTAGCCCTCTGCTGGTCTACTAATACTCAACGTTGGCTTAAATAACTCTTATAACTTACTTCAGAACTCATATTTCTCCCTCTCATGTTTCTTTCTTTTCGAAATGATTTATTTTTTTCTTCAGCCGTCTAATTTTCTGTAGCGCGAAAAAGTTAGTTTTCTTCAGTTAAAGTAGGAGTATTATTGGGTTTTTGATAATTTACAAAAACTAAAAAAAAATGACGTAAGTTTTGTCAAACTATTGTCCGATAACTAGATTTTTTTTCAGCAAATTGCTTATTACTTTGTAAAATATTTTTCTTATATCCATTACCTATCATTAACAGGTGGATGGATTACTTTGGTGATCAAATGAAGAAATAGGCTCTATCTAAAAATCTGCTTAATATGAAATTATGAAGTAGATCAATTACACTGGGGAACAATGTATTTAGTGAATTGACAAAGGTACATTTTACTACCAAATTCATACATACCGAATTTAAATCTGAAATCAGATTGTCTCTAAATGCTACAGATTTTTCGTAATATAAATAACTAATATTATACAATAATTTTTATTTGATCACGCCTATCATCATGCCCTGAAGTAATTTTGAAGCATCTTTTGCGTTATTGATAGTAAACCAGGTTTTTTTTATCAAATATTTTATTGCATATGAGATGAAACTTAAATTACACATTAGGATTACAAATATTGTAATCAAAAAGATGCTAATTTATTAATGACCGTACATCAGGCTAGAGGACCTCTTATTGATTTCAAGTTGGCAAAAATTTGCGTTTGTAACTCTTTCTATTGTAAGGTAAGTCTTCTTTAGCTGATTTCATCTAATCGTCCAGCAGTAGTCCACCATCATATGTCTATCCCAATGATCTTGTTACCGCTCTTCCATCGTCATTAAATCTTGATGGAAGCATTCCCCTTGTTCGTTGCTCATGTTGTACCCCAGATCACGATATGCTAAAAGCATAGAGGTATCCAGATCCTCGTAGTTATGTGCCTTTTTGTTTCCCAGGAAGTTACGAACAGTGGCAGAAAATGAGAACCAGGCTGCCTTCTCATTTTCATTTATGGTGTTCACTAATCTAGAATCACTCAGAAGTCTTCTAATTTGTGGACCATCAAGTACTCCTGCTTTGATTTTTTCGTATGACAAAGCAGGAAACTACGATACTATGTACTGAAAATAATGAATGTCAGTGCTAAACGCATTGGCATTCTGCCTTATCAACCCCAGTTTGTGATGAAGTGGAGGGAAAACGATCTTCTCTCGGCATACGATTGGTCATTAACAATATTTGGCATTGATGCTTCCAAGTTTTCCAAGCTGCTCAATCTTTTTGGGAACAGTGTTTGTCACGGGCTCAACTGCCTCACATACAGATATAGCATGGAGACTTTGTATATCCTTTCTGCTAGCCAAGGTGGAAGTTGACCATCTTACGGGCTACACATAAGATCCAATTGTGTTCATGGTACTTAAGTAAATCCATGACCATTCTTATGTCATCGTGAGTTCCTCGCAGATGGACAGGGTGACCGAGAGGAACTGCACCAAAGTCATTGCCATTATGCAATAGAACCTACTTGAGGTTTGGTTGGGAGCTATTTAAAAACAGTTTCCACTGTGCAGGGCTATAGGTGTCAAGTCCTAACTCGGTAAATGGACCAGGAACATCGTGGCAGAAAACAAATTATTTGTCGTCAGAGTATACTTAACAAATGTACTCTCCCTTGTTTGGTAACATAATAAACGTACCAAAATGTCAAACATATGTCCTTCACTCAACCTTGAGGCTTAAAGTTTGTCAGCTTTCTTGGAAAGCGCCAAATCACATATTAAGTCATTTAAATCCTCTTAATGGAAACAGTGAGGAGCTAATGACTGTTCAACATCTGATGGTGAATCTGCAGAATCCGAATCCATTCCATGGACATCCATATCAAGTACATCATTTTCATCCTCGAAGGAAGCATATACAACGAAAATCGGAACTGGTAAAGACTCAGAATGAGGTAGTAACCGGATCGCCGAAGGAAGGTTGGAATAGTCAATCTTGTGCCGATTTTTCTTAACAAACCCTTTTGGTATTCACCAGACAGGAATAACAGTAAGATACATGATCCTTTGTCTCACGCCGCACCATAGAGATTCCAAAAGGAAGACCATTTTTCTTTTCTTTGTCCATTCACGAAGATGTTCCACACAACTATGGCAAACAGCATGTGGGGGCCACTTCTTATCTTGATTGCCAAGAGGAACATCAAAATATGCCTTATAAATGCTGATGACAAAGTTTGATATATTGTGTTTTTGACGAACTAACATGTAACAGCCACATATGTAGCCGAAGTTGTCTGGATCATTAACGCAATTACCTCTTAATGAAGCCATCACCTTTAACATGAGATCTGAAAAAAGAAACAATAATGTCAATCTTTTGTACAATAACACTTAGTTCTATCTTACTACTATGTGCTGTGAAGTATTTGCTTTCTCAAGGACCCTCTCTGTCCGTCCGGATGGCAGTTTTAGGAAAAACGATAAAATAGAAATTACAGAATAACTATAGCATGTATGTAAAATGGACTATTTATTTGAAATCAGGATGAAAAATCGAATTAAAATTGTTAGATATATCTAAGTCACCAGAAAATGTGATTAAAATTGTTCCCCTGAGTTATTCTTTTACAAATAACGATCTTACCTAAGTTGAGAAAAATTCCAAGTGAGCAACGAAAGAAGACGTAATACCACAGGAAATCTTTAATCTTTAGTGTAGATTTGAAAGTGACTGGCTTCCATCATCATTGCAAAACCATTGAAAAAAAAGTTTATTTTTTAACTTTGTTAAGGCAACATGAAAATTATAAAGTAAAAAGTTCAAAAGTGTTAAAAAGGAGGAGTGCATAGAGAAGGAGAGGGTCACTTAAATGGAAGGCAAATATAATTTACAGGAGACTGAATCTTCAAGGGTTTTTTTTCAAATCTATTGAAACATTTCGGATAATCATAAACATTACTAAAAGTTTTTATTTAAATTGATATTAACACATTTAACACTGATTCTAACTCGTGTTTTATCAGTTTAAAATATTATTAAATTTTGTTGTAGTTATTTTATTTTACCCTATTCTCGCGTGGTTTAAATTTATATTGTTTTTTTAACTTTGATGGGATGGTATTTACCCACTCATGATTTTCTTAAATGAGATGACGTTGACGATGTATCAGTGGCTGTTAGGAATGAAAATGGTACCATAGAACAGTGTTTTTCCATTTTCTCACTTTGGTATTTACGATCGTATATCCATTTCTATTTACTTTTACATAGAGTCTCCACCATGTCAGTTGACAGATAGCCAGTTTTAGTTTTATTAATACCTAAGGCTTATTTATGTTCTTTTTGCTTGCTCTTTGTCGTTGCTGTGTAGGGGGTTGAGAATTGCTTTTCTTCTCTCATCTTTCTTTGCAACATTTGTCTGTGAATTCTTTGACTATTGGTTTAATGTCGTTGCCGCTTCTCTTCTTCCATTTTTCTATCTTGTGTTTTTTACTCTTCTTTGGTTTCTAGTCTACCACGGAATCTTCATTATTACTCTTATGATGGTTTGAGAGAAAATAAGTCTTCTATTTAAAAACATTTTTTAGACTAGGGTAGATATGGGAAAAAAGGCTCACCCGGGGCAAAAAGCCTTTCTGGCTCACCTACTGCACATGCGCAAAAAATGATGAACTGAGTATAGCAACATTAACTCAGTGTAAGGGAAGTTCTTGTGTGAAGAGGCTGTGTCATCAGCTCAATTTAGCCAAAAGGTATGTACATTTATGTTTTTTTGTTGATAATCATCTAATATTTCATTAAAATTTAATTCAGGAAATGAGATGGTTCTTTGTCTGCAATCTGTCCGTAATGTTGTGGTTTACTGCAATCTGTCCGTAATGTTGTAGTTTATACAAGTAGCCTAGTATCTCTTATAATTTACACGGTTTTTAGTGATTTATTTACAATAAATTTTCACAATGGCTTATTGAATGCTACTTGGATGTTAGGAGCAAAAGGCCTACATACTTGTAAAGGGCAAAGGCCCAGGCTGGGCTTTTTGCCCCGCTATAATTGTAGGCTATAAAAAGGCTTATTGATTAAGATATAAATTAAGGTACATAAGTAACCGAGCTTTATTTCTTTCTTTTCAAATTAGGCTTAATGCACGATGGCACGCACATACAAGCGGAAAAATATAGGGCATCCTACAATGAAGATGACCTAATAAATGCTGTTGTAGCCATCGCAAATGGAGCTTCTGTTTTTGAAACTTCCAGAGAGTACAAAGTTACGGCCAGAATTCTCCGTCGTCACAGAGATGAAAAAGTAAAAAATTAGGGTCTACTACATTTGGATCATTCAAGAAAACTTTGTAGTGAGGAGCAGGAACATCAACTTGTGAATCTCATACAAACTTTAGAAAGTTCTCTCTATGGATTTTCGTCAAAATAATTGAGGCGTTTGGCCTATGATTATGAAACCAAAATTGCTGGGTCTGATTGGATTCAGAGTTTTCTGAAGAAAAACCATCTTTCTATTAGAAAGCCAGATCCACAGTGTTCAATAAAGAACCAGTCAATAATTTTATATACATTTAAGAAAATGTTTTGAAAGATGTGAAACCCTCCTCTCTCGACATTTGGAATATGGACGAAACAGGATATCGATATGTTGTGCAGACACTTGGTAAGATAGTACCATCAAAAGGCAAAAGATGTGTTGGGAAAATCACCACTGCAGAAAGCGGTAAGAATATTACAGTTGTTTGTGATACTAATACTGCTGGGACTCACATCCCACCAATGTTCATTTTCCCAAGAAAAAGAATGGTCCAAACGCTTATGAAAAATGCTCCATCTGGATCTATTGCTGCTTGCACTGACTTTGAGTGGCTTAAGGAGGAATGTTTTATAAAATGCTTGACTTATTTTATCAGTGTAGCAAAGCCATCCGAAAAGGACTCACATATTTCAATCCTTAATGGCCATCATTCCCATAAAACACTAGCTGCAATCGATTAGCCAAGGAAAATGGTATAAATATGATTAAACTTTTCCCCCATTGCACCCATAAGAAACAACCTTTAGATTGGACATTCGTCAAATCACTTAGAGCAGCATGCAGTCAAGCCTGTGACTCCTTTATGTTTTCAAATAAAGGAACAAAGATAACAACCTATGACATTGCAGAAATTTTCTCAACTCCATATAACAGAGTTGCAACAATTTAAAAATCAGTGAATGGTTTTAAAGTTTGTTGGTTGTGGCCACTGGACAAAAACATATTCTCTGATGATGAATTTGTTTCATCAAATAGGATTCAAGCAGGTGGGAACAACGAAGATACTTTGGAAGGACTATCTGACCTTTAGGCTCCATCTAGAACTATATCTGAACATTACTCTCTTGTTGTAGAGAAAAATGACCATGAGCCAAACAGCCAACCAAAATCTCCACCTAAGGTATTTAAAAGCTTCATATCAAGCCCCAAAACTTTAAACCACCCAATCACAGCTAAAAAAAACATGGGCAAGCTCAAATTAATACCCATGTCCTTTGCAAAGGTAAACTGAATTATTCTCTCAAAAAAGGAAGGTCAAATCAACACTGAAGAATGCATCCACATTGAAAATGAAGAATCAAGAAAGGAGGGAAGTCAAGAAACAGCCCTTAAAAACGATGAACTTAAGGAAAAAAAAGCCGGATGGCCTCAGTGACTCGGAAGAGCAATGGCCTTGCCTTATTTGTCTAGAGCCGTAGAAGACAAGTCGCCCAAGAAGAGACTGGGCCCAGTGTTTGGCCTACAAAAAAGTGGGCTCATGTAAAGTGTTCATCAGGAGATCCTAGTTACGACTGCCCCAATTGCCTATCCGATTACATTGATGAGGACATAACTATTTTTGTAATTTTTATCATGAGGCATGGCCTATGTTATGTTACATATTTTTGGTAGCTAAGTACCGAAGTAAGTTTTGTTTCAAAATGAAAAGTAATTTTTGGGGGGGGGGAAGGGGGCTAGGGCAAAAGGCCATAATCGTGCTACTATTTTTTGTCATTTTTATTTGGGGGAATGGTCTATGTTTTCATAAATATTTTTGTAGTTAAGTACCAAAGTGAGTTGTATTTCAACTGAAAATTAACTTCAATTTGTTTTTTGTGGTTAGAGCAAAAGGCCCATATGAAGGATATTATTTTAGTCATTCTTATAAAGGGAAAGGCCTATGTTTTCATACATATTTTTGTAGCTACGTACTGACGTGATTTTTGTTTCATATGGAAAGTGATGTCAGTTTGTTTGTTTTTGTGGGGGTTGGAGCAAAAGGAACATATTAGTCCCATATAGGCTACTATTTTTGTCATTTAATTATGAGCAATTGCCTATGTAGTCATAAATATTTTTGTAGCTAGGTACCAATGTTATTTTTAGTTCAACTGGAAAGGAATTTGTTTAATTTTTGTGGAGGGGGCAAAAGGCCCATATGTAGGCTTCTTAAACCAGAAATAGGGCATAAAGCCTTTTTACACATTTTGTGAATTTCGTATTTTTTCGCAAATTTCTTTAAACTGTTAAAGAATATTACTTTGTTATAATATGAAGAAATCTACAACTGCATCATTACAAATTTACGCACATTTTGAATAAATAGTTTATTTTTATGAATAATTTTTCTTAATGTGGGCTTATTGCCCCACCCTACCCTATATACCTTCTATAGGGTGGGGAGTAAAAGCAAGGAAGTATATGAATGTGACATTGTTTGAATCGAGACGTACGAGAAAGAAGAGAAGCTAGGAAAAAAATTAGTTAGCTATAAAACACACAAATAACATTGTCAAAGTATACTTTTGTCGAAGGAGACAACAATACCTGAATATTAGCTGAGTGGACTTTTTCAGTAATTTATTGATGATAGAGTGTCACAGCGTTTGATCCATTTTTAAGGAAGAGCCGTGTCAAAAACGTAAGGATTTAGAGAAACGCCCAGGAATTAAACCAAAATAAACATATATTTTGAATTTAAGAATTAACTAAAAACAAAACAGTAAACATATTTATATCCACCTACTAAGATAACCGAGGCTAAACGTGTTGGCAACTGGGCCTATTACAATATCTATTCATGACAAAAATAAAAATTAGGCTCTACGTAAACAAACCAATTGCCAATTAGTTATTTTATCTTGACCCTTTTTGATTAGCGTTAAACATCAAATTAAATTTCACTCTTCTGCTAGCATATCTGACGGGGTTCACGCACAATGACTTCTACTTCCGTTAAATCGAGTAACGTAATAAACTCATACTAACACAATACGAATATAAATGTGTATTCTAACTTGCATGAACAAAGGGATCAGGGATTGCCGGATATCACTGGAGGGCTTTTCTCGCGCTTCGGAGAGTTGGAGTGGTTGATGGTGAATTTTTTTCGAGATAGGAAGGAAGGAAGGGAGATGGGCGATGTTAACTTCTTATTGCAATTTGCCTCCTGTTACATTTAAAAGACGGAAAGAGTTGTTGTGCTCCTAGCTCAAAGAGTCCTCTTCTGGATGCGCTAGAAGCCTCTTTGTCTCCTAGTCTTTAACGCCGGGGGCCCAACTAGTTTTGGGGTATACGAGGGGATTTATACTGTACTTAACAAATGAAACCTCGTTGGGGGATTCGTTCTTCTCCTCTCACTCTTATAGGTCTTGCGCTCTGAGAGTCACTCGAGTGTGAGTGGGTTTTCCTTTACCCTGTCAGACTTCTTCTAAGTCTGTAAAGGATTCTTCGGTATGGCACCGATACAAAACTTTACGTTCTAGGTTAATCAGGCACTGATCTTTTCTCGTCTCTCCTTGAATAATCCTTACTGGCTAAAGGATCAATCTTCTCGAACTGATCCTCTCTAGTTTCTCACTAAATAATCCATTTTTCTTTCCTTCATGTGCTTATTTATAGGCGATTGACCGCCTCATCTAAAGGGGAAGGGGCGAGGCAGCATCAGGGAGAGCGATGGTTGAGTGGTTCTACACTGTGGTGCCCAAGTCGGCTTGTTAATTAGAGACACCACCAACCGTCACCATCCTTTAAGTGCCTTTTGACTGGCACCGCTTTTGGTGATATAATTACGGGCCTACGGATCTCGTACGTAATTGGATCTTTTGAGCGCCGTTTAAAGGCCTTTGGTAGTTACTTTAACACAGATGGTATCTCCAAATACCTATGCTGCGGGAAGATCAAACAGCGTAGACAGTTACACTGTTATTCGTCAGATAACATTCCCACGACTCTTCTCATGTGGCTCGATTCTCCTGCTTTCTCCGTGTGGGGAGGGACTTTAATGTATACGTCCGTCTGGCCATCCAGGAGGCTTTATGTTGTATTTTCTCTAAAAACATAAAGACAACAAAGATACAAGTAAATAAAGATAGCAAACTACAAAAACTCTAGTTAACACACGTATTAACAATAATATCCAAACAATCAAGAAAAAAAAATAAATCAGACAAAGAAATCATCCAAAAAACAGAACACGACCCAATATTTAAAAAAACATATAAAAAAACAATAGACCACAAACTAACACAATACTAGAAAAAAACAAAATAAATATCCAACGGAACATTATTTAGAATGCACCGCTTCTCTTGTTCCTAGGATAAGCAAATTAATTAATATTGTGATAAATACAGTATAGTAAAAACTGTATACAATTTTCTGATAAATAAGAGAAGTAATTATATTAATTTTTGCTTTAGCTTAAATATATTTCCTGTTAGAAAACTAGATAAATAATTTAATACTTTATTTAAACTGAATATTTATTAAGTTTTAATTAAACTTAAATATATTTTCCATATATAAAACTGGAAAATTCATTTACATTTTAGTTTACCAGAATATATTTTCCAGATACATAAGTAAGTTTGTAATACTTTTTCTTGGATTCAATCTTTACCTTTACTCTCTTTTAATTTTGACAAAGACCCATCTTGTAAAAACTAAAATTATTCTTTCCCCTTGGGCCAAAATATATACACCTTAATTTCGAAAAAGTCGAAAAAAAACTAAAAGACAAGTATTTGAATGATAGAAAAATTCTCAGCAGCGTGAAAACTACTTTCATTAGATGCGAAATGTGAAAGCCAATTTGGCAATATTGAAATTAAAAATTCCCTTTGATCGCTCGAGATTAAGCTGCCAATAATCAGCTGTCATTATCGCCATATAAGAAAGAAAAGAAAAAAATATCTTTGTATAAAGGCTATACTAACAAAGGAGTTAAAATATGAAAGGATTCTACAAGAATCTGTATCAAAGTACTTATTTTTCATGATACAAGAGAAAAGAGGATTCAAAGTCTTCTAAATATATACATATAAACTTAAAATATTTTTAAGTTGGTATATTTTGAAGAGAAAATTATTAAAGTGAAATATTATTTCTTCACCAATTCATGCTGTATTATGTCAAAATATCTTATTCCTTTTAAGATCTTGTTTCATCCTATATAGCTATGCTATTTTTTTCTTATTCTCGGGACGAGGGAAAAATAATACAAACTCTTAGAACAGAGCTAAAGTGTGGTACATAATTTGCATCTAAAGTCAAGTCCTATCTTATCTGGCTTTCCTCTCTTAAATAGATAGAGAAAAGGAAGTGTAGTAAAAGTTTATTAAAAGCCTTTATTTGTTTGTCTTGTATGTTTCCTTCGAAGCAAAACCTCTCTTTGGCAGCTGTTCTGCGATTTTCCACACACGAAATTTGTCTCTTTATTTCCTGCATTCTGTTTCGATCACGATTTTGGCTACATCTCTCGACTAACTTGTCTTATTATGAGTCATTACTCAGTTACGGACATGGCCACTCAATAAGGAAGACGTACAAGTATGAATTCAATGAAAAATAAAGAGCACAAATGAATGTAAGAATAGAAAAGAAAGAAGGGTAATTAAAAATAATACACCTTGTTCCATTAGAAAAATATTCTTCATTTCATGAATAGGTATGGATAGTTTGAGAACATTCATTAAATTTTAGGAAAAAAAATCGTAAGAACTACTCCCATTATCCTACTTTTTAAAACGCCATCCATAAGATCTTCCCTTTCTCTTTACCTCAATAACACCTTATATACGATTATGCTGCGTCGAAGAGTAGAGTATGTAGAAAAACTGATTTCTTGCACTTTACTATTAATATTAAATGTTTGCAATGTCTGATAACCCATATATAACGATTCACCTAATAATTGTTTCAGACTTCACGCTATTAAGTTATGACGATTCCAATTTACATTTTTGGGTGGGACTTGTGTGCAATTATGAGTTGTAGCATTCTGATAAATCTTATAGTGAAGTAGCCACTTGTTGGGTGTTGTGATTCAGATATACAGTAATTCTTAGCTCCTAGTTTGACTTTCTATCTCTTTTAAATAGTTCAAATAGTTTTTTATTTAGATAACCGCCATAGATGCACAAAGAGACGCAGAAATAGAAACAGAATCCGAGCAATTTTAATTTTTGAGTAATTTTGGCATTAGATGCTAACCCTATTTTATGAGAAACTACCCTATATACAGTAATAGCTATTAAATTCATTTTAGTGATTATAAATTAATTTATAACTTAAAAGAGTGTTTAATTGATATTTAATGTTCTCTGATCGATTAATTTAACGTTTAGACTCTTCAGGATTTGAAATTATCTTCACTCTAATCCCCCCCCAAAATTCCTTTTTTTTACCGAATCTCCCGAAAACTTTAAAGCCCCATATTATGAAAATAAATCAAAGATGAACCTAAAGGACTCCTAAACTGTAAGATCAGCCATAACAAACATATTCATCCACTACTCGTTCATTAATATAATTTTTACTGAATATGGAAAACAGTAATTTTCATAAAAATAGTTAAAATAGAAAAGACACTGACATACCCGAACTCATGCCGTTCTATCTCACTACTTTGAACAATATTTTACATTTTTTAAAAATCGTTATAAACAGCTTTTGAAGAAATAATAATACTGATCTTTTACTGACACTTCTCATGGACATGTACATTCAGTAAGCGCTTGTCTGTACCGACAGAAAATTTACAGATAAAAGCTATTTTTACGACCATTGAAAAGACTAAGGAAGGACAAATAGCGTATCGGGGTAAGTATATCATTGCCTATTTTGGGGGGAAATATAGAGAAAGCAAGATCACCCATGCTAAAAAATGATTACGAGTAATAGAGCAGAGCCATACAGATGCATTCTTACTGGCTGTTATCGAGTAAAGGAGAAAGAAAGATAGGTCGAAGGGCTGAATTTTAGTGTCGATATAAATTTATAAGGGAAAAAAAGGGTTTTTTTTATTACAAGAGAAGCACTTGCCGATTGCGAATAAATGGAAAGGACTGAGAGAACCGCGGCTGACAGAGAAGAACAAGGATGGAAATGATTTGAACTGGTCTAAGAAGTCGAAGCCTAGTAGTCTGTGATAAAGCAAGAAGGTATATGTAGTAGTCGAGAGGGGAGTTAAAGAAAAAGTAATAGCCATCTCTAATTAGAATTATCATTTATTGACGAGAGTTAAATTGTTTTTGATACATAACTGATAATCCAAATTGACGCCAAAGAAATTTACTCTATCAAAACACAGCCAAAGCTAGGTACCGAAATTAGGTTTGGTAACAATATTTTCTTAGCGAGCAACATCCACTGCAATGCCTACCAGTAATACTTCTGTGTTTTTATGATTTACTTTAGGAACGTTATCCGAGCAGCACAGTAAGTGTCATGAGATTAAGCTTGGGAAAAAGAGATGGATTTACGCGTAATTAGCAGAGAATTTGAAAGATAGACAAAGACCGACATAAGACTATCATGATGAGTTTGATGTAATGCAAAAGCAAAACCAAAAGAAAACTTGTGAAACAACTAAATGAATGTCCATCTGAAACTATATGTTTCCAACATGAAATGGTTGTGTAGGAGATGAAAATCCTGAGCTGAAATATTTAGCCCCTTTTCGAGAGATACCTAGGAATCCACTGAACCTTTAAAGAAGAAGAAAAATTTCAACAGTGTTAATGAAAAGCTTAAGCCCGTCGACTTTAATTCTAAAGCAAATCGTGATGTGTAAGAACTAATTCAAAACTAAAGAGAAAAAAGCCTGAGAAATTATATTTTATCTTATTCTGCTTCGTATTTATCGGTTTAATAATTAATTTATTTCAGGAAGAAGTTAATAATTACTCCCATTAACAATAAAACATATTCTTAGAAACATATCCCTTAAGAACCTCGTACTAATTCAATTTAATTGCATTCAAAGCTATATATTTTGCTAAAGAAAAATAACTATTTCCCGTTATATATGTACATTCTGCTGTTCATCTTTATATAATCCTTTTAGACTGCACATATATTTTAGTTTTCTACATTTTAGATTCTTATAAAACAAATATACAATTTTTTACAAAGTCATCTGAGAGATTGCTTGCAATCAATGACTTTAAACGATTGATAGCTGTTTCAAAGCTAATGAATAGTGTCTCTACTATTGGATTACGCCATTGAATTGTATTGAATTGTAAGCCATCCTCCAATGCCAATTAGGCAGACTTACGGAAAGTTGTAATAACCTTTATCGTCGGTGCTTTTTTCTTCTTATATAAAAATCTGGCAAATTTAGTTCTAATTTTTATTTTCTATCGCAGATATTGGCCATTTTGCTTTTAAGCATCAGCAAAAGTTGCTGAAATATTTTGTAATAAGGGAAATTTTGTCAAACATTAGTAGTTTTTCATTTTGGGGAAAAGTAAACGTCACTATGATCTGTAAGCTATCTTACAATGCCAATTAGGCAGACTTAGGGAGAGTTGTAATCACCTTTATCATCGGTGCTTTTTTTCAGTATACATATCTTTTAAATTTAGCTCAAACTTTTGTTTTGCATCGCATATATTGGCCCTTTTTTTTAAGTATCACCAAAAGCTGCGGAACTTCATTAATATTATATTTTAGCTTTTGCTCGAATTTTTCAAATTGGTTTCTTTTATTTTTCGATTAAGCACCATTATCTGATTTCAATTAACCACTTATATTGTTCTTTTAGATAACCCAAGGGAATTTCTTTTTACATATCAAAATTCAACACAGATTCGTCAAATTTAAACTTCAGCTACGTTTTCATGCGATATTTTCTTTCTACCTTTCACTTCTATAATTGGAGAGTTAGCATCAAAATTTTGAGACGTATATACTGGAGGTATCTGTGTCCAAAAAAGTGGAGAGATCAGTTTCATGTAAAAGTTGGAAACAAATTGGTCGAGGATACATGAATTTTAGAATTTTTTTCGAAAGAAATCATCTTTTAAATCATATATCCCATATGAAGAGAATGGAATAAGAATGTCACTCGGACCCCGTGCACTTAAAACCTTTCAAACATGAGGCGCAATTGTCTAATTAACTTTTCCTCATTTTGAGAATAAGCGTTGAAATTCTCAATAGTCCTAGTCAAATCGCATAAAGCCAATTGAATAATTTGTTCCGCACTATTCCGATGAAATTTCAATCATGTTTTATATAGGTTTGCTGCATCTACATAGCCAAACTTCATTGATGCATACAAATAGACTTATAAAAGGGCACAGCGAAACAAATAAATTTACTTTCGACCTTTCGTTGATCTTAAATTGAGCACGGGAAAATTGCTCAGAATTCACGTTTTTAACTATTTGCCTTCAGACACTTTCTTACTCTGTGGTAAAATGGGAATCTATTTGACGATGCGGGCATCAAAAGCTTCCAGAGCTTTGCTTAATAAAAGTTCACAAACTCTAATTCTTATAAGTATCCTTTCAATGGTACCCAAACTTGGATTTGCGTGGAGTTTGAAATTTTCAATGGACTCGGTAAGATGTAGGAGGAAATACTGTATCGTTTTTGTGAGAAAGTGGATGGGAGTTCACCAGACAATGGCACAGTACTTGTTTCCAGTTAATATTAATACTTTACCGACTGAGAAAATAAAGTCTTCAAATTCTTGTTAAAAACGCATATGGAATCTAAACCAAAAGGATGGTAGAGAATAAAAGAGCTTAACAATAATTAAACAGGATAAAGGTGGGTCTATAATTAACTGAGAATAGATCAAATATGTGTAACTCTAAAAATTATTTTCTTCCACTATCTTAAAGTCCAGTTGTAAGAAAATTATAACCTGAGCCTAAATGCTTTCTGAATAAGCATGTGGTTTCTTAATATCTCTCGACAAATAATATCCGACGGAATAAATTACTTGGGCCACTTCTTTATATAAATTTATATAAAAGATTATAAAATTAGATTAAACGATAAAAACAAATCTGTCAAAAGAAATGAAACAAAGGGGATAGGAGGGGATAAAAGGTTTGCCTGGGTGATAATGTGCTTCTCGAAGTCACTCACTTATAAGTGGTGTGTTTGTGTGTGATGGACTCTGTCCTAGTTCCAAGGGGCGTGACTTATTTCAATTGAGCTGGAGCCTACCAGGGGCAAAGATCAGGATTATTCTTCAGTTCCTTTTTTGGGTGGAGCTACAAGAGTTATGCGCAACTGATTTACTTACATATGTTCCCAGAGAGGTTGCTTTCCTTTCGCAGTTCTTCTGAAAGTTTAACTGGTGAAGGCATAAATTACCCTGTATTTGTTCAGCTCATCGCTGTTATCTATTATTGAGACCATTCCGCCTGGCAGTTGTTTCCTTGCGTGCGTATGGTTGTGTGTGCCTGCGTGAATGACTCTCGAGATCTGTTTTTAACTATTCATAATTCTTAATAAATATACAATTGTGTTATATTTTTTCTCTATTTTTCATTGATTCACCATTTATTACATGGCTTTTCACTTCGATAATTCATATGTGCAGCCATTCTCAGGATTTCATAGAGCCTCTCGGCTCCCATTAGGGGGAGTTCCTCACTATACCTACCTATCCTGCAATTTGGGTGCCACGAGCTTGCTTTCCTTGCAATTCGAGTGCCACAAAGACTCCCTATCGGGTTATGGAGTAACATAAAAAAAGACCTAATAAGAATCGACTTAGGTTTAACAATTTGTGATATTAATCTTACATGACTTTTATGACAAATATATCTATGCATATTTACTCAAAATTCGAGTTATGTTCATGACCACGTTGTTCGCCATTAGGTTTCCTTCCTTGGACTTATAGAAACATGTTTCCAGTTGGGTTCTGGTTCACGCACTGCCCTTGCAACCCGTCCGGGTCATTCTTTAGGGCAAGTTCCTCGGAACCACCGTGAATGGGAATTTGCCTGATTACCAACTCATCCTTCTCCCTGAATCTTCTCCCCTCCCCTTTCCTTCTAGCATCATTTGAGGCTCTCATTGCTGTCTTACTTGCTGTGCTCGCTCCAAATATTGTAGGCGTTTATCACCCTCCCAGCTCGTCTCGGGCCTTATTTTTCGAGGAGTTCAGTAGCACTCATCCTCTGCTGGTTTTCTCCTTATTCTCGGTGACTTCAATCTTTCTAGCCACAATGAGATTTTCCCGTGTGTTCATTAACATCATCGACCTCTTCTCTCTTATTCAACATGTGTGATCCCCAATCCACATACAAAGTAATACCCTGCACTTATTTATCTAGAACCTCCAAATCTCTAATCTAACAGTAACTGATCTTTCTAATACGATTTCACACCACTTCTTGGTCAATTTTAAATTCTATATTCCCTAACACCTACCTTCACGCTCCACCCGAGATCCTACTACTTTGCGGTGACTATCTTCAATTGATACTACTCTCTTCAACGACATTGTTTCTGCCCTACCTACTATTCATACTACTGCTTCACCTGACCAAACTTAAACTCTCTGCACCAATCATTACACTCCTGCATTAACGTGCACGCCCCCCTTATTACTCCTTCTTCAAACCGCCATCACCGCGCCCCTTGTTTACCATGGAACTCCTTCCTTCAAGAAGGTCCTTACGTACTTATGAACAAGCTCTTCGTAAAGCATGCTCCTGTGGGCAAGACACGACCTCCCTCTCACTTGCCTATTACCTTGCTTCTTCGACTTATTCTTCCTAATTAAAATAAGCGCGCGAGGCTCATTCACGCAAACTTTTGTCTGAGAGCAAGAATGACCCTCGGACAATCTTTCGTCTCCTTTCTTGTCTTTCCTCGCCTAGCCTCATTCTATCCCCCATCAACCCCTCTAATATTTCTAAATCTTTCTCTGATAAAGTTATTAACATTCGCGCCGTACTACCCCAGTCGTTTGAACAATCCCATGCTGTTCGCCCAAATATACTCCATTTCCGCTTAACGTCCTCAATCAGGCGTCCTCTGAGGAAGTAACTGCCCTGATCTTACGCTCTGACAAATCTGGATCCCTTAAGGACGTCTTTCCACCAAAGCCCCTATACCAAATTCTCTCTGCTGTCTCCCCACTGATTCTTCTTCTCTTTAACACTTAACTTGCCACACGGGTGTTTCTCTCTTTCCTAAAAAAATGCCTCGATTCGTCATATCCTTTAAAAAAACACCATGAGCCTTCTGAACCATCTAGCTATCGCTAGATGGTTCCACTCATACCTCTCTTCCCGCACTTAGGCATTCGCGATTGATAACATCTCCTTCGAGCCCACACCCATTTATTTCCTTGTGCCTCGGGGCTCAGTCCTTGGTCTCCCCCTTTTTTTCATCTATGTACTTACTTCCTCTTGGCTCTCTTCTTAGATATTTGGGCCTGTTCTTTAACCTCTATACTGATGATACTCAGATATAGTTTTCCCAATCCCCTGTGCCCTTCTCTTAATCAATTACCAAGCTCCTTTCAGCCTACATATCCATAAACGAGTGGCTTTTTGCTAACATTCTCAAACTTAACCACGATAAAAGTGAAGTTCTCCTTGTTCGTAGCGCTTTGATGGTGTAGAAATCTAAATCTCTCTTCCCCTCTATCAACATAGAGGAAACCAAAGTCGTCTTTTCCGATACCGTCAGTAATTCTAGTGTTATTTTCGACAAGCAGCTCTCGTTTAAACCGCACATCCATCGTATATGTAAGTCTTTCCTCGGTTTCTTCCGCAACTTCTCACGTGTTCGATCCAATTTTGGTCGAAAAATCCTTGAGACTGCTATTCATGCCTTTGTCACCTCACGCTTAGACTACTGTAATTCTCTTCTAGTGAATCTCCCTTCTTTGTTACTTCATCCTCTACAACTACTTCAAAACTATGCTGGACGGCTTCTCCTTTGCCGCACTCAGTTCTATCCTTTGATGCCTCTGTTACAGGAGCTAAACAGGTTACCTATTAGCTTCTGTACCCACTATAAAATTCTTTTCATCACCTACAAGTCCCTACACCTCGAGAGTCCTCCTTATATCTCGTCTACACTCTACCATCGTAAATCTCCTCGTGGCACTCCGTTCTAACCTCGCTCCCCTCCTAAACACCCTTTTTCCTCTCCTCTGCTCGATAGGAAACCGTCTATTCTCGGTTTGTGCTCCTAGACTCTGGAATGCTCCTTCTGCCGAAGTCAGATCCTCTCTCTCCAATTCTTCTTTTAAACATCTTCCAAAGCCGGATCTCTTCAAAATTGCCTTCTCTCCCCTGTAAACTTTCTCTACGCTCGTTACCTAACCTACGCTTTTGGACGGTAAACAACCCTGAAAGGCGCATTATAAATACCTATTATTATTCTGATTACACTGAATGGTGAAATATAATACATGCTATACATATACCTGAAAAATCGAGGCGTCCGCATCCACCTTCCACATTAATATCAGATAAAGATCGAAGGAAGTAATCGACCAACACCGAATTAAAAGATATTAGAATGATGGGTCTATGGTGAATGCAACTCATCTCCCAGATTGCTTGAAAAAATCGGGCTTATCATTGTATACCGTGTCGTTACAAGGCTTTATAGATTTCCCATGATACTCATTTCTAAGGGTTCATCATGGAGCCTATTCTGCCTGCAATGCATTTTTCTTATGAGTTACATGGACAAAACTATACTTTATTATTTTACTAAGATATAACATCTATAAACATTAGTATTCTAAACCCATATTACATAAATATTATTCACACAAGGAGTTATTCCTTTTTATGAAAATCGCTATACCACTTTAAGATTAATTTTATTTGCATAATTTGTGAAGTTTCATTTCTGAACCTATTCTCTCTTTTGATTGGCGCTACAAAACTTGCATGTCCGTTTCGCACTATTTCACTTTCAATTGACCATAAGCATACTGATTTAGCTTTTTAAATTAAAATATACACTGACTACGTTTCCCTAACCGGGGTTAACTTTACTTTAATAATTACCGACTTTGTACATTTGCATATGGTAGAGGGAAACTGACATTTCTTTTCACATTACTGGACATTTACTCTTTACCTATTTAAAGGTACTTAATTTGAGCAGTTAAATTAATTGGCACTGGAACGCAACACTACGCTTGTAATTACAATTTTTTTAAAAAATAGCCGAAGCTTTGTCTTGAAATCGTATTCATCTTGATCCAATGTTGCCGATATGTAGAAATGCGAAAATCTAACATTCTTATTGTTGCTTATTTGCAAAGAGAGGCCAATGATGATGGAGTTCACAGAAATGGTTTCTCATTAGGCTCATAGAAGGCTCAATGGTGTTTGCGGCACGAGTTCCATATCTCCACGTTTTGCTTGTTCATGGTCCAATGCGTCCATATCTTCAGGATTCTTTCTCTCCAACCTTCGAGTGGTCAGTGGTCACAAAGTCTACCTTCCTGGGAGAGGAGCACTCCATAACCGGTGACAAGAGCTACTTCTGCCGGCTGACTTATCTTTATAGCTGGAACTCACGAAGGATGGACCAGAAGAAGGAGTGATGCGAATAGTAACAATATAGCAAGTAAAGTATACTAACGGACGAGTTAACTCTTTCTCTCTCTCTATCTTAGTTTCCATTCTTGTTTGTGTGTTTAATATATATATATATATATATATATATATATATATATATATATATATATATATGTGTGTGTGTGTGTGTCGTTTGCAAGGGGCGTGACCTTTTTAACTTGACGTGAACGCCGAGTGGAGCAAAAGATCAGGAATGTTTTCAGTTGCTTCGTTGGGCAGAGCTTCAAGAATTACGGCCAAGGTATTTTTTCAGCTTGTCCATGTTATCTATCATTGAAACCTTTCCGTCTGGTAGCTGTTTCGTTGCGTGCGTATATTGGTGTGTGCCTGTGTGAGAGACTGGCGATCCGCTCTGCTCTATTCATATTTATTAATAAAAATACAATCTTTATATCTTATTTCTCTCTAATTTTAATTTTTACGCTATCAATTACATTGCATATTACCTCATTAATTCATGCGGGCACCCATTCTCAAGATTTCATAGATCCACCGGACACCTATTTGTGGGGCTTCCTTGCTGAAACTA